>CM065644.1:41185514-42385514 GCA_033220585.1 Dipteronia sinensis | reverse complement strand
GACTCCGGTTGATGTCGACCAGGAGTCGAACGAAGAAATAGGTGCCGTTGGGATTGGTGGGAGCCAGGCCGGTGAAGTTACTGACTCCGCTGGAAGGGTACTGGCTCTTCCATATAAGTACCGATGTGTCCCTCCTTCTACTAGTACTCCGGAAACTATTAAACGTTTACGGAGAGATTTTATTATCCCCAAAGAGATCACTATTGCTATCCCTCCACAAGAGTGTGATATGTATTCTCCCTCTACCGGCGAGGTCCCGATTCATACGGCAGCCTTTGATTGTGGAGTCAAGCTACCCCTCCACCCCACCTTACGTAGGGCGCTACATGCCCTACAGTTAGCTCCCCTCCAGTTGACACCAGGATTTTGGGGGCATTTGGTGGGGTTCCTCATTTTGTGGAGGGAGCAATGCCAGAAGGACTACATCGATCGGGAACCAGGTCCAGATGAGATTGAATATGTGTTTCAGATTGCCGCTAATGCCCTAGGTCCAAAGGGGAAATTCTACGCCCGATCCAAAAACAACTTGCAATCCAAGTTCATATCGGAGGGTCTGAGTTCCGAGTTCCTACTATTTTCAGTGGCAAGCCAACGTTGGAGAAGAGCAAGTTATATGGAGAATCGGAGAAAATCTTGCAGGCTATCATGGCCCGTCATTATATTAACACGAAATTTCCCATCACGGAGGCCTTCGAGGCAAAGAGGGTGGATCACTACCTTCGCATTTTCGGAGCTTCTCCAGGTAGAAAACGTTTCTGATTTTGCTCATATTATCTTGTTTTATTGACTCTATGAATATTGACTCTGGCTATCTCTGTAGTTTCAGCAGTATCTCTACGGTTCCTGATATGGAGACCTACCAAACAGGCGGTACTGTTGATTCTACTCCGTCTTCCCCTGTCAGGATTCCAATCAGTTCCGATCTCGATGCAGAGGTTGGAGTACCTACTGGGGGTTGGAATACCTACTGGCTCTGATAGGATCCTGATCGGGGTATCAGGATCTCCAGCTCCCCCTCTTCCTACCTCGGCTAGGTCACTGGAGGCTTTTATGGCCAGATTGGGGAGGTATCAAGGTGCTTCCAGCCAGGTGCAAGAGGTTTCACCCCTCAGACCAGTTAATCTCGCAGTAGCCATTGATGATGGTGCCTCAGCTTCTTATGCTTCTCTCGTTGTGGCATCTGGTCAACCTAAACTGGTCGAGAAAAACTCTGATTCTGCTAGGAAGAAGCGGGTCATACCTCGAGATAAGGTACGGTCGAGGTCTAAGGACAGCAGCCAGGATGAAGTTCTGGGCCACTTCGTTGCTTCCTGCCTAGGTAGGGGCCTAGATGTCATGACCGCCATACCGACTGAGCTTCTAATTAGAAGGGGGTCTGCCTTTCTAGCTTAGGTAAGTTGTCTTATTTTAATCCTTTGTTCAGGTAAGAGGTTAAGAACACTCTAACAAGTGCATTATTTTTGTCAGGCTTTTAAATTCAATGTGGCCATGAGCCAACAGGTTGGCCTCCTTCTAGAGCAAGTTAAGGGTGCTAAAGCGGAGCTGGAGAGGTCTAAAGAGGAGCTTGCTAAGGCCGCTCAGGGAATGGAAGTTCTGAACCAGTCACTGGCGAATACCTAAAAGGAGGTTGACGAGGCGAAGGTTGACAGGGAGAGGATGCAGCATGCTCTGGATATGGAGAAGCTCAGATCCCTCCGCCGCAAAGAGGAGCGGGATATTGCGAAGGAGAGAATAGTGGAGCTGGAGAAAGAAATCTAGTCCCTTCGGGGCAGCTTGACCACCTTAGATGCCCAGGTAGACACCGCCTTCAGGGACGGTTACTTTTTTGCTGGGTACCTGGTTGCCCTAGCTCTCCCTCCTCCATTCAATCTAGGTGACATTGCTGGGTGGAACCGGGATGAGATCACGGCAAAGGCTGCTGAGCTAGCTAGGGCAGCACCTTCTGATGTGGCTAGGCCCTCCCAGTTTGTTGGAGATAATAGAGTAGTAGGAGGACTGAACCAGGGCTCTATCTTCCTTCTTCCACCTAGCAATACTGGATCAGCTCCAAACCTGAAGAATCCTGAGGTGTGTGGCTCAGGCTGGAGGAAGGGTTTCTGCCTCCTTTGCTTCTCAAGTATAGTCTGGCAAGGAGGCAGGAGATCAGCCTGATACTGATGATGGAAAAGCTATCCTGCCTATCTCATCATCTGACCTTGCCCAGGAAAAGGGAAGTCAGGCTGCTCTGATCAAGGAAGTTGGAGGGGGGCTTCAAGGAGATCCATCTCCAATAGAAATTATGGTTGCTGTAGGTACCCAGGAAGCAAACGGGGCTCCATCCAGTATTGAAGGAGGGAAACCATAACTGGTGGAGCTGGCGAGGAGACGGCCACTCAAGAGCAAGAGGATGCTTGATCCAGCTTGATCCCATATTCAGTAGCACCTAGATAAAGTTATCTTTTTGTAGCCCATTATCGAGGGATGGGCTTCCCGGTTCTAGTAATGAGAACTTCTTTATTTTTCTTGACTTCATGTGTGTATAGTTTATCACATCCCAGGTTGAAATGCTTGTTTCTGGATGATTCTTAGTACCCAGGTGGGAATTTGGTGATCCAGAAGTTAATACCGCGAATGGTCCAGGAAAAGTACCAAGACATCAACCGGTTATAAATCGGGGCGCTTCATTTTTTGCGGGTTTCCGTGTAGGCATTATTGGTTTGAATTTTGTATTCAACTGTCCTTCTAGATGTCGATCTAGGATAGGTTCGATTATCCCGATCATTATGCCTTGGGGGGAAGCACACTTCGGGAGGCTTTCCTTTCCCGTGTATCGAACGTTGTGTACATAAATGACTTTATCCTCTCATTTTCGATATTCGATCTTTCCTTCTATAAATACCCTTTATCTGTTAGATGGGTCTTCAAACAATCCCTTTTTTCCTTTATAGCCGGCAGTCTCCATAGGTTGATCGATGATCGTCGTATCACCTGACATTGTGGGAGGAGGAGGAGATGTCGGCTCTGTGACTGGCAGGATGCTTGGTATTGTGGAAGGAGCTGTACTTGGTGGATTTAATTACCAGAGGAACAGGGAAAGTAGAGATTCCCAGGATCAGGATGAATGGTGGGCTTTGATGTTGCGGCCTTGCCAATGGTGTAGGCATTACCCGGTCGAGCCACGGCTTTGTGCCGCGTTGCATCTTGGACGGTAGGGGGGGGGGGGGGAATCCTTATTTCCTTCTTATTCTTACTAATCCCAACACGGCCTCTGCTCCTACCTCCGGGGTTCGTTGCAGCACCGTCAATATAGATTCAGATTTAAATCAATGTTGCTAGGTAGGCAGATCTAGTAAGTATATGAGAAGTTAGAGAGGGAACTGGCTGTTTCAGACCTTCAACTTATTTTCTTGTCTCTTTCTTTCTTGTATCTTGTATGTAGCTTAAAATAAGGGTAGGGTTCCCCGATTTGATCAATGAAAAGAAAAACTCACTTCCATCTATATCTATCGATTTAATTTAGTCACACGCTTCTGATAGTAGCGTAGACTCGGGCAAGAGTCCCCAGCATAAACCAGACTTAATCAAAACTTGGTAACCCATAAAATCTGATGAGAATAAAGCAGTTGATCAGTACCATGGTACCTCGCACTCCAGTTCTGAGAGTCTTGGCAGTATGGTGAGTAGTGTGGCGAAACTAGGAACCTCATCAAATGATTAAGTACCTAGCTTTCTAGTTCATAGAACCTGGGTCCCCAGGGAAGTATTCTGGCGAAACTTGGTACCTCGATCCTTTATTTGTAGGAGCTTTGGTGCCTTGGCGAGTCAAAAATTTGGCAAATCTCAGTACCTCGCCTTCCTGTTTTAGGAATCTTGGTACTCTGGCGAAAACAGTGGCGTACGAGGTATCTCACACTCCTGTTTGTAGGAATCGTGGTATCCTGGCGAAAACAATTGGTGAATAAACACTGGCAGCACGATCCAGGTAGGCAACTAAGGCCATTTTAGCACCTGATCTTTCACTGGCGGGGGGTGGTGCCCGGCCAAGGTCTGATCCATCAGGGCAACTATGCTCTTATGTACTGGATCCTTCCTAGCGAGGGGTGGTACCCGGTCAGAGCAGCAGGAAGGCCATATGGTCCTTTCTGGTCTTGAGGCGATCATACTTGGGTAACCTTGCATTCTTATTTGCAGGAATCTTGGTATCCTGGCGAAAACAATGGCGAATAAACACTGGCAGCAAGATCCAGGTACGCAACTAAGGCCACTTTAGCACCTGGTCTTTCTCGGCGGGGGGTGGTGCCTGGCCAAGGCCGTGATCTAGCTGGGAACTATGCTCTTACTATCAAGATCCTTCTTAGCGAGGGGTGGTGCCTGGCCAAGGTCTGATCAATCGGGCAACTATGCTCTTACGTACTGGATCCTTCTTAGCGGGGGGTGGTACCCGGCTAGGGCAGCAGGAAGGCCATATGGTCCTTCCTAGTCTTTAGGTGAACCTCCTAGATGGACTGATCCGATCTAGGGTGTCAGAAGTGCTATGCAGCTTTCCTGGTTTTATGGCGATTCTCCTGGATGGATCTATCCAGTCTAGGGCGTCAGGAATGCTATGCATCTCTCCTGGTCTTAAAGCGATAATCATAGGGAATTCAATTGGCGACGTAAAGCAGGTGGATGTAGACAAATGTAGGCAGGAACAAATGGAGAAAGAAACCTTCTTTATTGATGATCAAAGAAAAAAAGAAAAAAAGAAAAGAAAAATACAAGTACTCACGACTACTAATATCTTCTGTCAGTAGTTTAGGAATAATCTTGGTCGACTTTTCTTACAGAATTTATGGGTAGAATCTCTTGAGATGATCAGCATTCCAAGTGTGGTCTACTGGATGTCCGTCCATATCATTCAACTTGTAGGCCCTACCCTGGATCACCATTTTGATTAGGTAAGAACCTTCCCAATTAGGTGGTAGCACTCCGTCCGACCTCTTTCGGGTATTCTGGGTAACCTTTCTGAGCACCATATCCCCTTCCTTGAAGCTTCGACTTCTCACTTTTATGTTAAAGTAACGAGCAATCCGGTTCTGGTAAACTGCTACTCATTCGGCTATCTTGTCCTGCTTCTCCTCTAGGAGGTCCAGGCTGGCCCTCAGCTTGTCCTCATTTCCATTGGGGTCAAAATGTTGCACCCGGAAGGAGACGAGCTGGTGCTCTATAGGAAGTATGTCTTTAACCCTGAAAGCTAGCGAGTAGGGGGTTTCTCCCGTAGCGGTCCTCTTGGTGGTGCGATATGCCCATTGTATGTCCGAGAGTTCATCAGCCCATCTTCCTTTCTTCTTCTGAAGTTTTTTCTTGAGGAGCCTCTTGATGATTTTGTTTGTAGCCTCCACTAGGCCATTAGTATGGGGGTGCGCCACGGACGGGAAGCGGAGTTCAATCCTCAAACTTCCATAGAATTCCTGAAATATGGCGTTGTCGAACTGCTTACCCTGATCCGTGATGATGACCATCGGAGTCCCGAATCGGCAAATAACAATTTTCTTGATGAGCTCTGTTGTGTTTGCTTTAGTAATTCTGGAGAGGGGTTATGCTTCCACCCACCCGGTGAAGTAATTAATAGCCACGATTGCATGCTTCTGCTGACCTGGCGCGATTGGGAGGGGTCCAATTAGGTCCACTCCCCAGAATGCAAACGGATACGGTGAGCTGATGGTTGATAACCGTTCTGGAGGTAGGTGATACAGGTTGGCCGTTTTCTTACCCTGTTCACAAGACTGTATGAACTGCTTTGCGTCATGGTGCAGAGTCGGCCAGAAATATCCCATGCGCAGCACCTGGTAAGCCAATGCTTCTCCTCCGATATGATTTCCACAGTCTCCGGAATGCACTTCCCTCAACGCCCAACTTGTATCATCAGGATGTAGGCATCTGAGCAAGGGCCAATCTGCAGGCTCTTGTTCCCTCGATGGAGCTTGAATCGGGCTCGAGGGAGCACCCTTATCGAGGATCGCACTGAATTCTACCACAAAATCTGCCAAAGCCTGGTCCTTGATGGTAGTCTAAACTTTGTATCTGATGTCGAACTGGGTAAGCTCAAGGGCCCACAGCACGAGTCTTCCTGATACATCCAGCCTTTGAAGAAACTGTCGCAAAGGTTGATTAGTGACTACTATGATGGTGTGAGCAAGGAAATAAGGGCGGAGCTTCTTGGCTGCTACTACCAGTACAAAGGCGAGCTTCTCTAGAAGAGCGTAGTTCCTTTCTGATTTGGTTAGGTCACGGCTCACATAGTAGACAGGGCGATGGGCTCCATCTCCACATTCTTTCGCTAAAGCTCCACTGGCGGCGGTTTCAGACACTGCCAGGTATAACTGTAGTTCTTTTCCTGGTAAAGGGCTAGCTAGCACAGGCAGGCTAGCGAGGTACTCTTTTAATGACTGGAAAGCTCGCTCGCTGCCTTGGTCCCATTTCATATTCTTCTCCTGTTTAATGGCCTTGAAAGAACGGGATGCACTTGTTAGTGGACCACGATATGAAACGGTTCAAGGCTGCGATTCGCCCGGTCAAACCCTGAGGTGAGAGATTCAAGATCTAGGATAGCTTTGATCTTTTCGGGATTAGCTTCAATTCCTCTTTCATGGACCAAGAATCCGAGAAATTTCCCGGATGTAACCCCGAAGGCGCATTTAGCCGGATTCAGACGCATTTGATTTTCCCTGACTATCTGGAAAGTCTGGCAGAGGTGGTCTTGGTGATGTTCAGCTATCTAAGACTTCATGATCATATCATCGATATATACCTCCATCGACTTTCCTATCAGTCCCCTGAATAAGCGGTTGACTAGGCGCTGGTAGGTAGCTCTAGTGTTCTTGAGCCAGAAGGGCATAACTCTATAGCAGTACAGGCCTTGCCAGGTTATGAAACTAGTCTTATCCTGGTCAGCTAGGTGCATCAGGATCTGGTTGTATCCTGAGAAGGCGTCCATAAAGCTTAAGAGCTTAGTGCCCGCGGTTGAATCTACCAGTTGGTCGATCTTCGGTAGCGTAAAGCTATCTTTCGGGCAGGCACGGTTGAGATCTATGTAGTTGACACACATGTGCCACTTCCTGTTTGCTTTGGTTACCATGACTACGTTGGCAATCCATTCAGGGTACCGAGACTCCCTGATGAACTCTGCCTTTAGTAGTTTGTGTACCTCTTTTTGCACCGCAGCATTTCTTGCTTGGTTGAAATGCCTTCTCTTCTGCTTGACTGGCTTGAAGGTGGGAACCACTGCTAACCTATGTGTTGCTAAGGCAGCGGGTATTCCCGGCATCTCCTCATGACTCCATGCAAAGATGTCGTTATATTCTCGCAAGAGCATTATCAAAGCCTCTTTTACCTTTGTCTCCAAAGCAAAACCTATCCTGACAACCTTGGAAGGATCGGCCTCCCAGATAGGTACCTCTTCTAATTCTTTTGCAGGATGGCTACTGGCCCATCCTTTTCCTTCTTCTTCTTCTTCCCTGATTTCTATATCGGGGAGCTCCGGCGTAGATCCCATTTCAATCGAATCTGTTTCACCTTCGACATCTTTCTTTGGGAACTGGCGACCTTGGTTGATGGTTACCTGCACACATTGCTTAGCCAGTGCTGCTGGATTGGTAGATACTGCATAACACTTGCGTGCAACCTGTTGATCTCCTCTCACTTCGCCCACCTTGTCTCCTACTGGGAATTTCAGGACGTTATGATATATCGACAAGACTCCTTTGAGAGCAGATAGGTAGGGTCTTCCCAGTATGGCGTTGCAGGCGGACGGGGTGTCCGCTATAATAAAATCCGTCATCAGGTTCTGCTGTAACAGCGCTGTCCCTACTATTGCCTGGTAGGATCATAGACCCAGTGGGAATTAGTGAGTCTCATGTGAACCCGTATAATGGGGCATTACAGCTATTGTAGCAAAGTCTTTTTAGGTTGAATTGCTCTAAAGCGCTTTTGAAGAGGATATCAATGCTACTGCTGGTGTCAATCAAGACACAATGGACCAAGTTGTTGGCTATCTACACACTGATGACCATAGGGTCATCGTGGGGCTGTACGGTGTTTTACACGTCCTCTTTTATGAAGACGATCTGTGCAGTAGAAGAGAACTGAGGTGATCCCTGATCGTGCATAAATTGTTGTATATTTCGGCCCTCATTCCTATCCTTTTGTCTCGTTCTTGAGTGTATTTTCTATATATTTTATGTCTTTAATGTCTAATAGGCTCGTTGGTGCTAATTGCAGGCAATAGATGTAATTCTGGTGTTAGAAGCTAGTTGCAGTTGTTCCGGCAGAAAATGGGCAAAAGGAAAGACAACGGATCATAACCAGCTCTACAGTGTGGGTCAAGTGCGGGTCGCAACCGCACTCCAACCGCACTCCTTCCCACAGCCGGGACCTGAATCATGAAGGAAAGATAAAGTGCGGGTAAAGTGCGAGTCATCCAACCGCACTCCACCCGTACTATTGCTCAAGACAGAGGAGTTGATTCGTACCTGACAGATAAAGTGCCGGAAAAGTGCGGGTAAAGTGCGGGTAATCCGACCGCACTCCACCCGCACTATTGCTCAAGACAGATGAGCAGATTCGTACCTGACAGATAAAGTGTGGGTAAAGTGCGGGTAATCCAACCGCACTCCACCCGCACTATTGCTCAAGACAGAGGAGTTGATTTGCACCTGACACTAAAGAGCGGGTAAAGTGCGGGTAATCCAACCGCACTCCACCCACACTATTACTCAAGACAGAGGAGCTGATTTGCACCTGACACCAGAGTGCGAGTACAGTGCGGGTAAAGTGCGGGTAATCCAACTGCACTCCACCCGCACTGTTGCCCATATCAGAGAACTGAAGATGAAGAAAACCTTTACAGTGCGGGTACAGTATGGGTAATTCACCCACACTCCACCCGCACACTGCGCGCGACAGCTTCTGGTTTCAAGCTTAAGTGACCTATTTTTCCATCCTCTATAAATAGTAAAGGATGGGAACGTACCAAATGATCACCACACCTCCCAACACTTGTATTTTTAGCTAGAAACACATCTCCTTATCATCCAAACTATCTATACTCAATCAAAGGCAACTAGGAGACTTGGATTCAAGCTTCAAGGAAGGAGATCAATCTTCAAGGGTTCTCTCTATACTCTCTCTTAGTTTATTTGCTTGTAATAGAACATGAGTAGCTAAAATATCCCACTATGGGGTTGATGTTATTTGTTTGATGGATATTTGGGCTTTGTAAATAAACTCTATGTGTTATATTTATTCTATCTCTATGTTTTATTCCATTGCTTGAATTGATTTCCATTATTGATTTGCTTGGATACACCCTCTTTGCATGATTGATTTGGATTACTTGAGTAGGCAATTAGGTTGTCTAATGCTCGATTGAATGGAAGGATTTCCAGAAATCCGGCTCTAAAACCATGCCCTTAATCTAATCTTGAATTAGTGGCTTTCACTATACATCCTAGGTTAGCCACTTGTGAGAGAATTAGAAGCCTCCACTATACACCCTAGGTTGGATACTTTAGTGATTCTACGAAACTAACCTTCGAGTAGAATTCGATTGATAACCTAAAGCCTCATCCAATCTCAAACGGGTGGCCTTCACTATACATCCTAGGTCGGCCACTTGTGAGGGAATTGGAAGCCATCATTATACATCCTAGGATGGCTACATTAGTAATAGGTTGGGCCATTGCTAGATAGATGAGCATTCATGGAACAAGTCCCAATTAAGTAACTAGCCACTGTTGGTTGCTTAGGAGGGATTAATCTCTAGTGAGGTCTTCGCTATACACCCTAGGTTGACCTCTTGCTATAGATATATACCAACACTATACACCCTAGGTTGGTTATATTTGTCAAAACGTGCTTAATTGAGAGTTTGTTGCAATTGCCCCAATATTCACTTACGAGTACATCAACTTCGTAGTTCCATCACCATTCATTCATCACTCCATTGTCATCCCATTTTATTTGCTTTCATAGTTTAGTTTATATTATATCTTCATTCACCATCATTTTACTTTTATGCATACTAGTTATATTAATCCTAATCTTATCATCACTACCCCGATCTAAGTGGACGACACCCGTGCTTACCGCTTTACTTGTATTTCTACTTGTGAACGCATCACATAGGTTTTATAAATTGTTTTGACGGAAGGTTTTCTGACGGTAAAAACCTTCTCATCAAATGGCGCGGTCCCCTAGTAACTTTGAAAACATTATGGCTTGCTTTCAATCTGGGAGCTTTCCTGGCATGGTTTTTTCGAGCATTGTTAAAGATTCCGGCCAGGGTGGGACCTTCGCTGATGGTATTGATAACGTGGATCTGCTTCATCAGATCTTTCCCTTTTTCTTCCCTTCCTTCCTCATATGCCTTGATATCGGCCTGGACCTCCTTTCCAGTACGTATATTGTAGCGTACCTGTTGGAGGAATTCCTCCAAGCATCCTCCCCTAACCAAGGCTTTGATCTGGTTTCGCAGACTATAACACTCCGAGGTATTATGACCTGTATCCTCATGGAAGTCACAATACTTGTAGCGGTTGGCTGATCAGCTGGTACCTTTATTGAGCCTGGCTTTCTGAGCAGTCTCTTGTCGCAGATGGCAAGGTAGATAGTTTCACGAGATGCGTTCAAGGAGGTGTAATATGAGTATCCCCTTTCATCTATATCGACCCGAGCTACTTCCTTAGGTGGAGGTGTAGCTTTGAGTGAAGTCCGCCTGAATGGGTACCGGTTCCGCGGGGGCTGGTAGTGCGGCGACCGATATGCAGACTTGTTGGGAGTTCTGTTCTGACCTTTCTGAACTGGTACCGGGTTGAGCGCCTCCTTCTTCTGGCGCTTGGCAATCCTCAAATCATCATGCTCCATTTTGACTCGGAGCTGTTCGTCTATCTCGACCTGCTCTAGAGCTCTGTTGTAGGCTTCATGGTAGGTCTCCGGGGGATGTTTGGCGAAGGATCTGAACAGCCTACCTGCCCATATGTTCCTTTTGAAATTGGCCAAAGTCTCCTTTTCCGCGAAGACCCCCATTTGGATCACTTCCTTGTGGAACCTCTCTATGTAGGCTTTGAGCGTTTCACCCAGCTCCTGGACCATATACTGGAGATGAATAGGATCCTTGGGGTGAGGTTTGATGCCCTGAAACTGGGAACAGAAGTTAGTAGTCAACCTGGTGAATGAATCAATGCTCACCGCCGGTAGTTTCCTGAACCATGTCTTGGCACAGTCAGTCAGCGTGGTAGGGAACATTCTGCACATGGCGGCCCGGGTAGCATTCTGGACCTCCATCTGGTGAACAAAACTCTCTAGATGGCTTAAGGGATCCTCGTTTTTAGAAAATTTGTCGGTTGGCATCATGAATTTGGGAGGTAGTTCTGCTTCCCTGATCCTCCTCGAGAAGTGAGCATTCATCTCTCCCAAAGGATCTTTCTGGTTCTCCTAGTGCTTACCTTTCCTCAGCTCCTAGATCTCTCTTGCCATTCTGGCGACCTGGTCCCGGATATGTTTGTTACCATTATTTCCTGATTGCACCTCAGAATCTCGGTCGTCAGATCCCCACGATGTCGCAGAGGTTTCATCTTGCTTCTCTCCATGGGGAGGGTCTTCTTCGACATCCCTGTTGCTGTCCCCTGCCACTGAACGAAGGTGCCTCCTGGTCGCTTCCTGTCGAGGCTATCTAAAGGAAGCTTCTGGTTGGACCAGATGGTAAAGCTCCCTAGTTGGGAGATTAATGGAGGATCTAGCGCATCGGGGTTGATGACCTGTAAGACTTACTGGAACCAGGGGTGTTGGTCCGAGTCTATCATGGAGCGATGGTATTGGGGGCATAGGCCCGAGTCTATCATGGATTGGTATAGGAGGTGGCGGTCCCAACTTGTCAGAGATAGGTATCCTGGTACCTTGCCGATTGGCCTCTCCCCTGGGATCTGGTATCGCAGGCTGATTGGTGCTGCCTTCAGCGGCCATTCGGAGGCGAATGCTCTCTATAAAGGCCGCGACCTGTTGGTCTAGGTTGGCAGGTCCAGCTGCTGGGGTAGTAGGTTCTTGGGGGGTAGCCCGCGCGGCAGCTGACAGCTTTGAGGCAGGTTTGTGACCCTTTCCCCCTTCTTCAGTTTCTGACATTTTTGGGTTGAAGCGTTTGGCTGATGTTCCGATGGGTCAGGATGATCCTGAGAGGATCGGAGCTTCATTATGATAATCTAGCAAGAAAACGAGACACACAGGCTTTCTTTTGAAGATGTGGTGTTTCCCACAGACGGCGCCAAAAAGTGTTAACGGAAAAATTCACTCGGGGTGAAAATCTCAGTTAACACCCTCACCCACTACTGATAGCAGTATCGGGGTCCTTCTTTTAGTATGATCGAGGTCGACTGACCAAAGAATGGATAAAGGACACAAAGGGACCGGGAGATGTAAAAACGAACACTGTTTTATTTAATCAACTCCTACCATGGGTTTACAATGTGAATACGTACATATCTCTCACTCTTTTTCACTCTTTTACACAGGGTGGAGATGGAGAAAACGTCCGTGTCAATAAGTGGATTTTCCTCCAGTGATTGTCAATGGACTCTCACTGGATTCCGAGAACCTCTCGGGACCTCTCTTTCGTTCTGGTGATCAAGGAATCTTCGAAAAAGTCCCCTTTCTTTACCCTTCAGTGCCGTATATATAGTACTCCCCTAATCTCCTCAAAATCCGATCATTTTTTAATGAAGATTATAGAGAGTCCTATTTTGAGCGTTGAAAGGCATTTGCGTGGAGCTGAAGGCGCGGGATTAGATCCCGTTAATCAATGGTGAATTCTAATTATGATTCGATTAATCATAGGGTCATTGATGGCGCTTTATTTTGGCGATGGAGTCAACTTTCCTTCTTCGTGGAGCTTGGAGGGAGATTCTGATCGTGAGTTTTAATGGTGGGTAACGCTGACCCCCCCATGTTGATGGACTTGTTCTACTTCCTGCTGGAATGGTGCTCGTGTCTTCATGTTCCCTATCGTAGTGGCTGGGTGGTAAGGTACTTGCCTTAGAGGAGCTCCGGATATTAATACTGAGTATCAGGTGGGAGTCGAGGTGACACCAAGGTGGATATTGAGGTAGCACCGGGGTAGGTATGGAGGTACCTGATACCTTGATCGATGCCAAGATGCTTACGTGGTGCTGGGCGTGCGAGCTATCATCATGCTAGTCTTGAGCTAGTATCAGGAGCTTCAGTAGGGCGAGATACATACTTTCGGGGATGATATCCTATCTAGATAGATAGGTAGTCGGGGTCCTGACCTTATCAAGTATCGGCTCCATCTAGGTAGTGGTATCAATCTCACTTGTTGTCTTGAATATCAAGATGATCTTTCCTAGATAGATTCTCGTTGGAAATTCTCCTTTGGTCCCTTGCAAGAAAAAACTATTAACAGAGTCTAACAGGCTTTCTTTTGAGGGTGTGGTGTTTCCCACAGACGGTGCCAAAAAGTGTTAACCAAAAAATCCAATCAGGGACGAAAATTTTGATTAACACCCTCGTTAACATAAAAATCCACTCGGGGAGTGAAATTTCGGTTAGCACCCTCGTCCACTACCGGTAGCAGTAGCGGGGTAGGTACCTTCAGTACCGGGGTCCCTTTTTATTATCGAAGGTAAGAAGTAAAATGATGGAGAAGAAACAAAAGTGACCGGGAGATATACAAGAACACTGTTTTATTAAATAACACTATAACAAAGTTAAAACGCATACACTCTTCTCTTATTTCTCACTCTTTTACACAGGGTGGTGGTGGAGAAAGGGTTTATGTCATTAAGTCGATATGTCCTTCCAATGATCGTCAATAGACTCTCACTGGCTTCGAGAATTTCAGAGGAAATTCTACCAAAAAATAGTTTCTTTGTCTTTGGCGATAAAAAATACTCAAGCGTCCAGCCTCTGTTCCCTTACCCTCTAAAACCTGTATATATAGTTCTCCCAAGAATCCCCTCATAATATGGTCGTATTAATGAGGATTATCAAGAGTCCTCTTTTAGGTGTTGAAAGGCATTATATGGGGCTAAAGGCGCAGGATTTGATCCCGTTAATCACTGTCGAATTCAAGTTCTGATTTGGTTGACCATTAGGTCTCATTAATGGCACTTTATTTTGGTGATGGAGTCAACTTTCCTTCTTATTGGAGCTTAGAGGGAAATTCTAATTCTGAATTTTGGCGGAATGTGGTACTGGTACGTCATTTCGATCTCACTGGTATGGAGCTTGTTTTGCTTCTTGCTGGAATGGTGCTTGTGTCTTCACGATCATCTTCGTATTGCTTGGCAGGTGAGGTACTTGCCTTAGAGGGGTTCCGAATAGACGTACTAGGTACCAGGTGGAAGTCGAGGCAGTACCAAGGCGTGTATCGAGGTACCAGGTGCCTTGATTGATGTCGAGGTGCTTGCGGGGTGCTGGGCATGCAAGTTATCATCGTACTTGTCTTAAGTTGGTATGAGGAGCTTCAGTAAGGAGAGGTACATGCTTTCATTAGCACGCGGAGCTGATGTCCTATCTAAATAGATAGGTAGTCGAGGTCCCGACCTTATCAAGTATCGGCTCCATCTAGGTAGTGGTACCGATCTCACTGGTTACCTGGAATATCTGGATGAATCTTCTTAGGTAGGTCCTTGTTAGAAAATTCTCCTTTGGTCCCTTGCCAGAAAATGCTGTTAATAGAAGTCCCCCCTGACTTGAACACCTGTAGCTGGTCGGGGTTGGAGTCAGGATGGATAGTACTTGGAGAATTTTTCGCAACCGTCTTGTAGGAGGGAATCTTCTCTTTGCACGCTGATTTAAATGAGTCTTCCACATGGCTTACCAGGGTAGGCCAAATTCAAAAAAAGGAAATTTTTGGGAGCGCACGTTTCTCGAAACCGTTCCCTCCACGTCACCGATTATCCCGCGACACTGATTTCTTTCTCTGGCCGTTACAAGTAACTATCTCTATATAAACCCCACTTCCTCACATTGTGCTCACTTCAGCAACCTTTTCCCGAACGAGAGCCTTAAGAAAAAACCTAGCTTCTTCCCCTCGTCAATCTTCAAACTTCCTCTTTTTCAAAAAATTAAGCTCTGAGCCTGTCATCATGTCTTCACCTGGTGGCGACAGTATCGAATAATTGTTTCACGGGGATGTGGTGGCCAGCGGGAGCCTCGCCCCTAGAAAAAGGGCGCGCGTCGATAGCCACAACTGGGACGACGTTCCATTTCAATATCGGCGTTCCCACCAGAATGTTGCAATCGGGATAGGCTTTTTGAACAATCCCGATGCTCTAGTTGATGTCGACCGGGAGTCGAGTGGAGAAACATGAGCTGCTGGGGTTGGTGGAGAGAGGGCCGGCGAGGTCCAGGACTCCATGGGGAGGATGCTCGCTCTTCCCTATTAGTACAGATGCATCCCTGATTCAACCATTACTTCAGAAACCATTAAGCGCTTGCGGAGGGATTTCAAGGTCCCTAAAGATATCACGAGCATTATACCTCTTAAGGGGTATGATGTATATACCCCTAATCTTGGCGAGCTCCCGATTCATACAGCCGCTTTTGATAGTGCAGTCAGGCTACCTCTCCACCCTACCTTGCGTAGGGCATTGTATGCTCTGCAGCTTGCCCCTCTTCAGCTAACGCCAGGGTTCTGGAGGCACCTGGTGTTGGGGTTTTTGCCCTAAAACTTGTAATATGTAAATGTAATTTGAACATAAATAAAAGAAGTAGTATATTCATTCATTTTGTGTCATACTTTATATAACATGTGCACTTAACATCCAAGATTGCCGGATGTAATTTCGAACTGAGTATATGAGTGTCATATATAGATGGATTCAGTTTGAAACGAGCAATCTAAAGAGTCCGTAGATAGTAAATAAAGCTGGGTACTTTATTTGTGGTTAATCTACAGCTGCGGTCCATTTCATAGTGTACGGTGATCCTATCCTGGATCATTCATATGTAGATATGAGAATGGAGGCACCTTGTATGATGTGATCATATAGGACTGTGCCATGATCTATATGAATCTCTCACTAAGATCCGTTTAACGATGAGATTCATATATATCAACTAATGATGGCTATATGTGGGTGATCTTAATCCTGAGTGTCTTATCCACTCCTTCAGGTTAGATCGTGGTCTTTGATATACCATGGGTGAGGTCGGAGTTGCATTCCCAATCAATATACTCCGTATGTTGGGATCACAGTTTGGCTTGTGGCTGGGAAGGTTTGTACACAATAGTGGAATCCACTCCTTCTTGTGAGAACTAGATGGTAGTTCCCTTAAGGGTTGATTCGGGGCTTGAACAATATGAGCGCTCTCCTAATTCCGCAAGGAATGTAGGATTTATTGTTCATTAGAGAATCAATGGTACTTAATGGAAAGATATGATTAGAGGGGTATAACGGACATTATGACCCAGCTCTAATTATGAACTACTTGTGGAGGATTATACCATATGTAATAGCTATATCGATGGACACCGAGAGTTATTGGTTTGTATAAAAAAGTCTACAGTTGAGAGAGTGCAGCTTCGGGTTTTTAATGGAATAACACCGAAGTTAATAATCATAAAATATTAATTAAAGAGTTTAATTAATAATTTCAAAGGATTATTGGAGCTCAAAATACTGTGGGTCCATTAGGTCCCCTTGCTAGCCCGATCGATTTAGGTAACAAGGGTCACGGTTAATTAATTGGATTGTCCAATTAATTGTGTTACGAAAGTGACACGTATTTATTCAGGAATTAATTGAATAATGGGATTATTTAATTAATGAATAATGGTGATGAAATAAATTAAATAATAAGATTATTTAATTATGTTGTTAATCACTAAATGGAGGGTATTAGTTGATATATGATTTTGAATAAAATAAGATAATATGATTATTTTATTTTAAATTAAATATTTGAAATTGAATTTAAAATGTTTGAATTCAAAAATAAATATTTAATTAACTTTAAAAAGATATGAGATATCTTTGTAAAGTTTTTTAAAAATCAAATAGATTTTGGTTTGTTTTTTTAAGATATATGAGATATATAATTAATTAAAAAAAACAAGATAACCGAATGACAAATAAAAGAAAGTAATCAGATTACTTGAATTTTGAATGAGAGTTACTTAAAAAGTAATGAGATTACTTTGAAGTAATATAGAAAACATACATAGCAAACAAGAAAAAGAAAAGTGGTCGTGCACAGCAAAAACAAAAGCAAACAAAAGAGAAAAAAAAATATTAGTGTGTGGTGAGACCACAAAATGCTGCACTTCTAGAGTTTGTTTTTGTGTGTGTTCTTCTCTTCTTCCTCCATACAAGTCCTGAATATCATGACTCGCCCACACACTGTTACCAGTTCCGGGAGATAGCGAGGAAGATCACGTGGTTCAAATCAGGAGCAGTTCGTATGAAAGTGAAGGAGCCTCCTACGTAGGTATGAAAATGTTTCATCACTTTATTATTTCATTTGATTATTATTGTACAAATGGGTTAGTTTAATGATTGCATAAAAAAATTTAAAACCTTCCGCTGCGCAATCTGTAACCCTAGGTTCCAACACCTAGTGGGGTTCTTGGTACTTTGGAGAGAGCAGTGCGATAGAGATAACATTGACCAGGAGCCGGGGCCAGGCGAGCTCGGGTACGTGCTCCAGATTGTTGGCAACGCCCTGAGTCCAAAGGGGCAATTTTTTGCTCGTACCAAGAATAACCTGCAGTTTGTGGTGCTAGGGGCCACGAAGAAGAACACCTCTTGGAAGGAGGAGTGGGTCATCATCAGAGGCGAGTGGGGTAATTCAGTCCACATTGGAGGAGCTGAGTTCAAGGTTCCTATTTGCTTTAGCGGGAAACCCGCGTTGGAAAAGAATAAGCTCTCCACTGAATCGGAGAAGATCTTGAAGGCCATAATGGCTCGGAACTACATCAATATGGAATATCCTATCACAGAGGCCTTTGAAGCAAAGAGGGTATATTGCTACCTCTGTATTTCTGGTGCTCTCCCAGGTAATGGAATTCCTGACTTTGCATCTATTATACTGCTTCATTGATTCTGTAGATATTGACTCTAGCTATCCTTACAGTTTCAACAGTATCCCATTGGTTCCTGAGGTGAAGCTCAACCAAGCTGGTGGTACCGTTGATTCTCCTATAACTTCCCTTGTTAGGCTTCCAGCTGGTTTTGATCTCAATGGGGGGATTGGCATATCTGTTGGCTCTGGTAAGACCCCGGTCGAGGTATCTGGATCATCGGCTCCCCCTCCTCCTCTCTCGGCTAGGTCGCTGGAGGCTTTTCAGCTAGAGTGGGGATGTATCGAGGTACTCCTTGTCGGGTGCAGGATACGTCACCCATAGAGCCAGTTAATGTTGCAGTCGCTGTTGATGCTGATGCTTCACCCCTCCTCTGCCTCCCCCGTTGTGGCTACTGGTCGCTCTAACCCGGTCGAGAAGAGTTCTAATCCTGCTATGGCTAGCCGGGGGGACCTCGGGATATACCGCGATTGAGGTCAAAGGGTAGCAGCCAGGATGAAGTCTTGGCTCACTTTATTGCTTCCTGTCCAGGCGGGAGCTTGGATGTCATGACGACCATGCCTACTGAACTTCTAATTCGAAGGGGGTCTGCTCTTCTAACTGAGGTAAGCTGTCTTATTTTATTCTTCTATCCCAGTTATGTATTAGAGATATCCTAACTAATGCTTTGTTCTTAGCAGGTGTTTAAGTTTAATGTGGCACTGAGTCAGCAGGTTGGCTCCCTTTTGGAGCAAGTAAAGGTGCTACTACCGAGCTGGAGGGGTCTAGGGAGGAGCTTGCCAAGGCTGCTAGAGGAGTGGAAGCTTTGAACCAATCTCTAGATAATGCTAAGAATGAGGCAGATGAGGCGAAAGCTGACAGGGAGCGGATGTAGCATGCCTTGGATACTGAAATACTTAGGTCCCTTCGTCGCAAGGAGGAGAGGGAGATCGCTAAGGGAAGATTAATAGAGCTGGAGAAAGAAGCTCAGTCCCTTCACGACAGTGTGGCCAACCTGGATGCTCAAGTAAACACTGTGTTCGGGGATAGCTACTTTTTTGCTGGCTACCAGGTGGCTTTAGCCTTCCCTCTTCCATTTCACCTGAGTGTTATCGCGGGGTGGAACCGGGAGGAAATTATGGCGAAGGCTGCTGAATTGGCTGGGCAACGCCCTCTGATGTGGCTGGACCTTCCTAGGTTGCTGGAGCCAGTGAAGTGGCAGGAGGTGAAGATCAGAGTTCTATCTCCCTTCCTCCACCAAGTAATGTTATAACAGATCCCAATTTGAAGGCTCCTGAAGCTAGAGTGGCTCAAGCTGAAGGAGGAGTCTCTGCCCCTTCTGCTTCTCCTTCAGAGTTCGTTAAGAAGGTATGGGATCAACCTGCTACTGATGATGGAGAATTATGCCCTGCCTATCTTATCTTTTGACCGTGCCAAGGTAGAGGAGGGTCAGGCTGCTTCGACCAATGACGTTGGAGGAAATTATGACCAAGCAGCAGTAGGGGAACTTCTGGGTGATCTGTCTCAGGTGGAGCTTCTGGTTACGGTGGGTATCCAAGAAGCAGGTGGGGTTCCATCTGGCACTGAAGAGGGTAGAGCTCTAACTGACGGAGCTGAAGAGAGGATGGCCAATCAGGAGCAGGAGGATGCATGATCCATTTTTATCCTTTACCCAATTATTTCCAGTCAACTTTATCTTCTTGTAGCCCGTGATCGAGGGATGGGTTCCCAGTTTTAGTAATGAAACTGTTCCTTTTCTTTTTCCCCGAGCTCCATGCATGTGCATTTATTTGGTTTAACCTCGCCTTAAACTGAAGTAGAATCCTTTATGAAATTTCAATTCCATAAATATTTGTCCTCGGATGAATCCTGGTACCTGGGTGTAGACTCGGCGATCCATCCTCTATTGGGCCTAATTTAGTGTAGTTGATAACATGATTGGTCCGGAAGGGGTACCAAGGCATCAGTCGGATCTGGATCACGGTACCTGGTAATCGAGATTGCCGCGGTCCATGCTATTTTCGTGGTTACCTTGATCAAGAAGCATCTTTTTTGGATTTCCCGCATGGGAATTTTTGGTTTGAGCTCTATAATCAACTATTTTTTCCATGCGTCGATCTAGGATAGGTTCGATTGCCTCAAACATCAAACTTCAGGAGGGGGGCACGGTTTGCGAAGCTGTCCTTTCCCATACACCGAATATTGTGTCCCATTAATGACCTTATCCTCTCGCTCCCGATACTCAATCTCTCTTTCTATAAATACCCCTTATCTGTTCGATAGGTCTTCAGACAATCTCTTTTCCCTTTTAGTGGGCAACACTTAGCAGGTTGATCAATGATCGTTGTATAAGTTAACACTGTTGGAGGAGGAGGAGATGTAAGTTCTGTGACTGGTAGGATGCTTGGTATTGTGGATAGAACGGTGCGAGATGGACTTAACTACCGGGGAATCATAACTAGTTGTGATTTCTTAGATCAAGAGTAACGATGGATCACGGCGTTGCACCCTTGCCAGTGGTGTAGACATTACCTAGGCAAACCGTAGCTTCGTATCCAGTTGCATCTTGAATATGGAGGGCTTCAAGGTCGCCCCCTATGTTCGATGACTCCAACACGGCCTCTGTCCCTACCTTCGGGGTCATGGCAGGATCATCGACATCTGCCTTGGTTGAAAATAACATTGCTAGGTAGGCGGATGGAGAAAGTAGGCAAGGAGCTGAAGAGGAGATTGTCATTTCCGAGTCTCCGGTTTACTTTTTGTTATTTTCTTTCTTGTTTCTTAAATGTAGCTTGAAATAATGGCAGGGTTCCCTGATTTGATCATCGGAGATACCCTTGTTTCTTTCTTGTATGTATCCTGAAATAAGGGCTGGGTTCCCTGATTTGATCAATGAAGGAAAATCCATTTCCCACTATATCTGTTGACTAAATCCTGCCGCACGCTTCTGATTGTAGCATAAACTCAGGCGATAGTCCTAAACATAAACTTGACTTAATCAATACTTGGTAACGCAAGGAATCTGATAAAAAAAAGTAGAGAAACGGCTGGTGACCGGTATACCATGGTACCCAGTCAAAGAATCTCTGGACCCTTTCCCTGAGACTCAATGTTATCAATGATCGTTGCATGAAGGAAAGTCAAGGTACTAGGCGTCCCGTATCGAGGAACCTTGGTAGCCTAGCAGAAGTTTAATCGAAAGAAGTCTGGATACTGGAGATCCTCATTCTTTTGAGGATCCTGGTACTTTAGCTAAAAAATCTGTAAAATCCGAGTACCTCGCATTCCAATTCTAGGAATCTTGGTTCCTTGATGAGGGTGAACGTACTGGCGAATAATCTTACAGTCTAGGTACCTTGCATTCATGTTCTAGGAATCTTGGTACCATGGTGAATATTCCGGCGAAACTAGATACCTTGTATTCCCGCTCTAAGAACATTGGTATCATGAACGAACCTGGTGAATCTAGGTACCTCGCATTCCTATTTGTAGGGATCTTGGTATCTCGATGAATAACCTGGTACCTAGCCTTTATATTTCAAGGAACATAGGTCTCCAGGTGAATATTCTGGCAAAACTGGGCACCTCGCATTCCCGTTTGTAGGAGTTTTGGTGCCTTGGCGAACAAATTTGGCGAATCCGGGTACCTCTCATTCTTGCTCTAGAAATCTTGGTACCGTGGTGAACATGATGAAAAATGTGTTGGCAACAAGATCTTGGTAGGCGACTAAGGCCATGTTAGCACCAGGTCTTTCTTAACGGGGGGTAGTACCCAGCCAAGGCCTTTATTTGGCAAGCGACTATGCCCTTACTAACCAGACTCTTCCTAGCAGGGGGTGGCACCCAGCCAAGGCAGCAGAAAGCCCATATGGTCCTTTCTGGTCTTGAGGCGATCATTGGCGAAAATAAGGTGATCATACTGGCAACAAGATCTTGGTAGGCAACTAAGGCCACTTTAGCACCAAGTCTTTCTTAGGGGGGGTGGTGTCCGGCCAAGGCCTTGATCTGGCTGGCAACTATGCACTTATTATCCAGACCTTTCTCAACTGGGGGTGGTGCCCGACCGAGGTTTTAATCCATCGGGCAACTATGCTCTTACATACTGGATCCTTCCTAGTGGGGGGTGGTGCCCGGCTAGGACATCAGGAATGCCATGCTACTTATCCTGGTCTCGAGGAGATCCTCCTGAAGGGATTAATCCGTTCCTGGGCATTAGAAGTGTTGTGTAGCTCTTCTTGTTTTAAGGCGATCCGGTTCAAGGCATTAGGAGTGCTACATAGCTCTCTTGGTCTTAAGGCGATGATCATGGCAGATTCAATTGGCGACATAAAGCAGATAGATGTAGACAAATGTTGACAAAAGTAGATGGAGAAAGAAACCTTTTTTATTGATGATCAAAAAAGAGAATACAAGTACTCACGATTACTAACATCTTCTACCATTCATTTCGGGATGATCCCATCTGATTTCCACTGCATGACTTATGAGTAAAACCTCTTGAGGTGATCAGCATTCCAAGTGTGGTCTACCGGATGTCTATTCATGTCGTCAAACTTGTAGGCCCTACCTTGGATCACCATTCTGATTAGGTAGAGACCTTCCCAATTAGGTGACAGTACTCCGTCTGACCTTTTCTGGGTGTTCTGAGTAACCTTTCTGAGTACCAGGTCCCCTTCTTGGAAGCTTCGGGCTCATACTTTCCTATTGAAGTAACGAGCAATTCGGTTCCGGTAAACTGCTACCTTTTTCTGCAACCATGTCCTGTTTCTCCTCTAGGAGGTCTAGGTTGGCCCTCAGCTTGTCATCATTCCCATTGGGGTCGAAATGCTGAACCTGGAAAAAAGTGAGCTTCTGCTCTATAGGAATGACAGCTTCTACCCCGAAAGCTAATGAGTAGGGGGTCTCTCCAGTAGCAGTCCTTTTGGTGGTGTGGTAAGCCCATAGCACGTCCGGGAGTTCATCAGCCCATCTCCCTTTATTCTGTTGAAGTTTCTTTTTCAGGAGCCTCTTGATAGTCTTATTTGTGGCCTTTACTAGGCTATTAGTCTGAGGGTGTGCTATAGATGCAAAGCAAAGCTCAATCCCTAGATTCTCACGGAATTCCCGGAATCTGGCGTTATCAAATTGCTTACCCAGATCAGTGATGATGACCATCGGGGTCCCAAACCGGCAAACCACATTTTTCTTGATGAATTCTGTTGTATTTGCTTAAGTAATTCTGGAGAGGGGTTCTGCTTCCACCCACCTGGTGAAGTAATCAATAGCCACGATCGCATGCTTCTGCTGACCTTGCGTGGTTGAGAGAGGTCCAATCAGATCTACTTCCCAGAAGGCATACAGATACGGCGAGCTGATGGTAGATAATCGTTCTGGAGGTAGGTGATGCAGGTTGGCCATTTTCTGACATGGTTCACAAGACTGTACGAACTGCCTTGCATCATGGTGCAAGGTTGGCCAGAAATATCCCATGCGTAGTACCTGGTAAGCCAGTGCTTCTCCCCCGGCATGATTTCCACAGTCTCCTGAATGCACTTCTCTTAGTGCCTAGTTGGCATCATCGTGATGTAGGCATCTAAGCAAGGGGAGTGACCTACCTCTATGGTAAAGGTGACCCTCTACCAAGCAGTATCAGACCGAGGTTCTCTTGATCTTGCTAGCTTGATCAAGGTTTTCAGGGAGCTTTCCTGACTGAAGATAATCCGCGATGGGATCCATCCAACATAGAAGTCGTTCCATGGGGTTGACTTCCTTGCCTTCAGCTATGCTTGATGTAGTGATTATCAGAAGCGGTACTCCTTTCGGCAGTGGTTGTCCTCCACTTGCAACTATCTTGGATAGGACGTCAGCTCGATGATTCTGCTGCCTAGGTATCTACTCAATCCTGAAACCTTTGAAGTTGGGTAACAGCTCCTGGACCTTTCCAAGGTAGGTTTCCATGTTATCCCCTTTCGCCTGGTATAGACCTGTTATCTGATTAACTACCAGTTGTGAGTCGTATTTGGCAAGGAGGTAATCAGCTCCTAGCTCTACTACTGTTCTCATTCCTGCTAACAAGGCTTCACATTCAGCTTCGTTGTTTGTGGTGCTAAACTTGAATCTGAAACAATGACAGCACTCAACTTTTTCTGGGTCGGTTAGAATGATCCGACCTCTGCTTCCTGCTTGATTGGATGCCCCATCGGTATATAAGATCCAGATGTCTCGATTGGTAGGCCAATCTGCAGGCTCTTGCTCTTTCTGAGGAGCTTGATTCAGGCTAGGGGTAGCACCCTGATCAGGGATTGCACTGAATTCTACCACGAAATCCACCAAAGCCTGGGCCATGATGGTAGTCCTGGCTTTATACTTGATGTCGAACTGGGTGAGCTCGATGGCCCACAGCACAAGTCTTCCCGATACGTCCGGCCTTTGGAGAAATTGACGCAGAGGTTGATCAATGACTACCTCGATTGTGTGAGCAAAGAAATAAGGGCGAAGCTTCCTGGCAGCAACTACCAATGCGAAGGCGAGCTTCTCTAGGAGAATGTAGTTCTTTTCTGATTTGGTTAGGGGGCGACTCACATAGTAGACAGGGCGCTGGACCCAATCTCCGCATTCTTTTACCAATGCTCCAATGACAACGGTTTCAGATACTGCCAGGTATAACTGTAGTTCTTCCCCTGGTACCGGGCTAGCTAGTAGGGGTGGGCTAGCGAGGTACCTCTTCAATGATTGGAAAGCTAGCTCACTGTCCTGGTCCCATTTCATGTTCTTCCGTTATTTGATTTCCTTGAAGAATGAGATACATTTGTTAGTGGATCGTGATATGAAGCGGTTCAGGGTTACAATTTGTCTAGTCAAACCTTGCACTTATTTGAGGGAGGTAGGAGACTCAAGATCTAGGATGGCTTTGATCTTCTTGGGATTATCTTTAATCCCTCTCTCATGGACCATGAACCCGAGAAATTTCCCGGATGTAACTCCGAAAGCGCATTTAGCAGGGTTCAACCGCATCTGATTTTTTCTAATTATCTAGAAAGTCTGGCGGAGGTGGTCCTGGTGATGTTCAGCTACCAGAGACTTCGTGATCATATCATCGATGTACACCTCCATTGACTTTCTTATCAGTCCCCTGAATAAACTGTTGACCAGGCATTGGTAGGTAGCCCCAGCATTTTTGAGCCCGAGGAGCATGACCCTGTAGCAGTGCAGGCCTTGCCTGGTTATGAAACTGGTTTTATCCTGGTCAGTCGGGTGCATCATAATTTGGTTATATCGTGAGAAGGCGTCCATAAAGCTTAGAGCTTGTTACCCGCGGTTGAATCTACCAGTTGGTCTATTTTTGGTAGCAGGAAGCTGTCTTTCGGGCAGACGCGGTTGACATCCGTGTAATCAATGCACATGCGTCACTTCCCGTTTGCTTTGGTCACCATGACTACGTTGGCAATCCACTCGGGGTACCGAGACTCCCTAATAATTCTTCCTTTAGTAGTTTGTTTACCTCCTCTTGCACCGCAGCTTGGTTGAAATGCCTTCTCTTCTGTTTGACTGGCTTGAAGGTGGGATCTACCGCCAACCCGTGAGCTGCTAAGGTTACGGGTATTCCCGGTATCTCCTCATGACTCCATGCAAAGATGTCATTATATTCTTGTAAGAGCTTTATCAGTTCCTCATTTACCTCCACCTTCAATGTTGAACCTATCCTGACTACCTTGGAAGGATCGTCCTTCCTGATAGGTATTTCTTCTAACTCTTCCAAAGGATGGCCACTGGCCCATCCCTTCTCTTTCTCCTCACTGATCTCTACATGGGGGAGTTCTGGTATGGATCCCTTTCCAACTGAGTTCGTTTCGCCTCTAAAATCTTTCTCTGGGAACTGTTGATCTTGATTAATGGCTATCTGTACACATTGCTTAGCCAGCGTTGCAGGGCTGGTAGATACTGTATAGCACTTGCGTGCAGCCTGCTGATCCCCTCGATCTTCACCTACCTTGTCTCCTACTGGGAATTTCAGGACGTTATGGTATATTGACAGAACCCCTTTGAGGGCAGACAGGTAGGGTCTTCCGAGGATGGCGTCGTAGGCGGACGCAGTGTCTACCACAACGAAGTATGTCATCAGGTTCTGCTGGAGTGGCGGTGTCCCTACTATCACTGATAGGATCATTGACCCGGTGGGAATCAGTGAGTCTCCTGTTAACCCGTATAATGGGGTAGTGCAGCTGTTGTAACAAGGTCTCTTTAGGTTGAATTGCTCCAAAGCACTCATGAAGAGAATATCAACGCTACTACTGTGTCAATCAAGACACGATGGACCAAGTTGTTGGTTATTTGCACAGTGATGACCATGGGATCATCATGAGGCTGCATGGTGTTATATACATCCTTTTCTATGAAGATGATCTATGCAGCAGGAGGAGACCGATGTGATCCTCTAGTAGCCTTGAAAACATTATAGTCAGCTTCTACTCTGGGAATTTTCCTAGCATGGTTCTTTCGAGCACTGTTAGAGGTTCCTGCCAGGGTAGAACCCCCACTGATGGTGTTGACAATATGGATCTGCTCCATCAGATCCTTCCCTTTTACTGTCCTTCCTTTTTCAAACGCTTTAATGTCTGCCTGCACCTTCTTCCCGGTGCGTAAGTTGTCACGTACTTGTTGGAGGAATTCATCCAAGCAAACTCCACTAACCAGGGCTTCAATCTGGTTCCTCAAACTATAGCATTCCGAGGTATTATGACTGACAGGACGTTTTTCTCAGTGTCGTTTTAAAAGATCAGTCCGTCAATAATATTTGATAAAACCTCACAAAGCATAAATCAGTTTGAGAACATAAATATGGTGGCAAGTGGGGTGTCGTCAACAGGGAGCGGAGTTAGCTAAACTAGTTAATGCTAAAGCAATGTTATGTATATATATAATAGCGAAACATGAATTGGTGAAAATGTAGATGTTAATCACACTCTAAATAACACTAAATTAAATATGTAAACAAAATGAAGGGGGAATATGGAGTGAAGGATATATATAGATGATGGAAACTAAGGAGTTAATAGATACGAAAGTAAATACTGGGCAATGCAACAAACTTGTCAATAGCACGGCTATTCAAGGTAACCGACCTAGGATGTATAGAGTCGGTTATTTATCCCTAGAAGGTGGCCAACCTAGGATGTATAGTGCGGACCTCCTATTAGGGATTAATCCGTGTAAACTACCAACCTAGGATGTATAGAGTTTGTTGTTTATCGGATTCTCGAAATAAAGCTCGTCTACCTAACAATGACTCAACCGATTACAAATAGTCACCCTAGGATGTATAGTGATGACTTCTAACTCTCTCACGGATTCTGACCTAGGATGTATAGTGTCGGAAAACACGATCTATGTTAGATTAAAACCGCGGTTCGAGAGTCGGAATTCATGACTTTCCGTCTATTCTTTAGAGCATTAAACAACTAAATAGAATGTATATCTAGATGCAATACTCATACATAATACAAGGATATCTTGCAAAGAGGACGTATCTACACAAGAAATCAATGATAAACATTCACAACAAGAATAGATCAATGGAAGATAGACATGAATATCAATATAATATCAAGTTTATGTACATGCCCAATATTTAACTAACTACTCCATCAACCCCTTAGAGGGGATTTAGCTACTCATTACAACTAGGAAACCAAGAGAAAGGAGATAGAAATAACCCTTGGAGAACATCTCCTTCCTTGAAGTGGCTCCAATCTCCTAACTTCCTTGAAGTTGAGTAGAGAATGTAAGGTTGAGAGAGAGATAGAGAAACTAGATCTAAGAATGCTTAATCTCTGCTAAACGGAGTTAAAAGCTACATAAAACGTTTCTATACTTTTCTATTTATACTAGATACAAAAATAGGTCACTTAAGCTTTGAAAATCAGACTGGCGCGCTCGGAGTGCGGGTGGAGTGAGGGTGAATTACCCGCACTATACCCGCACTGTATGGGTTGTCTGCAACTTCAGTTCTCGGATCGGGGCATTAGTGCAGGTGGAGTGCGGTTGAATCACCCGCACTTGACCCGCACTTGGAATCGCACTATGATCGCACTTGAATCGCACTTCCCTGTCAGGTGCAAAATCTACCTTCTGTTCTTGGTGTAAGTGCGGGTGGAGTGCGGTTTGATGACCCGCACAGTACCCGCACTCTAATATCAGGTGCCTCTTCAACTTCTCTGGTTTGGCATTAGTGCGGGTAGAGTGCGGTTGGATGACCCGCACAGTACCCGCACTTTATCGTCAGGTGCAACATCAGCTTCTCTGGTTTGGCAAAGGTGTGTGTGGAGTGCGGTTGGATGACCCGCACTGTACCCGCACTTTATCTCTTTACTTGCATCCTGCCACGGCTATAAACATGAGTGCGGCTGGAGTGCGGTCGGAGTGCGGTTGCGACCCGCACTGGACCCGCACTGTAGAGCTGTTTGCACTCTTTTGGCTTTTCTTTCGCCCTTTTTCTGCCGGAATCACTGCAATATGCTTCAAAACCTGTCTCTGCATCATTTCCTACAAATAAGCACAAAAACATCCATAAGAGATACAAAAACGCACGAAAACAGAACATAAGTTAAGGATCTGAGGGACTAAATATACAACATATTTGGCCCGATCAAACACCCCCAAACCAAACCTTTGCTCATCCTCGAGCAAATCTAATCGAAACAGTAAGACGCCAACTGAATTTAATTTCTATATACCTAAATAATATCTCAACAATGCCGTAAGTCCAATGTATGACATGATACAAATAGGTGTGATAGAGAGGAGAAACTACATATGCACAAGATCGAGAGCAATTTGGAGACACCCAAGGGAGGCTCGTACGAACACGAATCCCACACCTAAAGGCATTCATGAATTAGGACAACTTACTCCCATACCTTGAGCATAATTTGCTTCAATTCTAAAGCTCACATGGATTCTCTCTTTTCTTTCCTCAAGAGTCCTAAGTTCCACACAACAAGTATGCAAAGAAGATTCTGCATAAGATTTAAGCAATGAACTATCCTAGGAACGAGTCACCATGCCATGGATGTGAAAGATCGTGCTTCAACCGACATTCCCAAACTAGACTTACATGGATCAAAAAGGGCTTTTCAACCGGTTATAGTGTGGCTGTGGGGTTGAATGAGTTTACACAAAAATATGGACATTTGGAGTTCAACTCACCAATCATGCTAGAATACATCCCTACTACCACACCATGTTCTTTTCTCGCTTAAATGCAACCCTCTAGGAAACCATTTAACCCACATTTGTGCCTTCAACATTGCATTTCATTTGAGCGATTTTAGCATAAAACACTCCCATTATGGCACTTCAAGTACAATCTTTCTTTTAATTTTTTTTTCTTTTAACAATTTCCCAATCACAATGTTTTACTCCATTTGGGTTGTTACAATTTTCCCTTTCTTAGGCATTTAGGGCACATAACTAAGGTTCTTACCCCTTTCCTTGCCTATTTTCAGCAATTATTTCATTTTACCCGTTAGGACCATTTTAACCCTTTTCATCACTACCATTTCCCATCCTAACATGATTAGTACAAGGGTAGGCATGTGTTTGGGCTATTGGGTATATGGTTGAATGTGGTACCAAATGATAGAGTAAGTGTTTGGCCTCAACTTGACTTTGGAGCACACAATATGGTATATGGTGTTTAGGCTATAGAGGTAATTCGATACACATACATTCCCTAATATCACTTCCACAACCATCTAGAAAGGGAATGAAAGCATCCATCACGCAATTCACAGAATTATATGCAAGTCCTATGGCACATGACATAAATGACGGGAGGCGTGTTTAAGAATAATCAATAATGCACTCAGAAAATGCACTTTCATGCTTGTGTTTGTGATCTCACGGGTATCTCCACTATTAGAACAAGACATGGGAACAATGAGTCCCCAATACTTAACACCAACGGGTGGGACTGAACCCATGATGGTGCAAGCGGAACCTCAAGTGGCACCAAATTATATCACAAGGTCAAAGCACATATAAGGAACTCGTCAAAAGCACACCCTAGAGGCATCATACCCATACTGGATACAGTTTGAAAAATGGACAAGCGACAAAATTGAAAAATTGGACACTAAACTGTACAAGGCGTATGCGTAGCGCACCCCCAAACCAAAACTCAACAATGCCCCCATTGTTGGAAATAACAAGCATAATCCCAATAAATGGCGGAATGAGGGTTTAACACCTCCAAATCGAATCTAGACATACATTCAACCATGCTCATTCATAATAACAAAAACTAAATCGCATTCATTGAAAGCTTAAGTACAAAACCGAAGGTAGAAAACTCCCTTTCAAAGGAAGATCGTTCGATGTCCATGCGTGTTGTTGTGTGCTTCCCAAAAGATGCACAACCTAGCTTAAAAAACACAACAACTCTACCAAACGAATATTAAATGCGAAAAGAAAAGAAAATAAGTCTAAACCGTTTAAAAGAAAATACAAATACAAATACAAGCAATAAAAGTCCCAGAATAATAACAACAAAGAAAAAGAATGGATGGTCAATCGTCGTCGGAAAACTCCCTCTCCGGTTCACTAGCGATCCCTTTTCCCTTGGGGTCGATCTCTGATCGGATCCGCTCTTCATGCTCCCTCCTGGATCTCTCCATTGCAGCTTGGAGCTCTCCTCCATATGGGTCGATGTCTGGCCCCCTAAAGGAGGTGAAAAAGCAGCTGGCCTCTTCTTCTTCTGCGGATAACTTGGAAGACTGAGTGCCTCCCTCATGTCATTGAGGTTACCCTAAAGGTCAGTAAAATACTCATTGGCTTCCGCCCTGCTCTCAGTTATCTGCCTCCTGTTTTTGACTACCTCGGTCCTGAGGTTCTCCAATCCTGTAAGCAAGGTTTGCCAAGGGACCTCTCCAAACGTCTCTTGCGTGGGTGGGGAAGCAGCGGGCCTATAATCACCATATTCAAGATAAACCGGCTCCACATCTGGTTGTTTCAGGATGTCTTCAGCCTATCTGCACGTGCTGCCCCCTCGAGCAGGTTTCCTCCTCCCTGTTCGGACCCTGACACCAGAGGGGTCCTGCTCTCTGACCTGGTCATTTCACGTAAAACGCCCAACTGGCCCCAAACCGCATTCGAAAGAGTCGGATCCAAAATCTACTCCGGCAGTTCTGCAGAATGTGGTGATGAGGCTAGGGAAGATGAGTGGCTGCTTGTCCACCCTGACCCCTCCCAACTCGAGTATCTCTCTCTTTATCAGAAAGCCTATGTCGACCAACTGATTCTACAGTATACAGTACAGGATCATTGCTGCATTGAAGTTCACTAAAGTCATGTGCTTTCTGGGGATCAAGGAATGGGAGATGAATACATGCCAGAAACCCAACTCACTCCTTAAGTTGGTGTGCTTCATGCGGTGATCAGGGACCACCCAAAAATCTATTGGACGGATCACTAACTGATTTGCAAAATCCACATTTTGGGTCACGAAAAATTCACTCCAAGTCACCCTCTGCTTTAGACGTCCGACTGCTTCGGGATCAACTAGAAGCTCAGTCCTATAGTACCTGTTAATGTCCGCTATAGTCATCCGGACCTCTACCCCGTTGAACAGAACCGAAGAAGTGCGCTGAAAAGTTCAGGTACCATTCCAGCAAAGAATTCTTCGACCACACGTCGACAATACATCGAGGGGGGGGGGGGCTGACAAAGGTTTCCCATCCCCTTGTTTCAACCATTAGAGGAATCGGGGTCCCCTCCAGCTCTTCAACTGCTATCCCCTTCTCCACCACTATGTCACGCTCCCTGAAATATTCTAAACGGTCCTTGAAATATTGGTGTCTCATGCATGGCGGTGGAACTTAGGGTCCTTTCCGCGGTCTTTGTTCGGAACCCTGACTGGCTTGCCTAGCTGATTTCCTGGTTCTTCCTGACATCTGCACAATAAACAACAATTTTAAGGCAATATTCGGATCAAAGAACCATGAGGTTATGATGAACGAATTTGAAAGGACAAAAATGCTGTTAGGAGGATAAAGTGCGGGTGCAGTGCGGGTGAATGACCCGCACTGTGACCGCACTCTAACTTGTTACCAGATACCAGCACAGGCAGAATTTCAATTCATGCATACATTTCATAATCTCAGAACATCATCGACCGAATTGACCCCATTATGACTCTAACTCATGTATAGGCTTCCATTCAACCATATAAACCCAAATTCATAGTTTGAATACCCAAATGCAATAGAAAATCAATGTAACCATGAATACATCACATGCATAATTAGATAACACCCATCATTCCATCCTCTTAGACATTAGCAAAGGCAAAAACAAAAGTTCAAAACCCTAACTAATGAAGTTCATGCATATGAGGAAAAAGAATTTCGATAAAGAGGGTTAGGGTTTGGATTAGAGAGATATGTAATGAAATTAAAGTAAGAATCCATACCTTAGTTGCCGAAAAATCGAAAACGTGGCACACACGGAATACCTTTCAGTTGAGAAGAGGGAAAAATTTGAAGTTTGCTGTGTTGTTTTGTTTTTTTTATGGCAAGTGGAGCCCTAGAGAATGACAAGCAGTATATATACTGCGCGACCAAAGTGCGGGTGGAGTGCGGGTGACTGACCCGCACTTTACCCACACTTTATTACCTGATGCTTTCGGAGTGCGGGACGAGTGCGGGTGACTGACCCGCACTATAACTGCACTGTTCCCCTGGACAGACTCCTGAACTCTGCCTTGCAACTGTATCTGCACCAACACTAAACCCATTAAACATTCTAAAGCATTCTCAAAAGTTTAAAATAACAAAAACTAACCATCCGATAAATACAAATAAAAATAAAAACACTACAATAAATTCAAAAGTGAGTGCAATGCACTCAAAGTGGGACCCGGTCAACCAAATGAGGTTTTACCGGAATGGGGAGCACATTCAACTTGGCCACCCAAACCGGTACCAAATGCCTATGCACTGCATCTCTCCCCACTTCCCTCATTTGCCCGACTAGGTCCTTTCGAACCCATATTTGTTTAACCCTTGGTGGGTTCATCCTAGATCCAACTCTACTTGTTTTGAACCGTTGGAAACTAAAGCAATAAGCTTTAGTGTGCCCCTTTTTGGTACAAAAGTAACAAGTAATAGGACGGTTAGGGAAACTCCATGTTTGATTGTTGGCGTGGGACACTTTCTGTTGTCCGAATCTGAGGGATTTGACATTATTCTCTATCACAGCGAGTTGCTCAATCAAATCACACTCCTTGACCTTGGCCCGCTTCAACTCATTATCTTTCGTGCTCAACTGTTCTTACAATTCCCTTACCGCCCTTGCGGACTCATCCACACCTAGTTGAAGTTTCCTTGTCCTTCTCCCATAGTCTTCTTCAAACTCTTCTGAGAGCTTTGCCAATGCATCTAAGTTCTTGGAGACTAACTCCTTTTTGGTAGCAAGCTCCACTACTTGCTCTTTTAACCCGTTGTTCACTATTGAGAGATCATGCAATTTCATCTTCAACTGTCCATTCTCAGCCTTAAGCACATAAACCTCCAGTTTGAGCTTTGTATTGTCTTGCTCAAGCTCACCTAATTGTTTGAAAAGTTCAGTATTTGCTTCTTCCTCTTCGAATTCTGATTCTTGCCTTTCCTTAATGCAGTCTTGGTTTCCCAATTCCATCTCCTTAACACCCTCAAAGGCTTGCACAAGAGTGAGCACCCGGCTTCTTTTCTTTCTGGAATTTGGTGCCTCCAAGACTAAACAATCTCTGACTTGGCTTGTTCCGGGGGATGTTACCTTGAAGTTCACACTCTTACCTCCACAGCTGAAGGAAATGTCCCTAGAACAAATATCAACTACCATACTCGCTGTGGCCATGAATGGCCTCCCCGACAGTAGTTTCCAGTCTCTACCACTGGATTCTCCTTATTTGTAATCCAACACAACAAATTCTACCGGCACCATCAAACCGTGCACATTCACATAAACTTCCTCCACGATACCAACTGGGGTGATGGAAGAATTGTCTGCCATGATGAGAGTCTGGGAGGTGGGCTTGATTGACTGAATCTTCAGCTGTTCGTATACCTCTAAAGGCATCATATTGAGGCTAGCCCCCATATCAAGGACCGCTCCCATCTTTGGTGAATTCTCAATTTGTACCTCTATGACGAAACTCCCGGGGTCCTCACGTTTAATGGGAGAGTATATGTCACTTCCCATTTCTTCCTTATCTGTGACCTCTACCATACTTTCCTCGGTTTCATCAATTCCTAACTGGACGACCTCTAACACATTAACATGTTCATCGGAGTTTGATGCCTTCTCCTTGTTCTTGACCAATGCATCAAAAATCTGTGCCAATTGAGTTTCCATCTTCTTCAGTGATGCCCCATGACTATTTGCTCTCTGCTCATTGGACTGCATGTAAGCTGTCATCCATTGCTCAGAGGCATGCAAAGTGTTCTTGAGGGCTTCCGACCCGATACCAACAGTTTTGATCACTGTGCTCACTATCTCCTCTAGAGATTTGTCCTTTGCTCAGAAGCGTGGGAATTGAAGTTGGATGGTGGGTTACTACTTGAACTTCCCCATTGATTGTTGTTGTTTGCCCCTCCTTGATTGTATCTATTGTATCCCCGGTTTTGGTACCCTTGGTTGTTGTTTCCACCTTGGAAATTGGTGTTGCCACCTTGGTAAGTTATTGCTCCTAGGTGGTTATTGTTGGACCAAGAAAAGTTTGGGTGGTTTCTCAACCCTGGATTATATGTGTTCGAATATGGGTCATTCCTTGGCCTTGGAAATTCCCCAAGGGCTTGGGCTTGGGCTTGCTCTTCTTGACTGAAATGCCCTTCTCCTCCTTCTTTCTCTCCCATGACTTGACTCACTCCTTGGAAGGACCCTAGGTTTTCCGGTTATAAGCTCCTTGATTGATTGAAGCTCTTTGTTCATTCTAGACATCTGGATTTGAACTTGGGTATCATGACCCACTTCTATTCTTCCACCCATTCTCACATGTGATGTCCTCTATTATGAGTTCTGGGCAATCTTCTCCAGAATGTCATAGGCTTCAACTGGCCTCTTGTCTGCTATGGTACCTCCGCATGCATTATCCACTAACATTTGTGTTATCAGTGAAAGTCCACTATAGAAGGAATTAACCTTCAGCTCTGGATGGTATGTATGCGGTGGCATTTGAGCTAACAATAAGTTAAACCTCTCCCATGCCTCATGGAATGGTTCACCTTCCTCTTCGACAAAGGATGCTATCTTCAACCTTACGTCTTTTGCTTTCTGTGACGGAAAATATTTGTTGAAGAAGACCTTGCAAACCTGACTCCATGTCACCAGTGATCCTAGCCTCAAGTTCATGTACCATGTCATGGCGGCATCTTTCAGACAATACTGGAAACACCTGAGATGAAGCTGCTCATTTGTCAGTACTGCTTGGCGAGCCATTACTGGGAAGGTTTCTAGGGTGGCCACATATTGTTTCATAAATTGGAGGCAATCCTCGGTAGTTCGCCCACTAAACGATGGCAGGAGGCTAATATGCATAGTTTTCAACTCATACTGCCTTGTTACATCATCCAGTACTATGGCAGTAGGCACATTACCTACACACGGGAGCGTGTACTCGCCCATGGTGAGACCTAGATATTCGTCCCCATGTACACTTCCCTCATTCTCTCGAGCCTGCTGCTCATTCTGATTATGATCGTCCATGTTTCCTTCTAACTGCCCGGTTCTTCTACCCAACTGATTGATGTTATCGATGACTGGCAACACTGTTCCTCTTAACGATCTTCTTCTGTGCATATACTTAAAATCCTGAAATTTTACAACAAATAACGTACAACGTAAACGAGAAACATATAGGGCAAAGCAGAAATATTACTAAACTATAAACTTTACTTATGCAAAACTAATTAAACTAAACATGCCGCTCTCTGGCAGGGACGCCATTTGACAGGACGTTTTTCTCAGTGTCGTTTTAAAAGATCAGTCTGTCAATAATATTTGATAAAACCTCACAAAGCCTAAATCAGTTTGAGAACATAAATATAGTGGCAAGTGGGGTGTCGTCCACAGGGAGCGGAATTAGCTAAACTAGTTAATGCTAAAGCAATGTATGTATACATATATAATAGCGAAACATGAATTGGTGAAAATGTAGATGTGAATCACACTCTAAATAACACTAAATTAAATATGTAAACAAAATGAAGGGGGAATATGGAGTGAAGGATATATATAGATGATGGAAACTAAGGAGTTAATGGATACGAAAGTAAATACTGGGCAATGCAACAAACTTGTCAATAGCACGGCTATTCAAGGTAACCGACCTAGGATGTATAGAGTCGGTTATTTATCCCTAGAAGGTGGCCAACCTAGGATGTATAGTGCGGACCTCCTATTAGGGATTAATCCGTATAAACTACCAACCTAGGATGTATAGAGTTTGTTGTTTATCGGATTCTAGAAATGAAGCTCGTCTACCTAACAATGACTCAACCGATTACAAATAGTCACCCTAGGATGTATAGTGATGACTTCTAACTCTCTCATGGATTCCGACCTAGGATGTATAGTGCCGGAAAACACGATCGAGGATTAGATTAAAACCGCGGTTCCAGAGTCGGAATTCATGACTTTCCATCTATTCTTTAGAGCATTAAACAACTAAATAGGATGTATATCTAGATGCAATACTCATACATAATACAAAGATATCTTGCAAAGAGGATGTATCTACACAAAATCAGTGATAAACATTCACAACAAGAATAGATCAATGGAAGATAGACATGAATATCAATATAATATCAAGTTTATGTACAAGCCCAATATTTAACTAACTACTCCATCAACCCCTTAGAGGAGATTTAGCTACTCATTACAACTAGGAAACCAAGAGAAAAGAGATAGAAATAACCCTTGGAGAACATCTCCTTCCTTGAAGTGGCTCCAATCTCCTAACATCCTTGAAGTTGAGTAGAGAATGTAACGATGAGAGCGAGAGAGAGAAACTAGATCTAAGAATGCTTAATCTCTGCTAAACGGAGTTAAAAGCTACATAAAACGTTTCTATACTTTTCTATTTATACTAGATACAAAAATAAGTCACTTAAGCTTTAAAAATCAGACTGGCGCGCTCGGAGTGCGGGTGGAGTGCGGGTGAATTACCCGCACTGTACCCGCACTGTATGGGTTGTCTGCAACTTCAGTTCTCGGATCAGGGCATTAGTGCGGGTGGAGTGCGGTTGAATCACCCGCACTTGACCCGCACTTGGAATCGCACTGTGATCGCACTTGAATCGCACTTCCCTGTCAGGTGCAAAATCTACCTTCTGTTCTTGGTGTAAGTGCGGGTGGAGTGCGGTTTGATGACCCGCACAGTACCCGCACTCTAATGTCAGGTACAATTCTGCTCTTCTGTCTTTGGTGCAAGTGCGGGTGGAGTGCGGTTTGATGACCCGCACAGTACCCGCACTCTAATATCAGGTGCCTCTTTAACTTCTTTGGTTTGGCATTAGTGCGGGTAGAGTGCGGTTGGATGACCCGCACAGTACCCGCACTTTATCGTCAGGTGTAACATCAGCTTCTCTGGTTTGGCAACGGTGCGGGTGGAGTACGGTTGGATGACCCGTACTGTACCAGCACTTTATCTCTTTACTTGCATCCTGCCACGGCTATTAACATGAGTGCGGCTGGAGTGCGGTCAGAGTGCGGTTGCGACCCGCACTGGACCCGCACTGTAGAGCTGTTTGCACTCTTTTGCCTTTTCTTTCGTCCTTTTTTCTACCGGAATCATCGCAATATGCTTCCAAACTTGTCTCTGCATCATTTCCTACAAATAAGCACAAAACAACCCATAAGAGATACAAAAACGCACGAAAACAGAACATAAGGTAAGGATCTGAGGGCCTAAATATACAACATATTTGGCCCGATCAATGACCTAAATCCTCGTGGAAGTCACAATACTTGTAGCGGTTCCGCTGATCGACTGGTGCCTCTATTGGATCTGGCTTCTTGAGTAGTGGGAGTACCCCATTTCCTCTCTGTTTACCGGTGCTACCTCCTTGGGTGGAGGTGTAGCTCTGAGCGGAGTCCGCCTAACCAGGTACCGATTTCGCGGAGGCTGGTAAGGTGGCGATCGATACGTAAATTTGTTGGGAGGTTTGTTCTGATTTTTCTAAACTGGTGCAGGCTTGGGCGCTTCCTTCTTTTGGCGCTTAGCAGTTCTCATTTCATCGTGCTCCATCTTAACTCGTAGCTATTCATCTATTTCAACATGCTCTAGAGCTCTATCGTAGGCCTCCTGGTAGGTCTCCAGTGGATGCTTGGCAAAGGATCTGAACAGCCTGCCTGCCCAAAGATTTCTTCTGAAATTGGCCAAGGTTTCCTTCTCTGCGAAGATCCCCATCTGGATTACTTCTTTGTGGAATCTCTCCACGTAGGCTCTGAGCTATTCACCCTACTCCTGGATCATATATTGAAGGTGAATGGGATCCTTGGGGTGAGGTTTGATGCCCTGAAACTGAGCACAGAAGTCAGTAGTCAACTTGGTGAATGAGTCAACGCTCCCTACTGGTAGCTTCCTGAACTATGTCTTAGCATAGTCTGTTAGCGTGGTTAGGAACATTCTGCACATGGCGGCCCTGGTAGCATTCTGGACTTCCATCTGATGAACAAAACTTTCTAGATGGCTCAGGGATCCTCGGTCCCAGAATATTTATCGGTTGGCATCTTGAATTTGGGAGGTAGTTCTGCCTCCTTGATCCTCCTAGAGAATGGAGCATTCATCTCTCCCAAAGGGTCTTTCTGATTTTCCCGGTGCTTGCCCTTCTTCAACTTCTGGATTTCTTTCGCCATTCTGGCAACTTGGTATCGGAGACGTTTGTTGCCATCATTCCCAGATTCCACTTCAGATCTCTGTCGTCAAGCCCCTCAAATGTAGCAGAAGCTTCATCCTGATTCTCTCCCTAAGGAGAGTATTCTCTGGCGCCCCTGTTGCTACCTCGTAGCATTGAACGAGGGCGTCCCCTGGTCGCTTCTTGTTAAGGCTGTCTATAATAAGCTTCTGGTTTGACCAGGTGGTGGCGCTCTCTAGGTGGGAGATCGATGGCAGATCTCGCGCGCCGTGGCTGATAACCTTTAGGTTGCCCTGGAACCGGGGGCATGGGCTTGAGTCTATCATGGACCCGCATGGGAGGTGGTGGTCCCAACCTGTCAAAGGGAGGTACCTTGGTACCTTGCTGATTGGCATCTCCTCTGGGATCTGGTACCGCAGGCTGACTGGTACTACCTTTAGTTACCATTCGAAGGTGAATGCTCTATATAAAGGTCGCGACCTGCTGGTCTAGATTGGTAGGTCCAATTGCCGGGGGGTAGTAGGTACCTGGAGGCAACCCGCACGGTAGCTGACGGCTTCGAGACGAGTTTGCGACCCTTTCCCCCCCTTCTTCGGCTTCTAACCCTTTCGGGTTGAAGCATTTGACTGGTGTCCCGATGGATCAGGATGATTCTGAAAGGATCGGAGCTTCATTTTGATGGTATATTAAGAAAACGAGGCACACTGGCTTTCTTTTGAGGTGTGATGTTCCCACAGACGGCACCAAAAAGTGTTAATAGAAAAATCCACTCGGGAAGTGAAATTTCGGTTAGCACCCTCATCCATTACCGGTAGCAGTAGCGGGGTAGGTACCTTCGGTACCGGGCTCCTTTTCTATAGTCGGAGGCAAGAAGTAAAATGATGGAGAAGAAACAAAAGGGACTAGGATATATAGAAGAATACTGTTTTATTAAATAACACTATAACAAAGTTACAACGCATACACTCTTCTCTCGTTTCTCACTCTTTTACATAGAGTGGTGGTGGAGAAAGCGTTTATGTCGATATGTGGATATGTCCTTCCAATGATCGTCAATGGACTCTCACTAGCTTCGGAGAATTTAGAGGAAATTCTACCGAAAAATAGTTTCTTTCTCTTTGGCGATAAAAAATACTCGAGCGTCCAGCCTCTGTTCCCTTACCCTTCAAAACCGTATTTATAGTTCTCTCAAGAATCCCCTCAAAATCTGGTCGTATTAATGAGGATTATTGAGAGTCTTGTTTTAGGCATTGAAAGGCATTGTGTGGGGCTGAAGACTCGGGATTTGATCCCGTTAATCACTGTCGAATTCAAGTTCTGATTTGGTTGACCATTAGGTCTTATTAATGGTGCTTTATTTTGGCGATGGAGTCAACTTTCCTTTTTTATGGAGCTTGGAGGGAAATTCTGATTCTGAATTTTAGCGGAAGGTGGTACTGGTACGTCATTTCGATCCCACTAGTATGGAGCTTGTTTTGCGTCTTGTTGGAATGGTGCTTGTATCTTCACGATCATCTTCGTATTACTTGGCAGGTGAGGTACTTTCCTTGGAGGGGTTCCGAATAGACGTACTAGGTACCAGGTGGAAGTCAAGGCAGTAACAAGGCGGGTATCGAGGTACCAGGTGCCTTGATTGTTGTCGAGGTGCTTGCAGGGTGCTGGGCATGCAAGTTATCATCGTACTGGTCTTAAGTTGGTATTATGATCTTCAGTAGGCTGAGGTACATGCCTTCGTTAGCTCGCGGAGCTGATGTCCTATCTAGATAGATAGGTAGTCGAGGTGCCAACCTTGTCAAGCATCGGCTCCATCTAGGTAGTGGTACTGATCTCACTGGTTACCTGGAATATTTGGATGAATCTTCCTAGGTATGTACTTGTTGGAAAATTCTCCTTTGGTCCCTTGCTAGAATGCCCTGTTAACAACCATGTTCCACTACCAGTAGGTGGTAGCGGGGGAGGTACCTTCGGTACCAGGGTTCCTTCGGACAATTAGAGATGAAGACGAAAAAAAAAGGAACCAGAAGGAAGATATATGATGCTATTTTATTAAAATAAGTACTGTGTAAAGGTTACAACACTCCCTCTTCACTCTCTCTCTAACACGAAATGGAGATGGAGAATTCTGTTTATGTCGATAAGTGGCTATTATTCGTCAAGTGATTCTCCTAAACTCTCACTGACTTCAGAGAACCATAAGAAGTTTTGGTTAGTCTCTGGCTGATGTCAAGGTGTTCTGGAACACCAGGTATGCTTCGTGGTACTGGGGTTTCAGATATAAGGGACCGGGTACTTACAAGACACTAAGTCTGTGATATCGTGGTACCTCCTTTGTCAAGTGTCAGAATGGATGCCCGTCGTGGTACCTGTTCTTCCTGGTTGAATGTCTCTGGTGCTTCATCTTGGCAGGTTGGTAGTCGAGGTTCTGGTCTTTATAAGGTATTTGTTTTCTCTAGGCCATGGTACCGATCCCGCTAGGTACCTGGGAGCTTGGACTGGCCCCTACCAGGTAGATGCTTTTGGTGGAAAATTCTCTTTTGGACCCTTACCAAAAAAAAACCCTGTTAACACCAAAGAAGACCAAAAGAATTACTTTAGGAAAGGCAAGAAAGGCTGCAAGGAAGATGATCAGAAGAGCAACATGACCTATAAGAGGCAGTACACAAACTATACTCCCCTGGCTCAGAAGCAAGAAGAAATTCTGAATATAATCAAGGATAAGAACTTACATAAGAAACCTCCAAAGCAATCTAGTTTTGCACGAAGAGACATTTCTTAGTATTGCAGGTTTCATAGGGGGAATGGTCATGAAACTTCCAAATGCTACCAGTTAAGAGATTACATTGAGAAGCTAATCAGATATGGACACCTGAAGGATATGGCTCTCAAAAGGGGTGATGATCGGCAGATTGACACTACCAAAACTGACCAAGACAGAAAGGGCAGTCCAATGGGAAGTTCAGACGATGGGGCTATCAACACCATTTTCGATGGGCCGTGTACAGGAAGAAGTAGCAGGGAGAGAATGTCTGAAGTCTGTGAAGCAGTAGATGGCCAAAGAAACGTGGAGGTAAATTCAGTGGGTCCCGACCAGAAGAAGCTTAAGCAAGGTTGAGATCAGATCATTTTCTCCGAAGCAGATACCCACAGATTAAAGGTTAAACCGAATGATGCGATCGTTGCATCAGTTCGCATCGGCCATCAGGAAGTAAGGAGAGTATTGATCGACAATGGAAGCTCGGCAGATATCCTGAGCGCCGGAGTATTTGATCAATTAGGGCTTTAAAGGAAGGATCTGTAACCATTGGCAATCCCGCTTAAAGGATTCAGGGGAGCAGAAGTAAGATCTCTGGGAACAGTCAAACTGCCGGTCGATATAGGGAATTTTCCATGTCAGAAAATAGTACTGCTCGATTTCGTGGTTGTTGACACCGAGAATTTGCCATACAATTCCTTGCTAGGTAGACCATTCTTGAACAAAACGAAAGCAGTTACAGCAACTTACGCTATGACTGTCAAGTTCCCGACCTGAGGTTGGAGTTGGAGTATTGAAGAGCTTCTAAGAATGGGCGAGGAAAGCCAATCTGGCGGTTTTTAGAGAGAGAGTTGAGCCAGATTGGCTTTCTGGGCTGATGTCGAAGTGTTCTGGGACACCGGGTACATGTCATGGTACCGGAGTACCAGGTATGAAGTACCGGGTACCTGCAAGGTATGTGATATCGCGGTACCAGGTGTTAGAGTGGATGCTCAGCGTGGTACTTGCTCTTTCTGGTTCGTACCTCCTGTGCTTAATTTGGGCAGGTAGGTGGTCGAGGTCCCGGCCTTACCAGATATTGATTTCCTCTGGGTCATGGCATTGATCCCGCTAGGGATCGGGGAGCTGGGATTGGTCCCTCCTAGGCAGATACTTGTTGGAAAATTCTCTTTTGGTCCCTTCCCAAAAAACCCTGTTAACAGAAGTCTCCCCTAACTTGAACACCGGTATCATGTCGGGGTTGGAGTAAGTATTTAAAACACTTGGAGAATTTTTGTAGCCATTTCGTAGAATGGAATCTTCCCCCTTGTACGCTAACTTAAATGGGTCTTCCACGTGGCTGGCTGGGGTAGGCCAAATTCAAAAAAGGAAATATCTCAGAGGCACGCGTTTCCCAAAACCGTTCCCCCTACGTCGCCGATTATCCCATGACATTGATTACCTTTGCTGCCTGTTACAAGTAGCTGCTTCTATATAAACCTCGCTTCTCCATGACGTACTCACTTCTCCTTCAAGCAAATTTCCTAAACTTTTTACATCTGTGCCAATCCTAGCTTTCTTCTTCTGCTTCATCCTTCAGCCCCCATCTATTTTATTTCCAAGAATTTATGTTTCGATTTTGCTATAATGTCTTCCCTAATTAGTGATACTGTCGAGCAGTTGTTTGATGATGATGCAACTGCTAGCGGGAGTCTTACCCTTAGAAAAAGGGTTCGTGTCGACGACGACAGTGGAGACGACGCTCCTCTTCAACGCCGCCGCTCAAACAGAAATGCCGTAATCGGGATCGGCTTCTTAAATGATCCCAGCACTCCGGTTGACTTAGACAGGGAATCGAGCGGAGATACCGGCCCTGTTCGGGTAGGTGGAGACCGGGTTGGCGAAGTCACGGTCGCCGTGGGAAGGGTGATCACCCTTCCCTACGAGAACATATGTATCCTTGACTCTACCAGTACCTTGAATACCATCAGATGCTTGCAGACGGATTTTAAGCTCCCTAAAGACATCATTATCAATGTTCCTCTGCGGGAATACTGTTAGAATTATGCTCAATAGCAAGAGTGTAATATTGTAATTGACAATCTTTTCATATAAATAAAGTGATTTCTGATTCTGCAAAATCTTATAGCATTTATTAATATAATTGTCAAGGTAAATAATCATAAGGTCAAAAGACTATGAGATATGAAGAATTGTTTGTACAACCGGATATGTATGAGGTAGACACAATTCTTTAGTTAGTCTTGAATAACGTTCACAACTTAAGTTAAAGGTTGGGCACCTCTATCTTGATAAAGTTGTAGAATTCTTTTACTAGCATTTGAGTGGGATCAAATGAGTTATGATGAGTCTAAAATCATCGAAAGGTTTTCGAGTAAAAGAATCTAGTACACCGGGTAAATTGAACTGGATCACAATGAAATACTTTATCTAGAACCATCACTAGATATAAGTCTTTTCATTATCAGGACAATCGGAGAGTCTATCTAAATCCTGAGATAAATGATGGACTTATGGTTGCAAGTGTTATCATTTGAGCTATCAATGAGTACGATTATATAGCATAGTCTATCCTCGATAGTTTGGTGGTATTCATTTGTTAATCGATAGAGGACTTCATTGATAGATATGGACATCGTGGCTCCATTTATTAAATGAGAGTATGATATCATCATATGGATGTTTTGAGGTATTGGATACTAAATCTCAACGTTGAGTTTTCAATAATGATTATTGAAGACATGGCTTCTGGATAAGTCAAAATATCCACGTTCAAAATGTGGTCATATGAGGAAATATGGTAACTTGGAGAGCTATAGGCGGTCTATGAGCTCTTGGCGATTACTGATATTATTTACGAGGATACACCATCTCCAATAAGATTGTCTAGGGTATGAATGAGAAACATCTCCTTATTCTATCTTTATTTAAGAGTTCAATTTTAGCTCATTAGTGGAATGAGTTAAAATTAATAGATCGGACCTAAGTGAATCATTTGTTGATTGTGATTAGGTTATGTCTATTGAAGCTTAAATTTAGATAGCCTGCCAAGATCCACAATCCACACATACTTGCATGGATCACTTGATATATTCTACCGGACCAATTTATGGGTCCATCTAGAATTGCATTTAATATATTAAGAATATAATATGTCTATTATTTATTTAATGGGCTGCACTATTATATTAATATATTAAAAGGAGACATGTAGGCTTGTTTCTTTTAGTAAGAATAAGTCTGGTTCACATGAGGGCTTTTATTTAAAGTCTAATGGATTAAATAAAATAAGAAAAATAATATTGGGCCCATATATACATGGTGTGGGCGGCAAGGCTAAATAAAATAGCCCAAGATATTATTTTATTATATTGTTTTGATTAAATGGGAATTAATTAATTAATAGTTTAAATCAAAATCTTTTCCTGATCAGTAAAATAAATACTATGTGTTGGATTAGGGTTGGAATTCTTTTAAGTGATAGGAGTCCTAATGTGGTAAGGATTAAGTCCACATACACTCCTTATTATACAAAGAATTCGGACACCACTAGTCCTACAAGGGTTAGGATTCTTGAATTGATAGGAATTAGGGAAAAGGACAATTCCTTTTCAAGTAAGGAAATTAACCAACCCTAGATTTCCTATTCAATGAATTCGGCCAACCCTACTTGGTGAAGGAGAAAATTCGGCCAACCTATAAATATAAGGTTATGAATTTTCGGCCACCTTAAAGCAAATTAGAGAGAGATTTTTGTTTGTTTTGAAAATAAAAAATCCTACTCTATACACATAGATTTTCGGCCAAGAGAGAAAAAGAAAATAAGTTCTCATTCGATAGTGCACTTACAAGCCTTTAACATCAAAAGGTTTTGTGCACACTTTTGATTTAGGGTTACGCGAGTTTCAATCATATTGATTGTGAATTCAAAAGTGACCATAACTATTTTTTTAGGCTCTTAGTGTTTTACTATTGAAGATCAAGATCAGAAATTCCATACATCCATTCTAAGGTAAGCAATTCAAAGAAAAAGGGAGACCACGCTCCTAGGTGATTCACGTACGTGCTAGGATTGAAGATCTTGCTGATTACCATCGACGTAAGTCAATCGGATCATGCGACAAGAGGTATTTAACTTTAACTGTATATTTGAGTTTAATTAATTAAAGGGTTAAGGTTCAAATCTTTAGAAAAATTTTAAACTATACGAAAGTTATTTTTTCGCCTTCCGCTGCGGTTTTAAGTTAATTTTTCCCTACAAATACGATATGTATACTCCCTCTATTAGCGAGCTCCCGATTCACACGGCGGCTTTTGAGAGTGGAGTCAGGCTACCTCTGCACCCTACCTTGCGTAGGGCACTGTATGCCTTGGAGCTTACCCCCCTTCAGCTAACACCAGGATTCTGGAGGCACCTGGTGGGGTTCTTGGTACTGTGGAGAGAACAATGTGACAAAGATAACATTGATCAGGAGCTGAGGCCGGATGAGCTTGGATATGTGTTCCAGATTGCTGCCAACTCCTCCGGCCCAAAGGGACAGTTTTATGCCCTGGCCAAAAACAATTTGAAGTTAGTGGTGCCAGGGACCACAAAGAAGGATACCTCCTGGAAGGAAGAATGGGTCATCATTAAGGGCGAATCGGGCAACTCAGTCCATATTGGAGGATCTAAGTTCCCGGTCCCTACTAGCTTCATCGGCAAGCCCGTGTTGGAAAAAGGTAGGCTGCCTTCTGAATCGGAGGAAATTATGAAGGCCATCATGGCCTAAAATTATGCCAATTTAAGGTATCCTACCTCAGATGCTCTTGATACAGGGACGGTAGAATTCTACCTCCGCATCTACAATGCATTTCTAGGTAAACAATCTTCCTGATCCTATCTTGGTAGCGTTTCTTTATGGATTATGCATGTGCTAATTCTCTTATGTTGATAGTCTCTGCAGTAGTTCCATCGGTTCCAGAGGTTGAGCTCACCCAGGCTGGTGGTACAAATGATTCCCCACCGGCCTCCCCTATCAGGCTTTCGGCTGGCTCTAACCTTGATGGAGGGGTTGGTACCCCTACTGGATCGAGCAGGATTCTGGCTGTTGTCCCCGGGGCTTCTGTTCCCCCTCCCCCTCTGTTGGTTAGGTTGCTTGAAACTTTTACAGCTCTAGTGGGTCAGGTCCGGGGTGCTTCCAGCCAGGCGCAAGGTATGTCACCTACTGCCCCAACTACTACCACTGCTGTAACCGCTGCTGCTACCGCTACTGCTCAATCTACCCCTTCTGCCTCTCCTGCTATGGTGACCTAGCGACCTACCCTGGTTCAGAGGGGTCCTGATCCTACCGCTACTGCCCAGGTTGCTCTTCGTAATAGGTCGCGATCAAGGTCGAGAGACAACAGCCATGATAAAGTCTTGGCTAGGTTTGTAGCTTCCTATCCTGATGGAGGTTTAAAGGCTATGAATTCCATGCCTGTCGACTATATGATCTCCAAAGAATCTGCTCTTCTAGCAGAGGTAAGCTATTTCGTCTGGTCTTCTATCTCGATTTCATAATTCGTAACATTCTAATTCATGTTTTGTACTTAGCAGGCCTTCAAGTTCAACGTAGCAACGAGCCATCAAGTCGGCTCTCTCTGGAAGCAAGTCAAGGAAAATTAGCCAAGGCTACCCAGAGCATGGTAACCCTGCATAAGTCCTTGGGGGAGGCCGAGAAGGTGACTGAAGCAACGAGGGTAGATAGGGAGCGAATGGAGCTTGCTTTGGACACGAAGCAGCTTAGGTCCCTGTGCCTCAAGGATGAAAGGGATACCATGATAGAAAAGGCAGCGAAGCTGGAGAACCAGGTTCAAATCCTTCTTGATAGCGTGGCCAACTTAGAAGCTCAGGTGGAAACTGCCTTTGGGGATGGTTACTTCTTTGCTAGCTATCAGGTAGTGATCAGACTATTTTATACCTATTTTAGGTCCCCATTTTCCTATCGTTTGTTCTCGTTTTTGAGCGTATTTTGTATACAATGTGTTTGTTGAGCTATGTGTAGGTACATATTCACTACATTTTGGTTTTGAGCTTAAAGAACAGTTTGGGAGGCAAAACGAGCCGAAAAAGAGAATAACAAGACATTGTGGTAGATCGACAGGACACCTTTGAGGGTAGATTAGTAAAGTCTCTCAAGGAAGGCGTTGTAGGAAGATGGGGTGTCTACCACGATGAAATCTGTCAAGAAATTCTACTGGAGCGGTGTTGTACCTACTATCACCAGTATGATCATAGACCCGGTGGGGATCATTGAGCGGGGTGGTGCAGCTATTGTAGCAGGGGTTCTTTAAGTTGAATTGCTCTAAAGCGCCCTTGAAAAGAATGTCTACACTGTTACCGGTATCGATCAGGACACGGTGGATCAGACAATTTGCAATTTATACAATGACAACCATGGGGTCATCGTGGGGCTGCACAATATCGTAAACACCCTCCTCAATAAAGATAATCTGTGCTGAAAGAGGAGGTTTAGACAATTCTCTGGCACCTTGAAGACATCTTGGCCTGCATCTAGCTTGGGCACCTTCCTGGCGTGGTTGTTTCTGGAATTGTTGGAGGATTCTGCCAGGGTAAGACCTCCACTAATGGTGTGGACTATGTGGATATGTTCCATCAGATCATTTCCTTTTGCTTTCCTTCTCTCTTCGGTTGCTCTAATGTCTGCTTGTACCTGCTTCTCAGTTTGAAGGCTATCACGCATCTGTTGGAGAAATTCTGTCAAGCAACCTCCCCTTACTAGTTCCTCAATCTGGTTATGTAAGCTATAGCATTCCGAGGTGTTGTAGCATCCTCATGGAAGTCGCAGTACTTGTAGCGGTTCCGTTGATTGGCTGGTGCCTTTATTGGACCAAGCTTCCTGAGTAGTCCCTTGTCATGGATGGCGAGGTAGATAGTCTCGCGGGACGCTTTTAGAGGGGTATAATGGGTGTACCCCCTTCTTCTCTAGCTATCTGCTCCACTTCCCTGGTGGAGGTGTAGCTCTAGGAGGAGACCGCCCAACTGGGTACTGGTTACGCTGAGGTTGGTAAGGTGGTATCCGGTACATAGACTTGTTAGGAGGTTTATTCTGGTTCTTCTGAATTTGAGTGGGCTTGGGCGCCTCCTTCTTTTGGCGCTTGGAAAATCTCATGTCGTCATGCTTCATCTTGACACAGAGCTGTTCATCTATTTCCACCTGTTTAAGAGCCCTATCGTAGGCCTCTTGATATGTCTCTGGTGAATGCTTGGCAAAGGATCTGACCAGTCTACCTGCCCATAAATTTCTTCTGAAATTGGCCAAAGTCTCATTTTCAGTGAAGACCCCCATATGAATTACTTCATTGTGGAATCTCTCCACATAGGTTCTGAGTGATTCACCCCGCTCCTGGATCACATACTGAAGGTGAATGGGATCATTGGGGTGAGGTTTGAAGCCCTGGAACTGGGCGTAGAAGTCGGTAGTCAACTTGGTGAATGAGTCGATGCTCCCTGCTGGTCACTTCCTGAACCATATCTTGGCATAGTCAGTTAGCATGGTAGGGAACATCCTGCACATAGTAGCCGTGGTAGCATTCTGGACCTCCATCTGTTGAACGAAGCTCTCTAGGTGGCTCAGGGAATCTTCAATCCTGGAATATTTGTCAGTTGGCATCTTGAACTTAGGAGATAGTTCGGCCTCCCTGATCCTCCTGGAGAAGGGAGCATTCATCTCTCCCAAAGGATCCTTCGGGTTTTCCCAGTGCTTGCCCTTCTTTAACTCCTGGATCTCTTTCGCCATTCTGGCTACCTGGTCCCGGAGGTACTTGTTGCCATCATTCCCGGATTCTAATTAAGAGTCTATATCATCAGACCCCTCTGATGCTACTGAAGTTTTGTCATGGTTCTCTCCCTGGGGAGGGTTTTCTTAGACGCTTCTAATGGTACCTCCTGCAACCAATCGAAGTTGTCTTCTGGCCGCTTTTAGTTAAGGTCGTGTAGAAGCAGCTTCCGGTTGAACCGGGTAGCGGCACTCCCTAGGGGGAGGTCGATGTGGAATCTCACTTGTCGTGGTCGTTATCCTTCAGGTTGTTATGAGGTTAGGGGCATGGGCCCGAGTATGTCGTGGACCGATGGTATCGGGGCACGCGCTCGAGCCTGTCGTGGACCGGTATTGGAGGTGGTGGTCCTAACCTATCAAAAAGGGGTATCCTGGTACCTTACCGACTTGTATATCCCCTAGTATCTGGTACCGTAGGCTGACTGGCTCCACCTTCTGTAACCATTCGGAGGTGGATACTCTCTATGAAGGCTGCAACTTGTTGGTTCATACTGGCAGGATTAACTGCAGGGGTGGCAGGTATCTAGCGGTAGCCCGCTCGGTAGCTGATGGCTTTGGAGCGGGGTTACAGCTCTTCCCCCCTTCTTTAGCTTCTAACCCTTCCGGGTTGAAGCATTTGACTGATGCCCTAACGGATCAGGATGATCTTGAGAAGACCAGGGTCTCATACTAGTAATGATATAAGAAAACGAGGTTAACAAGCTTTCTTTAAAGGTTGCGGTGTTTCCCACAGACGGCGCCGAAAAGTGTTAACCGAAAAATCCACTCAGGGAGGGAAATTCCTGTTAACACCCTCTACCACTACCGGTAGGTGGTAGCGGGATAGGTAACTTCGGTACCGAGGTTCCTTTCTTATACTGAAGATTAAGACAGACAAATACAAAGGAACTAGAAGGATATGAAAGATACTGATTTATTGATAGTTTTTGTTATATCGATGTTACAATACACTATTTTCTCTCCATTCTCTCTTTTTTATACAGAATGGTGGTGGAGAATACGTTTATGTCGATAAATGGCTATTTTCCTCCCAGTGATTGTCTCAAACTCTCACTGGCTTCCAAGAATTCAGAAGGAGATTCCTTGGGGTTAAGTCTCTCTTTTTTGGTAATCAAAAATCCGACCCTCACTTTGTCCTCCATGGCCGTATATATAGACCTCTCATATCCCTTAGAATCCGGCTGTATTATTGAGGATTATTTGGAGTCCTATTTCAGGCGTTGAAAGGAGTTGAGTGAGGTGAGGCTAAAGGCGCGGGATTTGATCCCGTTAATCACTGTCGTGTTTAAACTTTGATTCAGTTGATCGTTTGGTCTCATTTATGGCGTTTTAAATGGCGATGGAGTCAACTTTCCTGATTGTGTTGCTTGGAGAGGTACACCGGTTCTACACCCTGGCGGCGAGGTATACTGGTGTATTGATTTGACTTACTGGTGTTGTGCTTGTTCTTTCATGCCGGTGACTTTGTGGTGATATTCATCTTGCTGGGCAGATAAGACGCCTGTATTGGTTGGGTTCTGGGCTGATGTCGAGGTGTTCTGGGACACCAGGTACATGACATGGTACTGGGGTACTAGGAATGAAATACCGGGTATCTGCGAGGTATGTGATATCGCGGTACCAGGTGTCAGAGTGGATGCTCAGCGTGGTACATGCTCTTCCTGGTTCGTACCTCCGGTGCTTCATCTGGGTAGGTAGGTGGTCCAGGTCCCGGCCTTACCAGATATTGATTTCCTCTGGGTCGTGGCATTGATCCCGCTAGGTATCGGGGAGCTGGGATTGGTCCATCCTAGGTAGATACTTGTTGAAAAATTCTCCCTTAGTCCCTTGCCAAAAAACCCTGTTAACAGAAATAATTACAACCCTAATTGGAGAAAAAATCAATGGGGTGGTAATTACAGTAGGAGGCAATGCCAAGGAGAAAATTAGCAGTACGAAAACATTCAAAACTACTAAAGGTACGGAGGAAACCAATGAAGGAATCATAACAATGCCATTCAAGCCAGAACAATCAGCAAGCTCAAATCTACAATCCGGAGAAAGACCAACAGATAATTAGCTTGGAGGCCTCCATTAAGAAGATTTCTATGCAATTGACTCAATTGTAAGAAAATTCCAAACAGCAAGATAAGGGGAAGTTACCTATTAACCATACGGAAGGGATTAACATGGTGACCGTGGTGGGAAACAAGAAAGGGGTTGCAATAGGAAAACTGCAACCGTGCCTTTATAAAGCAAAGAACCCTTCCAAACTCACAAATACCCAAACAAAAATTAAGCTCAAGATGAGTGAAGAAGGTAGCAAGATGGAGCGTAAATTGGGACCAAACCACCAATATTGTTTTGGAGGCAATATCAGTGCGGTCATTCAGAAAGGTCTCTCATAAAAGCTTAATGATCCAGAAAGTTTCACCGTTGACATATCGGTTAAGGGCACTTCAAGGGAGAAGGCCATGTTAGACTTAGGATCGGGGATCAACTTGATGCCTTCCTCGGTCTGCAAGCAGTTGAAGTTAGGAGAGCTCAAGCACAACTCCATGCCTTTAGTTTTGGTGGACCAATCTTTACGACACCCTCTCGGGATGGTTGAAGATATGCTCCTGGAAGTGGACAAGCTAATCATCCCTATAGATTTTGTTGTCCTTGATGTTGGAGAGAAATACAAGTAGAGAACAATTCAAACTTCTTGGAAGGCCATTCATGGCTACGGCAAGAACCGTAGTTGATGTGCATCACGGGAAGCTAACCATGACAGTCTTGGGAGAGGTAGTTGAGTTTGATGTGTTTTCAGGGAAAAAAGAAAAGGAGTTGAACACTTGTTTCAATGTGATAACCGAAGAACTGATGGATGTTTTGGAAGATTTCTTTTAAGTAGTTCAAGATGAAATAAGAATACTTGAAGAAGAGAAGAAGGACAAACTAGAAAAGAACCTCATCAAGAAAGATGAGAAGCTAGTTGTGATAGATATCAACCTTTCTTTGAGGATTGATACACTTGAAAAGGAGAGGGATGAAGCCCTCAAGAAAGGTGAAGAATTGGCACGGGTTGTCAAGAATCAAGAGAAAAAGTTCACAAGGAAAATGGGAAAGATGCTTATAGAGGTAGAGAGGAAAGATAAGGAGCATCAAGCTCTTAAGGATGCCTTAGCAGTAAAAGAATATGCATATAAGGTCACTAAGATCAAGGAATGCGATTTGATAGTGGAACTTGAGCAAGCCGAGCACGCCATAGAAGTCTTAATGAAGGAGACATCCAGGAAGAAATAAGGATCCACCTCAAAGTCCACCAAAGTAAGCAATAACAGAACTCGCCCACTGAAGATGAAGAGTAATGCTCCTTATTTCCCTCATAAATGCTATTTTTGCCATGTTAAGGGTCATAAAAAGACCTAATGCAATGAGTACATCAAGAGTTGTAAAAATAGGCATGAAAATGTTGTGGGGAACCAAATGAGGGTCACGCCCATATGGATCCGAAAGGATAAGAGTAACCAAACCAAGGGCACTTCTTTAGATACAACAAAATCAACACATATTCCAAAGGTGTACCTCTTGAAAAGAAAGAAAACCCTTGATTTATCTCCTCATCCCACTGTTAGTCATAATGGTGGCACAAGTGGACTTACTCCACCATTGATTGCATGAACCATTTTTTACTGTTTTGTGTGTGTGTGCGGATAAGAAGTCGCTTGTCAAGCAAGCGCAATTTTGGAAAGAATTCGATGTTTGATGGTAGGTAGAGCCATGGTAATTGTAAATATTTTGTTAGTGCAGGTTAGGAAGCAAGAGAATCAGAAGAAGTTATCGTAAGAAGAAAAAGATTGCATCTGCGAGTTTAACCTCGCAGAGACAACTCGCAGCGCATTCTAGAGGTCATTCGCCAATGAAGACTGCGAGCATGAAGTCGCAGCTGGATAGTTGCAAGTAGCAACATCTCCTGAAGTGGATATGCGACATGGATCTGCGAACATGAAGTCGTAGTGGACATTTATGCGACATGGATCTGCGAGTAGGAACTAGTAGAGAAAGGAACAAGAAATCGCAGCAAATTCTGAGAGAGATCTGCGAGTTATTTCTGTGAGAAAGGAATCGCATTGTTCAAAGCTGAAGTCGTAGAATCACTTCTGCGAGTAAGAGGTAGCAGGAATTTTCTTGGTAGATTTACCAGTAGAGGTTGCGAGTAAGAGCTAGCAATGTGAAGTAGCGGCGAGGTATGGACAGAATCTGCGAGATGAGACTGCGAGTAAGAAGTCGCAGATAGTTCCCAGCACAGTTCTCGAGATGATATTTTAAGTCAGATTAGATGCCATGTCAACATCTGCGATGTGGAACTGCGAGGTTCAACTCATAAATTTGTAAAATATCTCCCTAAAACGGGGAACCGACTCATTTCAACTTCTAAGTCCAAATTTAGTAATCCATTCTTTCACTTTTTCTCAGAAATATCTTATAACTTCTTATCCAAGGTAACTCTTTAACTAAATCTCTTTTCTCTTTAGTCTTCATCAATAACTTCCTTTATCATTTTAATATTTTATTTTATTCATAAATGAAGTATAGAATGTTGATTCTTTAGGAGATACTATGCCATTTAATTATTTTGCATGAGAAAAGAAAAAATGATTAAGAGAATTAAGATGTCAAGCATGATAACAAATATGATCAACTCTTGTGTGTTCTAAAAACTTGCACTAGTAACTTCCCTTAATTATATTAGTTTCTAGTTGTACAAAGATAGTTGTGTATGCACTCTCTTGACTTTAATCGTTTTGTTTGTAGGAGAATGGAAGAATTCTCAGAAGAAGAGATGTCAGATTATGAACAACTTTGCTGGATGAGAGCATTTGTGAGCAAAGAGATTGTCATATAAGTAGATCTAGAAGACAATTGGATTGAGACTCTAGTATGGGCAAGTGGTTCAAATACACTAGAAGAAATCAATGAAGATATTCCTATCAAAGGATCGATTCTGAGCTCTAGTTTCACTCCAAAGTTTGAATTGAAGCCTCTACCATCTTCATTGAAGTATGTTTTTCTTGGGAAGGATGAGTCACTACGAGTAATTGTAGCATCAGACTTGAGCCAATCATAGGAGGCAGAACTCATAGAAGTTTTAAGGCATTATGAGGGAGCAATCAGATAGAGTTTAGATGATCTATTGAGAATTAGTCCTACCCCTTGCATGTATAAGATTCTTCTTGAAGAAAGGTCCAAGTAGTCGCTAGAAGCTTAACGACGGCTCAACCCAATTATGAAGGAGGTAGTCAAGAAAGAAGTTTTCAAGTTGTTGGAGAATGGTATCATCTATCCAATTTTGGATAGTAAGTGGATTAGTCCTATACATATGGTGCTAAAGAAATCTGGAATTACAGTCATGCGGAATGAGGACAACAAGTTCGTGCTTCAGAGAACTCAAACCAGGTAGAGAGTTTGCATAGATTACCGAAAGCTTAACAATGTCACTCACAAGGATAATTACCCTTTGCCTTTTATAGATTAGATGTTGGAGAGCCTTGCGGGACATAGCCATTATTGTTTCTTGGACGAATATTCAGGATACAATCAAATAGCAATCGACCAGGAAGATCAAGAGAAGACTACTTTCACATGTCCATTCGGGACAATTGCTTATCGACGTATGCCATTTGGTTTGTGCAATGCACCCGAAACTATTCAACGGTGTATGATGTTGATCTTTTCAGACATGGTGGAAGGAGTTATAGAAGTCTTTATGGATGACTTCTCAGTAACAGGGAGTTCATTCAATGATTGTCTTCTCAACCTCATTTCAATGTTAAGGAGGTGCAATGAATCCAATCTTGTGTTAAATTGGGAGAAGAGCCACTTTATGGTGCGTTAAGGGATAGTTTTGGGCAACATAATTTTGGAGCGAGGAATAGAGGTGGATAAGTCGAAGATTGATGTGATGAAGAGTTTGTAACCCCCTAGGACAGTGAGGGAAATCCATTCATTCTTGAGGCATGCCAGGTTTTATTGAAGATTCATTAGGGATTTCTCCAAGATTTCGAGACCCTTCCATAGGTTGTTTCAAAAAGACATTAAGTTCGACTTCGATGACAAATGCTTAGAAGCTTTTAAGAAGCTTAAGACATTATTGACATCGGCATCAGTAATGAGACCACCGGATTGGAATATATCCTTCGAACTTATGTGTGATGCATCAGATTACGCAATAGAGGCAGTGCTTGGGCAACGAGTAGAGAAGATTCCGCACACCATATATTATGCATCTCGTATGTTCAATGATGCTCAACTTAACTACTCAACCACGAAAAAAGAGTTGCTAGCGGTGATTTCTGCCATGGAGAAGTTTAGGTCATATTTGATGGGGGCAGAGATAGTTGTATTCACGGATCACTCGGCACTCTGGTGTCTCCTCCGAAAGAAAGACGTCAAACCACGACTTATTTGGTGGATACTTTTATTACAAGAGTTTGATCTCGAGATTCGAGATAAGAAGGGAAGCGAGAATGTGGTGGCGGATCATTTGAGTAGGTTGATGCATGAATCCAAGCAAGAGGAAGACTCACTTGTTGGAACCCCGTTCACTAGTACGCAGCGGAAATAGGTTTTTTAAAAAAATTTAAGACTTAATTAAAACCAATCAATTAAACCAATCAATCTAATCTTGTAAGATATCAAATATCTTTAAAGATATTGATTAATATTTAGTTTTTTTGATTTGATTTGAATTCAAACTATTTAAATTCAAAATTTTAAAAATTTAATTTTAATAAAATAAAATAATCATATTATCTTATTTTATTCAAAAGAAAATATAACAAACATCCTCCATTTAGTGATTAATAACATAATTAAATAATCTTATTATTTAATTTATTTAATAACCATTATTCATTAATTAAATAATCTCATTATTCAATTAATTTCCGAATAAATACATGTCACTTTCGTAACACAATTAATTGGACAATCCAATTAATTAACCTTGACCCTTGTTACATAAATTGATCGGGCTAGCAAGGGGACCTAATAGACCCACAGTATTTTCGTTAACAGAAAAATCCACCCAGGGTGAAAATCTCAATCAACACCCTCGACCCGCTACCCCGGAGGTCGCAGCGGGTGTGGTAGGTACTTCGTACCGTGGTTCTGGTAAGGTGAAAGCGAGATAGATTCCATGGTAGGAGAACAACCATCCTTCCCATCTGGTGCAATAGGCTGGTACCCGGTCTTGGTATCTGATCATGGTACCTAGTCACCTCTTTGGTGCCTTCAATAATCCCCCGACCTAGATAATGAGCTAGGAGAGGTACATGAGAGCTAGGACAAGCATGGTCAGTGCTTAGCATGCATACATGCATTCATAACAAGGAGACGAATGGGAGAATGACAACTCTTTTAGTAGTGATGGACTGACCTAGGGGGAAAAAGCATCACGATTGATCACATGCTAAAAAACCCCCAGGCAGTATCTATTGGAAGGGAGAAAGACCCTTCTTTATATTTATATATTACGAGAGGTGCTCTGGAGAGCTTACATTAATACAAACTGAGTCTTGGTAGGTCACAGTTAGAGGGGTGCCATTTGGTACCGGTACATTCATGGCGAAAACTGACATACATAGCAGTCGATACAATGGTGGTGTAAATGGAATTCGGGCAGGTTCCTTTTTACACTCCAGACGATGGAGAACTCATATTCCTAGTGGAGAAGTGGGCAAAATCTGGGATCGGAGACATCTTGGAGATATGGAGATGTAAGAGAGCTATTGGAGAATGTTGGAGAGAATGTCAGGGAGTCGAAATGTTAGGGAATCCCCAGGAGAAAATGTATGAACCCTTGAGATGGAGAAATTTGAGAGAGTTGGTGGCATAGTCAGAACCTAGCTGGTGAATTGTGTTTATTGTTCGAACCCCCTTATTGGAGAGAACTTGGTCATATTTATATGTTCTGATTCTTGTTGCCCACTCCACTAATTAATTCGCAATCAAAGGAACATTGACCTGACATTAATGGAGTTGAATATTATCTCATTAATGGCCTTGTGAATGGCCATTAGAGAGTTGACTGATCTTCTCATTAATGTGGCTGATTATCTCCATTAATAGAGTTGACTGATTCCCTCATTAATGGTGTTGTGAATAGCCATTAAAGAGTTGACTAATCTTCTCATTAATGGGGCTGATTATCTCAATTAATAGAGTTGACTGATTCCCTCATTAATGGTGTTGTGAATGGCCATTAAAGAGTTGACTGATCTTCTCATTAATGGGGCTGATTATCTCCATTAATAGAGTTGACTGATTCCCTCATTAATGGAGTTGTGAATGGCCATTAATGAGGTCAGAGGGTGTTGCATGCTTCTTCCCTTCAGGCGACGTACTCTGGTTTACCAATCCCTTCTCGTTGGCGTGGCGCTTGTTCTAGCATGCTAGTGGCTTCGTAGAGGCTTCGTAGAGGCATTCTTACCAAAACGAACCCCTCCCCGGGCTTCGCCGCCTCCCAGGACCGTGGCTCCAGTAATGCAAGGGGGAAAAGGGTATGACCACTATACTCCTTTGAATGCTTCCAGGGAAACAGTCTATCTTGCCATACGGGATAAAGGATTGCTCCAAAAGCCTGCTCCCATGATGGCCCCAGCTGATAGGAGAAACCGGTACAAGTACTGCGACTTTCACGAAGACGTGGGCAACAACACTTCGGAGTGCTATAACTTGCGCAACCAGATTAGGCCTTGATAAGGGGAGGATGCCTGATTGAATTCCTACAACAGGTCAGAGATAATATCAGAATTGGAAGATAGGTGCAAGCTGAAATCTGTGAGGATGCAGAAAAGAGGAAAGGGGAGCAGGCTGACTTAATGCAACAGATCCAGGTGATACACACTATCAGCGGAGGTCCTACATTGGTCGGCGTTTCCAATAACTCCCGGAAAAACCACGCTAGAAAGGTTCCCCGCCTTGGAGAGAGCCGGGGGATCTTCGAAGTCAGCCAGAGCCCGATAGAGCCCTCCCAGTCAGCTCAGATCGTATTCACCGAAGCAGATTTCTTCAACACTGTGCAACCTCATAATGATCCAATGGTCATCATGATACAGATCGCCAACTGTCTGGTACATCGTGTGCTCGTGGATACGGGTAGCAGTGTAGATATCCTCTTCAAGGAAACCCTGGAAAAACTGAACCTAAAGCAACATTGCTACAACAGCTGTACCACTCCACTTTACGGTTTCACTGGGGACTCGATCATACTAGTGAGGTCAATGATCCTCCCAGTAATCATCGGGGTAACCCCGCTCCAACAGAATGTAATGACCGACTTTGTTGTGGTGGACACCCCATCGACCTACAACGCCATCTTAGGGAGACCTTTCCTATCCTCCTTGAAGGGAGTCTTGTCCATATACCAGAACGTCTTGAAATTCCCAGTTGGAACAAAGGTAGGATACCCTGGAAAAACAGAACCTAAAGCAACATTGCTACAACAGCTGTACCACTCCACTTTACAGTTTCACTGGGGACTCGATCATACCAGTGGGGTCAATGATCCTCCCAGTAATCATCGAGGTCACCCCGCTCCAACAGAATGTAACGACCGACTTTGTTGTGGTGGACACCCCATCGGCCTACAACGCCATCTTAGGGAGACCTTTCCTGTCCTCCTTGAAGGGAGTCTTGTCCATATACCACAACTTCTTGAAATTCCCGGTTGGAACAAGGGTAGCAGGTAGCTGATGAGAAGGTTTTTGTCGTCAGAAAACCGTCCGTCAAAACAATTTATAAAACCTATGCGATGCGTTCACAAGTATAAATACAAGTAAAGCGGTAAGCACGGGTGTCGTCCATAGAGATCGGGGTAGCGGTGATAAGATTAGGATTAATATAACTAGTATGCATAAAAGTAAAATGATGGTGAATGGAAATACAATATAAACTAAACTATGAAAGCAAATGAAATAGGATGATAATGGAGTGATGAATGAATGATGATGAAACTACGGAGTTGATGTACTCGTAAGTGAATATTGAGGCAATTGCAACAGACTCTCAATTAAGCACGTTTTGACAAATGTAACCAACCTAGGGTGTATAGTGTTGGCATATATCTCTAGCAAGAAGTCAACCTAGGATGTATAGTGAAGACCTCCTACTAGCGATTAATCCCTCTTAAGCAACCAATAATGGTTAGTTACTCAATTGGGACTTGTTCCATGAATGCTCATCTATCTAGCTATGGCTCAACCTATTACTAATGTAGCCATCCTAGGATGTATAGTGATGGCTTCCAATTCCCTCACAAGTGGCCGACCTAGGATGTATAGTGAAGGCCACCCGTTTGGGATTGGATGAGGCTCGAGGTTATCAACCGAATTCTACTCGAAGGTTAGTTCTCGTAAAATCAATAAAGTAGCCAACCTAGGGTGTATAGTGGAGGCTTCTAATTCTCTCACAAGTGGCTAACCTAGGATGTATAGTGAAAGCCACTAATTCGAGATTAGATTAAGGGCATGGTAATAGAGCCGGATTTCTAGAAATCCTTCCATTCAATGGAGTATTAGACAACCTAATTGCCTACTTAAGTAATCCAAATCAACATGCAAAGAGGGTGTATCCAAGCAAGTCAATAATGGCAATCAATACAAGTAATGGAATGAAATATAGAGATAGAATAAATATAACACATAGAGTTTATTTACAAAGCCCAAAATATCCATCAAACAAATAACATCAACCCCATAGTGGGGTATTTTAGCTACTCATGTTCTATTACAAACAAATAAACTAAGAGAGAGTGTAGAGAGAACTCTTGAAGATTGATCTCCTTCCTTAAAGCTTGAATCCAAGTCTCCTAGTTGCCTTTGATTGAGTAGAGATGGTTTGGATGAGAGGGAGATGTGTTTCTAGCTTAGACTACAAGTGTTGGGAGGTATGGTAATTTTTTGGTTCGTTCCCATCCTTTTCTATTTATAGAGGATGGAAAAATAGGTCACTTAAGCTTGAAACCAGAAGCTGTCGTGCGCAGAGTGCGGGTGGAGTACGGGTGAATTACCCGCACTGTACCCGTACTGTAAAGGTTTTCTTCATCTTCAGTTCTCTGATCTGGGCAACAGTGCGGGTGGAGTGCGGTTGGATTACCCGCACTTTACCCGCACTATACTCGCACTGTACTCGCACTCTGGTGTCAGGTGTAAATCCACTCCTCTGTCTTGAGCAACAGTGCGGGTGGAGTGCGGTTGGATTACCTGCACTCTACCCGTACTTTATCTGTCAGGTACGAATCAGCTCCTGTCTTGAGCAACAGTGTGGGTGGAGTGTGGTTGGATGACCCGCACTTTACCCGCACTTTATATTTCCTTCATGCTTCAGGTCCCGGCTGTGGGAAGGAGTGCGGTTGGAGTGCGGTTGCGACCCGCACTTGACCCGCACTGTAGTGCTGCTTATGATCCTTTGTCCTTCCTTTTGCCCCTTTTCTGCCGGAACCACCGCAAAATGCTTCTAACACCCGAATTACATCTATTGCCTGCAATTAGCACAAACGAGCCTATTAGACATAAAAGACATAATATATATAGAAAATACACACGAGAACGAGACAAAAGAATAGGAATGAGGGCCGAAATATACAACAATTTAGGCACGATCAAACACCCCCAAACCAAACCTTTGCTCGTCCTCGAGCAAACATAATCTAAAACAAAATAACACAAACTAAGAATGACTCAAACTAAGTACTCCCTAGACACAAAGAAAAACTTGCTGCAGAACCAAATAGCAGAGAGATACGTAAAAACAATATGGGAGTGAGGAATGAGCATATGCAAAATGTTCTAAACAACTCGAAGGCACCTCAAGGGAAACTGGCACAACACGAATCCCACACTTAAAATGCCTGCGCCTCAGAAACTACTCACTCTCACACCTCGAGCATAATTCGCTTCGACACTAAGTTCTCACATGGATTTTCTCTTATCTTTCCTCTCAAAACCTAGGTTCCCACTCATGCAACATTTATGCCAATGAATTTATGTAACTGAATCTACTTAGTTGCATACATTTGGTGTAGAATAAACGCTGTTTTTAGTGAGTGAGTCTCATGAAAGAATCACTTGTCATGAATGTGAAAAGAGCATTCATTAACTAATATTCCCAATCTAGACGTCCCCTAAGATCAACTAGGTCTTTCCATTTGGTTGTAACGTGGCCACGGTGAATGGTGATTAGAAGAATGAGAAATTTAGGCACAAGCACTAATCAACCAAGTTAAGGCAATAGATTCTACACTTAAACATTTAATTTCTCATGCAACTCCACTTCCAAATACAATATGGCGTCCAGGCACACAATTAGACTCTACGTGCAATCTTTAACTACTCATGTTACATTTGAGTAGCATTTACAATTTACACAAGGCATTTGAAGCATATTTTTCTTTTGTTGTTTGCTTCTTTTCTTTTCTTTTCTTTTCATGCCTTTTTACTATGCACATTTTCACAACTCATTACTCTTGCCTAGGTACAGGCCATTTATAAAATTAAAGCACAACTTTACATTCCTAAGCCTCAACAAGATCAATTAAGAGAGGGTTGGCTAAGTGTTTAGGTTGCTTGGGTTATGGATAACGTGGGTGTAGAATAGAAAAGTCTATATGTGTTTGGCTTCAAAACTGGCTTGGGAGCACACATATTACGGGAATGGGAAGTATTTAGGCTTTCTTTTTGAGTGGCTAAAACACACATTGCCTAATATCACTTCAAAGGATCAATCTACCAAGGGAATAAAAGTTTCTGTCAAGCAGTCCATATATATGATGCATGTTCAATGACAAATGATGATTTTTGATGTAGTGAGACTATGCATGGTGTTTGAATAGTGTTTACAGATTTGAAAAACATTTTCCCTCAAATATACACGCTTTTGGCTTGTGTTTGTGATCTCACAAGGGAAATCTCCACTATTAGAACAAGGTGCTTGAGCACCGAGTTCCCTAAACTTGGATACTAGAAGATGAGACTAGCCCATGAAATGCAAGTGAGACCCCTAAAGTGACTAAGAGTTATTGAATAAGCACACAAAGCATACACACATTCGCCATAAACACTATGCTCCAGGTATCGCACCAAGCTAAATAAGCTTAAAATTCTGGCTAAGCAGCAACTTTTCAAAAATAAGACACAAAAATGACTCAAGACACAAAAGACGACTCAAAAAGGCGTCTACACCCCCAAACCAAACCAAACATTGTCCTCAATGTTGAAGACAACAGAATCCGGCCTAGCAGCATGCACCTAACATGACTCAAACAAACCTAGGCACAAATCAAACACAATCAATGCCCAAAAAAAAAATTACTCAAACAAGGCTCACAAAATAAAGGCAATTCATGCAATATATCATTGGAGAACAAGTCAAGCTTAACCTCATGCATGTTGTCAAAATTGACGGAATAGGGCATGAACAACCCCCAAACCAAATTAAACAATATAAAGCACATGCATTCATACTTGCACAGGAGCCTCCGGCTCTTTCATCCACAATTATAATCAATAGATTCAATGTGCAAATATCCACAAAATATAACATTCTAACCAAACTATCCTAACATCACAATTTATTGAATTTAAACAACATAAAACATAAAACTAACTACATGCATCAAAATCATTCAATGGGATGCATTCTGGGAGAGGCTAGGGTCCTCTAAGGGTGGTTTGACCAAGTTAGGAAATTCCCTATTTTTCACTACCCAAATAAATTTAGGTGACTTCATTATCTTTTCCTTTAACATGTTTCTATATAAGTGCACTTGGTCTTTCCTTACCCATATTTGCTTGACCCTAGGTGGACTCCATCTATTCGTAGGACCTCTAGTTTTCCTATGTTGATTTGGCTTGTAATTTTTAGCCTTAAAATGCTCTATCCTAGAACATGCATAGCAAAAGATATTAGAGTTAGAGGAACTCCCCTTTGATGCATGGGCTTGAGGACGTTTGATTTGTTTCACTTGTAACGCCTTGACCTCCTCCTCCTTTTTGGTTAGTGCTACCTTTGCTTCCTCTAAGGCATTGGCTTTTTGATCAACCTCCATTTGCATCTCCATTGACTTGTGAGCTATCTCATCTTCAAACTCTTTTGATAGCCTCACTAAGTTCTCTAATCCTTCGATGCGGTACTCTTCTCGGCTTCAAATCTCTCAAGTCGTTCCTCCAATTCTTTGTTCTTGTCGGAGACTTCACCATTTGTCTTCTTGAGAGTACCATTCTCAACCCTGAGCATCTTCACTTCAGATAATAGTTTCTTGTTCAACTCTTGGAGATTACTCGCCTTTTCCATTCCCAAGGCTTCTCTCTCTTAAAGTGCTTCATTCTCTTCCTTCAACACACCTCTTTCCAACACTAGCTCTGTGCTCACGCTCATAAGCTCTTGGTTCATCTTGATCATCCTTGTCCATCTCGTCCATTCTCTTGCTTCGCTCCACTTCAAATTCTATTCCGAGCTTATACATGTCTTCTTTTGAGAAATTGGAGGGATCCACCGGTTTGGTTGCTTTAACTTGGAAACAACTCTGATTTACCGGGGTGAACTACTGGGAGGATTCGAGCATTTGGGTGGTTTTCTCTTCTATGAAGGCTTGAGTTTCTTGTTGAGACGCTATCATCTGCTAAGTCTCCCGCACATGATTCTTCATGAAATTTCTTAGTTGATCTTCAACGGAATTTGACTGGGATGACAAGATGTAGGTGTTCTCGTTAGGCTCGTAGCTTGACCCTGAATTTTGCCAAAAGGAATCCATCGAGTCCTGAAACAAACAAAAACAAAAACTACCAAAATAATAAAAAGAAACTAACAAGACTAAAAACAACTAATAAACTAATAGTATTAAAACTAATCTAATCACTACTACGCACACCGATCCCCGGCAGCGGTGCCATTTGATGAGAAGGTTTTTTCAGTCAGAAAACCTTCCGTCAAAACAATTTATAAAACCTATGCGATGCGTTCACAAGTATAAATACAAGTAAAGCGGTAAGCACGGGTGTCTTCCACAGAGATCGGGGTAGCGGTGATAAGATTAGGATTAATATAACTAGTATGCATAAAAGTAAAATGATGGTGAATGGAAATACAATATAAACTAAACTATGAAATCAAATGAAATAGGATGATAATGGAGTGATGAATGAATGATGATGGAACTACGGAGTTGATGTACTCGTAAGTGAATATTGAGGCAATTGCAACAGACTCTCAATTAAGCACGTTTTGACAAATGTAACCAACCTAGGGTGTATAGTGTTGGCATATATCTCTAGCAAGAGGTCAACCTAGGATGTATAGTGAAGACCTCATACTAGCGATTAATCCCTCTTAAGTAACCAATAGTGGCTAGTTACTCAATTGGGACTTGTTCCATGAATGCTCATCTATCTAGCTATGGCTCATCCTATTACTAATGTAGCCATCCTAGGATGTATAGTGATGGCTTCCAATTCCCTCACAAGTGGCCGACCTAGGATGTATAGTGAAGGCCACCCGTTTGGGATTGGATGAGGCTCGAGATTATCAACCGAATTCTACTCGAAGGTTAGTTCTCGTAAAATCACTAAAGTAGCCAACCTAGGGTGTATAGTGGAGGCTTCTAATTCTCTCACAAGTGGCTAACCTAGGATGTATAGTAAAAGCCACTAATTCGAGATTAGATTAAGGGCATGGTTATAGAGCCGGATTTCCGGAAATCCTTCCATTCAATGGAGCATTAGACAACCTAATTGCCTACTCAAGTAATCCAAATCAACATGCAAAGAGGGTGTATCCAAGCAAGTCAATAATGGCAATCAATACAAGTAATGGAATGAAATATAGAGATAGAATAAATATAACACATAGAGTTCATTTACAAAGCCCAAAATATCCATCAAACAAATAACATCAACCCCATAGTGGGGTATTTTAGCTACTCATGTTCTATTACAAACAAATAAACTAAGAGAGAGTGTAGAGAGAACCCTTGAAGATTGATCTCCTTCCTTAAAGCTTGAATCCAAGTCTCCTAGTTGCCTTTGATTGAGTAGAGATGGTTTGGATGAGAGGGATATGTGTTTCTAGCTTAGACTACAAGTGTTGGGAGGTATGGTAATTTTTTGGTTCGTTCCCATCCTTTTATATTTATAGAGGATGGAAAAATAGGTCACTTAAGCTTAAAACCAGAAGCTGTCGCGCGCAGAGTGCAGGTGGAGTGCAGGTGAATTACCCGCACTGTACCCGCACTGCAAAGGTTTTCTTCATCTTCAGTTCTCTGATCTGGGCAACAGTGCGGGTGGAGTGCGGTTGGATTACTCGCACTTTACCCGCACTATACTCGCACTGTACTCGCACTCTGGTATCAGGTGTAAATCCACTCCTCTGTCTTGAGCAACAGTGCGGGTGGAGTGCGGTTGGATTACCTGCACTCTACCCGCACTTTATCTGTCAGGTACGAATCAGCTCCTGTCTTGAGCAACAGTGCGGGTGGAGTGCGGTTGGATGACCCGCACTTTACCCGCACTTTATATTTCCTTCATGCTTTAGGTCCTGGCTGTGGGAAGGAGTGCGGTTGGAGTGCGGTTGCGACCCGCACTTGACCCGCACTGTAGTGCTGCTTATGATCCTTTGTCCTTCCTTTTGCCCATTTTCTGCCGGAACCACCGCAAAATGCTTCTAACACCCGAATTACATCTATTGCCTGCAATTAGCACAAACGAGCCTATTAGACATAAAAGACATAATATATATAGAAAATACACACGAGAACGAGACAAAAGAATAGGAATGAGGGCCGAAATATACAACAATTTAGGCACGATCAGTAGCCAGGAAATGCTACGCAGTATCTGCCAATCCTACAGCCTTATGGAAGCAGTGTGTACAGGTGACAGTAATCCAGGAAGACATGGATACATCCCGGATAATCCAGGAGGAGAAGGAGCCTGCAGAACATCCTGGGCATCCGGAGGATGAACCTATCATGCCCTACGAGGAAGAACGGAGTAAGGAATGGGCCAGCGGGTAGCCCGTGGATAAACTAGAAGAGATATCCATCAGGAATGATGATCCCTCCAAGGTCGTCAAGGTCTGAACCACCCTTGATCCAGAAGTAAAAAGAGGACAGGTTGATCTTCTTATGGAATTCAGCGACATTTTCGCCTGGAACCATAATGAAATGCCTGGAATCCCAGCAACGTTGGCCACCCACCGGCTAGCAGTAGATCCAACAGTCAAGCCCATCAAGTAGAAGAGGCGTCATTTCAACACTGATAGGAACGTGGTGGTGCAGAAAGAAGTTGATAAATTGATCAAAGCTGGGTTCGTCAGAGAAGTACGTTACCCCGAATGGATCGCCAACGTGGTCATGGTCATGAAGGCGAATGGGAAATGGCGTATGTGTGTTGACTACATCGACCTCAATCGGGCTTGTCCGAAAGACAGTTTTCCTTTGCCAAAGATCGACCAGCTGGTTGACTCCACATCCAGAAATAAACTTTTGAGTTTTATGGACCCATTCTCAAGATACAACCAAATTAAAATGCATCCGGCTGACCAGGATAAAACCAGTTTCGTTACTGGGCAGGGCTTATACTGCTACAAGGTGATGCCGTTTGGTTTGAAGAATTCAAGGGCCACATACCAGCAGCTGGTTAACAAACTATTCAAGCCCGAGATAGGAAGGACGATGGAAGTATATATCGATGACATGATCACGAAATCCCCAACCATAAAGGGACATCAAGAAGACCTTCACAAAACCTTCCTCATACTGAGGGAAAACCAGATGCGTTTGAACCCCTCCAAATGTGCTTTTGGGGTAACAGCAGGAAAGTTTCTGGGCTTCATGGTTCATGAGAGAGGTATAGAAGCTAACCCAGAAAAAATCAAAGCTATCCTTGACTTGGAATCCCCGACCTCGCTCAAGCAAGTACAGATTCTGACTGGACGGGTGGCAGCACTCAACAGGTTTATCTCTCGCTCCACTGATAAATGCCTCCCTTTCTTCAAGGCCATCAAACAAGGAAAGAACATGAAATGGAGCCAGGAAAGCGAGCAGGTGTTTCAAGCTTTGAAGGAGTACCTAACAAGCCCCTATTTGTTAGTCAAGCCGATTCTCGGAGATGAGCTGCAGATTTACCTGGCTGTATCAGAAACTGCAGTAAGCGGGGCTTTGGCTAAGGATTGTAGCGACGGTTTTCAAAGACCCATATACTATATGAGTCATGCCTTGACCAAATCAGAAATGAACTACGTTCTCTTGGAGAAGCTCGCTTATGCTCTAGTAATCTCAGCGAGGAAACTCCGTCCCTATTTTCAAGCTCACACAATAGCAGTGGTGACAGACTAACCCCTCCGTCAATTCTTGCAAAGACCAGATGTGTCAGGAAGGCTAGTTTTATGGGCACTAGAGCTCACTCAGTTCGACTTAAAGTATAAGCCCCGGACTACAATTAAGGCACAGGCTTTAGCCGACTTCGTCGCAGAATTCTCAGCGATCCCAGACCCAGTTGATCCCTGAGTATCAAACGAGGTCCCTGAGAAGATATCCGAGGTCAAAAATTGGCCGGAGGGCTGCAAGCCATGGATCCTCTTTTCAGACAAAGCATCTGAACGAGCTGGGGGAGGAGCTGGCATAGTTTTGATAGATCCGGAGGGGACTGAATTCTTTCACTGTTTCAGGTTCGAATTTAAAGCTACCAACAACGAAGCGGAATATGAAGCCCTCCTAGCTAGGATGAAGGTAGCCATCGAACTAAAGGCCGACTACCTGCATATCAAGAGCGATTCGTTGCTTGTTGTAAACCAGGTGACTGGGGTCTACCAGGCAAAGGGAGATAATATGGCTGCCTACTTAAATCTAGCTCGGCTGTTGAAAAGCAAATTTAAGGGACCCAAGATCGATCAGGTGCCTCGACACCAAAACCATCGCGCAGATGTTCTCGCTAAAATAGCGGCGAACGGAGGCCAATCCCTGCCAAGGGGAATTCCCCTCCAAGTGATCACCCAGCCAAGCATAGCCACAAATGGAGAAATTTGTTCCCTGGATCGCCTACCTTGCTGGATGGACCCAATTGTTGCCTACCTCCTTGAAGGAGAGCTTCCTAAAGAGCCCGACCAAGCCCGAAGAGTTACGAGACTCTCAGTTCGATATTGTATGGTGGACGGATTGTTGGGGTTTATGCCCTAAAGCTTGTAATATGTAAATAGAATTTGAACATAAATAAAAGAAGTAGTATATTCATTCATTTTGTGTCATACTTTATATAACATGTGCACTTAACATCCAAGATTGCCGGATGTAATTTCGAACTGAGTATATGAGTGTCATATATAGATGGATTCAGTTTGAAACGAACAATCTAAAGAGTCCGTAGATAGCAAATAAAGCTGGGTACTTTATTTGTGGTTAATCTACAGCTGCGGTCCATTTCGTAGTGTACGGTGATCCTATCCTGGATCATTCATATGTATATATGAGAATGGAGGCACCTTGTATGATGTGATCATATAGGACTGGGCCATGATCTATATGAATCTCTCACTAAGATCCGTTTAACGATGAGATTCATATATATCAACTAATGATGGCTATATGTGGGTGATCTTAATCCTGAGTGTCTTATCGACTCCTTCAGGTTAGATCGTGGTCTTTGATATACCATGGGTGAGGTCGGAGTTGCATTCCCGATCAATATACTCCGTATGTTGGGATCGCGGTTTGGCTTGTGGTTGGGAAGGTTTATACATAATAGTGGAATCCACTCCTTCTTGTGAGAAGTAGATGGTAGTTCCCTTAAGGGTTGATTCGGGGCTTGAACAATATGAGCGCTCTCCTAATTCCGTAAGGAATGTAGGATTTATTGTTCATTAGAGAATCAATGGTACTTAATGGAAAGATATGATTAGAGGGGTATAACGGACATTATGACCCAGCTCTAATTATGAACTACTTGTGGAGGATTATACCATATGTAATAGCTATATCGATGGACACCGAGAGTTATTGGTTTGTGTAAAAACGTCTACAGTTGAGAGAGTGCAGCTTCGGGTTTTTAGTGGAATAACACCGAAGTTAATAATCATGAAATATTAATTAAAGAGTTTAATTAATAATTTCTAAGGATTATTGGAGCTCAAAATACTATGGGTCCATTAGGTCCCCTTGCTAGCCCGATCGTTTTAGGTAACAAGGGTCACGATTAATTAATTGGATTGTCCAATTAATTGTGTTACGAAAGTGACACGTATTTATTCGGGAGTTAATTGAATAATGGGATTATTTAATTAATGAATAATAGTGATTAAATAAATTAAATAATAAGATTATTTAATTATGTTGTTAATCACTAAATGGAGGGTGTTAGTTGATATTTGATTTTGAATAAAATAAGATAATATGATTATTTTATTTTATTAAATTAAATATTTGAATTTGAATTTAAAATGTTTGAATTAAAAAAAATAAATATATTTAATTAATTTTAAAAGGATATGAGATATCTTTTGAAAAGTTTTAAAAATCAAATAAGATTTTGGTTTGATTTTATTTGATATATATGAGATATATATTTAATTAAAAAGTAATTAGATTACTTAATAGAACCAAATGAGACAAAAACGAACACAGCAAAAAAAAAAAAAAACAAATGAAGAGAAGAGAAAGTTAGTCTTGCACAGAAAAACAAAAACAAACAAAAGAAGAAAAAAAAATTAGAGTGTGGTGAGACCACAAATGCTACACTTCTAGAGTTTGTTTTTTTTTTTTGCGTATTCTTCTCTTCCTCCTCTATACAGGTCCTGAATATCGTGACGCGCCCACACGCTGTTACCAGTTCTGGGAGATAGCGAGGAAGATCACGTGGTTCAAATCAGGAGTAGTTCGTATCAAAGTGAAGGAGCCTCCTACGTAGGTATGAAAAATAAATTCCTTCACTTTATTATTGTATTTGATTATTACTGTACAAATGGGTTAGTTTAATGATTGCATTAAAAAATTTTAAAACCTTCCGCTGCGCAATCTATAACCCTAGGTTCCAACAATTGGTATCAGAGCCAATTTTTGTACAGTATAATCGAATTCGATTACTCCTGATATGTATGAATGTGTAGGCACATATTTTTTTTGATGAGTGTATGATGTTTTTTAATTAAATTGTTTAATTTAAAAAACATGGTTGATCGTAATTTTTTATGGCGTTGTGCATTTAGAGTGTTTCTGGGTTGTATAATGTTTTTTATTTTTTTTATTTTACTGTTGTATTATTAAAAAAATATATATATGTAATCGCATTATTGCAAGACCTGGTGCGCGCATAGTAGACCAGTATTGCCTACCAAAGTGATGCATCACCAGCGCGCACAGCACACCTCCAGCGAGCCTACCAGCGCGCAAAGTAGGCTACCAGCGCTCAAAGTCAAGCGCATGCTTCCAGCGCGAGCCATCAGCGTCCTTCCAGCGCTGCGCGCATCGCAGACCAGTAGCGCCCTCCAGCGATCGCCTGCCTTCCAACGCGCACCCAGCGCTTTCCACCAGCGCGCAGCAGCGCGCAACAACCCACATGCGATCATGCAGTCCAGCGACGCCTACCGGCGCTCAATGTCCAGTGCATGCTACTAGTGCACATGACCTGAAGAGATTGGAAGTCTTGGAAATTACAAGAAGACCAAGGGATGCCTTGGGAATATTTTTTGTAATTAGATTCCAATTTTTAGGTTAAATAATCCACAACACTCGGTCAACTCCTGTATGTTTTAATTATTTGATGATTAAGCATTGCCATGCATATACATGTCATTTAAATTAGTTGTGCCTACACATATATATATGTTGATATATCATACATGCATTATAGCCATCTATATTATGTGTTTAAATTTTTTTTAATTTGATTAAAATGGGTTATTCACATAATTAGCTATTTTTAATGGGATTAGTTTTTTAGGAGTAAAGACTTGGTAAATCTCATTAATTACTAATCTTTTTATTAAAGAGTTTTAATACTTAGATTAGTAGGGTCCTTAATATATATATTAGGATTAATTTGATTAAGCTTCTAATAATAATTGGACCTAACCTGGATTTACACGGAATTTGATTTCCGTTTCTAAGTTGTTAGAACAATTGTATTCTGTTTCTTTTAATAATAAGTTTGTTATTATTGGAAAGAATGGTCTGAATATTTGTTCAGGAATTAATGAAAACAATTTGTATGTGTTAAGACCGTTAATACATACTACACTGCTTAACACCGAAATGTTTAAGGTTGAAAAACCTAAAACTAAACGACATAAGATTTCTCCAGAAAACGAAACGTATCTCTAGCATCTAAGGCTTGGACATATTAACCTTGACCGGATAAACAGATTAGTAAAAAGTGGATCTTTAAATGAGTTAAAGGTTGGCACATTACCTGTCTGTGAATCTTGTCTGGAAGGTAAGATGACTAAGAGACCTTTTACTGGAAAAGGGCTTAGAGCTAAACAACCACTAGAGCTTATACATTCAGACGTCTGTGGACCAATGAATGTAAAAGCAAGGGGTGGTTATGAGTATTATGTCACCTTTATAGATGACTACTCGAGATACGGATATGTCTACCTAATGCAACGAAAGTCGGAAACATTTGAAAAGTTCAAAGAATTCTGAGCTGAAGTTGAGAACCAGTTAGGAAAGACTATCAAGTCTCTACAATCAGATCATGGAGGTGAGTACCTTGACCAAGAGTTTGAAGACTTTATGGTCGAGTATGGGATAGTGTCCCAACTCACAGCTCCTGGTACACCTCAGCAGAATGGTGTCGCGGAGAGGAGAAATAGAACCCTAATGGAAATGGTGAGATCTATGATTAGTTTCTCATCATTACCAAATTCCTTTTGGGGATATGCGTTACAAACAGCGGCATACATTTTCAATGTAGTGCAATCCAAATCTGTTCCTGAAACTCCCCTAGAGTTGTGGAATGGTCGTAAAGCTAGTTTACGACATTTTTGCATATGGGGGTATCCAGCACACGTGCTGAAGAACATAACTGGAAAGCTAGATCCCAAGTCTGTTGTCTGCTTGTTTGTAGGATACTCCAAGGAGACCAGAGGTTGATACTTCTATAGTCCTGAAGATAACAAAGTATTTGTATCGACAAATGCAACGTTTCTTGAGGATAACTATATAAGTGATCATAAACCTCGTTCTAAAATTGTATTAAACGAGTTGGAGCCTGGTGAGACCAGTACTCAGTCAACTAGAGTTGTTAATCCATTAACATCTGAAAGTCAGATAATTCTAGTCAGGATACACTGCCACCTAGACGAAGTGAGAGGGTTGTGAGACAGCCTGAACGCTATTTGGGTGTAAGTGAGGGACAAGATCTTGTCTCTGCTGATAGTGTGGATGATCCATTGACATTTAAGAATGCAATGGAAGATCCTGATAAAGAGGAATGGCTTAAAGCCATGAATCTTGAGATGGAGTCTATGTACTCTAACTCAGTCTGGGAACTTGTAGACTTACCGAATGGGGTAAAACCCATAGGAAGAGAGGAGTAGACGGGAAGGTAGAGACCTTTAAGGCAGGGCTAGTGGCCAAGGGTTATACCCAGAAAGAGGGGGTCGATTATGAAGAGACCTTCTCGCCAGTAGCCATGTTTAAGTCTATTCGGATTCTCTTATCCATTGCTGCCTATTTAGATTATGAAATTTGGCAAATGGACGTTAAGACTGCATTCTTGAATGGCAATCTTGATGAAAGCATATACATGATGCAACTAGAAGGATTTGTGTCTCCAGATCAAGAGCAAAAGTTTTGCAAGTTGCAAAGGTCCATTTATGGACTTAAGCAAGCATCTAGATCTTGGAACATAAGGTTTGATGATGTGATCAAAACCTATGGCTTCAAGCAAAACGTTGATGAACCTTGTGTCTACAAGCGCATCATTGACAAGAAGTAGTTTTCTTGGTCCTATACGTAGATGACATCCTACTCATTGGGAATGATGTAGGAGTGTTGTCTGATGTAAAGGACTGGCTGGCTAGCCAATTCCAAATAAAAGATTTGGGAGAGGCGAGTTATGTTCTAGGGATCCAACTTATAAGGGATCGTAAGAACAAACTCATAGCATTGTCTCAGGCATCATATATCGACAAGATTCTTATGCGATTTTCGATGCATAACTCTAAGAAAGGTAATTTACCTTCTAGACATGGGGTTCACTTGTCTAAGGAACACTGTCCTAAGACACCTCAAGAAGTTGAGGATATGAGACGTGTGCCATATGCATCAGCAGTAGGTAGTCTCATGTATGCTATGTTATGCACGAGACCGGACATCTGCTATGCAGTGGGAGTAGTCAGTAGGTACCAATCTAACCCAGGATTAGATCATTGGGTTGCTGTCAAGACTATTCTCAAGTATCTTCGGAGAACGAGAAACTATATGCTAGTGTATTCCGGACAGGATTTGATCCCGTTAGGATACACAGATTCTGATTTTCAGTCAGACAGGGATTCTAGAAAATCCACGTCTGGATCAGTATACACCCTAGGTGGTGGAGCCATTGTGTGGAGAAGTATAAAGCAATCTTGCATTGCTGACTCCACCATGGAAGCAATATGTAGCCGAATATATTAAAAGGAGACATGTGGGCTTGTTTCTTTTAGTAAGAATGAGTCTGGTTCACATGTTGGCTTTTATTTAAAGTCCAATGGATTAAATGAAATAAGAAAATAATATATGGCCCATTTATATAAGTGGGGCGGCAAGGTGTATATATTAACCTAATATATTATTTTGTTTCATTGTTTTAATTAAATAATAATTAGTTAATTTATTAATTAATTGTTTAATTAAGAAACAAATCTTTTTCTGATCAGGAAATATATTTCCTAAAGTTATACTATTGGTAGTAGTATATTAAAAGTAAAAGACTTGTTTGATAAGAAAATAAATAATTAATTTTATTTATTTAATCAAATAAGAAGTCTTTTTATTTATTTAATCAAATAAGAAGTCTTTTTATTTAGTCAATAAAAGAATAAAAATATCTATGAGTTGGATTAGGTTTTGAAGTCTAAAGGTTGATGGAAATTAGGGTGCAACACAAACTCTTTTTGGTATGTGATTTGCGGCAACCCTAGTCCATTAAGAGGAAGATTTCGGCAATCCTAAATAGAAGAGGAAGCAAAATTTCAGCCACCTATATAATACCACATATAGAATTCGGCCACAATAGTTGATTGAATGATTCAATTTTTCTTCTTCTTCTCAATTCATAGAAAAGGATAATTTTTATTCTACTAAACATAAAAGCGAGAAGAGATTATTCTTTGATAGTACACTGATTGCTTGTTCATCAATAAGCTTGTGTGTACAACATCGAATTAGGTTCACGCGAGTTTCGATCATTAGATTGAGAACTCAAAAGTGACCAGAATAATTTTTGTCTTCTTTTGATTGTTTTGTGACTAACAAAAAAAAAAGACTTTGTTCATCCATTCTCAAGTTTGCAATTCAAAGAAAAAGGGAGACCACGCTCCTAGGTGATTCACTTACGTGTTCGGATTGAAAGATCTTGCGGTACTGTTCATGATCACTGTTCACGGCGGGGGTACTGTTCACGATCACTGTTCACGCGGTACTGTTCACAATCACTGTTCACGCGGGTACTGTTCATGGTGTTGGACCCTAGGGTTACAGATTGCGCAGCGGAAGGTTTTAAAATTTTTTAATGCAATCATTAATCTAACCCATTTGTACAGTAATAATCAAATACAATAATAAAGTGAAGAAATTTATTTTTCATACCTACGTAGGAGGCTCCTTCACTTTGATACGAAATGCTCCTGATTTGAACCACGTGATCTTCCTCGCTATCTCCCGAAACTGGTAACAGTGTGTGGGCGCGTCACGATATTCAGGACATGTATGGAGGAAGAAGAGAAGAATACAAGCACAAAACAAACTCTAGGAGTGCAGCACTTGTGGTCTCACCACACCATAGCTTTTTCTCTCTTTTGTTTGTTTTTGCTTTTGCTGTATGTCTGCTTTTTGTGTGTCACGAACACCTTTTTTTTTTCTTCTCATTCAAAAATCTCATTTTTTAGTAATCTGATTACTTTTTGTGTTATATTTGTTATTCGGTTATCATATTTTAATTAAATATATATCTCATATATATCAAATAAAATCAAACCAAAATCTTATTTGATTTTTAAAAAACAAAGATATCTCATATCTTTTTTTTTTAATTAATTAAATATTTATTTTTGAATTCAAACATTTTAAATTCAAATTCAAATATTTAATTTAATAAAATAAAATAATCATATTATCTTATTTTATTCAAAATCAAATATCAACTAACACCCTCCATTTAGTGATTAACTACATAATTAAATAATCTTATTATTTAATTTATTTAATCACCATTATTCATTAATTAAATAATCCCATTATTCAATTAATTCCCGAATAAATACGTGTCACTTTCGTAACACAATTAATTGGACAATCCAATTAATTAACCGTGACCCTTGTTACCTAAATCGATCGGGCTAGCAAGGGGACCTAATGGACCCACAGTATTTTGAGCTCCAATAATCCTTAGAAATTATTAATTAAACTCTTTAATTAATATTTCATGATTATTAACTTCGGTGTTATTCCACTAAAAACCTGAAGCTGCACTCTCTCAACTGTAGACGTTTTTACACAAACCAATAACTCTCGGTGTCCATCGATATAGCTATTACATATGGTATAATCCTCCACAAGTAGTTCATAATTAGAGCTGGGTCATAATGTCCGTTATACCCCTCTAATCATATCTTTCCATTAAGTACCATTGATTCTCTAATGAACAATAAATCCTACATTCCTTACAGAATTAGGAGAGCGCTCATATTGTTCAAGCCCCGAATCAACCCTTAAGGGAACTACCATCTACTTCTCACAAGAAGGAGTGGATTTCACTATTGTGTACAAACCTTCCCAGCCATAAGCCAAACCGCGATCCCAACATACGGAGTATATTGATCGGGAATGCAACTCCGACCTCACCCATGGTATATCAAAGACCACGATCTAACCTGAAGGAGTCGATAAGACACTCAGGATTAAGATCACCCACATATAGCCATCATAAGTTGATATATATGAATCTCATTGTTAAACGGATCTTAGTGAGAGATTCATATAGATCATGGCCCAGTCCTATATGATCACATCATACAAGGTGCCTCCATTCTCATATCTACATATGAATGATCCAAGATAGGATCACCGTACACTACGAAATGGACCGCAGATGTAGATTAACCACAAATAAAGTACCCAGCTTTATTTGCTATCTACGGACTCTTTAAATTGCTCGTTTCAAACTGAATCCATCTATATATGACACTCATATACTCAGTTTGAAATTACATCCGGCAATTTTAGATGTTAAGTGCACATGTTATATAAAGTATGACACAAAATGAATGAATATACTACTTCTTTTATTTATGTTCAAATTACATTTACATATTACAAGCTTTAGGGCAAAAACCCCAACAATCTCCCACTTGCACTAAAGCATGTGAGTCATGTCTCGTAACCCTAGACCTTCTAGGTGACCTTCAAACACTTTAGCCGGTAAGGTCTTCGTAAATGGATCAACATGATTGTCTTGTGAGGCTATCTTGGTGACGATCACATCTCCTCTCTGCACTATATCTCTAATGAGATGATACTTTCTTTCTATATGCTTCCCTCTCTTGTGGCTTCTTGGTTATTTGGAATAAGCCACAGCACCACTGTTATCACAATAAAGTGTGATGGGCTTATCCAGATCTGGAACAACTTCCAGATCACTCAAGAACTTACGGAGCCAAACAGCCTCTTTAGCAGTTTCACAAGCGGCTACATATTCGGCTTCCATGGTGGAGTCAGCAATGCAAGATTGCTTTATACTTCTCCACACAATGGCTCCACCACCTAGGGTGAATACTGATCCAGACGTGGATTTTCTAGAATCCCTGTCTGACTGAAAATCAGAATCTGTGTATCCTAACGGGATCAAATCCTGTCCGGAATACACTAACATATAGTTTCTCGTTCTCCGAAGATACTTGAGAATAGTCTTGACAGCAACCCAATGATCTAATCCTAGGTTGGACTGGTACCTGCTGACTACTCCCACTGCATAGCAGATGTCCGGTCTCGTGCATAACATAGCATACATGAGACTACCTACTGCTGATGCATATGGCACACGTCTCATATCCTCAACTTCTTGAGGTGTCTTAGGACACTGTTCCTTAGACAAGTGAACCCCATGTCTAGAAGGTAAATTACCTTTCTTGGAGTTCTGCATCGAAAATCGCACAAGAATCTTGTCGATATATGATGCTTGAGACAATGCTATGAGTTTGTTCTTACGATCCCTTATAAGTTGGATCCCTAGAACATAACTCGCCTCTCCCAAATCTTTCATTTGGAATTGGCTAGCCAGCCAGCCCTTTACATCAGATAACACTCCCACTTCATTCCCAATGAGTAGGATGTCGTCCACATATAGGACAAAGAAAACTACCTTTTTGTCAATGATGCACTTGTAGACACAAGGCTCATCGACATTCTGCTCAAAGCCATAGGTTTTGATCACATCATCAAACCTGATGTTCCAAGATCTAGATGCTTGCTTAAGTCCATAGATGGACCTTTGCAACTTGCAAACCTTTTGCTCTTGATCTGGAGACACGAATCCCTCTGGTTGCATCATATAGATGCTCTCGTCAAGATTACCATTCAAGAATGCAGTCTTGACGTCCATTTGCCAAATTTCATAATCGAAATAGGCAGCAATGGATAAGAGAATCCAAATAGACTTAAACATGGCTACTGGCGAGAAGGTCTCTTCATAATCGACCCCCTCTTTTTGGGTATAACTCTTGGCCACTAGCCTTGCCTTGAAGGTCTCTACCTTCCCGTCTACTCCTCTCTTCCTCTTGTAGATCCACTTACATCCTATGGGTTTTACCCCATTCCGTAAGTCTACAAGTTCCCAGACTGAGTTAGAGTACATAGACTCCATCTCGAGATTCATGGCTTTAAGCCATTCCTCTTTATCAGGATCTTCCATTGCATTCTTGAATGTCAATGGATCATCCACACTATCAGCAGAGACAAGATCTTGTCCCTCACTTACACCCAAATAGCGTTCAGGCTGTCTTACAACCCTCTCACTACGTCTAGGTGGTAGTGTATCCTGACTAGGAATTATCTGACTTTCAGATGTTAATGGATTAACAACTCTAGTTGACTGAGTACTGGTCTCACCAGGCTCCAACTCATTTAATACAATTTTAGAACGAGGTTTATGATCACTTATATAGTTATCCTCAAGAAACGTTGCATTTGTCGATACAAATACTTTGTTATCTTCAGGACTATAGAAGTATCCACCTCTGGTCTCCTTGGAGTATCCTACAAACAAGCAGACCACATGCTTGGGATCTAGCTTTCCAGTTCTGTTCTTCAGCACGTGTGCCGGACACCCCCATATGCGAAAATGTCGTAAACTAGTTTTACGACCATTCCACAACTCTAGGGGAGTTTCAGGAACAGATTTGGATGAAACTACATTCAAAATGTATGCCGGTGTTTGTAACGCATATCCCCAAAAGGAATTTGGTAATGATGAGAAACTAATCATAGATCTCACCATTTCCATTAGGGTTCTATTTCTACTCTCCGCTACACCATTTTGCTGAGGTGTACCAGGAGCTGTGAGTTGGGAAACTATCCCATGCTTGACCATGAAGTCTTCAAACTCTTGGTCAAGGTACTCACCTCCACCATCTGATCGTAGTGACTTGATAGTCCTACCTAATTGATTCTCAACTTCAGCTCGAAATTCTTTGAACTTTTCAAATGTTTCCGACTTTCGTTGCATTAGGTAGACATATCCGTATCTTGAGTAGTCATCTATAAAGGTGACATAATACTCATAGCCGCCCCTAGCTCTAACATTCATCGGTCCGCAGACGTCTGTATGTATGAGTTCTAGTGGCTCTATAGCTCTAAGCCCTTTTCCAGTAAAAGGTCTCTTAGTCATCTTACCTTCTAAACAGGATTCGCAGACAAGTAAGGTGCCAACCTTTAACTCACTTAAAGGTCCACTTTTTACTAGTCTGTTTATCCGGTCAAGGTTGATATGACCAAGCCTTAGATGCCAGAGATACGTTTCATTTTCTGGAGAAATCTTATGTCATTTAGTCTTTGGTTTTTCAACTTTAAACATTTCGGTGTTGAGCAGTGTTGTATGCATTAACGGTCTTAACACATACAAATTGTTTTCATTAATTCCTGAACAAATATTCAGACCATTCTTTGCAATAATAACTGATTTATTATCAAAAGAAACAGAATATAATTGTTCTAACAACTTAGAAACGGAAATCAAATTCCGTGTAAATCCAGGAATATAAAAAACATTGTTCAATAATAAAAAACTATTATTATTACAAAATTGCAATCTTATTGCTCCCACTGCTTTGGCCGACACGACATCCCCCGACCCCACACGCATGGAGACGGCTCCCTCCTCTAGCTGTGTCCAAGAATCAGTCCACTGCAAAGAAGAACAAACATGGTTAGTGGCCCCCGAATCAACAATCCAAGGTGAAGAATCATCTTCCACTAAACAAGATTCAAGAACAAGTAAATCTTATTTACCTTTCTTCTTCTTCTTGGCTACCTCCTCCAGGTACTGAGGACAGTTCCTCTTCCAGTGCCAAACCTTGTTACAATGGAAACATTTTCCTTTGTCTTGGTCGGTGGAGGTGCCCTTCTTTTTGCTTTGGGCCTTCTTGGGTTTGGGCTTACCCTTCGCCTTTCCAGCAGACCTCTTCCTCTTCTTATTATTGGAGGAAGATGGTTCGGCAACATTTGCCTCATCGGTCTTACTTTTGCTGTCCTTGGTCATGGACTCAAAAGTAGAGAGCTCATTGAGCAACTGTGTGAGACTGAACCTTAACTTGTTCATCCCGTAGTTGTTCTTAAACTGATCGAAACTCTTTGGAAGAGTCGTCAATATGATGCTCACTTGACTGGGTTCATCAATGGCCCCGCCATTGATTTCTACCGTGTTTAAGAAGGACATCATGCTCAGGACATGTTCCCGAACTGATGTACCTTCCTTCATGCGAGCGAGCATAGCGGAACGAACAGCTTCGTGTCGCTTTTGCTCGGAGGGCTGCCCGAACATAGCTTGCAATGACTCCATAATTTCGAACGCTGTAGTCATTGCTTCGTGCTTTGTGACAAGCACGTCTGTCATAGAAGCTAACAGATATGTTCGGGCATTCTCATCAGATGAGACCCATCGCTGGTATGCCTCACGAACAGTTCGTGTGGCATTGGCAGTAGGCACCGGAGGACATTCCTCCGTAAGCACAAACTTGAGGTCTTTGGTGACCAGTATTGCATTAATGTTAAGTTTCCATTTTGTGTAGTTATCACCAGTTAATTTATCGTTTGCAAGTATTTGTAATAATGCAGATGACATGGCTGAAAAAACATAAATTAAGGATTCATTCAGTCATACATTCTAAACATGTGCGAATGTTCGGCATAAAATTAAACATGATGCTTGAAAATGTTTAATGAACAAGAACAACCCTAAAAACAATGTTTCTATGCCACGACAATCCAACATACCACAAGCAAGTGCTGCCTTAGGGTCGGTCAAATTCTTGCATGTTGGATCGAGACCTTCTCAGTCAAAGGATATACCAGAATAACTCTTATGCCAATATCATTCAACCATCGTTTATTAGGCCAGGTTTTTAATTAACCAATTTAATTAAAACCTTGTGAGTGTAACCCATCATTTCAGATCTCAAGAGCTTAACTCGAGAATTGCCGCCTTAGGGTCAGTCAATCCCGAAATCCCCTCCGAAATCCTATCTGTTAGGAAGTCAACCTTGGTATTGATTCTTATGGAAACCCTCCTTAGGGAGGACGAAAACAAAGCTGTCACGAGGCCCCACTCGAATCTCACGGTGTTGAACTAATGATGGAGACCGCGGGATATAATGTCATATATCCCTCTCCCACTCACTATTTTATATTAAGGGTTTTCTATTAATATTAATACACCTAGATAAAACTAGATTAAACGGCTAATTTTAATCTAAGCGTCAAGTGCATTAATCACAAATTATTAGAATCCTATTCCAATAACTAATAAACTAAATTTTTTTGTCAGGCTTTTAAGTTCAATGTAGCCATGAGCCAACAGGTCGGCCTCTTTTTGGAGCAAGTCAAGGGTGCTACAGCGGAGCTGGAGAGGTCTAAAGAGGAGCTTGCTAAGGCTGCTCAGGGAATGGAAGTTCTGAACCAGTCGCTGGCAAATACCCAAAAGGAAGCTGACGAGGCGAAGGTTGACAGAGAGAGGATGCAACATGCTCTGGATATGGAGAAGCTCTGGTCCCTCCACCGTAAGGAGGAGAGGGATATTGTGAAGGAGAGAATAGTGGAGATGGAGAAAGAAGTCCAGTCCCTTCGGGGTAGCGTGGCCAATCTAGATGCCCAGGTAGATATTGCCTTCAGAGACGGTTACTTTTTTGCTGGCTACCGGGTGGCTCTAGCTCTCCCTCCTCCATTTGTTCTAGGTGACATCGCTGGATGGAACCGGGAAGAGATTATGGCAAAGGCTGCTGAACTAGCTAGGGCAGCACCTTCGGATGTGGCTGGACCCTCCCAGGTTGCTGGAACCAATGGAGTGGTTAGAGGGGGAGACTTGAGTTCTATCTCTCTTCTTCTAACAAGTAATGCTGGGGCAACTCCCAGCTTGAAGGATCCTGAGGCTGAAGGAAAGGTTCCTACCTCTTCTGCCCCTCCAGCAGATACTTTTCAAGGAGGTAAGAGATCGGCCTGCTACTGATGATGGAGAAGTTGTCCTGCCTATCTCATCATCTGACCCTGCCTAGGAAAATGAGGGTCAGGCTACTCTGATCAAGGAAGTTGGAGGGGAGCTTCAAGGAGATCCATCTCTAATGGAAATTCTGGTTGCTGTAGGTGCCTAGGAAGCAGGCGGGGCTCCATCCTGTATTTAAGAAGGAGAAACCATAACTGATAGAGCTGGCGAGGAGACGGCCACACATGAGCAGGAGGATGCTTGATCCAGCTTGATCCCTTATTCAGTAGCATCTAGATAATGTTATCTTCTTGTAGCCCATGATCGGGGGATGGGCTCTCCGATTTTAGTAATGAGAACTTCTTTGTTTTTCTTGACTTCATGCGTGTGTAGTTTATCACATCCAAGGTTGAAATGCTTGTTCCGGGATGATTCTTAGTACCCAGGTGGGAATTTAGTGATCAGGGAGTTAATACCGTAAATGGTCCGGCAAAGGTACCAAGACCTCAACCGGTTATAGATCGGGGCACTTCATTTTTTTTATGGGGTTCCATGTAGGCATTATTGGTTCGAATTTTGTATTCAACTGCCCTTCCAGATGTCGATCCAAGATAGGTTCGATTACCCAATCATTAAGCCTCGGGGGAAAGCACACTTCGCGAGGCTTCCCTTTCCCGTGTATCGAAAGTTATGTACATAAATGAATTTATCCTCTCATTCTCGATATTCGATCTTTCCCTCTATAAATACCCCTTATCTGTTAGGTGGGTCTTCAAACAATCCCTTTTTCCTTTGTAGCAGGAAATCTCCCATAGGTTGACCGATGATAGTCGTATCAACTTACATTGTGGGAGGAGGAGGAGATATCGGCTCTGTGACTAGCAGGATGCTTGGTATTGTGGAAGGAGCTATGCTCGGTGGATTTAATTACCAGAGGAACATGAAAAGTAGAGATTCCCGGGATCAGGATGAATGGTGGGCTCTGATGCTGTGGCCTTGCCAATGGTGTAGGCATTACCCGGTCGAGCCGCGGCTTCATGTCCCGTTGCATCTTGGACGTGGGGGAAATCCTTATTGCCTTCTTATGTTTACTGATCCCAACACGGCCTTTGCTCCTACCTCCGGGGTTCGTGGCAGCATTGTCAATATAGATTCTGATTGAGATCAATGTTGCTAGGCAGGCAGATCTAGTAAGTAGGTGAGAAGTTAGAGAGGGAACTGGTTGTTTCAGACCTCTAGTTTATTTTCTTGTCTCTTTCTTTCTTGTATCTTGTATGTAGCTTAAAATAAGGGCAGGGTTCCCTGATTTAATCAATGAAAATAAAAACTCATTTCCATCTATATCTGTCGATTTAATTTAGTCACACGCTTCCGGTTGTAGCATAAACTCGAGCAAGAGTCCCCAGCACAAACTTAACTTAATCAAAACTTGGTAACTCATAAAACTTGATGAGATTAAAGTAGAGGAATGGCAGTTGATCGGTACCATGGTACCTCGCACTCTAGTTCTGAGAGTCTCGGCAGTATGGCGAGTAGTCTGGCGAAACTAGAAACCTTGTCGAATGATTGAGTACCTAGCGTTCCTGTTCATGGAACCTAGGTCTCCAGGTAAGTATTCTAGCGAAACTGGGTACCTCGTTCCTTTGTTTGTAGGAGCTTTGGTGCCTTCGTGAATCAAAAATTTGGTGAATCTCGGTACCTCGCCTTCCTTTTTTAGGAATCTTGGTACTCTGGCAAAAACGGTGGTGGACGAGGTACCTCGCATTCCTGTTGTAGGAATCGTGGTACTCTGGCGAAGACAATGGCGGAAAAGGTACCTTACATTCCCGTTTGTAGGAATCAAGGTACGTTGGTGAAAACAATGGTGGATACACACTGGCAGCAAGATCCAGGTAGGCAACTGAAACCATTTCATCACCCGATCTTTCTTAGCTGATGGTGGTACTCGGCTAAGGCTCTGATCTGGCTGGCAACTATGCTCTTACTATCCAGATTCATCCTGGCAGGGGATGGCACCCAGCCAAGGAAGCAGGAAGGCCATATGGTCCTTTATGGTGTTGTGGCGATCATATCCGGGTACCTAGAATTCCTGTTTATAGGAATCATGGTATCCTGGCGAAAACAATTGGCGAATAAACATTGGCAGCAAGATCCAGGTAGGCAACTAAGGCCACTTTAGCACCTGGTCTTTCTCGGCGGGGGGTAGTACCCGGCCAAGGCCTTGATCTAGCTGGCAACTATGCTCTTACTATCCAGATCCATCTTAGCGGGGGGTGGTGCCCGGCCAAGGTCTGATCCATCGGGCAACTATGCTCTTACGTACTGGATCCTTCCTAGCGGGGGGTGGTACACGGCCAAGGCAGTAGGAAGGCCATATGGTCCTTTCTGGTCTTGAGGCAATCCTCCTAGATGGACTAATCTGATCTAGGGCATCATGAGTGCTATGTATCTCTCCGTACTTATGGCGATCCTCCTTGAGGGATCTACCAGGTCCAGGGCATCAGGAGTGCTATGTAGCTCTCCTGGTCTTAGAACGACAATCATGAGGGATTCAATTGGCGACATAAAGCAGGTAGAAGTAGACAAATGTAGGCAGGAATGAATGGAGAAAGAAACCATCTTTATTGATGATCAAAGACAAAGGAATACAAGCACTCACGATTACTAACATCTTCTAACAGTTGTGTAGGAGTGATCCTGGCCGATTTACATTGCAGGACTTATGGGTAGAACCTCTTGAGGTGATCAGCATTCCAAGTGTGGTCTGCTAGATGTCCGTCCATATCATTCAACTTGTCGGCCCTACCCTGGATTACCATTTTGATTATGTAAGGGCCTTCCCAGTTAGGTGATAGTACTCCGTCTGACCTCTTCCCAGTTAGGTGTTAAAGTAACAAGCAATCAAGTTCTGGTAAACTGCTACTCTTTCAGCTATCCTGTCCTGCTTGTCCTCTAGAAGGTCCAGGATGGCCCTCAGGTTTTCCTCATTTCCATCGGGGTCAAAATGTGGAAACCCGGATGGAGACGAGCTTGTGCTCTATAGGAAGGACGGCTTCTACCCCGAAAGCTAGCAAGTAGGGGGTTTCTCCGGTAGCGGTCCTCTTGGTGGTGCGATATGCCCATTTTACGTCCGGGAGTTCATCAGCCCATCTTCCTTTCTTCTGCTGAAGTTTTTTCTTGAGGAGCCTCTTGATAGTTTTGTTTGTGGCCTCCACTAGGCCAGTAGTCTGGGGGTGTGCCACGAACGTGAAGCGGAGTTCAATCTCCAAACTTCCACGGAATTCCCAGAATCTGGCGTTGTCGAACTGCTTACCCAGATCCGTGATGATGACCATAGAAGTCCCGAATCGGCAAACCACATTTTTCTTGGTGAACTCTGTTGTATTTGCTTCAGTAATTCTGGAGAGGGGTTCTGCTTCCACCCACCTGGTGAAGTAATCAATAGCCACGATTGCATGCTTCTGCTGACCTGGCACGGTCGAGAGAGGTCCAATTAGGTCCACTCCCCAGAATGCAAATGGATACGGTGAGCTGATTGTTGATAATCGTTCTGGAGGTAGGTGATGAATGTTGGCCATTTTTGGACACGGTTCATAAGAGTGTACGAACTGCCTTGCGTCATGGTGCAAGGTCGGCCAGAAATATCCCATGCGTAGCACCTGGTAAGCCAATGCTTCTCCTCCGATATGATTTCCACAGTTTCCGGAGTGCACTTCCCTTAATGCCCAATTCGCATCCTCAGGATGTAAGCATCTGAGCAAGGGGAGTGATCTACCTCTGCGGTAAAGGTGCCCCTCTATCAAGCAGTATCGAACCGAGGTTCTTTTGATCTTGCGAGCTTGATTAGGGTTTTCAGGGAGCTTTTCTGATTGAAGGTACTCCGCGATAGGATCCATCAAGCATGGATATCGCTCCAAGGGGTTTACTTCCTTGCCTTCAGAGATGCTTGATACAGTGATTACCTGGAGCGGAACTCCTTTCGGCAGTACTTGTTCTCTATTGGCAGCTATCTTGGCTAGGACGTGAGCTCGATGATTCTGCTACCTAGGTATCTTCTGGTTCCTAAAACCCTTGAAGTGAGGCAACAGTTCTTGCACTTTTTCGAGGTAGGCTACCATGTTATCCCCCTTGGCCTGGTATAAATAAGTTATTTGGTTGACTACCAGCTACGAATCACATTTGGCAAGGAGGTAATCAGCTCCCAGCTCTACTTCTGCTCTCATCCCTGCTAACAAGGCTTCATACTTGATCGTGCCTAAATTGTTGTATATTTCGGCCCTCATTCCTATTCTTTTGTCTCGTTCTTGAGTGTATTTTCTACATATTTTATGTCTTTTATGTCTAATAGGCTCGTTGGTGCTAATTGAAGGAAATAGATATTATTCTGGTGTTATAAGCTAGTTGCAGTGGTTCCGGCAGAAAAGGGGCAAAAGGAAAGACAAAGGATCATAACCAGCTCTACAGTGTGGGTCGCAACCGCACTCCAACCGCACTCCTTCCCACAGCCGGGACATGAATCATGAAGGAAAGATAAAGTGCGGGTTAAGTGCAGGTCATCCAACCGCACTTCACCCGTACTATTGCTCAAGACAGAGGAGCTGATTCGTACCTGATAGATAAAGTGCGGGTAAAGTGCGGGTAATCCAACCGCACTCCACCCGCACTGTTACTCAAGGCAGAGGAGCTTATTCGTACCTGACAGATAAAGTGCGGGTAAAGTGCGGGTAATCCAACCGCACTCCACCCATACTGTTGTTCAAGACAGAGGAGCTGATTCGTACCTGACAGATAAAGTGCAGGTAAAGTGCGGGTAATCCAACCGCACTCCACCCGTACTGTTGCTTAAGACAGAGGAATGGATTTACACCTGAAACCAGAGTGCGAGTACAGTATGAGTAAATTACGGGTAAAGTGCGGGTAATCCAACCGCACTCCACCCGTACTGTTGCCCAGATCAGAGAACTGAAGATGAAGAAAATATTTACAGTGCGGGTAATTCACCCGCACTCCACCCGTACTATGCGCGCGACAGTTTCTGGTTTCAAGCTTAAGTGACCTATTTTTCCATCCTCTATAAATAGAAAAGGATGGGAACAAACCAAAGAATCACCATACCTCCCAACACTTGTATTTTTAGCTAGAAACACATCTCCCTATCATCCAAACCCTCTCTACTCAATCAAAGGCAACTAGGAGACTTGGATTCAAGCTTCAAGGAAGGAGATCAATCTTCAAGGGTTCTCTCTACACTCTCTCTTAGTTTATTTGTTTGTAATAGAACATGAGTAGCTAAAATACCCCACTATGGGGTTGATGTTATTTGTTTGATGGATATTTGGACTTTGTAAATAACCTCTATGTGTTATATTTATTCTATCTCTATGTTTTATTCCATTGCTTGAATTGATTTCCATTATTGATTTGCTTGGATACACCCACTTTGCATGATTGATTTGGATTACTTGAGTAGGCAATTAGGTTGTCTAATGCTCAATTGAATGGAAGGATTTCCGGAAATCCAGCTCTAAAACCATGCCCTTAATCTAATCTTGAATTAGTGGCTTTCACTATACATCCTAGGTTAGCCATTTGTGAGAGAATTAGAAGCCTCCACTATACACCCTAGGTTTGCTACTTTAGTGATTCTACGAGAACTAACCTTCGAGTAGAATTCGGTTGATAACCTAAAGCCTCATCCAATCTCAAACGGGTGGCCTTCACTATACATCCTAGGTCGGCCACTGGTGAGGGAATTGGAAGCCATCACTATACATCCTAGGATGGCTACATTAGTAATAGGTTGAGCCATAGCTAGAGAGATGAGCATTCATGGAACAAGTCCCAATTGAGTAACTAGCCACTGTTGGTTGCTTAGGAGGGATTATTCTCTAGTAAGAGGTCTTCACTATACACCCTAGGTTGACCTCTTGCTATAGATATATACCAACACTATACACCCTAGGTTGGTTACATTTGTCAAAACGTGCTTAATTGAGAGTTTGTTGCAATTGCACCAATATTCACTTACGAGTCCATCAACTCCGTAGTTCAATCATCATTCATTCATCACTCCATTGTCATCCCATTTTATTTGCTTTCATAATTTAGTTTATATTGTATCTTCATTCACCATCACTTTACTTTTATGCATACTAGTTATATTAATCCTAATCTTACCACCACTGCCCCGATCTCAGTGGACGACACCCGTGCTTACCGCTTTACTTGTATTCTACTTGTGAACGCATCGCATAGGTTTTATAAATTGTTTTGACGGACAGTTTTCTAACGGCAAAAACCTTCTCATCAAATGGCGCCGCTGCCGGGGATCGGTGTGCGTAGTAGTGATTAGATTAGTTTTATTACTATTAGTTTATTAGTTATTTTTAGTTTTGTTAGTTTCTTTTTATTGCTTTGGTAGTTTTCTTTTTGTTTGTTTCAAGACTCTATGGATTCCTTTTGGCAAAATTCAGGGTCAAGCTACGAGCCTAACGAGAATACCTACATCTCATCATTCCAGTCAAATTCCGTTGAAGATCAACTATGAAATTTCATGAAGAATCATGTGCGGGAGACTGAGCAGATGATAGCTTCTCAACAAGAGACTCAAGCCTTCATAGAAGAGAAAACCACCCAAATGCTAGAATCCGCCCAGCAGTCCACCCTGGTAAATCGGAGTTGTTTCCAAGTTAAAGCAACCAAACCGGTGGATTCCTCCAATTTCTCAAAAGAAGACATGTATAAGCTCCGAATAGAATTTGAAGTGGAGCAAAGCAAGAGAATGGACGAGATGGACAGGATGATCAAGATAAACCAAGAGCTTATGAGCGTGAGCACAGAGCTAGTGTTGGAAAGGGGTGTGTTGAAGGAAGAGAATGAAGCACTTCATGAGAGAGAAGCCTTGGGAATGGAAAACGCGAGTAATCTCCAAGAGTTGAACAAGAAACTATTATTTGAAGTGAAGATACTCAAGATTGAGAATGGTACTCTCAAGAAGACAAATGGTGAAGTCTCCGATAAGAACAAAGAATTAGAGGAACGACTTGAGAGATTTGAAGCCGAGAAGAGTACCGCATCGAAGGATTTGGAGAACTTAGTGAGGCTATCAAAAGATTTTGAAGATGAGATAGCTCACAAGTCAATGAAGATGCAAATGGAGGTTGATCAAAAAGCCAATACCTTAGAGGAAGCAAAGGTAGCACTAAGCAAAAAGGAAGAGGAGGTCAAGGCGTTACAAGTGAAACAAATCAAACGTCCTCAAGCCCACACACCAAAGGGGAGTTCCTCTAACTCTAATATCTTTTGCTATGCATGTTCTAGGATAGAGCATTTTAAGGCTAAAAATTACAAGCCAAATCAACATAGGAAAACTAGAGGTCCTAGGAATAGGTGGAGTCCACCTAGGGTCAAGCAAATATGGGTAAGGAAAGACCAAGTGCACTTATATAGAAACATGAAAAAGGAAAAGATAATGAAGTCACCTAAATTTATTTGGGTAGTGAAAAATAGAGAATTTCCTAACTTAGTCAAACCACCCTTAGAGGACCCTAGCCTCTCCATGAATGCATCCCATTGAATAACTTTGATGCATGTAGTTAGTTTTATGTTTTAGGTTGTTTAAATTCAATAAATGGTGATGTTGGGATAGTTTGTTCGAATGCTATATTTTGTGGATATTTGCACATTGAATTTATTGATTATATTTGTGGATGAATGAGCCGGAGGCTCTTGTGCAAGTATAAATGCATGTGCTTTATATTGTTTAATTCGGTTTGGGGGATCATGCCTCATTCCGTCAATTTTGATAAAATGCATGATGTTAAGCTTGACTTGTGCTTCAATGATATATTGCATGAATTGCCTTTATTTTGTGAGCCTTGTTTGAGTCATTTTTATTTTGTTGGGGCATGGATTGTGTTTGATTAGTGCCTAGGTTTGTTTGAGTCATGTTAGGTGCGTGCCGCTAGGCCGGATTCTCTTGTCTTCAACATTGAGGACAATGTTGGGTTTTGGTTTGGTGGTGTAGACGCCTTTTTGAGTCGTCTTTTGTGTCTTGAGTCATTTTTGTGTCTTATTTTTGAAAAAGTTGCTGCTTAGCCAGAATTTTAAGCTTATTTAGCTTGGTGAGATACCTGGAGCATAGTGTTTATGGAGAATGTGTGTATGGTTTGTGTGCTTATTCAATAACTCTTAGTCACTTTAGGGGTCTCACTTGCACTTCATGGGCTAGTCTCATCTTCTGGTGTCCAAGTTTAGGGAACTTGGTGCTCAAGCGCCTTGTTCTAATAGTGGAGATTTCCCTTGTGAGATCACAAACACAAGCCCAAAGCGTGTATATTTGAGGGAAAATGTTTTTCAAATCTGTAAACACTATTCAAACACCATGCATAGTCTTGCTACATCAAAAATCATCATTTGTCATTAAACATGCATCATATATGTGGACTGCTTGACGGAAACTTTTATTCCCTTGGTAGATTGATCCTTTGAAGTGATATTAGGCAATGTGTGTTTTAGCCACTCAAAAAGAAAGCCTAAATACTTCCCATTCCCGTATTATGTGTGCTCCCAAGCCAATTTTGAAGCCAAACACATATAGACTTTTCCATTCTACACCCACGTTATCCATAACCCAAGCAACCTAAACACTTAGCCAACCCTCACTTAATTGATCTTGTTGAGGCTTAGGAATGTAAAGTTGTGCTTTAATTTGATAAATGACGTGTACCTAGGCAAGAGTAATGAGTTGTGAAAATGTGCATAGTAAAAAGGCATGAAAAGAAAAGAAAAGAAAAGAAGCAAAAAGTAACAAAAGAAAAATATGCTTCAAATGCCTTGTGTAAATTGTAAATGCTACTTAAATGGGTAACATGAGTAGTTAAAGATTTCACGTAGAGTATAATTGTATGCCTAGACGCCATATTGTATTTGGAAGTGGAGTTGCACGAGAAATTAAATTCTTAAGCGTAGAATGTATTGCCTTAACTTGGTTGATTAGTGCTTGTGCCTAAATTCTCATTCTTCTAATCACCATTCACCGTGGCCACGTTACAACCAAATGGAAAGACCTAATTGATCTTAGGGGACGTCTAGATTGGGAATATTAGTTGATGAATGCTCTTTCCACGTTCATGACACGTGATTCTTTCATTAGACTCACTCACTGAAAACAGCGTTTATTCTACACTAAATGTATGCAACTAAGTTGATTCAGTTACATAAATTCATTGGCATACATGTTGCATGAGTGTGAACCTAGGTTCTGAGAGGAAAGATAAGAGAAAATCCATGTGAGAACTTAGTGTTGAAGCAAATTATGCTCGAGGTGTAAGAGTGAGTAGTTTCTGAGGCGCGGGCATTTTAAGTGTGGGATTCATGTTGTGCCAGTTTCCCTTGAGGTGCCTTCGAGTTGTTTAGAACATTTTTCATATGCTCATTCCTCACTCCCATATTGCTTTTATGTATCTCTCTGCTATTTGGTTCTGCAGCAAGTTTTTCTTTGTGTCTAGGAAGTTCTTAGTTTGAGTCGTTTTTAGTTTGTGTCTTATTTTGTTTTAGATTATGTTTGATCAAGGACGAGCAAAGGTTTGGTTTGGGGGTGTTTTATCATGCCTAAATTATTGTATATTTCGGCCCTCATTCCTATTCTTTTGTCTCGTTCTTGAGTGTATTTTCTATATATTTTATGTCTTTTATGTCTAATAGGCTCGTTAGTGCTAATTGCAGGCAATAAATGTAATTCTGGTGTTAAAAGCTAGTTGCAGTGGTTCCGGCAGAAAAGGGGCAAAAGGAAAGACAAAGGATCATAACCAGCTCTACAGTACGGGTCAAGTGCGGGTCGTAACCGCACTCCAACCGCACTCCTTCCCACAGCCGGGACCTGAATCATGAAGGAAAGATAAAGTGCGGGTTAAGTGCGGGTCATCCAACTGCACTTCACCCGTACTATTGTTCAAGACAGAGGAGCTGATTCGTACCTGATAGATAAAGTGCGGGTAAAGTGCGGGTAATCCAACCGCACTCCACCCGCACTGTTACTCAAGGCAGAGGAGCTGATTCGTACCTGACAGATAAAGTGCGGGTAAAGTGCAGGTAATCCAACCGCACTCCACCCGCACTTTTGCTCAAGACAGAGGAGTGGATTTACACCTGACACCAGAGTGCGATTATAGTGCGAGTAAAGTGAGGGTAAAGTGCAGGTAATCCAACCGCACTCCACCCGCACTGTTGCCCAGATCAGAGAACTGAAGATGAAGAAAACATTTACATTACGGGTACAGTGCGGGTAATTTACCCGCACTCCACCCGCACTATGCGCGCGACAGTTTCTAGTTTCAAGCTTAAGTGACCTATTTTCCCATCCTCTATAAATAGAAAAGGATGGGAACAAACCAAAGGATCAGCATACCTCCCAACACTTGTATTTTTAGCTAGAAACACATCTCCCTATCATCCAAACCCTCTCTACTCAATCAAAGGCAACTATGAGACTTGGATTCAAGCTTCAAGGAAGGAGATCAATCTTCAAGGAAGGAGATCAATCTTCAAGGGTTCTCTCTACACTCTCTCTTAATTTATTTGTTTGTAATAGAACATGAGTAGCTAAAATACCCCACTATGGGGTTGATGTTATTTGTTTGATGGATATTTGGGCTTTGTAAATAAACTCTATGTGTTATATTTATTCTATCTCTATGTTTTATTCCATTGCTTGAATTGATTTCCATTATTGATTTGCTTGGATACACCCTCTTTGCATGATTGATTTGGATTACTTGAGTAGGCAATTAGGTTGTCTAATGCTCAATTGAATGGAAGGATTTCCGAAAATCCGGCTCTAAAACCATGCCCTTAATCTAATCTTGAATTAGTGGCTTTCACTATACATCCTAGGTTAGCCATTTGTGAGAGAATTAGAAGCCTCCACTATACACCCTAGGTTTGCTACTTTAGTGATTCTACGAGAACTAACCTTCGAGTAGAATTCGGTTGATAACCTAAAGCCTCATCCAATCTCAAACGGGTGGCCTTCACTATACATCCTAGGTCGGCCACTTGTGAGGGAATTGGAAGCCATCACTATACATCCTAGGATGGCTACGTTAGTAATAGGTTGAGCCATAGCTAGATAGATGAGCATTCATGGAACAAGTCCCAATTGAGTAACTAGCCACTGTTGGTTGCTTAGGAGGGATTATTCTCTAGTAAGAGGTCTTCGCTATACACCCTAGGTTGACCTCTTGCTATAGATATATACCAACACTATACACCCTAGGTTGGTTACATTTGTCAAAACGTGCTTAATTGAGAGTTTGTTGCAGTTGCCCCAATATTCACTTACGAGTTCATCAACTCCGTAGTTCCATCATCATTCATTCATCACTCCATTGTCATCCCATTTTATTTGCTTTCATAATTTAGTTTATATTGTATCTTCATTCACCATCACTTTACTTTTATGCATACTAGTTATATTAATCCTAATCTTATCACCACTACCCCAATCTCAGTGGACAACACCCGTGCTTACCGCTTTACTTATATTACTACTTGTGAACGCATCGCATAGGTTTTATAAATTGTTTTATCGGACGGTTTTCTGACGGCAAAAACCTTCTCATCAATACTCAGCCTCGTTATTGGTGGTGTTAAACCTGAATCTGAAACAATGGCAACATTCGATTTTCTCAGGGTCAGTTATAATGACTCCACCCCCGCTTCCTGCCTGGTTCGATGCTCTATCGGTATACAGTACCCAGATGTTTCGATCTGTAGGCCAATCTGTAGGCTCTTGTTCCTCCGGAGGAGCTCGAATCAGGCTCAGGGTAGCACCTTGATCGGGGATTGCACTGAATTCTACCATGAAATCTGCCAAAGCCTGGGCCTTGATGGTAGTCCTGGCTTTGTATTTTATGTCGAACTTGGTAAGCTCAAGGGCCCACAGCACAAGTCTTCCCGATATGTCTGTCCTTTGAAGAAATTGTAGTAAAGGTTGATCAGTGACTACCACGATGGTATGAGCTAGGAAATAAGGGCGGAGCTTCCTGGCTGCTACTACTAGTGCAAAGGTGAGCTTCTCCAGGAGAACGTAGTTCTTTTCTGATTTGGTTTGGGCGTGGCTCACATAATAGACAGGGCGCTGGGCACCATCTCTGCACTCTTTTACCAATGCTCCGTTGGCGGCAGGTTTTAGACACTGCTAGGTATAACTGTAGTTCTTCTCCTGGTACCGGGCTAGCTAGTAGGGGCGGGCTAGCGAGGTACTCCTTTAATGACTGGAAGGCTTGCTCACTGCCTTAGTCCCATTTCATATTCTTCCCATGTTTAATTGCTTTGAAGAACGGGATGCACTTGTCAGTCGATCGCGATATGAAACGGTTCAGGGCTGTGATTCGCCCAGTCAAACCTTGTACTTGTCTGAGTGAGGTGGGAGATTCAAGATCTAGGATGGCTTTGATCTTTTCGGGATTAGCTTCAATCCCTCTTTCATGGACCATGAATCCGATGAATTTCCCGGCTCTAACCCTGATGGCGCATTTAGCCGGATTCAGACGCATCTGATTTTCCCTGACTATCTGGAAAGTCTGGCAGAGGTGGTCTTGGTGATGTTCAGCTATCCGAGACTTCATGATCATATCATCGATATATACTTCCATCGACTTTCCTATCAGTCCCCTGAATAAGCGGTTGACCAGGCGCTGGTAGGTAGCCCCAGCGTTCTTAAGCCTGAAGGGCATAACCCTATAGCAGTACAGGCCTTGCCCGGTTATGAAACTAGTTTTATCCTGGTTCGCTGGGTGCATCAGGATCTAGTTGTATCCTGAGAAGGCGTCCATAAAGCTTAGGAGCTTGTTGCCCACGGTTGAATCTATCAGTTGGTCGATTTTTCGGTAGCGAAAAGCTATCCTTTGGGCAGGCGCGGTTGAGATCTGTGTAGTCAACACACATGTGCCACTTCCTGTTTGCTTTGGTCACCATGACTACGTTAGCAATCCATTCGGGGTACCGAGACTCTCTGATGAACTCTGCCTTTAGTAGTTTGTGTACCTCCTCTTGCAACGCAGCATTTCTTGCTTGGTTGAAATGCCTTCTCTTCTGCTTGACTGGCTTGAAGGTGGGATCCACTGCTAACCTGTGTGTTGCTAAGGTAGCGGGTACTCCTGGCATCTCCTCATGACTCTATGCAAAGATATCATTATATTCTCGCAGAAGCTTTATCAGAGCCTCATTTACCTCTGTCTCCAATGTTGAACCTATCCTGACAACCTTGGAAGGATCGGCCTCCCTGATTGGTACCTCTTCTAACTCTTCTATAGGATGGCTGCCGGCCCATCCTTTTTCTCCTTCTCCCCCGATCTCTATGTCGGGGAGCTCTAGCGTAGATCCCATTTTATTTGAATCAATTTCGCCTTCGAAATCTCCCTCCGAGAACTGGCGATCTTAGTTGATGGTTACCTGCACGCATTGCTTAGCCAGGGCTGCTGGATTGGTAGATACTACATAACACTTGCGTGCAACCTGTTGATCTCCTCTCAGTTCACCCACCTTGTCTCCTACTGGAAATTTTAGGAAGTTATGGTATATCGACAAAACTCCTTTGAGAGTAGACAGGTAGGTCTTCCCAGGATAGCATTGTAGGCGGACGGGGTGTCTACTACAACGAAATCTGTCATCAGGTTCTGCTGAAGTGGTGCTGTCCCTACTATTACTGGTAGGATCATAGACCCGGTAGGGATCAGTGAGTCTACTGTAAACCCGTATAATGGGGTAGTACTTCTGTTGTAGCAAGGTCTCTTCATGTTGAATTGCTCCAAAGCACTTTTGAAGAGGATGTCAACACTGCTACCTGTGTCAATCAAGACACGGTGGACTAAGTTGTTGGCTATCTGTACAGTGATGACCATAGGGTAATCGTGGGGCTGAAGCAAACCGATGCACCATCAAAGACAACCTCATCAACATGGCGATGCCTCGATGAGATCACATTGCTATGATATAAATCCTTACTTTGTACCTACTTGTCATTATTGTGGTATGATTGGTCACTTAAGACCAAATTGCTTGAATTACATTAAGAGGTGTAGATTAGAGAGCATGAAAGAAAAACGGTTGAAAAATAGGGCAAGTTTGCATAAAACTAGGGAACCTAGAAACATGTTTATGACCACTAAAAATGTAAAAGTGGAACCTAGGTGGGTTAGAAAGAATGAACCCGCTTGCCTTAGTGCCCATGTGATTCCCATAGATGCAACTAGGTCCGTTGGACTTGGTAGGTCTATAGGAGCTCATGCCTCCCATTGACTTGGTTGGATTTGACCCCATGAGGGGAGGTCGAGCAAAGAGAGCGAACTTGCATGATTTGCTATATGCAAAAAGTTGATTAATTTTACGCTCTTTTATAATTGCTTGAGATGATTGGTTGCACATATAAGCTTATATGTTATTTTCTTAATAAGTGTGCAACATTGCTTTACTTGCAATCCATGTTATATTTATGTTCAAACATGCATTTTTGGACTAGGAGATTTGATTGGGAAAGTACATTTGAATGACCCATAATTTATCTCCATGACATGAGAACTTTTAATGACATGCTTAAAATGATATGCATGAAATGTTTTTGATTGCTTTAGTGCAAAATATGTGTGAAAGCAAATGTTTGTTTGTATTTAAGTGCAATGCTTGTTTTTATTTGTTCACCTCACTTGCACTTGTTCTTGGAAAGTGCTTCTTGCTATTGTGTGTAGGTAAATTGATAATTCTATAAAGAGATTGAAGATATTGAAGATTTAGATTCTAGGTATCTCTTTTGTAATGTAGAAGTTATTATGGACAATAGCTTTGTTTTATTTTGTGAGGATTGTTTGTGAGTTGTTGTTTTGTCATGAAATAGCCAAAGGGGGAGATTGTAAGGACCTCGATTTTATGATTGGTTTATTTCATGACAAACCACACCACATTGGGGATAATTGTGTAATGGGTAGCTTAGGTCCGTGTTGGCAAGCTTCCAAGCATCTCCATGACTTCAATAACAAAAGGTATACTCACTTGACTTTGTCTCTTGAAGAGTTTAGATGCACACACACACTTCATGCATGTTTTGTTTATCTTGCTTTGTATCTCATTTGATAACATGTTTGACATGTTAATTGTGCTTCATTGTGTGCATCTCACTCACTTCACACTTGCACAACATTCATGTAAGATAGATATTTTTCTTAAGTGTTAAAAAGGGATTTTTCCCTTTAGCGCGGCCTAGACCGCTCGGTAGGCTCTTCTTGCACCGCGGAGCACGAAGCGTTATTCTCTAGTGCGTCATGCGCGACGTGGACCGCAACCTGTGCACTTGCACGCACAGCGGTCCCAACCGCGGTGTTGTCTAGACAGTGCACTGTTGTATGTACCGCGGTCTGGACACTTATCTGTGCCGCGGTCTAGCAAGCGGTTTTGACGGGATTCTGTTTCCCAAGTTCAAAATGACGTAGTTTTAACTAGGGCTACATATATATTCTTCCTCTTCTCTTCTTGGCCGACCAAGAGCTCAGAAAATCATTTTTAGAGAGAGGTTAGAGCTCTTAGAGAGAGAAAGCTTCAAGAAAGCATTTTTGACTCTCCAAACCCAAAACCCATCTCCATCTTGCATCATTCAACATCATATGAGCATGGGTCTTCATTGTTTCATGACTAGGTAAGCAAGAACTTCTATGAATATCATTTATTGTTCTACTTACTCTAGATTAGGTATTTATTGCATGATTAAATACCTAGACTCTACCTTATTGCATATTTATGAGTCTTGATAACATGATTGGGTTTGTATTTTAATAGCTTAATTGATTAGGTCATTTTTGCCTGAAAGCTAGGTCATAAATATTCATGTGTGATTTATTGATAACTAGGTTGAGAAATTGTGTTTTAATCAACTAGTTAATGTTCATGAATATTTGATTGTGTTTGTTTGTGATAGCTTGCATTATTAGGTTATATATGCCTAAATAGCTAATCCATAAATGTTCATGTATGCTTAATTGATGATTAGGTTGACTTTGTGCATCTAGTCAAGTTTATGAATGTTTATGTGAATTAAATTGACAATTAGGTTGTTAGAATTTCTCTACAACTAATTGAGACCTCATGTGTGTACATGTAGGCATTGTTTGATAACTAGGGTGTTCAATTGCATTATAACATCTAGTTAAGCATTTTGTGTTTAGTCATGCACATTATTGCATTGAGTATATTGTCATATACACACTTAGACTTTTATACTCTTCTTGAGTCAAAGTCTTGTTGCTTCGAGGTGAAGTTGCACAACCATTGAAGTCTTGCAACCAAGGTGTGGTTGGCAAGCATCGGTCAAGAGCCGCTATAAAAGGCCTGCTGGGTAGAGCAGGAGGTGCTCACGCCAAGAGTAGTGTATCAGGGGATATCACTAAGGACTAAACCAAGAGTGGCGAGTGGTAGTGTCCATAGCCTGAGGTTGTCGAGAGTGAGAGTCCGAGTATCACTTGAGGGTGTAACTTTTTACTCATATAGTGGGTTTCTGTGATCATTTGTGGCTAGAAGGATAGCCCGTGGTTTTTCCCTTGTCGAAGGGTTTCCACGCCAAAATTAAGTGTTCTTTATATTTCCGCACAATACTTGATTTTGTATGTTTTTTCATGTTGGGTTAATTGTTACTAATATTGACTAATCGAAAAATTGGTAATAATCGATTAATAACCCATTCACCCCCCCCCCCCCCCCCCCCCCCCCCCCCCCTCCCCCCTAGGTTGTAGACACACGTTTAGAGCTATATTTTCAATAGTTTCGCGAGATGCGTTAAAGAAGGTGTAATGGGAGTATCCCATTTCATCTCTATCGACCCGAGCTACCTCCTTAGGCGGCGGTGTAGCTCTGGGCGGAGTCCGCCTGGCAGGGTACTGGTTCCGCAGGGGCTGGTAGTGCGGTGACCGATATGTAGATTTGTTAGGAGGTCTGTTCTGACTTTTCTGAACTGGTGCCGGCTTGAGCGCCTCCCTCTTCTGGCGCTTAACAATTCTCATATCATCATGCTCCATTTTGACTGGGAGCTACTCATCTATTTCAACCTGCTTTAGAGCTCTGTTGTAGGCTTCATGATAGGTCTCCGGGGGATGTTTGGCGAAGGATCTGAACAGCCTGCCAGCCCATATGTTCCTTCTGAAATCGGCCAAAGTCTCCTTCTCCGCGAAGACCCCCATCTGGATCACTTCCTTGTGGAACCTTTCTACATAAGCTCTGAGAGTTTCACCCCGCTCCTGGATCATATATTGGAGATGAATGGGATCCTTGGGGCGAGGTTTGATGCCCTGAAACTGAGCACAGAAGTCAGTGGTCAACCTGGTGAATGAATCAACGCTTTCCGCCGGTAGTTTCCTGAACCATGTCTTGGCACAGTTTGTCAGCGTGGTAGGGAACATTCTGCACATGGCGGCCCGGGTAGCATTCTGGACCTCCATCTTGTGAATAAAACTCTCTAGATGGCTCAGAGGATCTTCGATTCAAGAAAATTTATCGGTTGGCATCTTGAATTTGGGAGGTAGTTCTGCCTCCTTGATCCTCCTAGAGAAGAGAGCATTCATCTCTCCTAAAGGATCTTTCTGGTTTTCCTGGTGTTTACCCTTGTTCAGCTCCTGAATCTCCTTTGCCATTCTAGCGACCTGGTCCCGTATATGTTTGTTGCCATCATTTCCTGATTCCACCTCAGAGTCTCGGTCGTTAGATCCCTCCGATGTCGCAGAGGTTTCATTCTGCTTCTCTCTATGTAGAGGGTCTTCTCCGACATCCCTATTGCTGCCTCCCCATTGAACGAGGGCGCCTTCTGGTCGCTTCCTGTCGAGGCTAGTCTAAAAAAAGCTTCTGGTTGGACCAGATGGTGACGATCCCTAGGCGGGAGATCAATGGCGGATCTAGCGCGTCGGGGTTGGTAACCTGTATGATTTCCAGGAACCAGGGCGTTGGCCCAAGTCTATCATGGACTAATGGTATTGAAGGCATGGGCCCGAGTCTATCATGGACAGGTACAGGAGGCGGTGGTCCCAACTTGTCGAAGGGAGGTATCCTGGTACCCTTCTAATTAGCATTACCCTAGGGTCTAGTACCGCAGGCTGACTGGTACTGCCATCGGTGACCATTTGGTGGCGAATGCTCTCTATAAAGGCCGCGACCTGTTGGTCTAGGTTGGCAGGTTCAGCTGCTGGGGTAGTAGGTACCTGGGGGTAGCCTGCGCAGCAGCTGACGGCTTTGAGGCGGGTTTGCGACCCTTTCCCCCCTTTTTCGGACTTCTGACCCTTTCGGGTTGAAGAGGTTCGACTGATGTCCTGACGGGGCAGGATGATCCTAAGAGGATCAGAGCTTCATTCTGATTATCTAGCAAGAAAACGAGGCACACGGGCTTTCTTTTGAAGGTGTGGTTTTCCCTACAGACGGCGCCAAAAAATGTTAACGGAAAAATTCACTCAGAGTGAAAATCTCAGTTAACACCCACACCCACTACCGGTAGCAGCAGCGGGGTAGGTACCTTCGGTACCGGGGTCCCTCTTTTAGTATGATCGAGATCGACAGACCAAATAATGGATAAAGAACACAAAAGGACCGGGAGATGTAAAATGAATACTGTTTTATTCAGCCAATTACTACGATAGGTTTACAATATGAATACACACATATCTCTCTCTCTTTTCACTCTTTTACCCAGGATGGAGATGGAGGAAAAGTTCTTGTTGATAAGTGGATATTTTTCTTCCAGTGATTGTCAATGGACTCTCACTGGCTTCCGGGAATCTCCCGGGATCTCTCTCGTTATGGCAATGTAGAATACTCTAAAAAGTCCTCCCTGCTTTACCCTTCAATGCCGTCTATATAGTACTCTCCAGAATCTCCCCAAAATCTGGTTCCCATAATGAAGATTACAGAGAGTCCTATTTTAAGTGTTGAAAGGTGTTTGCTTGGAGCTGAAGGCTCGGGATTAGGTCTCGTTAATCAATGGTGAATGCGAATTCTGATTCGGTCGACCATTGGGTCATTAATGGCGCTTAATTTTGGCGTTGGAGTCAACTTTCCTTCTTCGTTCAACTTTCCTTCTTTGTGGAGCTTGGAGGGAAATTCTGACTTCGAGTCCTAACGGAGGGTAGTACTGGTACCTCATTTTGATGAGCTTGTTCTTCCTCTTGCTGGAATGGTGCTTGTGTCTTTGTGTACCCTATCGTATTGCCTGGGGGGTAGGATACTTGCCTTGAAGGAGCTCTGGATAAGCATACTAAGTACCAGGCGGGAATCAGGGAGGCACCAAGGCAGACATCGAGGTGGTACCGAGGTAGGTATCGAGGTACCTGGTACCTTGGTACCTTGATCAACGTTGAGATGCTTACGGGGTTCTGGGGTAACAACCTATCATCGTACTGGTCTTGAACTGGTATCAGGATCTTCAGTAGGGCGAGATACATGCTTTCGGAGCTGGTATCCTATCTAGATAGATGGATAGTCGAGGTTCCAACCTCGTCGGATATCGACTCCATCTAGGTGAAGGTACCGATCTCGCAGGTCTCTTGGAGTATCTGGATGAATCTTCTTGGATAGATCTCTGTTTGAAAAATTCTCCTTTGGTCCCTTGCCAGAAAAACCTGTTAACAAGTTCAATTTTAGCTCTTTAGTGGAATGAGCTAAAATTAATAGATCAAATATAAGTGAATCATTTGTTGATTGTAATTAGGTTATGTCTATTGAAGCTTAAATTTAGATAGCCCGCCAAGATCCCCAATCCACACGAACTTGAATGGATCACTTGATATATTCTAGTAGCTGTTATATCAAAACGCTTTGTGCACAACATCACATTTAGGTTCACGCGAGTTTTTGATTAAAAGATTGAGAATTCACAAGTGAACAAACGTTCTTTTTTTTCTCTAGGAGGACTATTGTGACTAACAAAAGAAAAAGGTTTTTGTTTTTCATCCTCTGGTATACAATTCAAAGAAAGGGAGCCCACACTCCTATGTGATTCACGTTCGTGATTGGATTGGAAGATCTTGCGGATTTAATTTGACGCAATATCAATCGTCACGTAAAAAAAAGGTATAACACTTTTAACTATATGTTAATTAATCAAGGGTTAAATTTTTCTCTTTTAAAAGGAAATTTTTTGAAATATACTAATCAAATTTTTCGCTTTCGCCACATGTTTTTCCTGCAATTGGTATCAGAGCCTGGTTGTACCCATGATTAATTGATGTATATATACGTGAATTTATATCTTTTTATTGTAAATATGCATGTTTTAGAAAGAGATGGCACTCTAGGTATTCACATATATAATTACTTTGGAATGTATGGATATATATATATGTTTTTATAATATGATTTGTTATTACTCAATTTTGGTCCTAGAATTTCAATGTTTTGTTTGAAGTTGTAACAAGAATGGTGGTCTATCATCGCCATAATTTCCTTCTTGATAATTGTTAAGTTTTTTTTTATTTTATTGTTGTAATACAATAAAATTAAAAAAAACTGTTATAATATATTCAAGTTTCGAAGAATCGAAGAGTTGAAGAATTGGGAGCAGAAAAAGGTTCAAGGCCGCAGCCTGTGGCATCCCGTGCGCACCAAGGTAGCAAGCACTCGCGCGACCAAGCGCACAGCTGCTCTTGTTGCGGTGCAATAGCACGCAGCCTACCAAAGGGCTGGCTCATACGCACGCCCTTGGATGGCAACAGATGTGCTGTAGCCGCACATGGCTTCGGGCGCTAGGTGTTGCGCAAGAGGCAGCCACCCATGGCTACGGGCATGCAAGACTTTGGGATAGACGACCGCTTGATGACTTGTTCTCCAAGTTAGGATTAGGGTTTTTGTTTTTCAAACAAATGTAATTTACTTGCCGTTAACTGTCATTTTTGGCAGCGGTCCTAAGAAAAATTTTCCATCCGGCAGGTACCTGGTAGGACCTAGATCGGGACCGTTACCTAGATACCAGGGATGCTCTACACCATGAACCGGAAAGAAGTTAGTACCACATCTCATAGTCTACCAGGTACCAAGCAAGGCTATACCATGATACCTCCTACCTGGTTCCTAGGTACCACGATACCTCCTACCTTGTACCTAGGTACCGCGACATCTACCTGGTACCCAAGTACAGCGATATCAGTCCAGGATCTAACCAGAATGTATATCCTACCCGCCAAGTAAGAAGAATGGAACCAGGAAGAGGTACCAGTATGCTAGAACAAGCGCCACGCCAGCGAGCACTCCGATACAACAGTGTACCATACCACCGGGATACAGCGTCAGAATTCTCCTTCAAGCAACGTAGAAGAGAAAGTTGACCTCTCTGGTAATTAATGGAGATAATCAACACCATTAATGAGGGAATCAGTCAACTCCATTAATGGCCATTCATTACGCCATTAATGAAGAAATCAGTCAACTCTATTAATGGAGATAATCAGACTCTGAAAATACACTCTTAATATGTGTCTAACAACCTAGAGGGGGGGGGGTGAATGGGTTGTTAATCGATTATTACCAACTTTTCGATTAGTCAATATTAATAATATAACCCAACATAAACAAACATACAAAATCAAGTGTAAAGTGCGGAATAATAAATAACACTTGATTTTTACGTGGAAACCCTTCAACAAGGGAAAAACCACGGGCTATCCTTCTAGCCACACACGATCCTCAAATCCACTATATGAGTAAAATGTTACACCCTCAAGTGATGCTCGGACTCTCACTCTAGATAACCTCAGGCTATGGACACTACCACTCGCCACTCTTGGTTCAATCCCTAGTGATATCCACTGATACACTACTATTGGCGTGAGCACCTCCTACTCTACCCGCAGGCCTTTTACAATGGATTCTTGACCAATGCTTGCCAACCACAACTTGGTTGCAAGACTTCAATGCTTGTGGAACTTCACCCCGAAGCCACAAGACTTTGACTCAATGAAGAGAATTATGTGTCTATGTGATCATGTAGATGATGCTCAATGCAAATTATGCTAGACAACACAAATTGCTCAACTAGGAGTTTGTAGAAACAAATCCAAGTTGTCAAATGTCTAAATGCAAGGCATAAAGACTTAGCTAGATGTTATCAATAACAACCAATCCTAGCTATCACAAACAAACACAATCATAATATTCATGAACATTAACTAGTTGATTAAAACACAATTTCTCAACCTAGTTATCAATTAATCACACATGAATATTTATGACCTAGCTTTTAGGCAAAAATGACCTAATCAATTAAGCTATCAAAATGCAAACCCAATCATGTTATCAAGACTCATAAATATGCAATAATAGAGTCTAGGTATTTAATCATGCAATAAATACCTAATCTAGAGTAAGAAGAACAATAAATGATATTCAAAGAAGTTCTTGCTTACCTAGTCATGAAAGAATGAAGAACCATGCTCAAATGATGTTGAATGATGCAATATGGAGATGGGTTTTGGGTTTGGAGAGTCAAAGATGCTTTCTTGAAGCTTTCTCTCTCTAGGAGCTCTAACCTCTCTCTAAATATGAATTTCTGAGCTCTTGGTCGGCCAAGAAGAGAAGAGGAAGAATATATATAAAAGCCCTAGATCAAACTACGTCGTTTTGAACTTGGGAAACAGAATCCCGTCAAAATCGCTTGCTAGACCGCTGCACAGGTAAGTGTCCAGACCGCGGTACATACAGCAGTGCACCGTCTGGACTACACCGCAGTTGGGACCGCTGTTCATGCAAGTGCACAGGTCGCGGTCCACGTCGCGCATGACGCACTGGAGAATACCGCTCCGTGCGCCGCGGTGCAAGCAAAGCCTGCCGAGCGGTCTAGGCCGGGCCAAAGGGAAAAATCCATTTTTAACACTCAAGACAAAAGTCAATCTTACATGAATGTTGTGCAAGTGTGAAGAGAGTGGGATGCACACAATGAAGCACAATTAACATGTCAAACATGTTATCAACTAAGATACAATGCAAGATATGATATCTAATGTAAGCTAGTGAGTGTTTTAGAAAAGGATGCACACTTATACAAACAATAAAGAACACAAATGCAAGATAAACAAAACATGCATGAAGTGTGTGTGTGCACCTAAACTCTTCAAGAGACAAAGTCAAGTGAATATACCTTTTGCTCTTGAAGTCATGGAGATGCTTGGAAGATTGCCAATACGGACCTAAGCTAGCCATTACACAATCATCCCCAATGTGGTGGTTTGTCATGAAATAAGCCAATCATAAAATCGAGGTCCTTACAGACTCCATTAATGAGAAGATATTCAACTCCATCAATAAGAAGATATTCAACTCCATCAATGAGAAGATATTCAACGCCATTAATGAGAGAATATTCAACTCCTTAAAGGCCAAATCATTGCATTAATTAACTGATTCAATGGAGTGGGCAACAAGGATGAACATATATAAATATAATAAGCCACTCTCCAAGAAGAGGGTCGATTCCTCAATATTTCTCCAGTCGGACATTTCTCCAACATGGGGTTCGATCAATAGACACAGTCCAACAGCCCTCCAGTATCTCCATATCTCCAACATCTCCATGTCTCCGATCCCATATTTCGTCCACTTCTCCACAAGGAATATGATTTCGCCATCGCCTGGAGTTTAAAAGGGACCCTGCCCGAATTCCCTCTACACCACCATTGTATCGATGCTATGTATGTCAGTTTTTGCCATGAATTTACCGGTACCAAATGGTACGCCTCTAACTGTGACCTACTAGGACTCAGTTTGTATTAATGTAAGCTGTCCGGAGCACCTCTCAAGATATATAAATATAAAGAAGGGTCTTTCTCCCTTCCAATGGATACTTCCTGGGGGTTTTTCAGCATGTGATCAATCGTGATGCTTTTTCCCCCTAGGTCAGTCCACCACTACTAAAAGAGTTTTCATTCTCCCATATATCTCCTTTTTATGAATGCATGTATGCGTGCTAGGCACTGACCATGCTGGTCCTAGCTCTCATGTATCTCTACTGGCTCATTATTTAGGTCAGGGGAATATTGAAGGCACCTAGAGAGGTGACTAGGTACCAGGATCAGATACCAAGACCGGGTACTAGCCTACTGTACCAGATTGGAGGGATGACTGTTCTCCTACCATGGCATTTATCTCGCTTTCACCTTACCAAAACCTCAGTACTGAAGGTACCTACCCCGTTACTACAACCGGTAGTGGGCGAGGGTGTTAACTGAGATTTTCATCTCGAGTGAATTTTTCCGTTAACACTTTTTGGCGCTGTCTGTGGGAAGCTCACCAACGTGGCTTCCACGTCTCTACATGAGCATCCTTATCTCTACATATAAGCTCGACTTTCTACTATTGATATGGTATATGGGACTCCTGGCAGAACCGGACTACTGTGCTGCCCCTATGCAACAAATCTGCTCATATACTTATAGTGCTCCTCTATAGCAGATTCTCCCTGGTACATCTAGAGCTTCTATAGAGCAGAGCTACACCTCTCCTGCTACCTTACGGAGGATTTGCTCGGTTACCAGCAGATCTCTTATGCAGCAGATCCACTACGATCTATCAGATTTGCACATGTTCATGCAAATCCCCTCATGTCTCCGGATCGACTCTTCAAAAGCTCCTGTTAGGATTATGCTCAACGGCAAGAGTGTAATATTGTAATTGACAATCTTCTCATATTAATAAAGTGAAATCTGATTCTTACAATTACTTATAGCATTTATTATTATAATTGTCAAGGTAAATAATCATAAGGTCAAAAGACTATGAGACATAAAGAATTGTTCATACATCCGGATATGTATGAGGTAGACACAATTCTTTAGCTAGTCTTGAATAATGTTCACAACTTAAGGAAAAGGTTGGGCACCTCTATCTTGTTAAAGTTGTAGAATTCTTTTACTAGCATTTGAGTGGGATCAAATGAATATGACGAGTCTAAAATCATCGAAAGGTTTTCGAGTAAAAGAATCTAGTGCACTAGGTGCATTGAACTGGATCACAATGAAATACTTTATCTAGAACCGTCACTAGATATAAGTATTTTCATTAAAGAGGACAATCGGAGAGTCTATCTTAATCTTGAGATAAATGATGGACTTATGGTTGCAAGTGTTATCATTTGAGCTATCAATGAGTACGATTATATAGCATAATCTATCCTCGATAGTTTGGTGGTATACATTTGTTAATCGATAGAGGACTTCATTTATAGATATGGACATCGTGGCTCCATTTATTAAATGAGAGTATAATATCATCATATGGATGTTTTGAGGTATTGGATATTAAATCTCAACGTTGAGTTTTCAATAATGATTATTGAAAACATGGCTTCTAGACAAATCAAAGTATCCAAGTTCGAAATGTGGTCATATGAGGAAATATGGTAACTTGGAGAGCTATAGGCGGTCTATGAGCTCTTGGCGATTACTGATATTATTCACGAGGATACACCATCTCCTATAAGATTGTCTAGGGTATGAATGAGAAACATCTCCTTATTCTATCTTTATTTAAGAGTTCAATTTTAGCTCTTTAGGTGAATGAGTTAAAATTAATAGATTGGACCTAAGTGAATCATTTGTTGATTGTGATTAGGTTGTGTCTATTGAAGCTTAAATTTAGATAGTCCGCAAAGATCACCAATCCACACGTATTTGCATGGATCACTTGATATATTCTACCGGGCCGATTTAAGGGTCCATCTAGAATTGTTTTTTAATATATCAAGAATATAATATGTCTATTATTTAATTAATGGGCTGCACTATTATATTAATATATTAAAAGGAGACATGTGGGCTTGTTTCTTTTAATAAGAATGGGTCTGGTTCACATGTGGGCTTTTATTTAAAGTCCAACGGATTAAATGAAATAAGAAAATAATATATGGCTCATTTATATAAGTGGGGCGGCAAGGTGTATATATTAACCTAATATATTATTTTGTTTCATTGTTTTAATTAAATAAGAATTAGTTAATTTATTAATTAATTGTTTAATTAAGAAACAAATCTTTTTCTGATCAGGAAATATATTTCCTAAAGTTATACTATTGGTAGTAGTATATTAAAAGTAAAAAACTTGTTTGATAAGAAAATAAATAATTAATTTTATTTATTTAATAAAATAAGAAGTCTTTTTATTTAGTCAATAAAAGAATAAAAATATCTATGAGTTGGATTAGGTTTTGAAGTCTAAAGGTTGATGGAAATTAGGGTGCAACACAAACTCTTTTTGGTATGTGATTTGCGGCAACCCTAGTCCATTTAGAGGAAGATTTCGGCAATCCTAAATAGAAGAGGAAGCAAAATTTCGGCCACCTATATAATACCACATATTGAATTCGGCCACAATAGTTGATTGAATGATTCAAATTTTATTCTTCTTCTCAATTCATAGAAAAGGATAATTTTTATTCTACTAAACATAAAAGAGAGAAGAGATTTTTCTTTGATAGTACACTGATTGCTTGTTCATCAATAAGCTTGTGTGTACAACATCGAATTAGGTTCACGCGAGTTTCGATCATTAGATTGAGAACTCAAAAGTGACCGGAATAATTTTGTCTTCTTTTGATTGTTTTGTGACTAACAAAAGAAAAAGAAAACTTTGTTCATCCATTCTCAGGTTTGCAATTCAAAGAAAAAGGGAGACCACGCTCCTAGGTGATTCACGTACGTGTTCGGATTGGAAGATCTCGCGGTACTGTTCACGATCACTGTTCACGGAGGTACTGTTCACGATCACTGTTCACGCAGGTACTGTTCACGATCACTGTTCATGCGGGTACTGTTCACAAGCATCGGAAAAGATTTTGCGGATTACCAATTGACGTAATTCAATCGGATCACGCGTCAAGAGGTATTTAACTCTAACCATATATATTTGAGTTTAATTAATTAAAAGGTTAAGCTTCAACTTTGAGAAAAATTTTAAAACCATACGAAATCTATTTTTCGTTTCTTCCGCTGTGTTTATATCAATTTTTCCCTACAGCTCCAAGGTAGCAGGTCAACCCATGTACCTGGGAAGCAAACTCAATTGTATGATCATAGGAGCAGCACGACCGGTAGAGGCCCAGTGGCTCCTCACTCCTTGCACAGGGCGGGTCAATGCCCAAGTAAGCCACTGTGTCCCGATTAATTCTAGGACGGTCTAGAGCCACATTTTAGTTGCTGGGGACTTCTAGGATCCCAAACATGCCTCTAGACCAGCACTATTCTGGTGGCTCCCTACCTCTTGTACTAGGCCACTCAACGCGTTAGTGAGCCATCGATGTCTCGATCCGTTCGGGGAGAGCTCAGAGGCTTCCCATATTGCCGAGGCCTCCTACAAGCCTTATCAAGGCTTTGGAGCAGCAGCCCGCTGCATGACCCAGTGGCTCCTCACTTCTTGTACCTGGCCGGTCAACGCCCAAGTGAGCCATTGTGTCCCGATTCATTCAGGATGGTCCAGAGCCACATTTCAGTTGTTGGGGACTTCTAGGATCCCACACATGCCTCTGGACCGGTATCATGCAAGTGGCTCCCTACCTCTTGTACCGGGCCCTTCAACGCCCTAGTGAGCCACCTATGTCCCGATCCGTTCGGGTAGAGTTTAGAGGCTTCCCACATTGCTGAGGCCTCCTACATGCCTTAGCAAGCCTCTAGAGCAGCAGCCTAGCTGCATGGCCTAGTGGCTCCACACTCCTGGTACCGGGCTAGTCATCGCCCAAGTGAGCCACTGTGTCCCAAATCATTCCAGGATGGTCCATATTCACATTTCAGTTGCTGGGGACTTCTTGGATCCCATGCATGCCTCTGGACCAGTATCATGCAGGTGGCTCCCTACTTTTTGTACCGGGACCTTCAACGCCCTAGTGAGCCACATATGTCCCGATCCCCTTGGGTAGATCTCAGAGGCTTCTCACTTTGCTGAGGCCTTCTACATGCCTAAGCAAGCCTCTGGAGCAGCGGCCTTGCTACATGGCCCAGTGGCTCCTCACTCCTGGTACCGGGCTAGTCATCGTCCAAGTGAGCCACTGTGTCCCGATTCATTCCAGGATGGTCCAGAGCCACATTTCAGTTGCTGAGGATTTCTAGGATCCCACGCATGCCTCTGGACAAGTATCATACAGGTGGCTCCCTACTTTTTGTACCGGACCCTTCAACGCTCTAGTGAGCCACCTATATCGCAATCCGCTTGGGTAGATCTCAGAGGCTTCTCACTTTGCTGAGGCCTTCTACCTGCCTAAGCACGCCTCTAGAGTAGCAGCCAGCTGCATGGCCCAATGGCTCCTCATTTATCATACCGGGCCGGTCATCGCCCAAGTGAGCCACTGTGTCCCGATTCATTCCAGGATGGTCCAGAGCCACTATTCAGTTGTTGGTGACTTCTAGGATCCAACGCATGCCTCTGGACCAGTATCATGTAGGTGGCTCCCTACATCTTGTACCGGGCCCTTCAACTCCCTAGTGAGCCACCTATGTCCCGATCCGCTCTGGTAGAGCTCTGAGGCTTCCTACTTTGCTGAGGCCTTCTACATGCCTAAGCACGCCTCTAGAGCAGCAGCCTAACTGCATGGCCCAGTGGCTCCTCACTTCTTGTACCGGGTCGGCCAACGCCCAGTGAGCCACTGTGTCCTGATTCATTCAGGATGGTCCAGAGCCACATTTCAGTTGGTGGGGACTTTTAGGATCCCACGCATGCATCTGGACCAGTTTCATGTAGGTGGCTCCCTACTTCTTGTACCGGGCCCTTCTACGCCCTAGTGAGCCACCTACGTCCCGATCTGTTCAGGTAGAGTTCAGACGCTTCCCACAATGCCGAGGCCTCTTACATGCCTTAGCAAACCTTTGGAGCAGCAGCCAGCTGCATGGCCCTGTGGCTCCTCAGTTCTTGTACCGGGCTAGTCATCGCCCAAGTGAGCCACTATGTCCCGATTCATTCCAGGATGGTCCAGCGCCACATTTCAGTTGCTGGGGACTTCTAGGATCCCATGCATGCCTCTTGACTAGTATCATGCAGCTGGCTCCCTACTTCTTGTATCGGGCCCTTCAACGCCCTATTCAGCCACCTATGTCCCAATCCGTTGGAGTAGCGCTCAGAGGCTTCCAAAATTACAGAGGCCTCCTACATGCTTAAGCAAGCCTCTGGAGCAGCAGCCTAGCTGCATGGCCTAGTGGCTCCTCACTCCTAGTACTAGGCTAGCCATCGCCCAAGTGAGCCATTGTGTCCCGATTCATTCCAGGATAGTCCAAAGCCACATTTCAGTTGCTGGGTACTTCAAGGATCCCACGCATGCCTCTGGACCAGTATCATGCAGGTGGCTTCCTTCTTCTTGTACCGGGCCCTTCAACGCCCTAGTAAGCTACCTATGTCCCGATCCGTTCGGGTAGAGCTCAGAGGCTTCCCACCTTGCTGAGGCCTTCTATATTCCTAAGCACGCCTCTGGAGCACCAGCCTAGCTGCATGGCCCAGTGGCTCCTCATTTTTTGTACCGGGTGATCGTGCCTAAATTGTTGTATATTTCGGCCCTCATTCCTATTCCTTTGTCTCGTTCTTGTATGTATTTTCTATATATTTTATGTATAATAGGCTCATTTGTGCTAATTGCAGGCAATAGATGTAATTCTGGTGTTAGAAGCTGATTGCAGTGGTTCCGGCAGAAAAGGGGCAAAAGGGAAGATAAGGAACATAAGCAGCTCAAAAGTGCGGGTCAAGTGCGGGTCGCAACCGCACTCCAACCGCACTCCTTCCCACAGCTGCGACCTGAAGCATGAAGGAAGTATAAAGTGCGGGTAATGTGGAGGTCATCCAACCGCACTTTACCTGCAATATTGCTTAAGACAGAGGAGCTGAGTCGTACCTGACAGATAAAGTGCGGGTCATCCAACCGCACTCCACCCGCACTGTTGCTCAAGACAGAGGAGCTGATTCGAACCTGACAGATAAAGTGCAGGTACAGTGCGGGTAATCCAACTGCACTCCACCCGCACTATTGCTCAAGACAGAGGAGTGGATTTACACCTGACACCAGAGTGCAAGTACAGTGCGAGTATAGTGCGGGTAAAGTATGGGTAATCCAACCGCAATCCACCCGCACTGTTGCCCAGATCAGAGAACGGAAGATGAAGAAAACCTTTGCAGTGCGGGTATAGTGCGGGTAATTCACCAGCACTCTACCCGCACTCTGCGCGCGACAGCTTCTGGTTTCAAGCTTAAGTGACCTATTTTCCCATCCTCTATAAATAGAAAAGGATGGGAACGAACCAAAAATATCACCATACCTCCCAATACTTGTATTCTAAGCTAGTAACACATCTCCCTCTCATCCAAACCATCTCTACTCAATCAAAGGCAACTAGGAGACTTGGATTCAAGCTTCAAGGAAGGAGATCAATCTTCTAGGGTTATCTCTACTCTCTCTCTTAGTTTATTTGTTTGTAATAGAACATGAGTAGCTAAAATACCCCACTATGGGGTTGATGTTATTTGTTTGATGGATATTTTGGGCTTTGTAAATAAACTCTATGTGTTATATTTATTCTATCTCTATATTTCATTCCATTACTTGTATTGATTGCCATTATTGACTTGCTTGGATACACCCTCTTTGCATGTTGATTTGGATTACTTGAGTAGGCAATTAGGTTGTCTAATACTCCATTGAATGGAAGGATTTTCGGAAATCCGGCTCTATAACCACGCTCTTAATCTAATCTCGAATTAGTGGCTTTCACTATACATCCTAGGTTAGCCACTTGTGAGAGAATTAGAAGCCTCCACTATACACCCTAGGTTGGCTACTTTAGTGATTCTACGAGAACTAACCTTCGAGTAAAATTCGGTTGATAACCTCGAGCCTCATCCAATCCCAAACGGGTGGCCTTCACTATACATCCTAGGTCGGCCACTTGTGAGGAAATTGGAAGCCATCACTATACATCCTAGGATGGCCACATTAATAATAGGTTGAGCCATAGCTAGATAGATGAGCATTCATGGAACAAGTCCCAATTGAGTAACTAGCCACTGTTGGTTGCTTAAGAGGGATTAATCGCTAGTAGGAGGTCTTCGCTATACATCCTAGGTTGACCTCTTGCTAGAGGTATATACCAACACTATACACCCTAGGTTGGTTACATTTGTCAAAACGTACTTAATTGAGAGTTTGTTGTAATTGCCCCCAATATTCACTTACGAGTCCATCAACTCCATAGTTCCATCATCATTCATTCATCCCTCTATTGTCATCCCATTTATTTGCTTTCATAGTTTATATTGTATTCTCATTCACTATCACTTTACCTTTATGCTTGCTAGTTATATTAATCTTAATCTTATCACCGCTACCCCGATCTTAGTGGACGACACCCGTGCTTGCCACTCTGCTTGTATTTATACTTGTGAACGTATCGCATAGGTTTTATAAATTGTTTTGACGGACGGTTTTCTGACGGCAAAAACCTTCTCATCACCGGGTCGGTCAACGCCCAAGTGAGCCACTGTGTCCTGATTCATTTAAGATGGTCCAGAGCCACATTTCAGTTGCTGGGTACTTCAAGGATCCCACGCATGCCTCTGGACCAGTATCATGCAGGTGGCTCCCTACCTCTTGTACTGGGCCCTTCAACGCCCTAGTGAGCCACCTATGTCCCAATCCGTTCGGGTAGAGCTTAGAGACTTCCCATATTGCTGAGGCCTCCTACATGCCTAAGCAAGCCTCTAGAGCAGCAGTCTAGCTGTATGGCCTAGTGGCTCTTCACTCCTGGTACCGAGCTAGTCATCACCCAAGTGAGCCACTGTGTCCCGATTCATTCCATGATAGTCCAGAGCCACATTTAAGTTTCTAGGGACTTATAGGATCCTACACATGCCTCTGGACCAGTATCATGCAAGTGGCTCCCTACTTCTTGTATTGGGCCCTTCAACGCCCTAGTGAGCCACCTATATCTCGATCCGTTCGGGTAGAGCTCAAAGGCTTCCCACCTTGCTAAAGCCTTCTACATGCCTAAGCAAGCCTCTGGAGCAGCAGCCTAGCTACATGGCCCAGTGGCTCCTTGTTTCTTATACCGGGCCGGTCAATGCCCAAGTGAGCCACTATGTCCCGATTCATTTGGGATGGTCCAGAGCCACATTTTAGTTGCTGGGTACTTCAAGGATCTCATTCATGCCTCTGGACCAGTATCATGCAGGTGGTTCCCTACTTCTTGTACCGGGGCCTTCAACTCCCTAGTAAGCCACCTATGTCCCGATCCGTTTGGGTAGAGTTCAGAGGCTTCCCACATTGCCGAGGCCTCCAACATGCCTTAGCAAGCCTCTGAAGTAGCAGCCTGTTCCCTGAGCCAGTAGCTCCTCACTTCTTGTACCGGGCCGGTCAACACCCAGGGGAGTCATTGTGTCCATATTCATTCAGGATGGTCCAGAGCCACATTTCAGTTGCTGGGGACTTCTAGGATCCCACGCATGCCTCTTGACCAGTATCATGCTGGTGGCTCCCTACCTCTTGTACCGGGCCCTTCAACACCCTAGTGAGCCACCTATGTCCTTATCCGCTCGAGTTGAGCTCAGAGGCTTTGCGCATTACTGAGGCGTCCAACATGCCTAAGTATGCCTTTGGATCAGCGGCACTACTGCAAGATCAGTGGTTCCTCTTTTATTGTATTGGGCCTCTCACACCGCCCATATGAGCTACCTAGATCACAACTGCAAGGTTGTCGATTTCTAATCTTTTATACCAGGCTACCCAACGCCCCAGCGAGCTGCCGAGGTCCATGTTTGTTCGAGCAGAGTCTCGAGTCCCATTACGATTTCTAAAGACTCATATTTACTCCAAGCAGGCTCCTAAACTGGTTACGTCACTTAGGGACTAGAAACTCATCATTCTCCCTAGTCCTCCTATGGAAAGGGTAGTGACCTCAACATGAGAAAAGTTCTCCTAGTGACCAGTCCAAAATAAGAAGCACCATTACAGTAGGTTGCTTTACTTACCTATACCGGGAACGCAGATTACCCAGAAGGTCTCACCAATGAAACCTACAGGGTGAGCATTGAACAGTATCGCCTTGGTAGTTCTTCTACAATCGCCTTGGTAGTTCTCATTTGATCGCTTTTCGCCTATGATCGAGACCAGGATAGCCACATGGCACTTCTGAGGCTTTGGCTGGGTACCTCCCCCCGCTAAGAAAAACCTGGTGCTGAAGTTGCCTTAGTTGCCTACTATGACCATCACTTAAAGACCAGGATTCCTTGCACCGAAATGCCCGATGCCCTAGACCAGATTAATCCCTCCAGGAGGATCGCCTTAAAGAACAGGATAGCTAAACAGCTCTCCTGATACCCTGGACCGGGTCAATCCCTCTAGGAGGATCGCCTTAAAGACCAGGATAGCAAGATAGCTATCCTGATACCCTGGACCGAGTCAATCCTTCTAGGAGGATCGCCTTAAGGACTGGGATAGCTAGATAGCTCTTCTAATGCCCTGGACCGGATTGATCTATCCAGGAGGATCTCCTCAAAACCAGGAAAAGCCACATGGCATTCCTACTGCCCTGGCCGGGCACTACCCCCCACTAGGAAGGATCTGGTACTTAAGAGCATAGTTGCCCGACGGATCAAACCTCGGCCGGGCACCACCCCTCGCTGAGAAGGGTCTAGATAGTAAGAGCATAGTTGCCAGCCATATCAAGGCCTTGGCCGGGCACCACCCCCCGCTAAGAAAGACCTGGTGCTAAAGTTGCCTTAGTTGCCTACCAGGATCTTGTTACCATAATGTTCTCCATATGTTCGCCAAGGTACCAAGATTCCTAGAACAGGAATGCGAGGTACCCAGTTTTTCCATAATTTTCACCAAGGTACCAAGATTCCTAGAACTAGAATGCGAGGTACCCAGTTTCTCCAGAATGTTCGCCAAGGTACCAAGATTCCTAGAACATGAATGCGAGGTACCTAGATTCTCCAATGTGTTCGCCTTGTTTTCGCTAAAGTACCAAGATTCCTAGAAAGGAATGCGAGGTACCTAGATCCACCAATGTGTTTGCCTTGTTTTTGTCATAGTACCAAGATTCCTAGAAAAGGAATGTAAGGTACCCATTTTCGCCAATATGTTCACCTACGTGTTTTCACCTCAAGACTGGGACAACCAAATGTCCCTCTTGCTGCCTTGGCCGGGCACCAGCCCCCACCAAGAAGGATCTGGATGGCATAGTTGCCTACCAGGATCGTTTTCGCCTATGTACCCAGATTCCTGAAAATGGAAGGCTAGGTACCTTGATTCGCCATTATTATAGACAAAGTACCACGATCCCCTGAACAGGTATGCCAGGTACCCAGATTCGCCAAAGCCAAAAGTACTGGGAGCGTTTTCTCTTTTCAAGTAATTTCTACAAGTAAGAAACGACGAGAAAAATTCTCCAAGCAGTATAAGATCCTAACTCAAACCCCAACTTAATAGCGGTGTTCAAGTCAGGGGGAAATTCTGTTAATAGTCATTTTTGGCAGGGGTCCAAAGAAGAATTTTCCATCTGGCAGGTACCTGGTAGGACCTAGATCGGGACCAGTACCTAGATACCGGGGATGCTCTACACCATGAACCAGAAAGAAGTAAGTACCACGTCTCACAATCTACCAGGTACCAAGCAAGGCTATACCGACATCCCTGTTGCTGCCTCCTGCCATTGAACTAGGGCGCCTCCTGTTCGCTTCCTGTCGAGGCTGTCTAAAAGAAGCTTCTGGTTGGACCAGATGGTGACGCTCCTTAGGCGGGAGATCAATGGAGGATCTAGCGCGTCGGGGTTGGTAACCTGTATGATTTCCAGGAGCCAGGGGCGCTGGCCCGAGTCTATCATGGACCGATGGTATTGGAGGCATGGGCACGAGTCTATCATGGACAGGTACATGAGGCGGTGGTCCCAACCTGTCGAATGGAGGTATCCTGGTACCCTTCTGATTGGCATCACCCCTGGGATCCGGTACCGCAGGCTACTGGTACTGCCTTCGGTGACCATTTGGAGGCAAATGCTCTCTATAAAGGCCGTGACCTGTTGGTCTAGGTTGGAAGGTCCAGCTGCTGGGATAGTAGGTACCTCAAAGGGTAGCCCGCGTGGCAGCTGACGGCTTTGAGGTGGGTTTGTGACCCTTTCCCCCCTTTTTCGGCTTCTGACCCTTTCGGGTTCAAGCGTTTGACTGATGTCTTGATGGGTCAGGATGATCCTGAGAGGATCGGAGCTTCATTCTGATTATCTAGCAAGAAAATGAGGTATACAGGCTTTCTTTTGAAGGTGTGGTGTTTCCCACAGATGACGCCAAAAAAAATGTTAACGGAAAAATTCACTCAGGATGAATATCTCAATTAACACCCTCACCCACTACCTGTAGCAGCAGCGGGTAGGTACTACCTAGGTCCCTCTTTTAGTATGATCGAGATCGATAGATCAAAGAATGGATAAAGAACACAAAGGGACCGGGAGATGTAAAATGAATACTGTTTTATTCAGTCAATTACTATAATAGGTTTACAATATGAATACATACATATCTCTCTCTCTTTTCACTCTTTTACACAGGATGGAGATGGAGGAAACGTTCTTGTCGATAAGTGGACATTTTCCTTTCAGTGATTGTCAATGGACTCTTACTGGCTTCAGGGAATCTCCCATGATCTCTCTCGTTATGGCGATCAAGAATACTCTCTGAAGCCCCCCCATGCTTTACCCTTCAATGCAGTCTATATAGTACTCTCCAGAATCTCTCCAAAATCCGGTCCTTTTATGAAGATTACAGAGAGTCCTATTTTAAGCGTTGAAAGGCGTTTGCGTGGAGCTGAAGGCGTGGGATTAGATCCCGTTAATCAATGGTGAATTCAAATTCTGATTCGGTCGACCATTGGGTCATTAATGGTGCTTTATTTTGGCGATAGAGTCAACTTTCCTTCTTCGTGGAGCTTGATGGCGATGGAATCGACTTTCCTTCTTCGTGGAGCTTGGAGGGAAATTCTAACTTTGAGTCCTAACGGAGGGTAGTACTGGTACCTCATTTTGATGAGCTTGTTCTGTCTCCTACTGGAATGATGCTTGTGTCTTCGTATACCCTATCGTATTGCCTGGGGGTAGGATACTTGCCTCGAAGGAGCTCTAGATAAGCATACTAAGTACCAGGCAGGAATCAAGGTGGCACCAAGGCAGACATCGAGGTAGTACCGAGGTAGGTATCGAGGTACCTAGTACCTTAGTACCTTGATCAACGTCGAGATGCTTGCGGGGTTCTGGGCGTGCAAGCTATCACGTACTGGTCTTGAACTGGTATCATAAGTTTCAGTAGGGCGAGATACATGCTTTCAGAGGTGGTATCCTATCTAGATAGATGGATAGTCGAGGTTCCAACCTCGTCGGATATCGACTCCATCTAGGTGAAGGTACCGATCTCGCAGGTCTCTTGGAGTATCTGGATAAATCTTCCTGGATAAATCTCTATTTGGAAAATTCTCCTTTGGCCCCTTGCCAGAAAAACCTGTTATCAAGTAGAATTGTCCTGAATGAGCTTTCAGGAGATACAATTCAACAAAAGGTTTCACAACCTAGCCTAATTGAAAGTTCCGCACCATCACAAGATCAACAACCTACCATTCCTCGTTGAAGTGGGACGGTTAGTAGACAACCTGAGAGATACATCGGTTGATCGTGCCTAAATTGTTGTATATTTCGGCCCTCATTCCTATTCTTTTATCTAGTTCTTGAGTGTATTTTCTATATATTTTATGTCTTTTATGTCTAATAGGCTCGTTGGTGCTAATTGCAGGCAATAGATGTAATTCTGGTGTTAGAAGCTAGTTGCAGTGGTTCCGGCAGAAAATGGGCAAAAGGAAAGACAAAGGATCATAACCAGCTCTACAGTGCAGGTCAAGTGCAGGTCGCAACCGCACTCCTTCCCACAGCCGGGACCTGAATCATGAAGGAAAGATAAAGTGCGGGTAAAGTGCGGGTCATCCAACCGCACTTCACCCGCACTATTGCTCAAGACAGAGGAGCTGATTCGTACCTGACAGATAAAGTGCGGGTAAAGTGCGGGTAATCCAACCGCACTATTACTCAAGACAAAAGAGCTGATTTGCACCTGACACTAAAGTGCGGGTAATCCAACCTCACTCCACCCGCACTGTTGCTCAAGACAGAGGAGTGGATTTACACCTGACACCAGAGTGCGAGTACAGTGCGAGTACAGTACGGGTAAAGTACGGGTAATCCAACCGCACTCCACCCGCACTGTTGCCCAGATCAGAGAACTAAAGATAAAGAAAACCTTTACAGTGCGGGTACAGTGCAGGTAATTCACCCGCACTCCACCCGCACTCTGCGCGCGACAGCTTCTGGTTTCAAGCTTAAGTGACCTATTTTTTCCATCCTCTATAAATAGAAAAGGATGGGAACGAACCAAAGGAGCACCATACCTCCCAACACTTGTATTTTTAGCTAGAAACACATCTCCCTATCATCCAAACCATCTCTACTCAGTCAAAGGCAACTAGGAGACTTGGATTCAAGCTTCAAGGAAGGAGATCAATCTTCAAGGGTTCTCTCTACACTCTCTTAGTTTATTTGTTTGTAATAGAACATGAGTAGCTAAAATACCCCATTATGGGATTGATGTTATTTATATAATGGATATTTGGGCTTTGTAAATAAACTCTATGTGTTATATTTATTCTATCTATATGTTTTATTCCATTGCTTTAATTGATTTCCATTATTGATTTGCTTGGATACACCCTCTTTGCATGATTGATTTAGATTACTTGAGTAGGCAATTAGGTTGTCTAATGCTCAATTGAATGGAAGGATTTCCAGAAATCCAGCTCTAAAACCATGCCCTTAATCTAATCTTTAATTAGTGGCTTTCACTATACATCCTAGGTTAGCCACTTGTGAGAGAATTAGAAGCCTCCACTATACACCCTAGGTTGGCTACTTTAGTGATTCTACGAGAACTAACCTTCGAGTAGAATTCGGTTGATAACCTAAAGCCTCATCCAATCTCAAACGGGTGGCCTTCACTATACATCCTAGGTCGGCCACTTGTGAGGGAATTGGAAGCCATCACTATTCTAGGATGGCTACATTAGTAATAGCTTGAGCCATAGCTAGATAGATGAGCATTCATGGAACAAGTCCCAATTTTGTAACTAGCCACTGTTGGTTGCTTAGGAGGGATTATTCTCTAGTAAGAGGTCTTCGCTATACACCCTAGGTTGACCTCTTGCTATAGATATATACCAACACTATACACCCTAGGTTGGTTACATTTGTCAAAACGTGCTTAATTGAGAGTTTGTTGCAATTGCCCCAATATTCACTTACGAGTCCATCAACTCCGTAGTTCCATCATCATTCATTCATCACTCCATTGTCATCCCAATTTATTTGCTTTCATAATTTAGTTTATATTGTATCTTCATTCACCATCACTTTACTTTTATGCATACTAGTTATATTAATCCTAATCTTATCACCGCTACCCCGATCTCAGTGGATGACACCCGTTCTTACTGCTTTACTTGTATTCTACTTGTGAACGCATCACATAGGTTTTATAAATTGTTTTGACGGACGGTTTTCTAACAAGAAAAAACCCTCTCATCAAATGGCGCCGCTGCCGGGGATCGGTGTGCGTAGTAGTGATTAGATTAGTTTTAATACTATTAGTTTATTAGTTGTTTTTAGTTTTGTTAGTTTCTTTTTATTGCTCTAGTAGTTTTTGTTTTTGTTTGTTTCAGGACTCTATGGATTCCTTTTGGCAAAATTCAGGGTCAAGCTACGAGCCTAACGAGAATGCCTACAACTCGTCATTCCAGTCGAATTCCGTTGAAGATCAACTAAGAAATTTCATGAAGAATCATGTGCGGGAGACTGAGCAGATGATAACTTCTCAACAAGAGACTCAACCTTCATAGTAGAGAAAACCACCCAAATGCGTGAATCCGCCCAGCAATCCACCCCGGTAAATCAGAGTTGTTTCCAAGTTAAAGCAACCAAACCAGTGGATTCCTCCAATTTCTCAAAAGAAGACATGTATAAGCTCCGAATAGAATTTGAAGTGGAGAGAAGCAAGAGAATGGACGAGATGGACAGGATGATCAAGATAAACCAAGAGCTTATGAGCGTGAGCATAGAGCTAATGTTGGAAAGGGGTGTGTTGAAGGAAGAGAATGAAGCACTTCAAGAGAGAGAAGCCTTGGGAATGGAAAAGGCAAGTAATCTCCAAGAGTTGAACAAGAAACTATTATTTGAAATGAAGATGCTCAGGGTTGAGAATGGTACTCTCAAGAAGACAAATGGTGAAGTCTCCGACAAGAACAAAGAATTGGAAGAACGAATTGAGAGATTTGAAGCCGAAAAGAGTACTGCATCAAAGGATTTGGAGAGTTTAGCGAGGCTATCAAAAGATTTTGAAGATGAGATAGCTCACAAGTCAATGAAGATGCAAATGGAGGTTGACCAAAAAGCCAATGCCTTAGAGGAAGCAAAAGTAGCACTAAGCAAAAAGGAGGAAGAGGTCAAGGCGTTACAAGTGAAACAAATCAAACGTCCTCAAGACCACGCATCAAAGGGGAGTTCCTCTAACTCTAATATCTTTTGCTATGCATGTTCTAGGATAGAGCATTTTAAGGCTAAAAATTACAAGCCAAATCAACATAGGAAAACTAGAGGTCCTAGGAATAGGTGGAGTCCACCTAGGGGCAAGCAAATATGGGTAAGGAAAGACCAAGTGCACTTATATAGAAACATGAAAAAGGAAAAGATAATGAAGTCACCTAAATTTATTTGGGTAGTGAAAAATAGGGAATTTCCTAACTTGGTCAAACCATCCTTAGAGGACCCTAGCCTCTCCATGAATGCATCCCATTGAATAATTTTGATGCATGTAGTTAGTTTTATGTTTTATGTTGTTTAAATTCAATAAATTGTGATGTTGGGATAGTTTTGTTCGAATGCTATATTTTGTGGATATTTGCACATTGAATTTATTGATTATATTTGTGGATGAAAGAGCCGGAGGCTCTTGTGCAAGTATGAATGCATGTGCTTTATATTGTTTAATTCGGTTTAGGGGTTCATGCCCTATTCCGTCATTTTTGATAAAATGCATGATGTTAAGCTTGACTTGTGCTTCAATGATATATTGCATGAATTGCCTTTATTTTGTGAGCCTTGTTTGAGTCATTTTTATTTTGTTGGGGCATTGATTGTGTTTGATTAGTGCCTAGGTTTGTTTGAGTCATGTTAGGTGCGTGCCACTAGGCCGGATTCTCTTGTCTTCAACATTGAGGACAATGTTGGGTTTTGGTTTGGGGGTGTAGACGCCTTTTTGAGTCGTCTTTTGTGTCTTGAGTCATTTTTGTGTCTTATTTTCGAAAAAAGTTGCTGCTTAGCCAAAATTTTGAGCTTATTTAGCTTGGTGAGATACCTGGAGCATAGTGTTTGTGGCGAATGTGTGTATGCTTTGTGTGCTTATTTAATAACTCTTAGTCATTTTAGGGGTCTCACTTGCATTTCATGGGCTAGTCTCATCTTCTAGTGTCCAAGTTTAAGGAACTCGGTGCTCAAGCGCCTTGTTCTAGTAGTGGAGATTTCCCCTGTGAGATCACAAACACAAGCCAAAAGCGTGTATATTTGAGGGAAAATGTTTTTCAAATCTGTAAACACTATTCAAACACCATGCATAGTCTCACTACATCAAAAATCATCATTTGTCATTGAACATGCATAATATATGGGGACTGCTTGACGGAAACTTTTATTCCCTTGGTAGATTGATCCTTTGAAGTGATATTAGGCAATGTGTGTTTTAGCCACTCAAAAAGAAAGCCTAAATACTTCCCATTCGCGTAATATGTGTGCTCCCAAGCCAATTTTGAAACCAAACACATACAGACTTTTCCATTCTACACCCACGTTATCCATAACCCAAGCAACCTAAACACTTAGCCAACCCTCTCTTAATTGATCTTGTTGAGGCTTAGGAATGTAAAGTTGTGCTTTAATTTGATAAATGGCGTGTACCTAGGCAAGAGTAATGAGTTGTGAAAATGTGCATAGTAAAAAGGCATGAAAAGAAAAGAAAAGAAAAGAAGCAAAAAGTAACAAAAGAAAAATATGCTTCAAATGCCTTGTGTAAATTGTAAATGCTACTCAAATGGGTAACATGAGTAGTTAAAGATTGCACGTAGAGTCTAATTGTATACCTGGACGCCATGTTGTATTTGGAAGTGGAGTTGCACGAGAAATTAAATGCTTAAGCGTAGAATGTATTGCCTTAACTTGGTTGATTAGTGCTTGTGCCTAAATTTCTCATTCTTCTAATCACCATTCACCGTGGCCATGTTACAACCAAATGGAAAAGACCTAGTTGATCTTAGGGGATGTCTAGATTGGGAATATTAGTTAATGAATGCTTTTTCCACGTTCATGACACGTGATTCTTTCATGAGACTCACTCACTGAAAACAGAGTTTATTCTAAACTAAATGTATGCAACTAAGTTGATTCAGTTACATAAATTCATTGGCATACATGTTGCATGAGTGTGAACCTAGGTTCTAAGAGGAAAGATAAGAGAGAATCCATGTGAGAACCTAGTGTCGAAGCGAATTATGCTGGAGGTGTGAGAGTGAGTAGTTTCTGAGGCGCGGGCATTTTAAGTGTGGGATTCATGTTGTGCCAGTTTCCCTTGAGGTGCCTTCGAGTTGTTTAGAACATTTTGCATATGCTCATTCCTCACTCCCACTATGGGGTTGATGTTATTTGTTTGATGGATATTTGGACTTTGTAAATAAACTCTATGTGTTATATTTATTCTATCTCTATGTTTTATTCCATTGCTTTAATTGATTTCCATTATTGATTTGCTTGGATACACCCTCTTTGCATGATTGATTTGGATTACTTGAGTAGGCAATTAGGTTGTCTAATGCTCAATTGAATGGAAGGATTTCCGGAAATCCAGCTCTAAAACCATGCCCTTAATCTAATCTTTAATTAGTGGCTTTCACTATACATCCTAGGTTAGCCACTTGTGAGAGAATTAGAAGCCTCCACTATACACCCTAGGTTGGCTACTTTAGTGATTCTACGAGAACTAACCTTCGAGTAGAATTCGGTTGATAACCTAAAGCCTCATCCAATCTCAAACGGGTGGCCTTCACTATACATCCTAGGTCGGCCACTTGTGAGGGAATTGGAAGCCATCACTATACATCCTAGGATGGCTACATTAGTAATAGGTTGAGCCATAGCTAGATAGATGAGCATTCATGGAACAAGTCCCAATTGAGTAACTAGCCATTGTTGGTTGCTTAGGAGGGATTAATCTCTAGTAGGAGGTCTTTGCTATATACCATAGTGTAAGGATTATGCTCAATGGCAAGAGTGTAATATTGTAATTGACAATCTTCTCATATTAATAAAGTGAATTCTGATTCTTACAATTACTTATAGCATTTATTATTATAATTTTCAAGGTAAATAATCATAACGGTCAAAAGACTATGAGACATGAAGAATTGTTCATACATCCGGATATGTATGAGGTAGACACAATTCTTTAGTTAGTCTTGAATAACATTCACAACTTAAGTTAAAGGTTGGGCACCTCTATCTTGTTAAAGTTGTAGAATTCTTTTACTAGCATTTGAGTGGGATCAAATGAATATGATGAGTCTAAAATCATCGAAAGGTTTTCGAGTAAAAGAATCTAGTGCACTAGGTGCATTGACTGGATCACAATGAAATACTTTATCTAGAACCGTCACTAGATATAAGTCTTTTCATTAAAGAGGACAATCGGAGAGTCTATCTTAATCCTGAGATAAATGATGGACTTATAGTTGCAAGTGTTATCGTTAGAGCTATCAATGAGTACGATTATATAGCATAGTCTATCCTCGATAGTTTGGTGGTATACATTTGTTAATCGATAGAGGACTTCATTTATAGATATGGACATCGTGGCTCCATTTATTAAATGAGAGTATAATATCATCATATGGATGTTTTGAGGTATTGGATATAAAATCTCAACGTTGAGTTTTCAATAATGATTATTGAAAACATGGCTTCTGGACAAGTCAAAGTATCCAAGTTCGAAATGTGGTCATATGAGGAAATATGGTAACTTGGAGAGCTATAGGCGGTCTATGAGCTCATGGCGATTACTGATATTATTCACGAGGATACACCATCTCCAATAAGATTGTCTAGGGTATGAATGAGAAACATCTCCTTATTCTATCTTTATTTAAGAGTTCAATTTTAGCTCTTTAGTGGAATGAGTTCAAATTAATAGATTGGACCTAAGTGAATCATTTGTTGATTGTGATTAGGTTGTGTCTATTGAAGCTTAAATTTAGATAGCCCGCCAAGATCCTCAATCCACACGTATTTGCATGGATCACTTGATATATTCTACCGAGCCGATTTAAGGGTCCATCTAGAATTGTTTTTTAATATATCAAGAATATAATATGTTTATTATTTAATTAATGGGCTGCACTATTATATTAATATATTAAAAGGAGACATGTGGGCTTGTTTCTTTTAGTAAGAATGTGTCTGATTCACATGTGGGCTTTTATTTAAAGTCCAATGGATTAAATGAAATAAGAAAATAATATATGGCCCATTTATATAAGTGGGGCGGCAAGGTGTATATATTAACCTAATATATTATTTTGTTTCATTGTTTTAATTAAATAATAATTAGTTAATTTATTAATTAATTGTTTAATTAAGAAACAAATCTTTTTCTGATCAGGAAATATATTTCCTAAAGTTATACTATTGGTAGTAGTATATTAAAAGTAAAAGACTTGTTTGATAAGAAAATAAATAATTAATTTTATTTATTTAATAAAATAAGAAGTCTTTTTATTTAGTCAATAAAAGAATAAAAATATCTATGAGTTGGATTAGGTTTTGAAGTCTAAAGGTTGATGGAAATTAGGGTGCAACACAAACTCTTTTTGGTATGTGATTTGCGGCAACCCTAGTCCATTTAGAGGAAGATTTCAGTAATCCTAAATAAAAGAGGTAGCAAAATTTCGGCCACCTATATAATACCACATATAGAATTCGGCCACAATAGTTGATTGAATGATTCAATTTTTCTTCTTCTTCTCAATTCATAGAAAAGGATAATTTTTATTCTACTAAACATAAAAGAGAGAAGAGATTATTCTTTGATAGTACACTGATTACTTGTTCATCAATAAGCTTGTGTGTACAACATCGAATTAGGTTCACGCGACTTTCGATCATTAGATTGAGAACTCAAAAGTGACCGGAATAATTTTGTCTTCTTTTGATTGTTTTGTGACTAACAAAAGAAAAAGAAAACATTGTTCATCCATTCTTAGGTTTGCAATTCAAAGAAAAAGGGAGACCACGCTCCTGGGTGATTCACGTACGTGTTCAGAATGGAAGATCTCACGGTACTGTTCACGATCACTGTTCACAGCGGGGGGTACTGTTCACGATCATTGTTCACGCGGGTACTGGTCACGATCACTGTTCACGCGGGTACTGTTCACAATCACTGTTCGCGCGGGTACTGTTCACGGGCATCGGAAAAGATTTTGCGGATTACCAATCGACGTAAGTCAATCGGATCACGTGTTAAGAGGTATTTAACTCTAACCGTATATATTTGAGTTTAATTAATTAAAAGGTTAAGGTTCAACTTTGAGAAAAAATTTTAAAACCATACGAAATCTATTTTTCGTTTCTTCCGCTGCGTTTTATATCGATTTTTCCCTACACCTAGGTTGACCTCTTGCTATAGATATATACCAACACTATACACCCTAGGTTGGTTACATTTGTCAAAACGTGCTTAATTGAGAGTTTGTTGCAATTGCCCCAATATTCACTTACGAGTCCATCAACTCTGTAGTTCCATCATCATGCATTCATCACTCCATTGTCATCCCATTTTATTTGCTTTCATAATTTAGTTTATATTGTATCTTCATTCACCATCACTTTACTTTTATGCGTACTAGTTATATTAATCCTAATCTTATCACCGCTACCCCGATCTTAGTGGACGACACCCGTGCTTACTGCTTTTCTTGTATTCTACTTGTGAACGCATCGCATAAGTTTTATAAATTGTTTTGACGGACGGTTTTCTAACCGCAAAAACCCTCTCATCATCGGTCTAGGAGAATCGGTGGAGAATCACCCAGACGACGATGATCCCTACACGTACAAGGAAGCTATAGAGGATGTTGATTGTCGCCATTGGCAAAAGGTAGTGCAATCTAAAATTGAGTCTGTATCCACAAACAAAGTCTGACTTCTTGTAGACTTGCCAAAAGGGATAAAACTCATTGGGTGCAAGTGGGTATACAAGAGAAAAAGAGGTATGGATGGAAAGGTGGAAACCTTTAAAGCTAGATTGGTAGCTAAAGGTTACACACAGAAGGAATGTATCGATTACAAGGAAACCTTCTCTCCTGTGGCCATGCATAAATCTATTAGGATACTCTTATCCATTGTAGCATCTCTAAACCTAGAGATTTGGAAAATGGACGACAAGACAGCTTTCCTTAATCGAAGTCTTGACGAAAGCATTTATATGATGCAACCAGAAGGATTCATTGAAAAAGGCCAAGAGGAAAAGGTATGCAAGTTGTAAAGATCCATATATGGACTAAAGCAAGCATCCAGATCCTAGAACATAAGGTTCGATCAAGTTGTGAAAAGTTTTAGATTTATTCAAAACCTTGATGGACCCTATGTATACAAAAGGATTAAAGGTGACAAGTTGGTTTTCCATGTTTAATGACAACTCTTGTTGATTGGCATTTGTTTGATAACTAGAGTTTATATTTGCATATCTTTATCTAGTTAAGTCTTTATGCTTTCATATAGACATTGATATCTAGGATTTGTACTTATTGACATCATATAATCCCTAGATAAGCATTTAGTGTTGCCTAGCATTAATTGCATTTCGAATATTCATATATTCACATAGGTTGTTAATCTAATTTTTGAGAGTTAAGTCTTGTGACTACAAGGTGTAGTGCACAAGCAAGTGAAGTCTTACAACCAAAGTGTGGTTGGCAAGCAAAGCGATCAAGAATCACTATAAAGGCCTGCGGGTAGTAGTGGTGAGTTAGTAACCGAGAATGGTATCACTAGAGGTCAACCTAGGTTGTAAACATCATTACAATAGTTGATTTGAGGATTAGAGTGGCTAAGTGGTTAGCCTGTGGTTTTTCCCTTATTGAACGGTTTCCACGTAAAATATCAAGTGTCATTTAATTTCCGCACTTTATACTTGATTTGTATGTTTGTTTATAGGGTAAATCTTTTAATATTGATTAATCAAGAAAAGTTGGTAATTAACTTGATTAAATTAGACACACGCTTAAGCTGTATTTTCAGAGTTATTTGGAATTTTAATTGCTATTCTTTGTGGATTAAGTAGGCATACCACACTCTTGATTCTCTTAGAGGTTTAACTTGAGCTTATAATGCATTTGATATTCTTCTTGAATTTGGTAGGCATAACAACTCTCAATTCAAGTTAGATGTTAAATTGTGACTTCTTCTTGGGTTGAGTAGGCATACCAACTCTTAACCCATGTTAGATGTCAATCAATGATTTTTAACCATTTACACTTAAGGTGTTTTTAAACAAGCTCACTTGAATGGGTGGGATGTGTTGTAAGCATATCAATCAACATATCCCGGCTAAAATAGTGGAAGGGGTGGATTGTGAGCATACCAATTCAAGCCATCACGACCACCTTAAATTTATCTAGGCTTCATGAGAAACCCTCTCCACACTCAATAGAGCATACTAATCATTGGTGTGTGGTGAGAGTTCAGTGATCTTAGCATCACATCTAAAGACATATCTTAGCCCTAATAGATCGAATCGGTTCCTAAAGAATGGATTGCCCACTATTCGTGTGTTGATTGCATTGACTCCCATTCATTTCCTTATCTTATAGCATCACATTCTTGCTAACTTAGTTGCATTTAGTTTTACCTAGTTTAATTTCATCTTAGTATTAGTCTTTCAAACCAACCATTCAAACTTTACTTTTATACATTTTAGTGTTATTAATCCTAATCTAGTCATTGCTACCTCTGATCCCTATGGATGATACCCTAGTTTATCGCTATACTTGTTTAAGGAAATTTCAAGCACATAGCTAAGGACTTTTATAAATTTCTTTGATGGACGTTTTCTAATGACAAAAATGTTCCCGTCAATGAGCGTGTGCATGCATGTGGCTAGTCAACCCATTTTTGTTTTTCAACCCGAGCAATTCCAATTTTCAACTATACTCCTTTAAGCTTTTGAAGCTTTTATCAAAGACCTTTTTTTATTGATTCTTTTCAACACTTCTTTGAATTTTTTTTATATATTACTTCATGACGGTTTTCACTCGTCATATTGGTGTAGCCCTTTTCTACATTGGGCGGCTGCACAACCAACATGTGTATCCCTTTTCATGAAGGTGCTTGTTGAGTTATATGTAATTGCCTAACCAAAATGGATATTAACCATAGGTCAATTTTCATGTACTAGTCAAAAGACTGCTAGGTTCATCCATAACTTATATATTTTCAAACTCAACTTAATCAAACAAGATATATAAGAGAAGCAATATGTGCACTTTTAAAAACCAAGTTTTAAGGCTTAAAAGCGCATGATCTAAAAGCAATACAAAGAGATTTACTTAAGATCATTACTTCTCAAGAGAGTAGCTTTCAAAGAATATGAAGCTCAAATTTTTCTAAGATGCCATTCATCAATCAAACGATTACAAGAAATAATTCATGCATCATATAAAAGATATTTATGAACAATTTCACTAAATGATCTCTAGATGGAAACTATTAAAGAGAACCATATGTATCTTAACCAAAGCTCTCTAATATAACATGTCACATGATGTCATGCAAACATAGAGTTGAAAAGGCGAAACAAGAAAGCAAGCTTTAGAGTAATGATATACCTTAGTAAGCTTTTAATCAATGTAAAGCCTTCGCCCTTTTTTCTGAGCTCTCTTGGCTTGTTTTTCCTCATGAAAACAAGTTGTTGGTATGTCTCCCCAAAATAATAAAGAGTAAACACTAAACACTTCAACTCAGAACATATATAAAAATGATTTTCTCTAAAAGTCTTAACAAACAATTATCACAAGATAGATTTCAAAAATAGACTTCTCTAAAGTCAATCAACAAATTTGACCATCATAGTGAATATATGTGAGATAGCTAAGTTCATGTTAAAGTTATAGAGGAACAAAGCTAACTAGCTAAGTTACTCAAACCTTGACACTAATCTTAAAGCTAACTCACATGTGCAACTTACACTAACAGTAAGAGCACTCACCCTTAACCTATTGGTCCGAGGTGAACTAATATAAAAATTATCACAATCTTTGTTGACCATAATGTTGACCTAGAATAGAGATTTTCTTCAATTTGATTTATAAGAATATCATTGATGCTTATCTCCTCAACATTGTTAGCAACACATGTTTTGTCTTCATCCAATGTTTCTTAACATGCTTTGTAACAACATCATGCTTATTAACTTCTAATGCCCTATCATGCTTAATTTTAAGGTTAGTCTCTGTATCTGTAGATGCATTTCCTATTTTGCAATATTCAATATACTTATAGCACTTGGGCTTGATATGGCCAACTGACAAGACGTTTTTCTTAGTGTCATTTTAAAAGATCAATCTGTCAACAATATTTGATAAAACCTCACAAAGCCTAAATTAGTTTGAAAACATAATTATAGTGGCAAGTGGGGTGTCGTCCACAGGGAGCGGAGTTAGCTAAATTAGTTATTGCTAAAGTAATGATATGTATATATATAATATCGAAACATGAGTTGGTGAAAATGTAGGTGGTCAATTACACTAAAAATAACACTAAATTAATTATGCAAACTAAATGAAGGGGGAAATGGAATGAGGGATAAATATAAATGATGGAAACTAAGGAGTTAATGGATACGAAAGTAAATATTGGGCAATGCAACAAACTTGTCAATAGCACGGCTATTCAAGGTAACCGACCTAGGATGTATAGAGTCGGTTATTTATCCCTAGAAGGTGGCCAACCTAGAATGTATAGTGCAGACCACCTATTAGGGATTTATCCGTCGTAAGCTACCAACCTAGGATGTATAGAGTTGGTTGTTTATTGGATTCTAGAAATGAAGCTCGTCTACCTAACAATGACTCAACCGATTACAAATAGTCACCCTAGGATGTATAGTAATGACTTCTAACTCTCTCACGGGTTCCGACCTAGGATGTATAGTGCCGGAAACTAGATCGAGGTTAGATTAAAACCGCGGTTTAAGAGTCGGAATTCTTGACTTTCCGTCCATTCTTTAGAGCTTTAAACAACTAAATAGGATGTATATCTAGATGCAATACTCATACATAATACAAAGACATCTTGCAAAGAGGATGTATCTACACAAGAAATCAATGATACACATTCACAACAAGAATAGATCAATGAAAGATAAACATGAATATCAATATAATATCAAGTTTATGTACAAGCCCAATATTCAACTAACTACTCCATCAACCCCCTTAGAGGGGATTTAGCTACTCATTACATCTAGGAAACTAAGAGAAAGGAAAGAGAAAGAACCCTTGGAGAACATCTTCTTCCTTGAAGTGGCTCAAATCTCCTAACTTCCTTGAAGTTGAGTAGAGAATGTAAGGATGAGAGAGAGAGAGAGAGATTCTAGGTCTAAAAGTGTTTAACCTCTGCAAAACGGAGTCAAAAGCTCCCTAAAACGTTTCTATACTTTTCTATTTATACAAGATACAAAAAATAGGTCACTTAAGCTTTGAAAATCAAACTGCCACGCTCAGAGTGCGGGTGGAGTGCGGGTGAATTACCCGCACTGTATGGGTTGCCTTCATCTTCAGTTCTCGGATTAGGGCAATAGTGCAGGTGGAGTGCGGTTGAATTACCTGCACTTGACCCGCACTTGGAATCGCACTGTGATCGCACTTGAATCTCACTTCCCTGTCAGGTGCAAAATCTACCTTCTGTCTTGAGCAACAGTGCGGGTAGAGTGCGGTTGGATGACCCGTACAGTGCCCGCACTCTAATGTCAGGTACAACTCTGCTCTTCTGTTCTTTGTGACAATGCGGGTGGAGTGCGGTTTGATGACCCGCACAGTACCCGCACTCTAACGTCAGGTGCATCTTCAACTTCTCTGGTTTGGCATTAGTGCGGGTAGAGTGCGGTTGGATGACCCGCACAGTACCCGCACTTTATCGTCAGGTGCAACATCAGTTTCTCTGGTTTGGCATTAGTGCGGGTTAAGTGCGGTTGGATGACCCGCACTGTACCCGTACTTTATCTTTTCACTTGCATCCTGTCCCGGCTATGATATGAGTGCGGCTGGAGTGCGGTCAGAGTGCGGTTGCGACCCGCACTTGACCCGCACTGGACCTGTACTGTAGAGCTGTTTGTACTCCTTTGCCTTTACTTTTGCCTCTTTTTCTGGCTGAATCACTTCAATATGCTTCCAAACCTGTTTTTACATCATTTCCTACAAATATGCACAAAACAACCCATCAAAGATACAAAAACGCACGAAAACAGAACATAAGGTAGGATCTGAGGGCCAAAATATACTACCTGTTTGGCCCGATCAAACACCCCCAAACCAAACCTTTGCTCGTCCTCAAGCAAATCTAATCAAAACAGTAAGATGCCAACTGATTTTGATTTCTAGATACCTAAACAATACCTCAACAATGACGCAAGTCCAATGTGTGATATGATACAAATAGGTGTGATAGAGAGGAGAAAAACATATGCGCAAGATCAAGAGCAATTTGGATATACCCAAGGGAGGCTCGTACGAACACGAATCCCACACCTACAGGCATTCATGAATTAGGGACAACTTACTCCCATACCTTGAGCATAATTCGCTTCAATTCTAAAACTCACATGGATTCTCTCTTTTCTTTCCTCAAGAGTCTTAAGTTCCACACAAACAAGTAGGCAAAGAAGATTCTGCATAAGATTTAAGCAATGAACTATCCTAGGAACGAGTCACCATGCCATGGATGTGAAAGATCGTGCTTCAACCGACATTCCCAAACTAGACTTATATGGATCAACTAGGGTCTTTCAACCGGTTATAGTGTGGCTGTGGGGTTGAATGAGGTTACACAAAGAATATGGACATTTGGAGTTCAAACTCACCAATCATGCTAGAATATATCCCTATTACCACACAATGTTCTTTTATCACTTAAATGCAACCCTCTAGGAAATCATTTAACCCACATTTGTGCCTTCAACGTTACATTCCGTTTGAGCATTTTTAACATAATACAATCCCCATTATGGCACTTCAAGTACAATCTTTCTTTAAATTTTTTTTTTCTTTTAACAATTTCCCAATCACAATGTTGTACTCCATTTGAGTTGTTACAATTTCCCTTTTTTACACATTTAGGGCACATAACTAAGGTTCTTACCCCTTTCCTTGCATATTTTTCAACAATTATTTCATTTTACCTGCTGTAGGACCATTTTAACTCTTTTCATCACTACCATTTCCCATCCTAATATGATTAGTACAAGGGTAGGCATGTGTTTAGGCTATTGGGTATATGGTTTGAATGTGGTACCAAATGAAAGAGTAAGTGTTTGGCCTCAACTTGGCTTTGGAGCACACAATATGGTATGTGGTGTTAAAGCTATATAGGTAATTCAATACACATACATTCCCTAATATCACTTCCACAACCATCTAAAAAGGGAAAGAAAGCATCCATCACGCAATTCACAAAATGATATGTAAGTCCTATGGCACATGACATAAATGACGAGAGGCGTGTTTAAGAATAATCAATAATGCACTCAGAAAACGCACTTTCATGCTTGTGTTTGTGATCTCACGGGTATCTCCACTATTAGAACAAGACATGGGAACAATGAGTCCCCAATACTTAACACCAACGGGTGGGACGAACCCATGATGGTGCAAGCGAAACCTCAAGTGGCACCAAACTATAACACAAGGTCAAAGCACATATAAGGAACTCGTCAAAATCACACTCTAGGAGCATCATACCCATAATGGATACAGTTTGAAAAATGGACAAGCAACAAAATTGAAAAATTGGACACAAAACTGTACAAGGCGTAGGCGTAATACACCCCCAAACCAAAACTCAACAATGTCCCCATTGTTGGAAATAACAAGCATAATCTCAATAAATGGCGGAATGAGGGTTCAACACCCCCAAACCGACTCTAGACATACATTCGACCATGCTCATTCATAATATCAAAACTAAATCGCATTCATTGAGAGCTTAAGTACAAAACCGAAGGTAGAAAACTCCCTTTAGAAGGAAGATAGTTCGATGTCCATGCGTGTTGTTGTGTGCTTCGCAAAAGATGCACAACCTAGCTTAAAACCACACAACAACTCTACCAAACGAATATCAAATGCGAAAAGAAAAGAAAAATAAATCTAAGCCGTTTAAAAGAAAAAACAAATACAAGCGATAATAGTAAGTAGTCCTAGAATAATAATAAAAATATAAAAGGAATGGATGGTCAATCTTGGTCAGAAAACTCCCTCTCCGGTTCACTGGCGATCCCTTTTCCCTTGGGATCGATCTCTGATCTGATCCGCTCTTCATGCTCCGTCCTGGATCTCTCCATTGCAGCTCGGAGCTCTCCCCCATATGGGTCAATGTCTGGGCCCCTTGAATGAGGTGAGAAAGCAGCTGGCCTCTTCTTCTTCTGCGGATAACTTGGAAGACTGAGTGCCTCCCTCATGTCAGTGAGGTTGCCCCAAAGGTCAGTAAAATACTCATTGGCTTCCGCCCTACTCTCAGTAATCTGCCTCCTATTTTCGACGACCTCGGTCCTGAGGTTCTCCAATCCTGTAAGCAAGGTCTGCCAAGGGACCTCTCCAAACATCTCCTGTGTGGGTGGGGAAGCAGCGGGCCTATGATCACCATATTCGAGGTAAACCGGCTCCAAATCTGGTTGTTCCAGGATGTCTTCAGCCTGTCTGCTCGTGCTGCCCCCTCGAGCAGGTTTCCTCCTCCCTGTTCGGACCCTAACACCAGAGGGGTCCCGCTCTCTGACTTGGTCATTCCATGTGAAATGTCCAACTGGCCCCAATCCACATTCGAAAGGATCGGATCCAAAATCCACCCCGGCAGTCTTGCAAAATGCGGTGATGAGGCTAGGGAAGATGAGTGGCTGCTTGTCCACTCTGACACCTCCCAACTCAAGTATCTCCCTCTTGACTAGAAAGCCTATGTCGACCAACTGATTCTGCAGTATACAGTACAGGATCATTGCTGCATTGAAGTTCACTGAAGTACTGTGCTTTCTGGGGATCAGCGAATGGGAGATGAACACATGCCAAAAACCCAACTCACTCTTTAAGTTGGTGTGCTTCATGCGGTGATCAGGCGCCACCCAAATATCCATTGGACGGATCACTAATTGATTTGCAAAATCCACATTTTGTGTCACAAAAAATTCACTCCAAGTCACCCCCTGCTTTAGACGTCCGACTGCTTCGGGATCAACTGGAAGCTCAGTCCTATAGTACCTGTTAATGTTCGCTATAGTCATCCAAACTTCTACCTCGCGGACCAGAACTGAAGAAGTGCGCTGAAAAGTTTCAGGTACCATTCCAGCAAAGAATTCCTCGACCACCCGTCGACAATACATCGGGGGGGGGGGCGCTAACAAAGGTTTCCCATCCCCTTGTTTCAACCATTAGAGGAAGTGAGGTGCCCTCCAGCTCTTCAACTGCTATCCCCCTTTCCACCACGATGACTCGTTCCCTGAAATATTCTTAATGGTCCTTGAAATCCGGGTGTCTGATGCATGGTGGTGGAACTTGGGGTCCCCTCCTCTGTCTCCGTTCAGAACCCTGACTGCCTTGCCTAGTTGATTGCCTGGTTCTTCCTGACATCTGCATAATAAACAACAATTTTAAGGGAATATTCAGATCAAAGAACCATGAGGTTATGATGAAGGAATTTGAAAGGACACATATTCTGCTAGGAGGATAAAGTGCGGGTGAAGTGTGGGTGAATGACTCGTACTGTACCCGAACTCTAACTCGTTTCCAGATACCAGCACATGCAGAATTGCCATTCATGTTTCATTTCGTAATCTCAGCACATCATCGACCGAAATAACACCAATATGACTCTAACTCATGTATAGGAGTCCATTCAACCCATATAAACCCTAATTCATAATTTGAATATCCAATTGCAATAGAAAATCAATGTAACAATGACCACATCACATGCATAATTAGACAACAACCATCATTTCATCCTCTTAGACAATCAATAGGTAGTTAGACACTAGCAAAAGCGAAATCAAAAGTTCAAAACCTTGAATCATGAAGTTCATGCATAAGAGGAGAAAGAATTTTGATAAAAAGGGTTAGGGTTTTGGATTAGAGAGATATGTATTGAATTTAGGGGAAGAATTCATACCTTGGTTGCCGAAAAATCGAAAACGTGGCACACACGGAATACCTTTCAGTTGAGACGAGGGAAAAATTTGAAATTTGCTGTTTTGTTTTGCTTTTGTGGCAAAGTGGAGCCCTAGAGAACGAAAGGCAGTATATATACTGCCCGACCAAAGTGCTGGTGGAGTGCGGGTGACTGACTAGCACTGTACCCGCACTTTATTACCTGATGCCTTCGAGTGCGGGACGAGTGCGGGTGACTGACCCGCACTGTACCCGCACTGTTCCCCTGGACTGACTCCTGGACACTGCCCTGCAACTGTATATGCACCAACACTAAAACTTTTGCACATTGTCAAGCATTAAGTACCAAAAGTTTACAAAGACAAAAACTAACCATCCGAAAAGTAAAAATAAAAATACTAAAATTAATTCAAAAGTGAGTGCAATGCACTCAAAGTGGGACCCGGTCAACCAAATGAGGTTTGACCGGAATGGGGAGCACATTCAACTTGGCCACCCAAACCGGTGCCAACTGCCTATGCACTGCATCTCTCCCCACTTTCCTCATTTGTCCAACTAGGTCCTTTCGAACCCATATTTGTTTAACCCTTGGTGGGTTCATCCTAGACCCAACTCTACTTGCTTTGAACCTTTGGAAACTAAAGCAATAAGCCTTAGTGTGCCCTCTTTTGGCACAAAAGTAACAAGTAACAGGACGGTTAGGGAAACTCCCTGTTCGATTGTTGGCTTGGGCCCCTTTTTGTTGTCCGTATCTGAGGGATTTGACATTATTTTCTATCACAACGAGTTGCTCAATCAAATCGCACTCCTTGACCTTGGCCTGCTTCAACTCATCACTTTTTGTGCTCAACCGCTCTTGCAATTCCCTTATCGCTTTTACGGACTCCTCCACACCTAGTTGAAGTTTCCTTGTCCTTCTCCCATTGTCTTCCTCAAATTCTTCTGAGAGTTTTGCCAACCCTTCTAGGTTCTTGGAGACTAACTCCTCTTTGGTGGCAAGCTCCACTACTTGCTCCTTTAAACCGTTGTTCACTATTGAGAGATCATGCAATTTCTTCTTCAACTGTCCATTTTTGGTCTTAAGCAAATAAACCTCCAGTTTGAGCTTTGTGTTGTCTTGCTCAAGCTCACCTAATTGTTGGAAGATTTCAGTACTTGATTCCTCCTCTTCAAATTCTGACTCTTGCCTTTCCTTAATGCAGTCTTGGTTTCCCAATTCCATCTCCTTAACTCCCTCAGAAGCTTGCACAAGGGTGAGCACCCGGCTTCTTTTCTTTCTGGAATTTGGTGCCTCCAAGACCAAACAATCTCTGACTTGGCTTGTTCCGGGGGATGTTACCTTGAAGTTAACACTTTTGCCTCCACAGCTGAAGGAAATGTCCCTAGAACAAATATCAACTACCATACCCGTTGTGGCCATGAATGACCTCCCCAAAAGTAGTTTCCAGTCCCTACCACTGGATTCTCCTCGTATGCAATTCAACACGACAAATTCTATCGGCACCATCAAACCGTGCACATTCACGTAAACTTCCTCCACAATACCAACTGGGGTGATGGAAGAATTGTCCGCCAAAATGAGAGTCTGAGAGGTAGGCTTGATCGACTAAATCTTCAGTTGTTTGTATACCTCTAATGGCATCATATTGATGCTAGCCCCCATATCAAACACTGCTCCCATCTTTGGTGAACTCTCAATTTGTACCTCTATGATGAAACTTTCGGGGTCCTCAAGTTTAATGGGTAAGTTTATGCCAATTCCCCTATCTTTATTAACTGTGAAATCTAGCACGCTTCCCTCGGTTTCATCAACTCCTAACTGGACAACCTCTAACACGTTAACATGTTCATCGGAGCTTGATGCCTTCTCCTTGTTCTTGACCAATGCATCAAAAATCTGTGCCAACTGAGTTTTCATCTTCCTCAGTGACGCTCCATGACTATTTGCTCTCTGATCATTGGACTGCATGTAAGCTAACATTCATTGCTCAGAGGCATGCAAGGTGTTCTTGAGAGCTTCTGACCCGATACCAACCATTTTGATCACTGTGCTCACTATCTCCTCTAGAGACTTGTCCTTTGGTTGGCTAGCGGAAGCTTGGGAATTAAAGTTGGGTGGTGGGTTACTACTTGAACATCCCCATTGATTGTTATTGTTTGCCCCTCCTTGATTGTATCTATTGTACCCACGGTTTTGGTACCCTTGATTATTGTTTCCACCTTAGAAATTGTTATTGCCACCTTGGTAAGTGTTGTTGCCACCTTGGTAAGTTGTTGCTCTTAGGTGGTTGTTGTTGGACCAAGACAAGTTTGGGTGGTTTCTCAACCCTGGATTATATGTGTTTGATTATAGGTCATTCCTTGGCCTTGGGAATTCCCCAAGGGCTTGGGCTTTCTCTTCTTGCCTGAAATGCCCTTCTCCTCCTTCTATCTCCCCCATGACATGACTCACTCCTTGGAAGGACCCTGGTTTTCCGGTTATAAGCTCCTTGATCGATTGGAGTTCTTTGTTCATTCTGGACATCTGAATCTAAACTTGGGTATCCTGACCCACTTCTATTTTTCCACCCCTTCTCACGTGTGATGTTCTCTGCTGTGAGTTCTGGGCAATCTTCTCCAAGATGTCATACGCCTCAACTGCCCTCTTATCTGCTATTGTACCTCCGCACGCATTGTCCACTAGCATTTGTGTTATCGGTGAAAGTCCACTATAGAAGTAATTAACCTTCAACTCAGGGTGGTATGTATGCGGTGGCATCTGTGCTAACAACAAGTTGAACCTCTCACATGCCTCATGGAATGGTTCACCGTCCTCCTCAACAAATGATGCTATCTTCAACCTTAGGTCCTTTGCTTTCTGCGACAGAAAATACTTGTTGAAAAAGACCTTGCACACCTGACTCCATGTCACCAGCGATCCTAGCCTCAAGTTCATGTACCATGTCATGGCGGCATCCTTCAGACAATACTGGAAACACCTAAGATGAAGCTGCTCTCTTGTCAATACTGCTTGACGAGCCATTACCGGGAAGGTCTCTAGGGTGGCTTCATACTGCTTCATAAATTGGAGGCAATCCTCGGTAATCCACCCACTAAACGATGGTAGGAGGCTAATGTGCATAGTCTTCAACTCATACTGCCTTGTTACATCATCCAGTACTATGGCAGTAAGCACATTACCTACAAACGGGAGAGTGTACTCGCCCATGGTGAGATCTAGTGTTTCATTCCCATGTACACTTCCCTCATGCTCTCGAGCCTGCTGCTCATTCTGATTCTGATCGTTCCTGTCTTCCCTATTCTGCCTAGGGTTATCCATAGGAACACCGGCGTACATGTTTCCCTCTAACTGACCAGTCCTTCTACCCAACTGATTGATGTTATCAATAACTGGAAACACTGTTCCTCTTAACGATCTTCTTCCGTGCATATACCTAGAATCCTGAAATTTCACAACAAATAATGCACAACGTAAACGAGAAACAAATAGGGTAGATCAGAAATGTTACTAGACTAACTATTGTCTATGCAAAACTAATCAAACTAAACATGCCACTCCCCGGCAGCAGCGCCATTTGACAAGACGTTTTTCTTAGTGTCGTTTTAAAAGCTCAATCCGTCAACAATATTTGATAAAACCTCACAAAGCCTAAATTAGTTTGAAAACATAAATATAGTAGCAAGTGGGGTGTCGTCCACAGGGAGCGGAGTTAGCTAAATTAGTTATTGCTAAAGTAATGATATGTATATATATAATATCGAAACATGAGTTGGTGAAAATGTAGGTGGTCAATTACACTAAAAATAACACTAAATTAATTATGCAAACTAAATGAAGGGGGAAATGGAATGAGGGATAAATATAGATGATGGAAACTAAGGAGTTAATGGATACGAAAGTAAATACTAGGCAATGCAACAAACTTGTCAATAGCACGGCTATTCAAGGTAACCGACCTAGGATGTATAGAATCGGTTATTTATCCCTAGAAGGTGGCCAACCTAGGATGTATAGTGCGGACCACCTATTAGGGATTTATCCGTCGTAAGCTACCAACCTAGGATGTATATAGTTGGTTGTTTATCGGATTCTAGAAATGAAGCTCGTCTACCTAACAATGACTCAACCGATTACAAATAGTCACCCTAGGATGTATAGTAATGACTTCTAACTCTCTCACGGGTTCCGACCTAGGATGTATAGTGCCGGAAACTCGATCGAGGTTAGATTAAAACCGCGGTTTAAGAGTCAGAATTCATGAATTTCTATCCATTCTTTAGAGCTTTAAACAACTAAATATGATGTATATCTAGATGCAATACTCATACATAATACAAAGACATCTTGCAAAGAGGATGTATCTACACAAGAAATCAATGATACACATTCACAACAAGAATAGATCAATGAAAGATAGACATGAATATCAATATAATATCAAGTTTATGTACAAGCCCAATATTCAACTAACTACTCCATCAACCCCTTAGAGGGGATTTAGCTACTCATTACAACTAGGAAACTAAGAGAAAGGAAAGAGAAAGAACCCTTGGAGAACATCTCCTTCCTTGAAATGGCTCCAATCTCCTAACTTCCTTGAAGTTGAGTAGAGAATGTAAGGATTAGAGAGAGAGAGCGATTCTCGGTCTCAAAGTGTTTAACCTCTGCAAAACGGAGTCAAAAGCTCCCTAAAACGTTTCTATACTTTTCTATTTATACAAGATACAAAAAATAGGTCACTTAAGCTTTGAAAATCAAACTGCCACGCTCGGAGTGCGGGTGGAGTGCGGGTGAATTACCCGTACTGTACCCGCACTGTATGAGTTGCCTTCATCTTCAGTTCTCAGATTAGGGCAATAGTGCGGGTGGAGTGCGGTTGAATTACCCGCACTTTACCCGCACTTGGAATCGCACTTGAATCGCACTTCCCTATCAAGTGCAAAATCTACCTTCTGGCTTGAGCAACAGTGTGGGTAGAGTGCAGTTGGATGACCCGCACAGTGCCCGCACTCTAATGTCAGGTACAACTCTGCTCTTCTGTTCTTGGTGACAGTGCGGGTGGAGTGCGGTTTGATGACCCGCACAGCACCCGCACTCTAACGTCAGGTGCATCTTCAACTTCTCTGGTTTGGCATTAGTGCGGGTAGAGTGCGGTTGGATGACCTGCACAGTATCCGCACTTTATCGTCAGGTGCAACATCAGTTTCTCTGGTTTGGCATTAGTACTGGTTAAGTTCGGTTGGATGACCCGCACTGTACCCGCACTTTATCTCTTCACTTGCATCCTGTCCCGGCTATGATATGAGTGCGACTGGAGTGCGGTCAGAGTGCGGTTGCGACCAGCACTTGACCCGCACTGGACTCGCACTGTATAGCTGTTTGTACTCCTTTGCCTTTACTTTTGCCCATTTTCTGCCGGAATCACTGCAATATGCTTCCAAACCTGTTTTTACATCATTTCCTACAATTACGCACAAAACAACCCATCAAAGATACAAAAACACACGAAAACAGAACATAAGGTAGGATCTGAGGGCCTAAATATACTACCTATTTGGCCCGATCACCAACGGTATTGCAAAAATGACAACTGGGAATAAATGAAGAGATAGTACCTTTTAGATTTGAAGAAGCACTAGTGGGAGTTTGAGATGATACCTTGACTTTCTTTTTAGCTTTGGCTTTGGGAGGATTGTTCTTATGAGACTTTTTGACTTTCTTGCCATTTGCCTTACTTGAAGGAGGTGATGCTTCCATAAGCTTCTCCTCAACTACCTAGCCGCTTGAATCTCCTAAAGGATTTGTAATAGCCAAAGCTTTGTTCATATTGATCGAGCGACTAGCTAAGTCATTAATGGCTTGCTTTGCAATGTCGATCTCCTCAAGGTATTCTTGCTCTTTATCCTTCAAGATAGAAGCAATCTCCAACCAATAAGAGGTTTCAACAAACTCATCCACTTGAGTCTTAATCAACTCATCTTTCTCCTTAACCTCTCTCAAAACTTCATCCCTTTGCTTTTCAAGGCTCTTAATTTTAGCCAAAAGATTGTGATCGATTGTATTAGAACTAAAGCACTCTTGATGACTAGGATCAATCTCCTTATCCATAGATACTCGACAACTATCCTCTAGCTTTGAGTAAGAAGCCATAAAAGCAACAAAGTTGCTAATGTGTTCTTCTTCACAAGTGGACTCGTCACTTGAGCTTTCCTAATCGCTTGAGCTCTCATCACTCTAAGTGGCCTCCATAGCTTTGCCTTTCTTATCCTCCTTAATATTCCCATTAGGACATTTTAAGGCAAAGTGTCCAAAACCTTAACACTTATAGCATTGAACCTTGCTTTTGCTCTTGGCTTGACCATCCTTGTCATTCCTTAGAGTAAATGACTTTTTGACTTCCCTCTTCTTAGACAAGTTGCCACTAGGCTTGGCACATCTTCTCAAAAACTTCTTAAATTTTCTAACCAAAAGAGCTGTCTCCTCCACATCGTCTTCGCTTTTGTCTCTAATGGCATTGAGAGCTATACCCTTGCTCTTGGCTTTAGGCTTCAAGCTCATCTCATAAGTTTGAAGTGACCCGAGCAAATCATCGATGCTCATGCTATAAACATCTTTGCTCTCTTCGATAGCAGTCACCTTAGCCTTGAACATTTTGGGTAATGACCTCAAGATCTTCCAATTGAGACTCTTGTAGGAGATCGGCACCCTAAGAACTTGACATTGATTAGAAATGCTTAGAAGCTTGAATTGGAAGCCTTGGAATTTAACTTCTTCACCAATTTGTAAATTTTTAAATTGTAAAGTAAGCATTTGGACTCTTGATTTCCTAACCGCCATAGTTCCTTCATTGGTAACTTGGAGAGCATCCCATGCTTCCTTGGATGAACCAAGGTTTTGAATGAAAGTAAATTGATGACTATCTACTCCTCCAAAGATAGCATTCATCACCCGATGATGCCATTTTGCCAATTCGAACTCATTCATAGACCATTCACTTCTAGGTTTTGAAACCACATATCCATCTTCGAGCATCTTATTTGGAGAGGAGTATCCCTCTTCTACCATCATCCAAGCTCTCTCGTCAATGGAACGAATGTAAGCTTTCATTCGAAGTTTCCAAAAGCCGTAGTTGTAGCCTTTGAGTAGAGGAGGTCTAGAATTAGAAGCACATTCAGTCACTGTTTCCTCTTGAAGTGACATGACTCCAAAAACCTTGCAATTTATCATGATTGAACAACCATGAACCTAGAACACTAATCAATACAAAAGAAATGTCATTTTGGTATGGAATTATGCTAACATGACTCAAAAACCTAACAGGATGCTCCATTGCCCTTTATCTATGGACGCTCTATCTAGGAGCACTCTCTGACTCTAATGGAGCTCCATCAGATGGAGATTGTGTTCCAACAAAGATGGATCTAATGGAGATTGTCCTCCATCTTAGAGCACTCTCTAGCGATCTCCATCTCTGATAGAGCTTAATCTGAGTAGTATATCATCAATATAAAGAATGAGGAAAACCAACTTGTCGCCTTTGATCCTCTTGTATACACAAGGTTCGTCAGGGTTTTGAATAAACCAAAACCCTTTACAGCTTGATCGAACCTTATGTTCCAGGATCTGGATGCTTGCTTTAGTCCATATATGGACTTTTGCAACTTGCATACTCTTTTTTCTTGGCCTTTTTCAATGAATCCCTCTGGTTGCATCATGTAGATGCTCTCGTCAAGACTTCCATTAAAGAAAGCTGTCTTGACGTCCATTTGCCAAATCTCTAGGTCTAGAGATGCTGCAATGGATAAGAGTATCCTAATGGATTTAAGCATGGCCACAGGTGAGAAGGTTTCCTCGTAATCGATACCTTCTTTCTGTGTATAACCTTTAGTTACTAGTCTAGCTTTAAAGGTTTCCACCTTACCATCCATACCTCTTTTCCTCTTGTATACCCACTTGCACCCAATGGGTTTTATCCCTTTAGGCAAGTCTACAAGGGACCAGACTTTGTTATTGAACATCGATTCAATCTCGGATTGCATTGCCTTTTGCCAATGACGACAATCAACATCCTCCATAGCTTCCTTGTACATGTAGGGATCATCGTCGTCCGGGAGATTCTCAACAGATTCTCCTAGACCGATATATCTTTCGGGTTGTGTTCTAACCCTCCCACTACGACGAGGAATGGTAGGTTGTTGATCTTGTGTTGGAGTGAAATTTACAATTGGGCTGGGTTGTGAAACCTCTTGTGGAATTGTATCTCCTGACATCTCATTCAGGACAATTCTACTTTTGGGCACAAAATTATTCATATAGTCCTTTTCTAGAAATGAAGCATTTGTTGAAACAAATACTTTTAGAGCAGAAGGTAGGTTGTTGATCTTGTGTTGGAGCGGAACTTACAATTGGGCTGGGTTGTGAAACCTCTTGTGGAATTGTATCTCCTGACATCTCATTCAGGACAATTCTACTTTTGGGCACAAAATTATTCATATAGTCCTTTTCTAGAAATGAAGCATTTGTTGAAACAAATACTTTTACAGCAGAAGGACTATAGAAATAATATCCTTTAGTTCCTTTTGGATACCCCACAAATATACATGTTTCCGAACGGGATTCCATATTTTCTGTCTTTCCTTTCAACACATGTGCAGGACAACCAAATATCCTCATGTGTTGTAAACTAGGCTTTCGCCCAGTCCATAATTCATGTGGGGTTTTAGGGACAGATTTAGATGGTACATCGTTTAGAATATATATTGCTGTTTGTAGAGCATATCCCCAAAAAGAAATAGGAAGTGTTGAATAACTCAACATTGATCTAACCATCTCTAAAAGAGTCCTATTTCTCCTTTCTGCTACCCCATTTTGTTGAGGTGTACCTAGTGCAGAAAGCTGAGAAACTATCCCATTATCAATAAGATATTGCTGAAACTCTCCAGATAGATATTCTCGACCACGATCAGATCTCAAGATTTTTATATGTTTCTCAAGCTGATTTTCTACTTCAGCTTTGAATGCTTTGAACATATCAAATGCATCCGACTTATGTCTCATGAGATACACGTAACCAAATCTTGAGTAATCATCTGTGAAAGTGATGAAGTACTCATATCCACCTCTAGCTTGAATGCTCATATGACCACATACATCAGTGTGTACTAGTCATAAACATTCAGTGGCTCTTGCACCTTTGGTATTGAACGGCCTTTTGGTCATTTTACCTTCCAAACAAGATTCACAAGTTGGTAGATCATCAACCTTTAAGTCACTTAAAGGTCCATCACATACCAATCTTTTAATCCTATTAAGGTTAATGTGACCTAGGCGTAAATGCCAAAGATAGGTTTCATCTTTTGATAATTTTACTCTTTTATGATTAGGTTCCGTTATTTCTGTGTCTAACGAGTGAGAGATATTTCTATGCAAAAAGAATAAACCGTTTTCCAATGTACCTTTGCAAACAACTTTGTCATTCTTACTAATAATAAAAGTTTTATTAAAAGTAACCGAATATCCTCTTGAATTGAGGTACATAATAAACGTCTATTAAATCTAAATGCCTACTAGAATCTAAAATAACTCTAATATCTCCGACTGCACTTGCAAACACTAACATTCCGTTGCCCAAGCGTAAATTGACTTCATCTTCATTCAACCTTCTCTTTTCCTGAAACCCCTTCTTCCTTCTTTTTCTGGGACTTTGGGCAATCTCTTTTCCAATGTCCCTTTTCACCACAAAGGAAGCATTTCCCTTTGATCTTGGTTTCCTTCTTGGTAGGCCCAAGTTGCTTTTTCTTCTGTTGTTTCTTGACCTTCTTACGGGTCTTAACAGTAGCAACTTTACCAACCAAATGAATCTCTTGACCTTTGTTTTTCACAAGGATCTTTTTCAGCGCTTTGAACATCTTGCATCAGGCCCTGCAAGGTGTAGTCCAACTTGAACTGATCAAAGGAATCTGACAGTGAGTTAACTACCATATCAATTTTGGTCTCACCATCAATCTCAGCACCATTTAGTTCAGCAATATTGAGATGTGCTATGACTTTCATCATGTGATCTTTCACAGATTGTCCAGGTTTCATCCTAAGATTCATAAAAGTAGTCACTGCCTCTCTCTTAGTCGTCCTAGACCTCATAGCAAACATTTCCTCTAGAGACATCATTATATCAGCAGCGGACTCCATTCCTTCATGTTGCTGTTGCAACACGTCGGAGATAGTGGCCATAATGTAACATTTTGCCATATCATCAGAAGTCTTCCACTGCTCATACTCATCTCTTTGAATCACATTAGATTCATTATTAGGAAGGGTTGGTTTCGGAGTGGTCAGAACAAACTTATGTTTTTCACTTTGCAGCAACAACCCAATTTTCCTTTTCCATGTTACGTAGTTATCTCCAGTTAAGGTGTTATCTTTCAGGATGTTCATAAGTGATGGGGTCATGATTTCTGATTAAAACAAAAACATATATAAGTAAATAATCATGATAATAGCACTTTTAAAAATTTATCTTGAACTAAAATAAATAATTCAATCATAAAAATTCAACGGTGATCCAACACCCATAAATATTACGCCTTCTTTGGGAGTTTGCACTATTTACTAGTTAGACTAGGTCCCACCTAATTGTTAACATAACAACCAGCGTTTTTCATTTTAGCCTTATAATTTTTATTAACAAGAACTCTTGGGAGGATATTAATAAAATTACATTGAGTGTGTTACTAAGATATCGACCCTCAATTTTCTCTCACGAAAATCCCTCCTTGGGAGTAGATTTCGTTTAAGTCAATTGTCTAGTCTATCCTTGTAAGGAAGTATATTGTTAAATTCCATTTATGGACGCCCCTTGGGGGGATTACCAAAAATAATAAAACTCAACTAATCTTGGAGACCATAGGCGTTCTTGCACACCTTCTCCCACTCAATTATTTAAGGCGTGTGATTAAATCCCAAAGAATGATTTTTACCAAGTTATCTAGATGCCAATTAGATACCTAAATCATTCAATACATGTTCATACCAAAAGAGATATATGAGTGGCACTCCTATTCTAAAATGTCATGTTATCATACAACAACAAATATTGTAATATTTAAGCAAAAATTAAATAGCAACAATTTTGGCCCATCCTAGAAAAGCAAGTAAATTACAATTGTTAGGAATACAAGATCTTAAGGTGGCCATCAACCATACGCTCATCCCTCGGCCTCCTCCCATGGACGTGCACAGCCCACAACCCCACAAAGGGGCTGCCTTGCACAGCCCATAAGGCCACACAAGGCTGCCGTGCGCAGCCCACCAAGGATTGGGCTTGCCATGCGCAGCCCAATCCAGTCCTAGGGTGCGTACAGTGCTCGTTCTCGGTTCCAGTTGCTTCGTTTTTCTTCGTGTCTTCGAATTTTTAATACCCGAATACATTACATCATATTACGAATAAATTACTGCCGCAAATTTTTTTTTTATTTTACTGCAGTAAGATTTACAAAAAAAAAATACTGCACCTGATTATAAAAACAAATACTGCATTTATTTTACATACAAAACAAAAAAAATAAAAACCCTAGCAACTACCAATAAGGAATTATGGCAATAATAGACCACCCTTCTTGTTACAACTCCGAAAAAAAAATTACATTGAAATTCTAGGACCAAAATCGAGCAATAACAATTCACTTTATAAAACATATATAAATCCATATATTCAACATGTAATTATATATGCGAATACCTAGAGTGCCATCTCTTTCTAAAACATGTATACTCACAATAAAAAAGAAATAGATTCACGTATATATACGTTAATTAATTAAAAGGTACAACCAAGGCTCTGATACCAATTGTAGGGAAAAATCGATATAAAATGCAGCGGAAGAAATGAAAAATAGATTTCGTATGGTTTTAAAATTTTTCTCAAAGTTGAACCTTAAACTTTTAATTAATTAAACTCAAATATATACGGTTAGAGTTAAATACCTCTTGATGCGTGATCCGATTGACTTACGTCGATTGGTAATCCACAAAATCTTTTCCGATGCCCGTGAACAGTACCTGCGTGAACAGTACCCGTGTGAACAGTACCTCGTGAACAGTACCCCCCCCCCCCCCCCCCCCCCCCCCCGTGAACAGTACCGCGAGATCTTCCAATCCGAACACGTACGTGAATCACCTAGGAGCGTGGTCTCCCATTTTCTTTGAATTGCAAACCTGAGAATGGATGAACAAAGTTTTCTTTTTCTTTTGTTAGTCAGAAAACAATCAAAAGAAGACAAAAATTATTCCGGTCACTTTTGAGTTCTCAATCTAATGATCGAAACTCGCGTGAACCTAATTCGATGTTGTACACACAAGCTTATTGATGAACAAGCAATCAGTGTACTATCAAAGAATAATCTCTTCTCTCTTTTATGTTTAGTAGAATAAAAATTATCCTTTTCTATGAATTGAGAAGAAGAAGAAAAATTGAATCATTCAATCAACTATGGTGGCCGAATTCTATATGTGGTATTATATAGGTGGCCAAAATTTTGCTTCCTCTTCTATTTAGGATTGCCGAAATCTTCCTCTAAATGGACTAGGGTTGCCGCAAATCACATACCAAAAAGAGTTTGTGTTGCACCCTAATTTCCATCAACCTTTAGACTTCAAAACCTAATACAACTCATAGATATTTTTATTCTTTTATTGACTAAATAAAAAGACTTCTTATTTGATTAAATAAATAAAATTAATTATTTATTTTCTTATCAAACAAGTCTTTTACTTTTAATATACTACTACCAATAGTATAACTTTAGGAAACATATTTTCTGATCAGAAAAAGATTTGTTTCTTAATTAAACAATTAATTAATAAATTAACTAATTCTTAATAAATTAAAACAATGAAACAAAATAATATATTAGGTTAATATATACACCTTGCCGCCCCACTTATATAAATGGGCCATATATTATTTTCTTATTTCATTTAATCCATTGGACTTTAAATAAAAGCCCACATGTGAACCAGACCCATTCTTACTAAAAGAAACAAGCCCACATGTCTCCTTTTAATATATTAATATAATAGTGCAGCCCATTAATTAAATAATAGACATATTATATACTTGATATATTAAAAACAATTCTAGATGGACCCTTAAATCGGCCCGGTAGAATATATCAAGTGATCCATACAAATACGTGTGGATTGGGGATCTTGGCGGGCTATCTATATTTAAGCTTCAATAGACACAACCTAATCACAATCAACAAATGATTCACTTAGGTCCAATCTATTAATTTTAACTCATTCCACTAAAGAGCTAAAATTGAACTCTTAAATAAAGATAGAATAAGGAGATGTTTCTCATTCATACCCTAGAAAATCTTATAGGAGATGGTGTATCCTCGTGAATTATTTCAGTAATTGCCAAGAGCTCATAGACCGCCTATAGCTCTCCAAGTTACCATATTTCCTCATATGACCACATTTCGAACTTGGATACTTTGACTTGTCCAGAAGCCATGTCTTCAATAATCATTATTGAAAACTCAACGTTGAGATTTAATATCCAATACCTCAAAACATCCATATGATGATATTATACTCTCATTTAATAAATTGAGCCACGATGTCCATATCTATAAATGAAGTCCTCTATCGATTAACAAATGTATACCACCAAACTATCGAGGATAGACTATGCTATATAATCGTACTCATTGATAACTCTAATGATAACACTTGCAACCATAAGTCCATCATTTATCTCAGGATTAAGATAGACTCTCCGATTGTCCTCTTTAATGAAAAGACTTATATCTAGTGACGGTTCTAGATAAAGTATTTCATTGTGATCCAGTTCAATGCACCTAGTGCACTAGATTCTTTTACTCGAAAACCTTTCGATGATTTTAGACTCATCATATTCATTTCATCCCACTCAAATGCTAGTAAAAGAATTCTACAACTTTAACAAGATAGAGGTGCCCAACCTTTAACTTAAGTTGTGAACGTTATTCAAGACTAACTAAAGAATTGTGTCTACCTCATACATATCCGGATGTATGAACAATTCTTCATGTCTCATAGTCTTTTGACCTTATGATTATTTACCTAGACAATTATAATAATAAATGCTATAAGTAATTGTAAAAATCAGAATTCACTTTATTAATATGAGAAGATTGTAAATTATAATATTACACTCTTGCCATTGAGCATAATCCTAACAATACAAACATAAATTTTCATTTATTGGGTTGAAGATTTGGATTTGTTTTCCAAATAAAACCATAGTTTCAGTTAGGGATGTCAAACAAAACGCCACTCCCACGAGGATCCATCCCACCATGCCCCATACAAGGCAGGGTTTAATCAAAATAAATGGGGTCGGAGCGGGTTTGGGGCCGAGCCCTCTACCCCGTTTTAGAAACGATGCTGGGTTGAGGTTTTGTATCCCCATCCCGGTCTCGCCCTGACCCAATTTATTATTTATTTATTAATAAAAATAAGATATAATTTTTTAATTAATTAAATAATATATATTTTAATAGTAATACTAAGATATAACTTATATTTAGTTTTCGTTATCTGAAAAATCTGATGTCGACTTTAGGACAACATCTAGACTTGATGGAGCAGTACTCCACAGTCAGAGGGGTCCGGGCATGGACTGGCGAGCATGGTCGCGGTTCTAGGCCCGTTATTGGTATCGGGCTTCAGTTCGACAGCTAGGTAGTTGGTCCAACAAGACATGGCAAAGCCAGTTGCTAGCTTGAACCGGTTCCTAAGGATACTGGTACCGGTCGTGACGGGCTGGTCACGATACTCTTTCACACACAAGCAGGGCAAATCTAGCTAGACTTTGGGTTATACAAAAGTGAATAAATGACAGTCCTTGATATCTTTAATTCAATCTAAACTTTTGTATTATGGGATGTACATTACTCTTATTATTTCTTTCTCTCTATATCTCTCTTTTTTTCTCATACAATAGGGGTCTCGATTGAGGAGACTAGTCGTTCTATAGTAGGATGAGTCGCAAGATCATGGCATCATTCATAAGGCTAGTCGTTCTATAATAGAAGTAGTTCTCCACCCTTTTTTTATAAATCTCAAACCCTTAACTCTTCTTAAGTTGGGATATTTAGAAGGTGCATTCGATGTGGTAGGTGAGGTGACTGCTTTAGAGGGGGAGCCCTTAGCACCATCTTTACCAGGCCCACAGTGGCACATGCCTTGAAGGGACGTGATTGTTCCAGTTGTGACCTAGTGCTGACTGGACAGTCTAGTAGGTAGGCAGGACACCTCTCTTCTGGGTGGGATAACCGCTAGGAGATCTCTACCATTTGTCAGTATTGGGCATAGCGAAACACACGCATCAGATGGTCAGGACGGTCCTACCTATACCCTAGTGTCCATGTGGACGCCACGTAGGTGATTAGGTGGCGTTTTCCTTGATTCTGGGTGGACAGAGGCACTTGAACTGGAAGACGAGGTTGCTTTCACAAATTGACCTTTGCTTGGGGGGACAGTGCCAGCGTCTGTCACGCTGCCACTGTCAAGCACTTCTTTCCAACATTTCCCTTTTCTACCTAGCTGTTTTTTGCATCCCTTTTGCCTACTGGAACTCAGGTTTCTCTTTGGTGATGATTAGAGTTGAACTCTGGTAGGGCTGAGCTGGACCGTGATCTGGACGTTGATGCCAATCGATGAGGTGCTGTTGGGGTCGTCGATTCCTTATCTTTCATTTCCCTTATTAACTGGAAGCAATAAATGCCCACACACCTCATGCCTTCTGCTATGGTTCCTTCCTCAATCTAGCTGGTCCATATGTTAGGGCTAGCATTAGCCTTCCACGGGTCTGTTGATGACCTCAGTGATGTTTCTAGACTGTTCTTTTACGTTTAGGGCATCTCGGCTCTCTTAGAAGAATCTGGAGCTTGAGGGACCGTTTCCTCTAGTACGTATAGGTGAGTTGGGTTCTCCTAGTGTGCGGGTTGGTCCTGGTGGTACCAGAGGTCCCGGTACTTGTAAGGGACCGATGTTAGAGGGTGGAGAGGTACTGTGCTAGGCCCGGTTGTTTCGAGACCGAGATGACTCTCGTTGGATCGGGGATTCCTAGCATGACCCCGATTCTAGCGTGGTTCCCTGGAAAAAGCGCTCCCTTGATTCTTTGGCCATTTTTAGCAGTTAACAGATTTTTTATCAACTTTTTTAAATTTGTTTTTATTTCTAAGGATGAAGCAACTCTTTTATAGTTTTCACAATTTACTTTTCCTATTTTTTGTCGTTAATTATTTTCGTGGATTTGATTCTATTGTTAATTATGAATATTTAAATTTTATTTTGTGTGTTGGTATTGGGTTTATTAAGAATGTTTTTAAAATACTATTAAATAAATAGAAATTGTGCAATATATAGAAATTGTGCAATATTCATATTTATAAAAAAAAATTGGGGTGTGGCGGGGCGGGGAGGGGTAGGGTTGTTTGGGTTGGGTCCAAGTAATTATTTTCGGGTTGGGGTCGAGATTTGTAGTCCCCGCAGGGGCTACGCACACCCCCCCCCCCCCCCCCCCGATCGAGCCAAATTGCATATGATTTTTTACCCCTATTTCTGATTTTTTTTTAATGTTCTCAGGTAAATCCCTCTGATTTGATAGCTTGAATCAAGTAATGTAGGTACAATCATATCACAAGGGCATTTGTGAGAAAATTAATAATTTCAAGATAAAACTGCAAATATGAGAGAAAATGTGAAGCTAAGGAGGAATATCGCGGCCATGTCGCTTGAAGCAAACAGTGAACTAATCCAGGGATTGTCATCCCCAATGCGTCACAGCTGTGCCACCGCAACAAATATACAAGAAGCCAGCGAAGACAAGTCCAGAGAATGTCGCGGACGTTGCATCGCCATGTCAAAACTGCGACAATGAGGGAAGAAGCCAGAGAAGACATTTCTAGATATTGTCGTTACCTTGGTGTCTCTAGGCAATCACCGTGACCCCCACTTAAGAAACTCAGATCCAGATGTTGCCTTTATGGTCGCTGCCTTGCCAACCGTGAAAACCAGATTGAAGACCGTATAACCGTCTGTCACAGCGTCCAAATCAAGACAGTCGGCCCGTGACACATGCCACCTCAGTGAATCTGATGGTTACAAAACCTTACCTTTAAACCACTATATATACTCCCCTTGGATTCATTTACAGGAGACTCCAGATCATAGAACAATCCATATACCCAGATTCGACCTACATCCATTTTTGATCTTGAACTCATCTTTTCCATCCCAAACTCAACAAATAAAATATAGATTACTTCACCCAAATCATTCCTCTCTACCTATCTTTTACACCCATTTCATGTGTCACTTTCCATTTGACTCCATCATACTACACATCCTCATCTTCCACTATTTGTATTATCAAGGTTCAACAAGGAGATAGAAGGGATCAAGCTTACAATAGAAGGCCCATAGGTGATTTCCTTATCTTTTACCTATTCTATTTGCTTGTAATCATTTGTAACTAAACCCCATTCTAGGGGATTGATTTGAGAAACTATTGGACATTGGGTATTTGCTAGCTATCAACAATATGTTCTACAATTATGGTTTTACTCACTTTATTAATTAGATCTTATTCTTTATGTAATTGATTGAGAATATCGCTTGTTAATTGCAATATTGGTAAGATAATGTGTGATAAAATCAATTGAGAATTGACAACCTTAGTTCGTTAAAGTACATAGTGAATATGATGGGTTAATTTGTTGATATATCAACCCCGATTGCCTAGACAATTGATCGTCACTAACCGATGTCACCATTATCCCCTCTCTAAATATCATAGGTGATGAAGTTTGGTGAGAAATGGTTTCGTTCAGTACCCACGGCCAACCCATACTTTCGAATGAGATGGGTCCTTAATTGTGTGAACCGTACATTAATGAAGCTATTTATGCATTGCCCAAGATCCAATGGCAACTCTATCAATTCCTTAGACCTCTCTTTAATTCCATATCTCTTATCTAGATAAGTTGAGTATTCTGTTTTCCATCTCCCCTTTATTTTACTTTACTTGTTGTCCATTTTAATTTCTATTGGTTTTCAAACCAATGATTTATCTTTTCATGCACTTAAATTAGTCTATAACATAGATTTATTAGCATTTCAACTATTCATCCTGATCTCTGTGAACAATCTTTTGTTTGCCATTTTACTAAATTTTGTACTTAAGTGTGGATATAAGTAGTGAAACTTGGTTTTCAAAGTAAAATATAAATATCTTTTTGATGAGTGTAAAACGGCCTCTACAACCAAACCCACCCCACCCCCCCCCCCCCCCCCCCCCCCCCCCCCCCCCCTCCCCCAGCTACATATATTCACATTATACATAAATTCTGATATTATTGTATGTAGGCAATAAATTATGATATTATTAGTATAAATTAATTAATAAATATCTTCCTTATTTTATTGTCCATGAAATTAGGAGATAAAATCAATCTAAATTGTTTAATTAATAGTAATCATTCAATTAAACCTTTCACATTATCTTTATAACTCTTCAAGATTTTAGGTTGCGAATTGTAAATTTATAAAAAATTTATGTTTTGCACTTAAGTAATTTTATTCCTACTGTTGCAAATCAATTCTTCTTATTCTCTATTTGAATAATTTCAGGTACTAGTATACAAAATAATAATATTTTATGTTATTGATATGATTTTGATACATTCACTACAAGAAAATTGAGCTACTGGAACAAAAAGTTTTGAATCTATTAGAAAGTAATAACATATTCGTCTCTAAAAAACATGAATAAACCTTTAGGGACGAAACAAATTATTCGTCCCTAAGAAGGCCAAACTTGACAAGACTTTTAGGGACGAAAAATATTTGTCCCAATAGAATGTCTACCGGGATGAAAAAAATCATTCGTCCCTTAAAAATACAACAGTGACGAGACTTTTAGGGATGAAAAACATTTGTCCCAATAGAATGTCTACTGGGATGAAAAAAATAATTCGTCCCTTAAAAATACAACAGTGACGAGACTTTTAGGGACGAAAATCATTTGTCTCAATAGGATGTGTATTGGGATAAAATAAATTATTCGTCCCAATAGGATTTCTATTGGGATAAAATAAATTATTCGTCCCTAAAAAGTTTGAGAACTTTCTTTTTAAAAACAAATAAAAGAAAAGGGATTCAAATATAACATTTTTCTATTAAATTTTAAAATGTAAAGAAAAGTCTCTCTATTCCGAGTACGATTAACGATAGACGCTTTGATCTGATAAATATATGATTTTAATAAAATTGTTTCATTAAATGCTGCGATAAACGTTTTTTAATATCAATTTGTTTATCATATAAAAGTAAAATTTAAATTATTGAAATTAATCTACGAATAAAATTTTAATTGAAAAATAATCAATAAAATTTAATAATATGTAGAGGTTATCTATAAAACTTATGTTTTTACTAATAAATTCAAAGCAACAGGAAAGTGGACAAGTCTTGCTTTCTCACCACCTGTGTGACAGGTTCAACACACCCTAAGATTAAAACATTAATTGTGATTTGGTGTGATGAGATGGAGCTGACAGAGTAGAAATTATATTTGTAAATGGAATTTATTATAGTATAATGGTAGGAAAGACTTTTTCAAACGCCCATGCACAACCTAAGACGAAAATATTAGTTTATGCAAGTAAATTATAATGATGGAATTAAAGGCGGTGTAATAAGAAATTATACAAATGATATGTTTTTTTAGTAGGGTGTATTTAGAAATTATAGGTTATAAGATAAAATTAAAGTGATTTACTGAACAAAACCTCATTTTTTGGAAACAATAATAAATAAAAAATAGGTGTTCTAACAATCGATTAATGAGACGAGATGAGGTTAATCCGGTGTATATCTCTTACACATATACCACGAGGTTGTGAGTTCGAGTTATCCTCTCTAAAAATAACCTGAATTTATGTAATACTTCAACAACAACAAAAGTCGATTAATGATATTTCTAAAATATATTTTTTTTGGAAAAAAAATTAATCAAGTTAGTTGTTCTAGTAAGCACTTAATGAAATATCCTTTAATGGTAGATGTACATTTATCCAATAGGGGCATAGCTCAGCTGGTAGATAGAAGAGCTTGGGGTTTGGACAAATGACTCACAGGTCAGCGGCTCAAATCCTTCCAATGACAAAAGCTTTCAAAAAAATACATGGTCCCGAATTAATAGACATTGTCGGAAAAAAAATGTACATTTAGGATGAGAATCTATCCTTTTTAAGTGATATACTAAATAAAACCTGATTTTTTTTCTGGAAAACAAATATAAAAATTTAGTTATTTTTAAAAGGAAAATTTTTGTTTTTTTAGTAATTAATTAATGTAATATCCTAACATGGTCACTATATTTATATTTAGTATAGAATCTGTCATTTGGATATTGTAATAATGAATAAATCTCATAATATATATATATATATAAATATTGTAAGGGGTCGCTCTACAATTAGTAGGTCGGGTCGAATTCAGGTAAGCCCACGTAGGCTGTTGGATTGGTCAAACATGTTGACTGGTCTTCTTCAATAATCACCCGCAAAACAAAAATGAAAGCAACATAAGAAAGAAAAAAGAATTACGGTGGTTATGGTGATTTAGGCCTTAGATGCGGTTGGGCTAAGCGTTAATAATATGGATTAGCTGCAAAATACTATAAGAAGATTATGGTGGCTAGAAAAATGGTTTGACAGAGTTTCGGCTTAGCAAACTAGCATTTTTAGAGAGAGAGAGAGAGAGGTCAAAATCCTCTTCTTAGAGAAGAAGGGTTTATTTATAGGCCTCTCCGAAAGTGACGTTGAACGTGATTTCAAGATCCCCAGAAATTCGCCCAGATTTCATGGGATAATATCATGATCTCATCAACTCAACGAATTCGTTACAGTGATTTTGAATTGAATTGACCAAGTCAAATGATAATTCTGAGGAGGCTTGTTTGGGTCGATCCACATTGTTAGGCCTAACCTGATCCAAACTCAAAACCTCATGGGCTTCAAAACATTGGACCCAGAAGCCATTTTTGGCTACCACAGTTTGTCCCCCACTCTCTAAAGAAGTTCCTGATTTGGAGAGTGTAACTTGAGTAGAGTCGACTGTCGATTAGACAAAATGTCGAATAGAATGATCGACAAGATTTCCAAGTTCGACGGAATGTTGACTGCTTCGTGGATCATGAAGAGCTCAATTAATAGGCTTGAAGCGGTTCAACTTCTAGGGCTGACGTGGTACACCAATTTTGGTACGATTTCAAATTTTGGGCACACTTATCGAAGATATTAAATTTCAAATTAACTCTTGTAGTTACCTTGGTTAGCCAGTCCCCATAATGATAACGACACATGGCGATCTGGGTTAAAAAGTGAGTTTATAAACACAAACTCACTCCACTAGTCTTTCACTTCACGACTTCGATTTCTCTCAAAAATAACTTTCTTTTCCAGAAATCTGCAAACTTCACTAGAGGCATTTTCCAGTCAAATCTCTAGATTTATCCTTCAAGGTAAGCAAAAATTCCTTTTTTTTTCTTTTGATTTGGTTTGCATGAGACTTGATTTTTGTATATAGGGAATTAGTGAAATAAAACCCAGAAATTTCTATCCCACGTTTCTGTGTTGTTCTTGGTAAACATTTATTCTGAAAATGGATTTGATCCATTTTGGGTGTAATTCTGTGAGACTTATTCTATTTGTAAATTGCTATTGTCGCTATTTATTTTCGGTCAAGATCCTCAGTCCATCGATCCAGCTTGATTAAGTTTTTGACAGATCTACTGAAACCCTAGGTCTATAGAATATATAGATACCCTAGGTTTTAATCTTTAGATTATAAGTTGTGGTATAAGATTTCGGTTTATGCTTGACTCTTGCATTGTCTACATTTGTCAGCTTTTGGAGAGATGTCGAACGAACTCACAACCTCAGAGATAAGCATTACCTGGACAACTAGTGATTCAGGAAACCAAGCTAAGGAGGGAGTCGAAGCTGATTCATTAGATGTCGAACGACAGATAACTATAGCTGAACCTTCAGGAGTAGAAATAGATGAGTCAGAGATGGTAGAGAGAGGAGCTGTGCTCGTTGTCGCACAAAGAGCTGAATTCCCTGAATTTATTAGCGTCAAAAAACCATCATGTTCTGGTAGACCACTAGGTATTCTAGCCGGAGATAATCCAGGAAGTGTACTTACTGATGACAACATGGATAATATAAGAACGATATATGGAATCCCAGATGATGTCGTTCTACATGCTGCTAAAGAACACGAGCGAGCTGACTGGGACATCCCTAGATGGACTTGCTTCTATGAATATAACTCCGGCCAGGGGTTTAGGTTTCCTGTCCCCTCTCTGGCTCGATGCCTCCTGGTCTATTATGATATAGCCCCTGGTTTGTTAATGCCAAATAGTTGGAGACTTCTCATAAGTCTGTCTGTTTTACGTGAGAAACACAATTTCAAATTTGGGATAGGCTCTCTCTTGCATAGCTATTACTTGAAGTAGCATGTGTATGAGAAAGGTCGATTCTCGATGATTTTGAGGTCCAATGCGACTCAGCTGATAACGAACCTCACAACGAACGAACGATCGGAGATGGAAAGATGCATTTTATTTTTGCAAAGGGTCCACTGGTTGATGGCCCCTTTGGGAGAGAGAAGTACATCTACCCACGGGCCTGGAACAGATATGGTGAGTGTCTATCCCCCAGTGTAGTTTAGATTGGTTTTAGTTTTTCCAAAATTTTGACTAGAATTTGTCCTTGTAGAGTCAACAACTGAAGCCCACAAAATTATATGCGATGACGTCGTCGGACATATGTAAAAAGTATTAGCTATTCCAGCAAAAGAGAGAAGTTAGAAGGTACTAATGGCTGAAGGTAACCTTAGGTCTAGTACCATCTGGAAATATTCTACATGGAATAAGCCTTGAACGCCTTATCTTCTGATGAAAGATTTAGTGTCATTCGTTTTGATTAGACGAGGTTTTGAGATGCTTTGTGGTACACAATTTTTGACTTTTATAACTGATGCTGAACGTCTTTTCATAGCAAAGTCAATATCAAACATGAAGTTCAACTTGCCTATCCCGGATGAGGCTTTTAAAAAGCAGAAGGAAGCTATGGCCAAAAAGAGGGCGGTTGCGCTTGCAAAGAAAAAAAGTGTGGAGGAGGCTACATCGACAGATAAGTTGATCGTACCAGTTGTCGAGTAGACTCTAGAGTCCTCTTGTGAGGTGGATCCCCTCGGAGCGCCTAAGAAAAGAAAAACTATCGAGGAGAAAGGCAAGGGGAAGTTGATCTACGATAGGTCCAAAGCACCGTCTGCTGAGGTCATTCGGAAGAATTCTGATTTGACCTTGGTCACATTCTCTAAAGGGGTTTCAGTTTTCAAGGAGCCAAGTAGCTTCTTACAGAAGTTGGACGACCTCTTCTTCTCAGTTGATGAAGAATATCTGAAGGGGAGGAGGACAGATGAAATGATCGACGCAAGTCTTGTCTCCTCTTTCCAGGTGTGCATGTATTTATTACTTTGCCATAAATTTTAATATATCTTGGTCATGTAGGAATTTAATTGAACAAATTCTCGTGTACAAGCTTTCCAGATGCAATTGGCTTTGAAGGACAGGTATATCGCAAGTCGAGAAAAGTGCTCTAACCTTCAGAAGGCGATCGACACGTTCAAACAGGAAAATGAAACGATCGACAAAGCAAAACAAGAAGTCGATAAGAGGGCTCAGGTACTTGATGCTGAGTTGGTCATATTCAAGGAAGCCACTGCCAGTAGTGGTCGACAGTTGAAGGAGGCTATGGTAAGCCTTGCAGAGAAGGATTGACATATAGTTGAATTAAATGATCAGCTTATGAGCATCTCAGTTAAAGCTATGTGTGCTACCAAAGTCAACCTCTTCAAGTAATATCTGGCCAGAGAGCATACGAAATGGGACCCTCATGTAGAGATTGCAGATTGGAAGGAGGCTGAGCGTCTAGCCGCTGAGAAGTCTCCTGCCAACGAAAATGACGAGGGACTCGACAAGGATTTAGATGTTGATGCTGATCCTACTCATCCTACACAAGATGCTACTGTTTCTGACCTTCCTATGCAAGATTCCACACAAGACCAAACCAATCTTTAAAAAACGTTTATTCATGTATATGATCTTTTGGAGATTTGTACTTTTTTTTTTACTAATTTGAATCGATAGATTGATGAGACCTTTTATTATTCACAATTGAGTAATGTTGTTATTTTGCTTCGCGTACTTGCGTAACTTATCTTAGGTCGACATGATAATTATTTGCTTGAAGAGTTGTTTAACTTGACTAGGTCGATACTGTTGTACAAAGGTTCGAGTACATGTGTGAATCAATTTATTCGACTCGACAATCTCATTTGATCACTTACAGCGTTATTTATTTCAGTTGACTCGGTCGTTACATTGGAACAATTGCTTACTTGAGTATTTTTTGGTCGCTATGACTATTACTTTGATTGATAATTGAATAAGGTCGACTAGACCGCTATGTTAATGAGTAGTCGCTTGCAAATGTCATTACATAAAAGCTCGAACACATGTTATTTAGTTTGGTTGACGTGAAAGTTAAATTGAAAATTGCTTACATGCGTAAGATATTTTGGTCGACACAACAATTTTGTAAGAATTCGTGTATTATTCAATTTGTCAACACAATTGTTACAAAAGAAGTACCGTACAAGCACCAATCAACTCAATCGACATGATTGTTACAAAAGAAATCGCTTTCATGGGTTAATAAATTTAGTCAACATGACTGTTACAAAAGAAATCGCTTTCATGTGTTAATAAATTCTGTAGACATGACTATTATAAAAGAAATCGCTTTCATGCGTTAATAAATTTAGTCGATATGAATGTTACAAAAGAAATCGCGTACATGCATTGTAAATATAATGTGAATTGTCCCCATTGGTACTCCCCCAACTCCCCGTGTGTTGTCGATAATAAATATGGGGAGTTGAAGCCCTGTGTCTTTGGATTTGAATCACGTCCTTGAATGCAGGATGTCAAATTATGTTTCTTTGAATGTAGGGTGTCAAATCTAGTGTCCTTGAATGTAGGGTTCTTGTTCAAAGTATCTATAAGAATTTGATTCATAACTTGTCGGAGTCGACAACTTCATAAGTTAAGTAATAGTCTTATTGAAAAAAATTGTTTTTTTGTGAGCTCAGTTTTGCACTTAGTTGCAACTAAGGCGTCATCATAGCTCTTTTCGATTGACTTGTTAGTATAGGAAAATGAAAATACAATTGACAATGTAGAAGAAAGAGAAGATTGAGTTTAGAAATGGTACTATTTGAGATGCAAAGCGTTCTAACTATTGTGTATTTCTCGACCGTCAAGGCTTCGAATTTTGTAGGTGCCTCGACCTTTCACGTATGTTATTTGATATGTACCTTCCCATGTCGGACCCAATTTCCTGCTTCTTATTCTCTGGTATTCTAGAAAACCCTTCATAGTACCCAGTCGCCGATTTTGAATGTTCTTATTTTCACGTTCTTATTGTAATGTCGAGCGACTTGTTGTTGATAAGCCTAAATTCTTAAGGCTGCTCCTTCACAACGTTCGTCGAAAAGATCCAATTCAAATTGGAGTTCCAGGTTGTTTTGTTCTTCACAAGGGTTTTCACTTAGAGTGGTCGAAAGTTGAGTTTCGATTGGGATGACCACTTCCGATCCATAGACAAGTGAGAATGGCGTTTCTGCTGTTGATCGACGAGGAGTGGTCCTGTACGACCATAGGATCTCGGGAAGTTTATCAGCCTATTGGATCTCAACTGCTTTGAGTCTTTTCTTCAATGTATTTATTATAGTTTTATTAGTCGACTCAGCCTGACCATTTTCTTGAGGGTAGCGTGGAGTTGAGAAGCTCAAGCTCAACTTAATTCCATATTTGTCGCAGAAATTTTTGAAGTCGATTGTGATGAATTACGACCCATTATCGGTCACGATTTCTTTTGGTACTCCGAACCTGAATATTATTTGTTTCCAGACAAAATTGCATACCTCAATGTCTCTAACATGTTGAAAGGCTCCCTCTTCGACCCATTTAGTGAAGTAGTCTGTTAAGACTATCATGTAGATGACTCCTCCTGGTGCTGCTGGGAGTTTTCCTACAATATCCATTCCCCATTTCATAAATGGCCAAGGGGCCGAAATTGAATTAAGCGTATCTGGTGGGAGGTGAGATACTTGGGCAAATCTTTGGCATTTATCGCAGTGCTTCACATGTTTCTAGAGTCGGACCCCATTGTTGTTCAGTAATAACCGGCTGTGATTGCTCTGTTCGACAGACTCCTTGCACCCAAGTGATTTCCACATTCTTCATTATAAAGGCTTTTGAGAACGTCGTATGCTTCTTGTGGTGTGACGTATCTCAAATATGGACCTGTAAATGATTTTTTATAAAGCTTACCATACAAAATACAGAATTTGGTCTACTTGGCCTTGATCTTTCTTGCTTCAGCTTTGTCGTCTGGTAGGATATCAGCTTGTAGGTAATCTATTATTTGGTCCATCCAGCTTGACCCGTTATTGACTGGTGCCACATTCTCTTCGTCTTGTATCACAGGAAACAACAAGTGAGCAATGGGTATAGATTTGGGGCCGTTAGTTTGAGTTGTCGATCAAGGTTTGCTAGGGCGTACGCCCGCGCATATTCAGTTCTAGGTACCTGCAATATAGAAAAACTGTCGAATGTGGATTCTAGTTGTTTAGCTTTGGCCAAGTAGGCTGCCATTCTCTTGTCCTTTGCTTCGTACATTCCGTTCGTTTGTCGTATGACCAATTGTGAGTCGCTAAGGACCTATATATTTTTTATTCCCAAGCTCTTTGCTAGGTCGAGTCCAACGATCAATGCCTCGTACTTTGCTGCGTTGTTTGTCACATGAAAGCTACAGTGAACTGATTGTTCGAGGTTTTCCCCTTGTGGGGATTTAAGCACAAGTCCCAGTCCACTCCCTTTTATATTACTGGATCCGTCGACCGACAAGACCCATTTTTCTTAGGTCGTGTCCCCAGTAAGAGTCATTAACTCCTGTTTAGCCTGTAAATTATCGTTAGGAGTAAAATCTGCTATAAAGTCAGCGAATACCTGTGATTTCATTGATGTTCGCGGCTGGTGAGAGATGTCGTGCTCACTGAGTTCAACTGCCCAATTTGTTAGTCGACCTGAAAGTTCAGGTTTATACAATATATTTTTAAGTGGGTAGGAAGTCAGTATCTTAATCAAATGGCATTAGAAGTAGGGCCTTAACTTCCGTACGGTTTTGACAAGTGCTATAGCCAATTTCTCAAGCTTACTATACCTGGTTTCTGCGTCGAGTAGGGACTTGCTCACGTAGTACATTGGATGTTGTGAATGTTAGGATTATGCTCAATAGCAAGAGTGTAATATTGTAATTGACAATCGTTTCATATAAATAAAGTGATTTCTGATTCTGCAAAATCTTATAGCATTTATAATTATAATTGTCAAGGTAAATAATCATAAGGACAAAAGACTATGAGATATGAAGAATTGTTTGTACATCCGGATATGTATGAGGTAGACACAATTCTTTAGTTAGTCTTGAATAACGTTCACAACTTAAGTTAAAGGTTGGGCATCTCTATCTTGATAAAGTTGTAGAATTCTTTTACTAGCATTTGAGTGGGATCAAATGAGTTATGATGAGTCTAAAATCATCGAAAGGTTTTCGAGTAAAAGAATCTAGTGCACTGGGTGCATTGAACTGGATCACAATGAAATACTTTATCTAGAACCGTCACTAGATATAAGTCTTTTCATTATCAGGACAATCGGAGAGTCTATCTAAATCCTGAGATAAATGATGGACTTATGGTTGCAAGTGTTATCATTTGAGCTATCAATGAGTACGATTATATAGCATAGTCTATCCTCGATATTTTGGTGGTATTCATTTGTTAATCGATAGATGACTTCATTTATAGATATGGACATCGTGGCTCTATTTATTAAATGAGAGTATAGTATCATCATATGGATGTTTTGAGGTATTGGATATTAAATCTCAACGTTGAGTTTTCAATAATGATTATTGAAGATATGGCTTCTGGACAAGTCAAAATATCCAAGTTCAAAATGTGGTCATATGAGGAAATATGGTAACTTGGAGATCTATAGGCGGTCTATGAGCTCTTGGCGATTACTGATATTATTCACGAGGATACACCATCTCCTATAAGATTGTCTAGGGTATGAATGAGAAACATCTCCTTATTCTATCTTTATTTAAGAGTTCAATTTTAGCTCTTTAGTGGAATGAGTTAAAATTAATAGATCGGGCCTAAGTGAATCATTTGTTGATTGTGATTAGGTTATGTCTATTGAAGCTTAAATTTAGATAACCCGCCAAGATCCATAATCCACACGTACTTGCATGGATCACTTGATATATTCTACCGAACCAATTTATGGGTCCATCTGGAATTGCATTTAATATATTAAGAATATAATATGTCTATTATTTATTTAATGGGCTGCACTATTATATTAATATATTAAAAGGAGACATGTAGGCTTGTTTCTTTTAGTAAGAATAAGTCTGGTTCACATGTGAGCTTTTATTTAAAGTCTAATGGATTAAATAAAATAAGAAAAATAATATTAAGCCCACATATATATGGTGTGGGCGGCAAGGCTAAATAAAATAGCCCAAGATATTATTTTATTTTATTGTTTTGATTAAATGGGAATTAATTAATTATTTAATTAATTAATAGTTTAAATCAAAATCTTTTCCTGATCAGTAAATTAAATACCATGTGTTAGATTAGGATTGGAATTCTTTTAAGTGATAGGAGTCCTAATGTGGTAAGGATTAAGTCCACATACACTCCTTATTATACAAAGAATTCGGCCACCAATAGTCCTACAAGGGTTAGGATTCTTGAATTGATAGGAATTAGGGAAAAAGATAATTCCTTTTCAAGTAAGGAAATTAACCAACCCTAGATTTCTTATTCAATGAATTCGGCCAACCCTGCTTGGTGAAGGAGAAAATTCGGCCAACCTATAAATATAAGGTTATGAATTTTCGGCCACCAAGAAGCAAAATAGAGAGAGATTTTTGTTTGTTTTGAAAATAAAAAATCCTACTCTATACACATAGATTTTCGGCCAAGAGAGAAAAAGAAAATAAGTTCTCATTCGATAGTGCACTTACAAGCCTTTAACATCAAAAGGTTTTGTGCACACTTTCGATTTAGGGTTAGGCGAGTTTCAATCATATTGATTGTGAATTCGAAAGTGACTGGAACTATTTTTTTAGGCTCTTGGTGTTTTACTATTGAAGATCAAGATCAGAAATTCCATACATCCATTCTAAGGTAAGCAATTCAAAGAAAAATGGAGACCACGCTCCTAGGTGATTCACGTACGTGCTAGGATTGAAGATCTTACGGATTACCATCGACGTAAGTCAATCAGATCACGCGACAAGAGGTATTTAACTCTAACCGTATATTTGAGTTTAATTAATTAAAGGGTTAAGGTTCAAATCTTTAGAAAAATTTTAAACTATACGAAAATTATTTTTTCGCCTTCCGCTGCGGTTTTAAGCAATTTTTCCCTATAGTGAATTTTCCTCCTCTCTGACTAACACAGCACTTACGGTGGTGTCAAATAATGCCAGGTACAAGTATAGGGTTTCGTTGTCTTTTTGTTTCGACAATAGTGGAGGTGAAGTCAAATATTCTTTCAAGTTTTACAGAGCTTTTTCGCATCCTTCGTTCCAATCGAACACCTTGTTTTTCCTTAGGACGCTGAAAACTGGCTGACATTGTTCGGACAACTTGGAAATGAATCTATTGAGAGCTGCCACTCGACCAGTAAGTTTATATTCATCTTTGATGCATTTAGGTGATTCGATTCCTTTGATCGACCAAATTTGGTCTGGGTTGGCTTCGATTCCTCTTTGGGTCACCAAGTAACCTAAAATATTGCTAGAGGAAACACCAAAAGAGCATTTAGTATGATTAAGTTTCATACCGTATTTGTCGAGCATGTCGAACACTGCTTCAGATACTCTTTGTGTTGTTGAGCGACAAGAGATTTAACCAGCATGTCGTCAATATAAACTTCCATAGTTGATCCAAGCATATCAGCAAACATTTTGTTGACCAACCATTGGTATGTCGCAACTGCATTTTTCAATCCAAAAGGCATAACTTTATAACAGAAAATAGCTCATTATGTGATGAATGCAGTTTTTCTTGGTCGTTCGGATGGATCAGAATCTGGTTGCAGCCAGAGTAAGCGTCCATGAAACTGGGTAGCTCGTGTCCTGCCATGGCGTAGACCAAAATGTCGATATGAGGAAGTGGGAATGGATCTTTAGGGCAGGCTTTGTTGAGATCTGTAAAATCGAATGCAGTCATGCCATTTTCCATTCTTTTTATTTACGACCACGACGTTAGCCAGCCAGTTAGGGTACTTGACTTCTTTGACTGATCCGATGTCGATCAACTTTTACACTTCTTCGTTGATGATTTTACTTTGTTCAGGTGTGAACTTTCTCTTTTTCTGCTTCACTGGCGGATGACTGGGATCTACCTGCAAATGATGAACAATTACCTCAGGGTCGATGCCAATCATATCTGAGTGTGACCTGGCAAAGCTATTGCGACGCTCCGTTAAGAAGTTGATTAACTGCTTCCGTATTTGTTCAGGTAATCTCATCCCGATTTGAACCTTATGCTCCGGTTCTTCTGGGTCTATCGACACCTCATCAAGATCTTCAATGTTAGGCTTATTTGATGTCGACTCGACCTTTGTTTCCAGTAGTTGCTATAATTGCTCATTCCTCTTTTTCATGGCATTTTGATAACATTCTCTAGCTGCTCTCTGTTTGCCCTTGATCTCACGGACTCCCCACTTGGTAGGGAATTTGATCATTTGATGGTAATTAGGTGGGATGGCTTTCATCTCATGAATCTAAGGTATACCTAAAATTGCAGGGGCTGACAGTTGATCACCAAAAAGTTGATATACAAGTTCATGCCTTCCGCATAGACTGGTAGTACAATCTCTCCAAGTGTGCTTTTTTGTTCGCCACTGAATCCGGTTAATACTGTCATTTGACAACTAATTTTGGATTCTTCGACCTGCATTTCCTTGAGCGCACAGTTAAATAGAATGTTACAAGAACAACCATTGTCGATTAAGATTCTCTTAGTTAAGCAATTAGCAATATATAAAGAAATGACTAAAGCATCATGATAAGGAGAAAACAAATCTGATTTGTCAGTCAACTTGAATGTGACTGTTTCGTCTATTATGGAGGGATGATCTCTGCTCGGCTGAATCTCTGTGTTCGATACTTGTCGAGTGTGCCTTTTTGCAGCTGAGTAACTCATGCCGCTGACTTCTGATCCACCTGCTATGTAGTTAATCACCTTTTCTTGTTAGGGCGGCACTGGTGGTCCATCCTCATAGCTGGTTTGTTGCTTTTCTTCTCATCGAGCGACAGTCTATTTTCCTTTGTCGGTGAGGTACTCCAACAAATGTACTCGCTTTAATAATTATGTCACTTCGAGCTTCAAGGCGACGCAATCTTCCGTGCGATGACCATGATCTCCGTGGAATTCACATCGAAAGTGGGCGTCTCGATGTTCTGGCGGGGCATTCATCTTTCTTGGCCATTTAACTGTCCTCCCTATTTCCTTCATAATAGCCACAAGGTCGACTGGTTCTATACTAAGGTTGTATTTCGGGATTGAGGCTACGATCGACTAGTTCTTGGAGGATTCTAATCATATGGCCTTCTGCCGTTGTGCCTATTGTGTCGGTAGTTGTTGTCACGTCGATTTCCTGTTGGATAAGGTTCGACCCTTCTATCGATTGATCTTCAATCGACACGGTCATTGCACCTGTTGTAGTTATTGGTTTTCCTAATAAAGTTCGCTTCATCTTCCTCCCATTTGATCTGAGCACATGTTTTTGCCAGTACATCCTTCATGGTCTTGCATGGATATTTGGTGAGCTCCTTGTAAAGGTCTGAGTCGAATCGAAACCCTTTCCTAAAAGCAGAAATTGTTATCGATTGATTGCAATGTGGGATCTGCACCTTTTCCCTATTGAATCGTCCGACATACGCACTCATGTTCTCTCCACTTCTTTAGGTTATCATGTATAAATTTTTCGACTGCTTTTCGAGTTTTTTGCCTGCTTGCGAATTGCTCCACAAAGTATCTGTGAGCTGTGCAAAAGAAGAAATAGAGTTACTAGGCAAATTTGTATACCATTGTAAGGCGGGACCACCGAGGCTGAATCCAAACGCCTTGCACATGCATACTTCTCTGAGGTCACGTGGGATCGCTGCAGTGAACATGCGTTGCTTATATTGCGCTATATGGTCATCCAGATCTATTGTGCCTTCAAACTGCTTCATGTAGGGGATGCTGAATTTTCTAGGCAACTCAACGAGCGCAATGGCATTGACAAACGGTGAATCTGCAAAACTATTAGCCATGCTCTTCTTGATGGGAGCTGGCACTCCTAGTATCCTTTGAATGAGGGCCTTCTTTTCTACAAAACCTACGAGAAAGCTCAAAGTCAACAAATAAATGATAACCAATATTTGGTGTTACCAAATTCGGTGTCGACTGCACCGACACTGGGGTTTTCAATATGTGCTCCTAGCGCGGATCAACAATCAAAATTGGCCCCTACGGCACTTCTTGCTGGATCTGCGGATGAGGTTGGTTTGCTTCAGCTTGGACTGTTTGCATCGTATCATGGCTCGAGCCCTCGTTGGTGTTGGTTTCCAGGTGTGGAGGATCCGCTTCGATGTTGGGGTTTGTTCTGTCTGTGTTATGTTAAGTGTTGACCACTAAAACTGGAGGTTCGGGAGCTACATTGTTGGGTGCTCAGTCGATGATGGCTCGCAGTTCAGTGTTGCGAGTTCGAGCCGCAACGTTCTCCACTTTGAGTACTCGCAATCTTTCAGCGTTTGCAGTCATCTTGGCGGTCAGCGCTGCAATCTGATCTTCAACAGTGTGGGCGTTTCCATCTCCTGACATTTTTGAAGCTTTTCGTCCGACTCAACTAGTTTTTTTTGTTAAGCTGCAATGGGCCACACGGTGGGCACCAAACTATAGGGGGTCATTCTACAATTAGTGGGCCTACCTGAATTCGACTCAACCCACTAATTGTAGAGCAACCCCCTACATATATAGTATAGAATTGTTAGGATTATGCTCAATGGCAAGAGTGTAATATTGTAATTGACAATCTTCTCATATTAATAAAGTGAATTCTGATTCTTACAATTACTTATAGCATTTATTATTATAATTGTCAAGGTAAATAATCATAAGGTCAAAAGACTATGAGACATGAAGAATTGTTCATACATCCGGATATGTATGAGGTAGACACAATTCTTTAGTTAGTCTTGAATAACGTTCACAACTTAAGTTAAAGGTTGGGCACCTCTATCTTGTTAAAGTTGTAGAATTCTTTTACTAGCATTTGAGTGGGATGAAATGAATATGATGAGTCTAAAATCATCGAAAGGTTTTCGAGAAAAAGAATCTAGTGCACTAGGTGCATTGAACTGGATCACAATGAAATACTTTATCTAGAACCGTCACTAGATATAAGTCTTTTCATTAAAGAGGACAATCAGAGAGTCTATCTTAATCCTGAGATAAATGATGGACTTATGGTTGCAAGTGTTATCATTAGAGCTATCAATGAGTACGATTATATAGCATAGTCTATCCTCAATAGTTTGGTGGTATTCATTTGTTAATCGATAGAGGACTTCATTTATAGATATGGACATCGTGGCTCCATTTATTAAAGAGAGTATAATATCATCATATGGATGTTTTAAGGTATTGGATACTAAATCTCAACGTTGAGTTTTCAATAATGATTATTGAAGACATGGCTTCTGGACAAGTCAAAATATCCAAGTTCAAAATGTGGTCATATGAGGAAATATGGTAACTTGGAGAGCTATAGGCGGTCTATGAGCTCTTGGCGATTACTGATATTATTCACGAGGATACACCATCTCCTATAAGATTGTCTAGAGTATGAATAAGAAACATCTCCTTATTCTATCTTTATTTAAGAGTTCAATTTTAGCTCTTTAGTGGAATGAGTTAAAATTAATAGATTGGACCTAAGTGAATCATTTGTTGATTGTGATTAGGTTGTGTCTATTGAAGCTTAAATTTAGATAGCCCGCCAAGATCCCCAATCCACACGTATTTTCATGGATCACTTGATATATTCTACTGGACCGATTTAAGGGTCCAAATAGAATTGTTTTTAATATATCAAGAATATAATATGTCTATTATTTAATTAATGGGCTGCACTATTATATTAATATATTAAAAGGAGACAAGTGGGCTTGTTTCTTTTAGTAAGATCGAGTCTGGTTCACATGTGGGCTTTTATTTAAAGTCCAATGGATTAAATGAAATAAAAAAAATAATATATGGCTCATTTATATAAGTGGGGCGGCAAGGTTTATATATTAACCTAATATATTATTTTGTTTCATTGTTTTAATTAAATAATAATTAGTTAATTTATTAATTAATTGTTTAATTAAGAAACAAATCTTTTTCTGATCAGGAAATATATTTCCTAAAGTTATACTATTGGTAGTAGTATATTAAAAGTAAAAGACTTGTTTGATAAGAAAATAAATAATTAATTTTATTTATTTAATCAAATAAGAAGTCTTTTTATTTAGTCAATAAAAGAATAAAAATATCTATGTGTTGGATTAGGTTTTGAAGTCTAAAGGTTGATGGAAATTAGGGTGCAACACAAACTCTTTTTGGTATGTGATTTGCGGCAACCCTAGTCCATTTAGAGGAAGATTTCGGCAATCTTAAATAGCAGAGGAAGCAAAATTTCGGCCACCTATATAATACCACATATAGAATTCGGCCACCTATATAATACCACATATAATACCACATATAGAATTCGATCATTGTTCACGGGGGTACTGTTCACGATCACTATTCACGGGGGGTACTGTTCACGATCACTGTTCACGTAGGTACTGTTCACAATCACTGTTCACTGGCATCGGAAAAGATTTTACGGATTACCAATCGACGTAAGTCAATCGGATCACGCGTCAAGAGGTATTTAACTATAACCGTATATATTTGAGTTTAATTAATTAAAAGGTTAAGGTTCAACTTTGAGAAAAATTTTAAAACCATACGAAATCTATTTTTAGTTTCTTCCGCTGCGTTTTATATCGATTTTTCCCTACAAGAATATGTCATTTGGATATTGGAATAATGAATAAAACTCATAATATAGCAAGTTTAAATCACATATTCTGGAATTAGGATTAATCCTCCTTAATGATGTAATGTGAAAACAATTTCAAATACACTATTACCTAATATTTACATTTCAATCCCTTTGTTTTCTCTCCTATATAAATTGATCAATCTGTAACCACATTCACCACAGCAAAACAACAGTTAAAAAGAAATAAAAAATTAGAAAAAGATAATTTAGCATCTGTCTTCAAGTTATAATGCACGAGAAATACAAGCAACCCTTACTCAGTGTGATGTAATAACAATAGGTCGTTGTTCATGGCATTTCATGGTATAAAGAGGAACCTTGCTTTATTTCTTCTCCAACAGGGGCGAAGCCAGGACATTTAAGCAGCGGGCTAAACTAATTAAATTTTTTTTTAAATAAACAACAACAATATGAGAAAATTATATTAATTAAAAATCAAAGATACATTTAGATAGGAGGGGACGCAATGAACTTTACCCCGTCAATTTTCATATTCTAAATAAGAATTCCAATACGCTAACGAACTATCTCAATTTTTTCTTATGAGTTTTCACAGCATCGAACTCATCTATTATGGAATATAAGTAAATGGTATCTGTAATCTCTCTCTCCACGTAGACAACCAAGCAATTTGCAAGAAATTCATCCTCTATCTTGCTGCGAAGTGATGTTTTAATAAGTTTCATAGCTGAAAATGCTCATTCTGTCATTGCTGTAGAAACAGGAAGAGTCAATACCAAACGAATCAATGTATCAATCAAGAAGAAGTGTTCCGACCTTCTTGTTTCGACTAATCGAACACATAATTCTGAAAGAGAAGTGGGTTAGGATTATGTTCAATAGCAAGAGTGTAATATTGTAGTTGACAATCTTTTCATATAAATAAAGTGATTTCTGATTCTCCAAAATCTTATAGCATTTATAATTATAATTGTCAAGGTAAATAATCATAAGGTCAAAAGACTATGAGATATGAAGAATTGTTTGTACATCCGGATATGTATGAGGTAGACACAATTCTTTAGTTAGTCTTGAATAACGTTCACAACTTAAGTTAAAGGTTGGGCACCTCTATCTTGATAAAGTTGTAGAATTCTTTTACTAGCATTTGAGTGGGATCAAATGAGTTATGATGAGTCTAAAATCATCGAAAGGTTTTCGAGTAAAAGAATATAGTGCACTGAGTGCATTGAACTGGATCACAATGAAATACTTTATCTAGAACCGTCACTAGATATAAGTCTTTTCATTATCAGGACAATCGGAGAGTCTATCTAAATCCTGAGATAAATGATGGACTTATGGTTGCAAGTGTTATCATTTGAGCTATCAATGAGTACGATTATATAGCATAGTCTATTCTCGATAGTTTGGTGGTATTCATTTGTTAATCGATAGAGGACTTCATTTATAGATATGGACATCGTGGCTCCATTTATTAAATGAGAGTATAATATCATCATATGGATGTTTTGAGGTATTGGATATTAAATCTCAACATTGAGTTTTCAATAATGATAATTGAAGACATGGCTTCTGGACAAGTCAAAATATCCAAGTTCAAAATGTGGTCATATGAGAAAATATGGTAACTTGGAGAGCTATAGGCGGTCTATGAGCTCTTGGCGATTACTGATATTATTCACGAGGATACACCATCTCCTATAAGATTGTCTAGGGTATGAATGAGAAACATCTCCTTATTCTATCTTTATTTAAGAGTTCAATTTTAGCTCTTTAGTGGAATGAGTTAAAATTAATAGATCGGACATAAGTGAATCATTTGTTGATTGTGATTAGGTTATGTCTATTGAAGCTTAAATTTAGATAGCCCGCCAAAATCCACAATCCACACGTACTTGCATGGATCACTTGATATATTCTACCAGACCAATTTATTGGTCCATCTAGAATTGCATTTAATATATTAAGAATATAATATGTCTATTATTTATCTAATGGGCTGCACTATTATATTAATATATTAAAAGGAGACATGTAGGCTTGTTTCTTTTAGTAAGAATAAGTCTGGAATAAGTCTGGTTCACATGTGGGCTTTTATTTAAATTCTAATGGATTAAATAAAATAAGAAAAATAATATTGGGCCCATATATACATGGTGTGGGCGGCAAGGCTAAATAAAATAGCCCATGATATTATTTTATTTTATTGTTTTGATTAAATGGGAATTAATTAATTATTTAATTAATTAATAGTTTAAATCAAAATCTTTTTCTGATCAGTAAATTAAATACTATGTGTTGGATTAGGGTTGGAATTCTTTTAAGTGATAGGAGTCTTAATGTGGTAAGGATTAAGTCCACATACACTCCTTATTATACAAAGAATTCGGCCACCACTAGTCCTACAAGGGTTAGGATTCTTGAGTTGATAGGAATTAGGGAAAAGGACAATTCCTTTTCAAGTAAGGAAATTAACCAACCCTAGATTTTCTATTCAATGAATTCGGCCAACCCTACTTGGTGAAGGAGAAAATTCGGCCAACCTATAAATATAAGGTTATGAATTTTCGGCCACCAAGAAGAAGAAGCAAAATAGAGAGAGATTTTTGTTTGTTTTGAAAATAAAAATCATACTCTATACACTTAGATTTTCGGCCAAGAGAGAAAAAAAAAATAAGTTCTCATTCGATAGTGCACTTACAAGCCTTTAAATGTTAGGATTATGCTCAATAGCAAGAGTGTAATATTGTAATTGACAATTTTTTTATATAAATAAAGTGATTTCTGATTCTGCAAAATCTTATAGCATTTATAAATATAATTGTCAAGGTAAATAATCATAAGGTCAAAAGACTATGAGATATCAAGAATTGTTTGTACATCCGGATATGTATGAGGTAGACACAATTCTTTAGTTAGTCTTGAATAACGTTCAAGATTTAAGTTAAAGGTTGGGCACCTCTATCTTGATAAAGTTGTAGAATTCTTTTACTAGCATTTAAGTGGGATCAAATGAGTTATGATGAGTCTAAAATCATCGAAAGGTTTTCTAGTAAAAGAATCTAGTGCACTGGGTGCATTGAACTGGATCACAATGAAATACTTTATCTAGAACCGTCACTAGATATAAGTCTTTTCATTATCAGGACAATCGGAGAGTCTATCTAAATTCTGAGATAAATGATGGACTTATGGTTGCAAGTGTTATCATTTGGGCTATCAATGAGTACGATTATATAGCATAGTCTATCCTCGATAGTTTGGTGGTATTCATTTGTTAATCGATAGAGGACTTCATTTATAGATATGGACATCGTGGCTCCATTTATTAAAGAGAGTATAATATCATCATACGGATGTTTTGAGGTATTGGATACTAAATCTCAACGTTGAGTTTTCAATAATGATTACTGAAGACATGGCTTCTGGACAAGTCAAAATATCCAAGTTCAAAATGTGGTCATATGAGGAAATATGGTAACTTGGAGAGCTATAGGCGGTCTATGAGCTCTTGGCGATTACTGATATTATTCACGAGGATACACCATCTCCTATAAGATTGTCTAGGGTATGAATGAGAAACATCTCCTTATTCTATCTTTATTTAAGAGTTCAATTTTAGCTCTTTAGTGGAATGAGTTAAAATTAATAGATCGGACCTAAGTGAATCATTTGTTGATTGTGATTAGGTTATTTCTATTGAAGCTTAAATTTAGATAGCCCGCCAAGATCCACAATCCACACGTACTTGCATGGATCACTTGATATATTCTACCGGACTAATTTATGGGTCCATCTAGAATTGCATTTAATATATTAAGAATATAATATGTCTATTATTTATTTAATGGGCTGCACTATTATATTAATATATTAAAAGGAGACATGTAGGCTTGTTTCTTTTAGTAAGAATAAGTCTGGTTCACATGTGGGCTTTTATTTAAAGTCTAATGGATTAAATAAAATAAGAAAAATAATATTGGGCCCATATAAACATGGTGTGGGCGGCAAGGCTAAATAAAATAGCCCATGATATTATTTTATTTTATTGTTTTGATTAAATGGGAATTAATTAATTATTTAATTAATTAATAGTTTAAATCAAAATCTTTTCTTGATCAGTAAATTAAATACTATGTGTTGGATTAGGGTTGGAATTCTTTTAAGTGATAGGAGTCCTAATGTGGTAAGGATTAAGTCCACATACACTCCTTATTATACAAAGAATTCGGCCACCACTAGTCCTACAAGGCTTAGGATTCTTGAATTGATAGGAATTAGGGAAAAGGATAATTCCTTTTCAAGTAAGGAAATTAACCAACCCTAGATTTCCTATTCAATGAATTCGGCCAACCCTACTTGGTGAAGGCGAAAATTCGGCCAATTTATAAATGTAAGGTTATGAATTTTCGGCCACCAAGAAGCAAAATAGAGAGAGATTTTTGTTTTTTTTGAAAGTAAAAAATCCTACTCTATACACACAGATTTTCGGCCAAGAGAGAAAAAGAAAATAAGTTCTCATTCGATAGTGCACTTACAAGCTTTTAACATCAAAAGGTTTTGTGCACACTTTCGATTTAGGGTTACGCGAGTTTCAATCATATTGATTGTGAATTCAAAAGTGACCGGAACTATTTTTTTAGGCTCTTGGTGTTTTACTATTGAAGATCAAGATCAGAAATACCATACATCCATTCTAAGGTAAGCAATTCAAAGAAAAAGGGAGACCACGCTCCTAGGTGATTCACGTACGTGCTAGGATTGAAGATCTTGCGGATTACCATCGACGTAGGTCAATCGGATCACGCGACAAGAGGTATTTAACTCTAACCGTATATTTGAGTTTAATTAATTAAAGGGTTAAGGTTCAAATCTTTAGAAAAAATTTAAACTATACGAAAATTATTTTTTCGCATTCCGCTGCGGTTTTAAGCAATTTTTCCCTACAAAGTGATATTCTGAAATTCTGAAGAACAAACTACATCAAACTTGTAATGCTCCAACTGTCTACTCAAATCACCTATTTCATTTTGACTGAAATCTTGTGGATAGAAATTCTTAGCAAGAGTACAAATAGCATCAATATCAAACGAATTGAACCTATTAACTGGATTCAAAGCTGAGCTAAGAGTGAGGAGTTCAATTGTTTGATCTGTGAATCTAGTATTCAACTCCATCAATTGAAAATCTATAACAACATTAAATATATTGAAGTGATAATGCTGCTCAAATGTAATATTATCCTTCTGACGTCTTCTACCTTCCATATAAGGTGCACACATATTAGGCATATCAATGTCATGTCTTTCACAAAATGAAACCACATTCTTAAAGAAAGCATTCCATCCATTTTCTCGTAAGTTTTGAAGAAGTATTTTTGTAGTTGAAACAAAATTCAAAGCATTTAAGATATCTTGTGACTTCATTTGTAATGCTTGGCAAAGCATATCAGAGATTCCCACAACTTTGTGTAACAACAACAAAATAAACACAAATTCAAAGGTTCTCATCTCTTTATACACACCTTTGGCTTCCCCCGTATATTGCTATTTAATCCTCCATCAATCATGTATTCGAGAAGAGTACAAGTTGAACAAAACATATCAATCAATAGACTAACGGAGGTGAAATGGGAGCTCCACCGAGTAGCGCCAGCACGTTGCAAAGTGCGAATTTGATCAGCCCCTGTAGTAGTCTCAAGTTCTCCCGAACCAATCAAATCCATAATTTCTTCTTCTTTAACTTATTTCAACTTAGAATGATGCTTTGAAGAAGCATTAACAAAGTTGACAATAGAACCCAATTTAGAGAAAAATAGCCATACATCATGAACTTCTTTAGAAACTGCAACTAAAGCAAGTTGAAACCGATGGGCAAAGCAATGCACATAGTAGGCATACGGACATTCTTTCTTAAATAAGGCTTGCAAACCATTCCATTCACCCTCATATTGCTAGCACCGTCCTACCTTTGACCTCTCAAGTTTTCAACTAATATATTGTATCAAGCAAGTACCATACATATAGCCTTTTGAAGAGTTGTGGCATTTGTATCATCGACACCCATGACTTGGAAAAACCGCTCTCGAACAAATCCATCAAGATCAACAAATCTCAAAATAATCGCCATTTGTTCTTTGTTCGATTCATCAAGTGCTTCATCAACTAGAATACAAAATTTTGCATCCCTGATTTCCTCACGGATCTTATCCCGCACTTTGTTGGCAAGAATACTTAACAACTCCTTTTGAATATTCGGCGATGTATACTTGCTACTTTGCGGAGCATTTTCAAGAACAACTTCTGCAATTTCTTTATTCGCTCTTGCTTGCAACTTGATCATTCAAATGAAGTTCCCACGATTTGTAGAATTAATGGATTCATCATGACCCCTAAAAGCGCACCCTTGCATTGCTAGCCACTTCACAGTCTCTAAGGAGGTCTTGAGTCGCAATCGGTTATGCAAACTACTTCAGAAGATTGTCTACTCATGACATTATCGATATGACATAATGGATCCTTTAAATTATCCCAACATCGCATATGATGATTTTGTTGTGAATTATGATCCCATATATGTTCCTTGAATGGACAATCATCACCACAATTAACTCTTTTCCAATTTTGGAAACCTCGAATAGTAAATGTTGGATAATTTGATGGACAGGTGGCAAAAATGTAGCATGGGAAACAAAATACGTTATCTTCTTTTATAGAATATTCGAGCCATGGAAATTTTTGAAACCAAGAATGTTGAAAGCGCCGCCGTTGTTTCTTATCATGAGTGAATGGATAATTATTCAATATAAGTTGATATGGCCCCATTTTGACATATATTCTCCGAATTTCATCACGCTTGTCAACGGGGTAAGCCTCTATAGGAACACGTGATCCAGGATCACGTTCATAGTAAGGAGTGTTCATATTTGGTAGAGTATCCAGATTCTCAGGTTCAGATCTTCTGGATAAAGAAGGAGATGAAGCATCAAGGTTACATGGAGACTTTAACTTTTTTGATGATTGACCATAGTCTTTTTTTCCAAAGTATGAAGTGATTGTGTTTCTTGGCTTGGGTATATAATTGTCTGACATTATAACCTAAAAGGCTAAAATAATAATTGAATTGTCATGAAGAAAGAAAAAAAAACTATGTACATATATACCAACTTACTGCTAGTAAAATGAGATTCGATAAAAAAATAATAATAAATTAAAAAACCCACTCACCCATGGAACAATAAAAAATGGCAGTAAACAAATATACAAATACCACTAGTTAAAAAAGATGCAAATCCTACAAATCCTAGTATTACTTTATAAACACTAAGCACATGCACACCAATTGTTGAGACAACAAAAATGTTGCTGTATTTTGCTTGACATGCTACATTTAGCACTTTAAAAGATTGAATGGAATCAATAAAAAAATATAGCAATAAATAAACAAATAAATCACCATATCCATTTAATTCAACCACCAAAATCCATTTTGACAAATCTATAAAGCTTGGTTATCCTAAAATATCATTACACAGTTAAACATTTTTAATTAGAATCAAAGCATCAAAAAATTCTTTTCAAAAACAATATAGAGTCATAGAGATATCATATTTTCCACAAAATAAATCTCAATCAGTTTTGACAAGTATCTAAAATAAGTTTAACATTATGTTTATAGCAATATTTACTTTAAACTTCAATGAATTTGACCGATTGAATGGAAACAATACAAGTATACAACACAATTTGGGGTTTTCTAATTAGGAAAAATAAACCCTAACTATTAAATTTATAGTATCCATAAATAAACAATTAGGGAAAGGATTAAACTTAATTACTCACCTCTTGAGAGTGAGACAAATTTGGAGAGAATGTTGAACAATTGCCCAATTATTATTGTTGAAAGTTTGGAACTTGCTGATTAGCTTCCAAATTTTTTTTTTTTGGTTTGTCTGATGCTCTGTTTCATAACTTTTACTTTTTGTTTGTATCTACTTTTGGTTGTTTTTAGTTAGGTTAGGTTGGTAAATAGATTTATAAAGTAAGGGTAATCTTGGAAAACTCTAATACAATGGCAAAATTGTGAATATCTAATAACTTGTAAATTTTTTTAAAAAAGCTAGCCTGGGCTATAGCCCAGGCTATTTCTCATGTACATCCGCCCCTGTTCTCCAACCTCTCCAAGTTCCTACATCAATTGCATCACTGCAATCTCCATCAATCAGAAATAATTAAAAACCTGGAGGATGAAGATAGAGGATGTGAAGATTTTCGATATCTCCAGCTTGTTCGTAGTCCTTTCATTTATCTTGATATTGTTAGTTGTTGTCATTGTTGTGTGGTTGAGTTGACAGTCAATTGATTATCAACTTAGCTGTTGTTCTTGTCTTTTGCAATTCTCATTTTCTTATATACCACCTGCGAGTATATATGACAACTCGAACCTGTGACATTGTCACACTAAATGAGTGTTTTTTACTACGATCATTGTTTGATACGTGATTAGAGAGAACAATTTCTTAATGAGATATATTAAGCCCTTTAACAAATTGTGAAGTATTCCTGGTTTATTATTTTGATTCTAAATACTAGTTTGTGATGTTCTTCCCTATTATTTTGCTTACAAAATTTATTTGGTTTGCTAGGAAATAAAAATAATAATAATTTAATTATTTTAGAACTTGCATATTGCAAAGGAGGCCAGATAGACTGCCTCCTCTATCATTTGAATTATACATATATATATATATATATATATATATATTATTACTTTTATTTGAATTTAATAATATTATTATTTACATATTTGTCTTATTTCCGTGTCTTACTTTTATATATTTTATATTTTTTTTTAAAGGGAAAATATCATTTTCCCCTTGTAGTTTGCCATATTGGTAAATCTCCTCATCTAGTTCTATTTATAGCTATTTTCCTCCTTGAAAATGAAATTACTTGTCATTTCTCCCCTTCCCCATTAGTTTTTCCATTAGAACCTCTTGTTGATTGCTAACCTTGAAGGGTAATATGGTAAAACCCCTCTCACATTCTCTCTTCTCTCCCTCGTCACTTAATTAAAAATGGCTTAACTAATACTAAAATTAAAAAACTTAAATTAGATTTAATAATAATAATAATAATAAATAAGATTTGATAATAGAAAAAATATAAATTAGATCAAACACTACCACTCATCATCCTCATCTTCCACATCATTTCCAACACCCAAACCCTAACCTAATCCGCAACATCTCACACAAAACCCTAGCCACCACCCAAACCTACCAAAATCACCGATTACCACCCCTCTGAGCGATGATCTCCTCCCATCCGAGGAGATCAGCGCTCGATCTTCTCCCAACCTAAGATCGAAGCTAACCAAACCAGCTCTTCCAGCCATCGCTCGATCTCTAACCACTACCAATCCCTTTCTATTTCTTCCCATCTGTTTTCTCCCTCTTCTTTCCCTTTTCAGAGGGGTGTTCACTAGGTTGTGTTTAGCGGTGGTTTTTGGGTTGTGTTTGTCGGTGGTTTCTAGGTTGTGTTTGGAAGTAGTGGTTTGGAAATGGTGATAGTGGTGGTGTGATTGTGGTAATAGTTGTGGTTTCATGGTGGTGCTGATAGTGCTCATGGTGGTTTTTTGGATTTCAGGTTGTGGTTCTAGGTTCAAATGGTGGTCGTGTTCTTTGTTTCATTCAGGTGGTGGTGGTGGTGTTCTCCGTATCATTTTTTTTTCATTTTTTTTCTTTTTTTCTTTTTGTTTTTTTTTTCATTTTTGCTTTGTAAATTAAGAAAAATATATTTTTTTGGTTAATTTTTTTAACCCATTTATTCACAATTATTGAAGGGCAAAAATATCTTTTACCTTGAAAACTAACTTTTTGGATGAAAATTCTAATGGACATAGGGAATATGGTGAATAGTTTCGTTTTCATGGGATAAATTACCATAAATAGAACTAGAGGGGGAGATTTACTAATATTGCAAACTATAGGAGGAAAATGATATTTTCCCTTAATATAATTAATAGAAGAAGAATGGGTTAATTGCAATAACAAACCCTGTGTTTTCCCATTAAGGCTTAATATTCAACAAATCCCATTAATTGTTGCAGCTAGGGATGGCAATGGGTCGGGTTCGGGTCCGGTCCTATCAGACCCAGACCCAGACCCATTAAAAAAATTTAGACCCAGATCCATGAAAATTTTCGGGTTCGGATTCGGGTCTAGACCCGCGGGTCTTAAGCAGACCCAGACCCGCCCCGAGGACCCCCGAAATTTCATGGGTCCGGGTCTGGATCCGCGGACCCACAGACCCGCAGGACCCGTAAAACCTTTAATATACTATAAAACTCACTTTTTTCGTTTTTCCTTTCTATTTTTTTTTTACCTATTTAATTGTGAACTAGTAAAACATGTTCAATACATGAATAATTAACTTGAATTAAAATAGGTTAGGTCACCTAAATGTATAAAACGTCGGTATTTAAGTGTTTTGTATTAATCGGGTCCACAGGTCTGGACCCACGGGTCTTAAGCAGACCCAGACCCGACCCGAACCCGAATCGGGTCTGCTATTTTGGACCCAGACCCGGTCCATGCGGTTCGGGTTCGGTTCGGTACTCGCGGGTCCGGGTACAATTGCCATCCCTAGTTGCAGCCCATGTAAACCATTGACTTCTATTACATTAAATAGTTGACTATGGTTTGAGAGGAAAAAGTCGAAATACCCCTATACTTTATTTGAAATAGCCTTAATTGCCATTAACTCTTAAACGAACCAATTTTAAATAATTAAAAATTGAATAAACTAATAATAAAAGTATATAATCAATTTTTTTAAATAAATAAATAAATAAGGAGGCCAAACTATGGCCTCCCGAGCGGGCAGAGGATGGTGGACTCCTCCCAGATCTAGGAGAAGGCCTCCATCTCACAAAATGGATGAGGCTATGAGCCTCCTCCATTTGTGCTGGAGGCGCGCCTCCTCTTGATCTTATTGGGAGGATGCGGCGCGACGAGCCTCCTCCTAGTCAAAGGAGGCTGTGATCACCCTCCATTGCGCAGATGGAGAAGGTCTCGACCATGAATAAGGAGGCTTGCAGCCTCTTTCATTTTGCACGATGGAGGAGCCGCGAGCTTCCTCACGATGTAGAGGCCACCATTTTTTTTTTCTGTTTTTGAAAATTAAAAAAAAAATAGATAATTATATTCAAATGATGATTTTTGCCCTTGTAAATTCAGTCAACTATTAATTCTAACAAACTTTGACTAACGGCTTGGGGGTTTGCAGCAATTAATGTAATTTGTTTAATATTAGGTCTTTCTTCAAAAATTTATGGTATGTTTTTGCAATTAACCCAAAAAGTATTTCAACATTACTATCAATTTTAAAGCCTGTGTAAAAAATTAGATACTACTACATTTTTTTAATTGTTCCATTATGGCCATTTTACATAACCACATCAAAATTTACTAAACAAAATTTCCTTGAAATTTTTCAAACTAAATTATTTCTAAAGTGAGTTTACTAAACATCTATTCGCTTTTGTTTTCAACTAAAATTGTTTATTTCTTTAAAATAGATTATTCTTAAAGTATGAGTTTAGCAAAAAAAAAAAACCTATCTGCTTTTGTTTTAAGCTAAAAGCGATTATTTCTTAAGCTGCAACACTCTCAAACATAGCCTATGTCCATCTTCCTCGTATGTGGTATTGCAGGTGAGTAAAGCAATGGAGACCGGAAAGAATGTTTAAGAGAAGATTTTCACTAGAAATGGTTTGATATGAGCCACTAAAGAAATTAGAGAGGCTAGTTTTCTTATGTTAGTGGAACTTCATTTTTATTAATTTTATTGTCAAAGATTCTATTATTGTAACTTATTATGCAAACCTTTGACACATTGTAGCATTATATTGTAGTAGGTTCTTGTTAAGTGGGCTAACACTTCTTGTATATGTTAGAAAATTCCATTATGTGGGGCCACACATGTAAATATTAAATTTGTTGTGCTATCTTTGGTTAAGCCTAAATTAAAATGGTCTAATTGAGATTTAAAGTTTAAGGCTTAAGTTTTATAATCCCACACTTAGGTCAATTTTTGATGCAACATTTTTTGAGGATGTTGAGTTTGGGGGGACAAATAAGGTTAGAGACATTGTCTTTGAGGAGGAATCGGTTTCGATTCCCACTATCGCTTTTGACAATGTACAGGTTTCTATACCTATCATTGATCAAGAAGCGAATCCGGATCCTCAACCAGACAATGTTGAATAACCCCCAATTCAAGATGAGGTAATTTTTCCTAAGGAACAAACTTAATAACCTCAAGAACCAGTGCCATTAAGGCGATCCATTAGAGAAAGGAGAAATGCTATTCCGGACGATTTTTTCATATTTCTCCAGGAACATGAGGAAGACATTGGAATGGTGGAAGATGATCAAATCAACTCACATCAAGCCATGCAGGGTTCCAACTCTTAAAAGTGGATTGATTCCATGAATGGGGAGAATAAGTCTATGCAAGACAATGAGGTTTGGGAACTTGTCCCATTACCAGAAGATGTGAAGCCAATTGGTTGTAAATGGATATTTAAAACCAAACGGGATTCGAATGGTAATGTGGAGAGGTATAAAGCTTGTTTTGTAGCTAAAGGCTTTACCCAAAAGGAAGGTGTTAACGGGAAAATTCGCTATGGGTGAAAATTCCGATCAACACCCTTAACCCACTACCCCGGAGGTCGCAGCGGGGGTAGGTACTTCGTACTGTGGTTCTGGTAAGGTGAACCAGCAGTTGCTGGAGGTAGGAGAACAATCATCCCTCCCAACTGGGCTTCGGGGATAGGTAGAAGAGATGGTGCTTGATGTCCCCTTGCTGGTATGGGAGGTTGGTCCTGGTCTGTAACACCTGGTCCATGATGCCCGGTCCTGGTATCCGGACCCGGTACCTAGTCCCGGTATCAGGTCTCTTCTAGCTGGTTCAGTGAATCTTCTAGGTATGTGCTTAAGCATGCAGATAGGTGGACAAGAGAGCTAGGACCAGTGGGGTCGGAACCAAACTTCCATACATGCATAATAAGGAGAGAAACAAGAGAGTGACAATTTTTTGATAGAATTGGACTGACCTAGGGGGGAAAAGCATCACGAATGATCATATGCTAAAAAACCCTCAAACAGTATCCAGAGGAAGGAGAAAGACTCTTCTCTATATTTTATATATCACGAGAGGTGCTCTGGAGAGCTTACATTAGAAGCATGCTTCAAGGAGCTTATACAAATATAGACTGCAACATGGTAGGCCATAGTTTAGATAGGTACCATCTGGTACCGATATGATTCTGGAGAAAATCGATTTGTATAGTAGACTATACAATGGCAGGAGTTGGCAAACTGTATTTCTGGTGGAAAAGTGGATAATTCCTCAATGGCGATGGCGAAAACTCCCATCCATGATAGCGAATACCCTTTGTATATTTCTACCATTGATGGGAATTCCTATATGGCAATTCAAAACCCCCATTTCTGGATTTTGGTATGAACCTTGGTTCTGAATTGTCACCCATTTTTCAGATTGGAGATTCAAGAGAGCTTGGAGATTCAAGAGAGCTTGGAGATAGCTTGGAGATATGGAGATATGGAGATATTGGAAGATGTTAGAGAGAGCTTTCTTGGAGAGTGATTTGTCATATTTATATCTTCTTTTTCTTGTCACCCACTCCATTGATTCAGCTAATTAGCAATCAAAGAAACGTTGATTTGGCATTTATGGAGTTGATTATTCTCTCATTAATGGCGTTGTGAATGGCCATGGAATAGATGATTGATCTTCTCATTAATGGGCTGATTATCTCCATTAATAGGGTTGACTATCTCCATTAATGGTGTTGTGAATGGCCGTTAAAGAGTTGACTGATCTTCTCATTAATGAGGCTGATTATCTCCATTAATAGGGTTGATTATCTCCATTAATGGCACTATGAATGGCCATTAAATAGTTGAATGATCTTCTCATTAATGGGGCTGATTATCTCCATTAATAGGGTTGATTATCTCCATTAATGGCGATGTGAATGGCCATTAAAGGGTTGACTACCTTTATTAATAAGGTTGACTATCTCCATTAATAACTAGAGAGGTCAACTTTCTCTTCTATGTTACTTGAAGGAGAATTCTGACTCTATATCCCGATGGTGTGGTACGCTGATGTACCGGTCTTCTCTTGCTGGCGTGGTTCTTATTCTAGCATGCTGGTATCTTCACGGTGACATTCTTCCCGCTAGGTGGGTAGGATGTCTATCTTGGTCGAATTCTAGGCCGATGTCGAGGTACTTGGGAACTGGGTAGACGACGTTGTACCTAGATGCTAGGTAGATGTCACTATATCTAGGTACCAAGTAGGAGGTACCGCGATGCTAGCCCTGCGTGGTACCTGGTAGAATGTGAGATATGGTACTGACTTCTTTCCGGTTCATGGTGTCGAGTATCTGCGGTATCTGGGTATCGGTCCCGATCTAGGTTCTATCAGACTCTAGGCAGATGGAAAATTCTTCTTTGGACCCGTGCCAAAAAAAGTTGTTAACAGAAGTCCCCTCTGACTTTAACACCGGTACATGACGGTTACGTTTTTCCCTTATGTCGTTTTAAAAGATCAGTTCGTCAATAATATTTTAAGAAACCTCACAAAGCCTGAATCAGGTTACAAACATAAATATAGTGGCAAGTGGGTGTCGTCCACAGGGAGCGGAGTTAGCCAAATTAGTTAAAGCTAAAGCAATGGTATGTATATATATATATAATAGCAAACATGAATTGGTGAAAATGTAAATTGTGAACCAACTCTAAATAACACTAAATTAAATATGTAAATAAAATGAAGGGGGAATATGGAGTGAAAGATATATAGATGATGGAAACTAAGGAGTTAATGGATTCGAAAGCAAATACTGGGCAATGTAACAAACTTGTCAATAGCACGGCTCTTCAAGGTAACCGACCTAGGATGTATAGAGTCGGTTATTTATCCCTAGAAGGTGGCCAACCTAGGATGTATAGTGTGGACCACCTATTAGGGATTAATCCTTGTAAACTACCAACCTAGGATGTATAGAGTTGATTGTTTACCGGATTCTAGAAATGAAGCTCGTCTACCTAACATTGACTCAACCGATTACAAATAGTCACCCTAGGATGTATAGTGATGACTTCTAACTCTCTCACGGATTCCGACCTAGGATGTATAGTGCCGGAAATACGATTGAGGTTAGATTAAAACCGCGGTTCAAGAGTCAGAATTCATGACTTTCCGTCTATTCTTTAGAGCATTAAACAACTAAATAGGATGTATATCTAGATGCAATACTCATACATAATACAAAGACATCTTGCAAAGATCATGTATCTACACAAGAAACCAATGATAAACATTCACAACAAGAATAGATCAATGGAAGATAGACATGAATATCAATATAATATCAAGTTTATGTACAAGCCCAATATTAAACTAACTACTCCATCAACCCCTTAGAAGGGATTTAGCTATTCATTACAACTAGGAAATCAGTAGAGAGGAGAAAGAAATAACCCTTGGAGAACATCTCATTCCTTGAAGTGGCTCCAATCTTCTCACTTCCTTGAAGTTGAGTAGAGAATGTAAGGATGAGAGGTAGAGAGAGAAACTAGATCTAAGAATGCTTAATCTGTCCTAAACGAAGTTAAAAAGCTCCTTAAAACATTTCTATACTTTTCTATTTATACTAAATACAAAAATAGGTCACTTAAGCTTTGAAAATCAGACTGGCGCACTCGGAGTGCAGGTGGAGTGCGGGTGATTTACCCACACTGTACCCGCACTGTATGGGTTGCCTGCAACTTCCATTCTCGGATCAGGACATTAGTGCGGGTGGAGTGTGGTTGAATTACCCGCACTTGACCCGCACTTGGCCCGCACTTGGCATCGCACTGTGACCGCACTTCCCTCTCAGGTGCAAAATCTACCTTCTGTCTTGAGCAACAGTGCGGGTAGAGTGCGGTTGGATGACCCGCACAGTACCCGCACTCTAATGTCAGGTGCAATTCTGCTCTTCTGTTCTTGATGCAAGTGCGGGTAGAGTGCGGTTTGATGACCCGCACAGTGCTCGCACTCTAGTGTCAGGTACGATTCTGTTCTTCTGTTCTTGGTGCAAGTGCGGGTGGAGTGCGGTTTGCTGACCCGCACAGCACCCGCACTCTAATGTCAGGTGTCTGAGTAGCTTCTCTGGTTTGGCAATAGTGCGGGTGGAGTGCGGTTAGCTGACCCGCACTGTACCCGCACTTTATCTCTGTACTTGCATTCTGCCCCGGCTATGCACATGAGTGCGGCTGGAGTGCGGCTGGAGTGCGGTTGCGACCCGCACTGACCCGCACTGGACCCGCACTGTAGACCTGTTTGTGCTCCTTTGCCATTGCTTTCACCCCTTTTCTGCTGGAATCACCACAATATGCTTCCAAGCCTGTCTCTGCATCATTTCCTTCAAATAAGCACAAAACAACCCATAAGAGACACAAAAACGCACGAAAACAGAACATAAGGTAAGGATCTGAGGGCCTAAATATAGTACATATTTGGCCCGATCAAACACCCCCAAACCAAACCTTTGCTCGTCCTCGAGCAAATCTATTCAAAACAATAAGACGCCAGCTGAAAGTAATTTCTAAATACCTAAACAATACATCAACAATGTCACAAGTCCCATGTGTGATATGATACAAATAGATGTGATAGAGAGGAGAAAAACATATGCAGAAGATCAAGAGCAATTTGGAGACACCCAAGGGAGGCTCGTACGAACACGAATCCCAAACCTAAAGGCATTCATGAATTTAGGACCACTTACTCCCATACCTTGAACATAATTCGCTTCAATTCTAAAGCTCACATGGATTCCCTCTTTTCTTTCCTCAAGAGTCCTAAGTTCCACACAACAAGTATGCAAAGAAGATTCTGCATAAGATTTAAGCAATGAACTATCCTAGGAACGAGTCACCATGCCATGGATGCGAAAGATCGTGCTTCAACCTACATTCCCAAACTAGACTTATATGGATCAAATAGGGCTTTTCAACCGGTTATAGTGTGGCTGTGGGGTTGAATGAGTTTACACAAAAAATATGGAAATTTAGGAGTTCAAACTCACCAATCATGCTAGAATATATCCCTACTCCCACACCATGTTCTTTTCTTGCTTTAAATGCAACCCTCTAGGAAACCATTTAACCCACATTTTGCCCTCAACGTTTGCATTCCGTTTGGGCGTTTTTAGCATAAAACACTCTCATTATGGCACTTCAAGTACAATCTTTATTTAAATTTTTCTTTTAACAATTTCCAAATAACAATGTTGTACTCCATTTGAGTTGTTACCATTTTCCCTTTCTTAGGCATTTAGAGTGCATAACTTACCCTTTTCTTCTATATTTTCAACATCTATCTCATTTTACCCACTGTGGGACCATTTTAGCCCTTTTTTCTCACTACCATTTCCCATCCTAACATGATTAGTACAAGGGTAGGCATGTGTTTAGGCTATTGGGTATATGGTTGAATGTGGTACCAAATGAAAGGGTAAGTGTTTGGCCTCAAATCGGCTTTGGAACACACAATATGGTAAGTGGTGTTTAGGCTATAGAGGTACTTCAATAAACATGCATTCCCTACTATCACTTCCACAACCATCTAAAAAGGGAATGAAAACATCCATCACGCATTCACAAAATAATGCAAGTCCTATGGCACATGACATACCTGACGAGAGGCGTGTTTAAGAATAATCAATAATGCACTCAGAAAACGCACTTTCATGCTTGTGTTTGTGATCTCACGGGTATCTCCACTATTAGAATAAGACATGGGAACAATGAGTCCCCAATACTTCATACCAACGGGTGGGACTAACCCATGATGGTGCAAGCTAAGCCTCAAGTGGCACCAAACTATATCACAAGGTCAGAGCACATATAAGAAACTCGTCCAAAAGCACACTCTAGATGCATCATACCCATACTGGATTACAGTTTGAAAAATGGACAAGCGACAAAATTGAAAAATTGGATACTAAACTGTACACGGCGGAGGCGTGATGCACCCCCAAACCAAAACTCAACAATGTCCCCATTGTTGGAAAGAATAAGCAAAATCACAATAAATGGCGGAATGATGGATCAACACCCCCAAACCGATTCTAGACATACATTCAAACATGCTCATTCATCATAACAAAAACTAAATCGCATTCATTAAAAACTTAAGTACAAAACCGAAGGTAGAAAACTCCCTTTAGAAGGAAGATCGGTCGATGTCCATGCGTGTTGTTGTGTGCTTCCCAAAAGATGCACAACCTAGCTTAAAACCACACAACAACTCTACCAACGAAAATTAAATGCGAAAAGAAAAGAAAAATAAGTCTAAATGAAATAAAACTCTGAAGGCGAACAGTTTAAAAATGACCTGAGCAGGCTGCCTCTCACTGGTGCTTAGAAATGATAGATGTGCTAGGGTTCAGCAAGTTCCATGGACCCAACACCCTTGCAGCAGGTTTCCAGTCCAAAATACGGTTTTAGCCTATGCCCATTAACCTTGAATATCCCATCGTTCCTCAAATTCTGAATGTCTACAGCTCCATTTGGAGAGACATTAATAACGCGATGTGGGCCTGACCATCTTGATTTCAACTTCCCAGGAAACAACCTCAAACGAGACTCATAAAGTAACACCAGCATGCCCGGTTGGAACTCCTTCGGTACCAATCGTTTGTCATGAATAGCTTTTTTTTTCCTTGTAGAGTCGTGAACTCTCATAGGCTTCCAATCGGAACTCATCTAACTCGTTCAACTGATTGCATCTTTCTTCACCTGCTTTGTCATACTCCTAATTCAACTTCTTGATTGCCCACCAAGCTTTATGTTCCAGTTCTACTGGAAGGTGACAAGCTTTACCAAAAACCAACCTATACGGTCTCATCCCAATAGGAGTTTTGAAAGCCGTTCGGTACGCCCATAAGGCGACAGATAGTTTCAATGCCCAATCCTTCCTAGCGGAGGAGACTGTCTTCTCCCGAATCTGCTTGATGTGCCTGTTACTGACTTCAACCTGTCCTGATGTCTGAGGGTGGTATGGTGTGGCCACCTTGTGACGCACTCCATACTTCTTCAATAGATTTCCTAGGACTTTGTTATAGAAATGGCTCCCTCCATCACTAATGATCACCCTTGGGATCCCAAATCGGGTAAGGATATGTTTCTTTACAAATTTAACCACCACATTACTGTCATTGGTCTTTGTGGCGACTGCCTCAACCCATTTGGAAACATAGTCGACCCCCACTAAAATATAGCTGTTCCCACAAGAAGGTGGGAACGGCCCCATAAAATCAAGACCCCAAGTGTCAAATACTTCAACCACTAAAATTCCAGTTTGTGGCATCTCATTCCGTTTACCAATGTTCCCTGGGCGCTAGCATCTATCACAAGCCACACAAAACTGATAAGCATCTTTAAACAGTGATACCCAGAAGAAACCTGACTGCAACACCTTTAGCGCTGTCTTCCTTGCACTGAAATGGCCTCCACACTGTAAGTCATGGCAGAATCGCAACACATCATACTGCTCATTTTCTGGCACACACCTTCTAATCACTTGATCTGCCTCGTGTTTGAAAAGGTAAGGCTCGTCCCAGAAGTATTCTCTTGATCTCCTAGCAAACCTTTTCTTACCCTGCCAATCTAGCTCAGGGGGGAAAACCCCATGTGTCAGATAGTTTGCCAGATCTGCATACCATGGTTCCTTAACCTGCACTGCCCACAGATGTTCATTCGGGAAATTTTCTCTCAACGGAATCTCATCCCCATCTATATGACTCTCATGAACTATCCTGCTAAGATGATCTGCAACCACATTCTCGCACCCCTTCTTGTCCTGGATTTCTAAATCAAACTCCTGTAACAGCAACACCCACCTAATAAGCCTAGGTTTTGCATCTTTCTTTTGGAGCAGATATCGCAAAGCTGCGTGGTCTGAGTATACCACAACCTTGGCACCTACCAAGTACTGCCTGAACTTCTCAAGAGCAAAAATGACCGCCAATAATTCATTCTCTGTTGTCGAATAGTTCATCTGCGCGTCATTCAAAATCTGGGATGAGTAATATATGACATGTGGGTCTTTGCCAACCCTTTGACCCAAAACTGCACCTACAGCGAAGTCAGAAGCATCACACATTATTTCAAATGGTAAATCCCAAACTGGTGGGGCAATTACTGGAGATGAGGTCAAAGCCTCTTTTAAAGATTCAAATGCCCCCGCACATTCTGAACTAAACACAAACTCTTTGTCCTTTTGTAGCAACAAGCATAGTGGTCTGGAGATCTTTGAAAAATCTTTGATGAATCTCCTGTAGAAACCTGCATGACCAAGAAACGATCGGATGTCTTTGAGATTGCGAGGAGATGGTAAACTCTTGATAACTTCAACCTTTGCCTTGTCTACTTCAATCCCTTTTTCAGATATTATGTGACCCAAGACAATCCCTTGTTGTACCATGAAGTGGCATTTCTCCCAATTCAAAACCAAGTTGTTTTTCATGCATCTTTGAAGCACTAACGATAAGTTATCAATGCATAACTTGAACGAGTCCCCGAATACGGAGAAGTCGTCCATGAAGACTTCAATAATCTCCCCCACCATATCTGAAAACAACGAAACCATACACCTTTGAAACGTACCTGGTGCATTGCAAAGGCCAAAGGGCATTCTTCGGAAGGCATAGGTTCCATAGGGACAAGTAAAAGTGGTATTCTCTTGGTCTTCTGGAGCAATAACTATCTGATTGTACCCGGAATACCCATCTAGGAAACAGTAGAACTGATGCCCTGCCAGCTGCTCTAAGACTTGGTCGATGAAAGGTAAGGGAAAATGGTCCTTCTTGGTGACCGCATTTAACTTTCGGTAGTCTACACAAACGCGCCACCCTGTCTGGAGTCTTTGTGCTACTAACTCACTCGTCTCATTCTTCACTACTGTAACTCCGGATTTCTTTGGGACGACATGAATGGGACTAACCCATCTACTATCTGAAATAGGGTAGATAATACCTGCATCAAGAAGCTTCAATATCTCCTTTTTTACTACCTTCCTGCATGATCGGATTTAGCCTCCTTTGTGCCTCCCGTGTCGGTTTGGCGTTCTCTTCTAGCAAAATCTTATGCATACACATGGTTGGACTTATCCCCTTAATGTCATCTATGAACCAAACAACGGCCTCTCTGTACTCTTTCAACACTTCAAGTAGTTCCTCTTCTTGACTTGCCTCCAAATTTGCAGAAATGATCACTGGGTTCAACCTTTCTTTGTCGAGAAACACATACTTTAAGTTCGACGGGAGTGCTTTCAATTCAACTCTTTGAGGAAGTTCTTCTAATGGTACCAGGTCATCTGCATTTCCTTCTCTTTCGAATTCCTCCTCAATAGTGATATCCAACTCCTCCTCTAAGAAATCCACAGTGTTAGAGTCATGGGAACCCACTGGGTATGATAAATAGTCAAAAATGTTGAACTCCAAGGTTTCGTCTACTACCTTCATGGTCAGCTTCCTTGAATGCATATCAATCACTACCCTAGCGGTTGCCATGAAAGGTCTACCCAAAAGTAACTTCACATCTCTTTCGTCTCTTCCTTCATCCATGTCAATCACCACAAAGTCGGCAGGTATGATTAACTTTTCAATCTGTATTAACACATCTTCGACAATGCCCTTAGGGCTTCTTGCAGAAGCATCTGCTAAGACAAGGGACATAGTGGTTTTTCTGAGGTCATTCAAACCCAGCTTCTTGTAGACCGAGAACGGCATGAGATTAATGCTTGCTCATGAGTCCAACATCGCTCTTTCTCGATTCGACCGGCCAATCGTAATGTCAATTATAAAACTCCCTTGGTCCTTCATTTTCTGGGGCAATGACCGTTGAATTACTGCACTGACATTCTCATTTAGACGCTCATGTTGTTTCGGTCTGAACCATCTTTATCTTTACTCAAGTCTTTGAAAAATTTACCATAAGCCGGCATTTTCTCAATAGCATCTAACAGTGGTAAGTTGACGGTTACCTTGGAAAGGAGATCATAGATTTCCTGATGTGATTTCTCCAACTTAGAGTTTTTCAGCCTCCCTGGGAACGGTATAGGCGGTACATAGGGGTTGGAGGACTTATGGAGCTGAGGTCTTGGTTCTGGGTCTGCTACCCGGACATTTTTCTCCTTTTCTAACTCTTTCTCATTTTTCACTTCCGTATCAACCACCTCGTCTTCTTCTTCTGTGACGGTATCTTTATCCTTTTCTCCCAAAACCTTTCTGCTTCTGAGGACTGTCCTTGCACTAGCCTATTCCAGTTGACTTGGGAATTTTCCTTTTTCTCTTTCCTGTAATAATTCAGCCAACTGACCTATCTGAAACTCGATCCTGTTAATAGATGCATCCATCTCGTTTGATTGCCTATCATTCTTCCACATGTATGTCTCCCAACTCTCTAAATGTGCCTGTTGTAGCATCTGGACCTCTTGTGTATCCTGGTTGGCTGACTGCATGAACTCTCCTATCCATTCATCAAATGTTCCCATATTCAGCTGGCTTGCATTAATTTCTTCTGGAATCTGTGCCGCATGCACAATTTCTCTCGTTCTCTGCTCTACTAATGTGGTCTCTTCATTCTCTTGTAAGTAGTCCATTAGCAAAACTGCTAGTCTCTCTTCGGTTGAAAGCTCTTCACCCACATTGTAGCCCTCCTGGAAATCTTGATCACATCCCCAGTCTTGGTTATATGGGTCAATACTGAGTTCGTACTCGGATCCTGAATTGTTCCAGGGGGCAGCCATGGACCTAGGATATCAAGAAACAAAAACTACCCAAACGTAAAACTATACAAACAAAGAAGTATAAGGATAAATATATATGTAAAAACAACTAAGTAACTATAAACCATACTTAAGCAAAACTAATTAAACTAACATGCCGCGCCCCGGCAGCGGCGCCATTTGACGGTTACGTTTTTCCCTTATGTCATTTTAAAAGATCAGTCCGTCAATAATATTTTAAGAAACCTTACAAAGCCTGAATCAGGTTGCAAACATAAATATAGTGGCAAGTGGGTGTCGTCCACAGGGAGCGGAGTTAGCAAAATTAGTTAAAGCTAAAGCAATGGTATGTATATACATATATATATATATATATATATATATATATAATAGCAAACATGAATTGGTGAAAATGTAGATTGTGAACCAACTCTAAATAACACTAAATTAAATATGTAAATAAAATGAAGGGGAATATGGAGTGAAAGATATATAGATGATGGAAACTAAGGATTTAATGGATTCGAAAGCAAATACTGGGCAATGTAACAAACTTGTCAATAGCACGGCTCTTCAAGGTAACCGACCTAGGATGTATAGAGTCGGTTATTTATCCCTAGAAGGTGGCCAACCTAGGATGTATAGTGCGGACCACCTATTAGGGATTAATCCTTGTAAACTACCAACCTAGGATGTATAGAGTTGATTGTTTACCGGATTCTAGAAATGAAGCTCGTCTACCTAACATTGACTCAACCGATTACAAATAGTCACCCTAGGATGTATAGTGATGACTTCTAACTCTCTCACGGATTCCGACCTAGGATGTATAGTGCCGGAAATACGATTGAGGTTAGATTAAAACCGCGGTTCAAGAGTCGGAATTCATGACTTTCCGTCTATTCTTTAGAGCATTAAACAACTAAATAGGATGTATATCTAGATGCAATACTCATACATAATACAAAGACATCTTGCAAAGATCATGTATCTACATAAGAAACCAATGATAAACATTCACAACAAGAATAGATCAATGGAAGATAGACATGAATATCAATATAATATCAAGTTTATGTACAAGCCTAATATTAAACTAACTACTCCATCAACCCCTTAGAAGGGATTTAGCTACTCATTACAACTAGGAAATCAATAGAGAAGAGAAAGAAATAACCCTTGGAGAACATCTCCTTCCTTGAAGTGGCTCCAATCTTCTCACTTCCTTGAAGTTGAGTAGAGAATGTAAGGATGAGAGGTAGAGAGAGAAACTAGATCTAAGAATGCTTAATCTGTCCTAAACGGAGTTAAAAAGCTCCTTAAAACGTTTCTATACTTTTCTATTTATACTAAATACAAAAATAGGTCACTTAAGCTTTGAAAATCAGACTAGCGCGCTCGGAGTGCGGGTGGAGTGCGGGTGATTTACCCGCACTGTTCCCGCACTGTATGGGTTGCCTGCAACTTCAGTTCTCGGATCAGGACATTAGTGCGGGCGGAGTGCGGTTGAATTACCCGCACTTGACCTGCACTTGGCCCACACTTGGCATCGCACTGTGACCGCACTTCCCTCTTAGGTGCAAAATCTACCTTCTGTCTTGAGCAACAGTGCGGGTAGAGTGCGGTTGGATAACCCGCACAGTACCCGCACTCTAATGTCAGGTGCAATTCTGCTCTTCTGTTCTTGATGCAAGTGCGGGTAGAGTGCGGTTTGATGACCCGCACAGTGCCCGCACTCTAGTGTCAGGTGCGATTTTGTTCTTCTGTTCTTGGTGCAAGTGCGGGTGGAGTGCGGTTTGCTGACCCGCACAGCACTCGCACTCTAATGTCAGGTGTCTGAGTAGCTTCTCTGGTTTGGCAATAGTGCGGGTGGAGTGCGGTTAGCTGACTCGCACTGTACCCGTACTTTATCTCTGTGCTTGCATTCTGCCCCGGCTATGCACATGAGTGGGGCTGGAGTGCGGCTGGAGTGCGGCTGGAGTGCGGTTGCGACCCACACTGGACCCGCACTGTAGACCTGTTTGTGCTCCTTTACCTTTGCTTTCGCCCCTTTTTTGCTGGAATCACCATAATATGCTTCCAAGCCTGTCTCTGCATCGTTTCCTTCAAATAAGCACAAAACAACCCATAAGAGACACAAAAACGCACGAAAACAGAACATAAGGTAAGGATCTGAGGGCCTAAATATAGTACATATTTGGCCCGATCAGTACATGATTGGGGTTGGAGTCAAATTCTTGTACTACTTGAAGAATTTTACTTATCGCTTCTTACTGGTAACCGGTATCTTGCATTCCTGGCATTCCTGTTCCTGGAATCTTGGTACTTATGCGAAATGATGCAAGCGAATCTAGGTACTTGGCATTCCTATTCCTCGAATCCTGGTACATAGGCGAGAATTCAAAGGTGAAACATAGGCAAAACATAGGTGAATTCGGGTACCATTCATTCTGCTTGATTATTTGGGATGAGGCTATGGTGGCCAATCTGGGTACCTGGCATTCCTGTTCCAGGCATTCTGGTACTTGGGCTAAAACACGTAAGTGAATTTGGGTACCTGGCATTCCAGTTTAAGGGATCCTGGTACTTAGGCGAACACACTAGCGAATCATGGTACATAGCCTTCATATTTCAGGGAACCTCGGTACCTAGGTGAAAATGATGGAGAATCTCGGTACCTAGCCTTCCTATTTCAAGGAACCTTTGTAGTTAAGCGATAATACTGGAGAATCACGGTACCTAGCCTTCCTATTTCAAGGAACCTCGGTACTTAGGCGAAAATGATTCTGGTAGGCAACTATGCCATCCAGATCCTTCCAGGCGGGGGGTGGTACCCGGCCAAGGCAGCAGGAGTGCCATTTGGCTTGTCCTGGTCTTTAGGAAGCGACAAGCTGTTAGGATTATACTCAATAGCAAGAGTTTAATGATGTATTTGACAATCTTCTCATATTAATAAAGTGATTTCTAGTTTAACAAATCTTATAGCATTTATAGTTTAATTATTATAATTGTCAAAAGTAAATAATCATAAGGTCAAAAGACTATGAGTGATGAAGAATTGTTCGTACATCTGGATATGTATGAGGTAGACACAATTCTTTAGTTAGTCTTGAACAATGTTCACAACTTAAGATAAAGGTTGGGCGCCTTTACCTTGTTAAAGTTGTAGATTCTTTTGCTAGCATTTGAGTGGGATCAAATGTGTTATGATGAGTCTGAAATCATCAAAGTGTAGTGTCTTTGGGCAAAAGAATCTAGTGCACTAGGTGCATTGAATAGGATCACAGTGAAATACTTTATCTAGAACCATCAATGGATAAAAGTTTTCACTTGAGGACAATCGGAGAGTCTATCTCAATCCTGAGATAAATGGTGGACTTATGGTTACAAGTGTTATCATTTGAGCTATCAATGAGTACGATTATATAACATAGTCTATCCTCGATAGTTTGGTGGTATTCATTTGTTAATCGATAGAGGATTTCATTTATAGATATGGACATCGTGGCTCTATTTATTAAATGTGAATAGAATATCATCATATGGATATTTTGAGGTAATGGATATTAAATCTTAAAGTTAAGTTTTCAATAGTGTCTACTGAAACATGGCTTCTGGACAAGTCAAAATATCCAAGTTCAAAATGTGGTCATATGAGTAAATATGGTAACTAGGATAGGTATAGGCGGTCTATGAGCTCTTGGCGATTACTGATATTCTTCACGAGGATACACTATCTTCAATAAGATTGTCTAGGGTACGAATGAGAAATATTATCTTATTCTATCTTTATTTAAGAGTTCAATTTTAGCTCATTCCAAATTTTAACTCTTTAGTGGAATGAGCTAAAATTAATATATCAGACCTAAGTGAATCATTGGTTGATTGTGATTAGATTATGTCTATTTGTTAACAGGATCTTTTGGCAAGGGTCCAAAGGAGAATTTTCCACCAAAAGCATCTACCTGGTAAGGACCAATCCTAGCTCCTAGGTACCTAGCGGGATCGATACCACGACCTAGAGGAAATCAATACCTGGTAAAGACCAGAACCTCGACTACTAACCTACCTAGATGAAGCACTAGAGACATTCAACCAGGAAGAACAGGTACCACGGCAGGCATCCATTCTGACACCTAACGAAGGGGGTACCACGATATTGTAGACCTAGTGCCTTGCAGGTACCCGGTCCCTCATGCCTAGAACCCTAGTACCACGACGCACACCTGGTGTTCCAGAACACCTTGACATCAGTCAGAGACACACCAAGATAGCCCCCATCCCCCCCCCCCCCCCCCTGCATGTCCAGCAAGACGAATATCACTATGAAGCCACCAGCATGATAGAATAGATGCCACGCCAGTAAGTCAGAACAGTACACCAGTGTACCATGCCACCAGGGCGTAGAACCAGTGAAAGTTGACTTCTTCGCTATTTCAAGCGCCATAAATGAGACCAAACGGTCAACTGAATTAGAGTTTAAACACGACAGTAATTAACGGGATCAAATCCTACGCCTTTAGCCTCACTCAATTCCTTTCAATGCCTAAAATAGGACTCCAAGTAATCCTCATAAATGCAAGCAGATTATGAGGGATATTGGAGACCTATACATACAGTCTTGAAGGACAAAGAGGTGGATGGCCAGATCGTATTTTGGATCAGAAAAAGAGAGATTTCTATACTAGAGAAACTTCTTGTGAGTTCTCTGAAGTCAGTGAGAGTTTAAGACAATCACTGGACAGATAGTAGCTAATTATCGACATAAACGGAATTCTCCATCTCCATTTTGTGTTAGAGAGAGTGAAGAGAGAGTGTTGTAATCTTTACACATTATTTATTTTAATAAAACAGTACCATTTATATTCCTTCTAGTTCCTTTGTTCTTGTTTATCTTCATCTCTAATTGCCTGAAGAAACCCTGGTACCAAAGGTACCTCCCCCTCTACCACCTATCGGTAGTGGAATAAGGTGTTAATCAAAATTTTCCTCCCTGAGTGAATTTTTCGGTTAACACTTTTTGGCGCCATTTGTGGGGATCACCACACCCTCAAAAGAAAGCCTGTTAGACTTATTTTCTTATACCATTACCCGTATAAAACTTCGGTCTTCTCAAGATCATCCCGATCCGTTGGGGCACCAATCAAATGCTTCAACTCAGAAGGGTCAGAAGCAAAAGAAAGGGGGAAGAGTCGTAACCCCGCTCCAAAGCCATCAACTACCGCACGGGCAGCCCTCTAGATACCTGCCACCCCAGCAATTAACCCTGCCAGTCTGGAACAATAAGTCGCGGCCTTCATAAAGAGTATCCACCTCCGACTGGTTACAGAAGGTGGAGCCAGTCAGCCTACGGTACCAGATACCAGGGGAGAGGCAAGTCCGCAAGGTACCTAGATACCCCCATTTGACAGGTTGGGACCACCACCTCCGATATCGGTCCACAACAGGCTCGGGCCTGTGCCCCCGATACAGTCAGTCCATGACAGACTCAGCCCATGCCCCCGACTCCTGGACAACTTGAAGGATACCAACCTCGACAGGTAAGATCCGCCATCGACCTCCCCCCTAGGGAGCGCCGCCACCCGGTATAACCAGAAGCCACTTCTAAACGACCTCAACCCGAAGCACCAAGGAGGCAACCTCGGTCAGTGGCAGGAGGTACCACTAGAAGCACCTGAGAAAATCCTCACAGGGGAAAGAACCAGGATGAAACCTCAGTAGCGTCAAAGGGGTGGTCAGATGATGGAGACTCTAGAGTAGAATCCGGAAATGATGGCAGCAAACGCCTCTAAGACTAGGTAGCCAGGATGGCGAAAGAGATCCAGGAGTTAAAGAAGGGCTAGCATTGGGAAAATCGGAAGGATCCTTTGGGAGAGATGAATGCTCCCTTCTATAGGAGGATTAGGGAGGCAGAACTACCTCCAAAGTTCAAAATGCCAACCGACAAATACTCTGGGACTGAAGATCCCCTGAGTCACTTGGAGTGCTTTGTTCAACAGATGGAAGTCCAGAATGCTACCAGGGCCGCCATGTGTAGAATGTTCCCTACCACGCTAACGGACTATGCCAAGGTATGGTTCGGGAAGCTACCAACAGGGAGTGTCGACTCATTCACCAAGTTGGCTACCGACTTCTGCACTCAGTTCCAAGGCATTAAACCTCGCCCTAAGGATCCAATTAACCTTCAGTATGTGATCCAGGAGCGGGGTGAATCACTCAGAACCTATGCGGAAAGTTTCCACAAGGAAGTAATCCAAATGGGGGTTTTCACGGAGAAGGAGACCTTGGCCAATTTTAGAAGAAATCTGTAGGCAGGCAGGTTGTTCTGATCCTTCGCCAATCATCCACCAGAGACGTACCAGGAGACTTATAATTGGGCTCTTGAACAAGTGGAGATAGATGAATAGCTCTGTGTCAAGATGGAGCATGATGACATGAGATCCGCCAATCGCCAAAAGAAGGAGGTGCCTAAATCCGCTCAAATTCAGAAGAACCAGTGTAAGCCTCCCAACAAGTCTACATATTGGATAGCATCATACCAACCTCAGTACAAATGGTACCCCGCCAGGTAGTCTCCTTCTAGAGCTACACCTCGACCTAGGGAAGTGGCGCAGATAGTTAGAGAAGAAGAGGGGTACACCCATTATACCCCCTCTGAACTCGTCTCGCGAGACAATCTATCTCGCAATCCGTGACAAGGGGTTACTTAGGAAACCCGGTCCAATAAAGGCACCAGCCGATCAACGTAACAGCTATAAATACTGTGACTTCCACGAGGATATGGGACACAACACCTCAGAATGCCACAGTTTACGCAACCAAATCAAGGCACTAGTAAAGGGAGGTTGCTTGACAGAATTTCTCCAACAAGTGCGTGATAGCATTCAAACTGGGAATGAGGTATAAGCAAACATTAGAGCAATTGAAGAGAGAAGGAAATCAAAAGGAAAGGATCTGATGGAGCAGATCCACATAGTCCACACTATCTGTGGAGGCCCCACCCTGGCAGGAACCTCTAAAAATTCCAGGAAGAACCACGCCAGGAAGGTGCCCAGGCTAGACGCGGGCCAAGAAGACTTCAAGGTCACTAGAAAATAGCATATATCTCGTCCTTCAGCATAGATGATCTTCACTGAGGAGGATGTGTACAACACTGTGCAGCCCCACGATGATCCCATGGTTGTCACTGTGCAAATTGCAAATTATCTGGTCCACCTTGTTTTGATCGATACCGGTATCAGCGTGGACATTCTTTTCAAGGGCGCTTTAGAACAGTTCAATTTAAAAAATCCATGCTACAACAGTTGTACCACCCCTCTATATGCATTCACTGGGGACTCACTAATCCCCACCAGGTCCATGATCCTACCAGTGATAGTAGGGACAGCACCACTCCAGCAGAATCTCATGACAGATTTCATTGTGGTAGACACTCTATATGCCTACAACCCCATCCTTGGGAGACCCTACTTATCTGCCGTCAAGGGTGTCTTGTCGATCTACCACAATGTCCTAAAATTCCCAGTATGGGACAAGGTAGGCGAGGTACGGGGAGACCAACAGGCAGCACGCAAGTGTTACGCATTATCTGTTAACCCCGCTGCACTTGCCAAGTAGTGTACATAGATAACAACTGCACAGGATCAGACCGTACCAGAGGAGGACCATGAAGATGGGATAGGTACTACGGAACCCGAAGTGGACATTCCAGATAAAAAAGATAGAGATGAGGGAGACGGAGGGTGGGCCAGTGGTTGCCCCATGGATGATTTAGAAGAAATCCCCATCAGGAAGGATGACCCTTCCAAGGTAGTTAGGATAGGTTCAGCGATGGAAGCAGGAGTGAAGGAAGGATTAATAGGACTCCTTTAGGAGTACATCGACATCTTTGCCAGGAGCCACGGGGAGATGCTGGGAATTCCTATCACCTTGGTGGCTCACAGATTGGTTGTTGATCCCACATTTAAGCAGGTCAAACAGAAGCAAAGACGTTTTAACCTAGAACGAAATGTCACGATTCAGGAGGAAGTTGATAAGCTTCTGAAGGAAAAATTCATCAGAGAGTCACGGTACCCGGAGTGGATCACCAACGTAGTGATGGTGACTAAGGCAAATAGGAAGTGGCGTACGTGCGTTGATTACACTGATCTCAACCGCGCATGCCCAAAGGATGGCTTCCCTATACCAAAGATTGACCAGCTGGTAGATTCAACTACAGGTAACAAGCTCTCGATCTTCATGGGCGCATTCTCGGGATATAATCAAATCATGATGCACTCCGTCGACCAAGATAAGACTAGTTTTATCACCGGACAAGGTCTATACTATTCAAGGAACTGATAGGAAGGCAAATGGAGGTATATGTTGATGACATGATCACCAAGTCCCAGGTAGCTGAACAACACCAGAACCACCTCCGATAGACTTTCCAGATAATCAGAGAGAATCAGATGCGATTAAATCCTGCTAAATGTGCCTTCGAGGTTGCAGCCGGAAAATTCCTCGGATTCATAGTCCATGAAAGGGGAATATAAGCAAATTTAGAAAATATCAAAGCCATCCTAGATCTTGAATCTCCTACCTCACTCAAGCAAGTGCAAGGTTTGACTGGACGGATAGCAGCCCTGAACCGCGTCATATCCCGATCCACTGACAAATGCACTCCTTTTTTCAAAGCTATTAAACAAAGGAAGAATATGAAGTGGGACCAAGATAGCGAGCTAGCATTCCAGTCGTTGAAGAGGTACCTTGCTAGCCCACCCTTTCTAGCTAACCCAGTACCAAGAGAAGAGCTGCAACTGTACCTGGATGTATCCGAAACAACTGTTAGGGGGGCCTTGGTAAAACAATATGGAGATGGAATTCAGCGACCTATCTATTATGTAAGCTGTGCCTTGACCAAGTCAGAGAAGAATTACACTCTCCTAGAGAAGCTCACCTTCGCATTGGTAGTCACTGCCAGGAAGCTCCGCTCTTGTTTCTTATCTCACACAATCGCGGTGGTCACTTACCAACCCCTGCGCCAACTTCTCCAAAGACCGGATGTATCGGGGAGACTGGTACTGTGGGCCCTCGAGCTCACCCAATACGATATCTTGTACAAAGCTAGGACAACCATCAAGGCCCAAGTTTGGCAGACTTTGTAGCTGAGCTCAGCGCAATACCTGATCATGATCCAACCCCGAGCTCGGACCAAGCTCCATAGAAAAATCAAGAATCATCAGAATGGTCCACCGATCAAGAAACCTGGATTCTGTATACGGATGGAGCTTCCAGCCAAGCGGGAAGTGGGGGAGGTATCATTCTAATTGATCCTAAGAAGGTGGAGTGCTGTCATTGCTTCAAATTCCAGTTCAGTACCACCAATAACGAAGCGAAGTATTAGGCTTTGTGTTAGGATTATGCTCAATAGCAAGAGTGTAATATTGTAATTGACAATCTTTTCATATAAATAAAGTGATTTCTGATTCTGCAAAATCTTATAGCATTTATAAATATAATTGTCAAGGTAAATAATCATAAGGTCAAAATACTATGAGATATGAAGAATTGTTTGTACATCCGGATATGTATGAGGTAGACACAATTCTTTAGTTAGTCTTGAATAACGTTCACAACTTAAGTTAAAGGTTGGGCACCTCTATCTTGATAAAGTTGTAGAATTCTTTTACTAGCATTTGAGTGGGATCAAATGAGTTATGATGAGTCTAAAATCATCGAAAGGTTTTCGAGTAAAAGAATCTAGTGCACTGGGTGCATTGAATTGGATCACAATGAAATACTTTATCTAGAACCGTCACTACATATAAATCTTTTCATTATCAGGACAATCGGAGAATCTATCTAAATCCTGAGATAAATGATGGACTTATGGTTGCAAGTATTATCATTTGAGCTATCAATGAGTACGATATATAGCATAGTCTATCCTCGATAGTTTGGTGGTATTCATTTGTTAATCGATAGAGGACTTCATTTATAGATATGGACATCGTGGCTCCATTTATTAAATGAGAGTATAATATCATCATATGGATGTTTTGAGGTATTGGATACTAAATCTCAACGTTGAGTTTTCAATAATGATTATTGAAGACATGGCTTCTGGACAAGTCAAAATATCCAAGTTCAAAATGTGGTCATATGAGGAAATATGGTAACTTGGAGAGCTATAGGCGGTCTATGAGCTCTTGGTGATTACTGATATTATTCACGAGGATACACCATCTCCTATAAGATTGTCTAGGGTATGAATGAAAAACATCTCCTTATTCTATCTTTATTTAAGAGTTCAATTTTAGCTCTTTAGTGGAATGAGTTAAAATTAATAGATCGGACCTAAGTGAATCATTTGTTGATTGTGATTAGGTTATGTTTATTGAAGCTTAAATTTAGATAGCCCGCCAAGATCCACAATCCACACGTACTTGCATGGATCACTTGATATATTCTACCGGACCAATTTATGGGTCCATCTAGAATTGCATTTAATATATTAAGAATATAATATGTCTATTATTTATTTAATGGGCTGCACTATTATATTAATATATTAAAAGGAGACATGTAGGCTTGTTTATTTAAGTAAGAATAAGTCTGGTTCACATGTGGGCTTTTATTTAAAGTCTAATGGATTAAATAAAATAAGAAAAATAATATTGGGCCCATATATACATGGTGTGGGCGGCAAGGCTAAATAAAATAGCCCAAGATATTATTTTATTTTATTGTTTTGATTAAATGGGAATTAATTAATTATTTAATTAATTAATTGTTTAAATCAAAATCTTTTCCTGATCAGTAAATTAAATACTATGTGTTGGATTAGGGTTGAAATTCTTTTAAGTGATAGGAGTCCTAATGTGGTAAGGATTAAGTCCACATACACTCCTTATTATACAAAGAATTCGGCCACCACTAGTCCTACAAGGGTTAGGATTCTTGAATTGATAGGAATTAGAGAAAAGGACAATTCCTTTTCAAGGAAGGAAATTTACCAACCATAGATTTCCTATTCAATGAATTCGGCCAACCCTACTTGGTGAAGGAGAAAATTCGGCCAACCTATAAATATAAGGTTATGAATTTTCGGCCACTAAGAGAAGCAAAATAGAGAGAGATTTTTGTTTGTTTTGAAAATAAAAAATCCTATTCTATACACATAAATTTTCGGCCAAGAGAGAAAAAGAAAATAAGTTCTCATTCGATATAGCACTTACAAGCCTTTAACATCGAAAGGTTTTGTGCACACTGTCGATTTAGGGTTATGCGAGTTTCAATCATATTGATTGTGAATTCAAAAGTGACCGGAACTATTTTTTTAGGCTCTTGGTGTTTTACTATTGAAGATCAAGATCAGAAATTCCATACATCCATTCTTAGGTAAGCAATTCAAAGAAAAAGGGAGATCACGCTCCTAGGTGATTCACGTACGTGCTAGGATTGAAGATCTTGCGGATTACCATCGATGTAAGTCAATCGGATCACGCGACAAGAGGTATTGAACTTTAACCGTATGTTTGAGTTTAATTAATTAAAGGGTTAAGGTTCAAATCTTTAGAAAAATGTTAAACTATACGAAAATTATTTTTTCGCCTTCCGCTGCGGTTTTAAGCAATTTTTCCCAACACTTTGTTGGCATGAATGAAGATAGCAACGAAGCTTAGAGTTAATTACCTCCTCACCAGGTGTGACTCACAACTGGTAGTTAATCAGATAATTGGCATGTACCAAGCCAAAGGAGATAACATGGCAGCCAACCTCGAAAAGGTCTAAGAACTCATAGCCCGATTCAAAGGGTTCAAGATCGAGCAAATACCTAGGCAACAGAATCATCGGACCGATGTCCTAGCCAAGATAGCTGCCAACAGAGGACAGACACTGCCAAGAGGGGTACCTCTCCAAATAATAGGCCAATCAAGCATAGCACAGGGAAAGGAAGTTAGCCATGTGGATCGCCTTCCATGCTGGATGGATCCCATTGTAGATTACCTCCAAGAAGAAAAGCTTCCTGAAGATCCAGATAAAACTTGCAAGATCAAAAGAACCTTAGTTCGCTATTGCCTGGTAGAGGGACACCTTGACCGTAGAGGAAGATCTCTCCCCCTACTCAGATGTCTACACCCTGATGATGCTAGCTGGGCCCTCAGAAAGGTGCATTCAGAAGAATGTGGAAACCATACCGGAGGAGAAACACTAGCTTACCAGGTGCTGTGTATGGGTTATTACTGGCCAACCTTGAACCACTATGCGAGGCAGTTCATACAGTCTTGCGAACCATGCCAGAAAACAGCCAACTTGTACCACTTACCTCCAGAACGATTGTCCTCAATCAGCTCACTGTATCCATTTGCTTACTGGGCAGTAGACCTAATTAGACCTCTCCCAACCACTCCTGGTCAACAGAAACATGTGATCGTGGCGATCGATTATTTTACTAGGTGGGTGGAAGCGGAGCCCCTCACCAAGATTACTGAAGCAAACATGACTGAGTTCATTAAAAGGAACGTGGTCTATCGGTTTGGTACACTAATGGTCATCATCATAGATTTGGGCAAACAGTTTGATAATGCTTGATTTTGGGATTTCTACGAGAACCTAGGAATCGAGCTTCATTTTGCATCAGTAGCACATCCTTAGACTAATTGCCTGGTAGAGGCCACAAACAAAACTATCAAGAGGCTCTTAAAGAGGAAACTCCACTCCAGGAGAATCGCCCTAAAGACCAGGATAGCTACATAGCTCTCCTGATGCCCAAGACTTGATCAATCCCTCTAGGAGGATCGCCTTATAGACTAGGATAGCTACATAGCTCTCCTAGTGCCCAGGACGGGATTAATCCCTTCGGGAGGATCTCCTCGAGACCAGGACAGGCTACACAGCATTCCTGATGCCCTGGCCAGGCACCACCCCTCGCTAGGAAGGATCCGGTAAGTAAGAGTATAGTTGTCTGAAGGATCAAACCTTGGCCGGGCACCACCCCCCACTAAGAAGGGTCTAGATGGTAAGAGCATAGTTGCCCATCAGATCAAGGCCTTGGCCGGGCATCACCCCCCGCCAAGAAAGACCTGGTGCCAAAGTGTCCTTAGTCGCTTACTAGGATCTTATTGCCAGTATGTTCGTCTTATTTTCGCCAATGTGCCTAGGTTCCTTGAAATAGGAAAGACTAGGTACCACTGTTTTCGCCAAAGTACAAAGAATCCTAAAAAAAGGAATGCGAGGTGCCTGGATTCTCCAGATTGTTAGCCATGGTACAAAGATTCCTAAAAATAGGAATGCGAGGTACTTGGATTCGCTAGATTGTTCGCCATGGTACCAAGATTCCTAGAAAAGGGATGCGAGGTGCCACAATTCGCCTTACTTTCGCCAATGTACCTAGGTTCCTTGAAATAGGAAGGACTAGGTACCAATGTCTTCGCCAAAGTACCAAGATTCCTAAAAATAGGAATGCGAAGTACCTGGGTTCGCCTGATTGTTCACCATGGTACCATGATTCCTAGAACAAGGATGCGAGGTGCCATGATTCACCAGAATACTCACCTACTTGCCAAGATTCATTAAAATAGGAAGGCTAGATACCGTGCGTCTCCTAGGTATCAGAACCTTTAAAGCAAAAGCGCCAGGTACCAGGCTCAAATTATGTACCAGAATCCTTGATACAGGGACACTGGGTATCTCGATCGAAATATCGACTAGGATCCGTGATACCATGTGTAAAGGAGTGCCCACACCTAGAAGGGTGTCCAGAGATCCATGGGTAGGTACTCTGGTACCAGTCGCTTATCACGATATACTCATGTTCCTACCAAGTTCCTCGCATTACCAAATCTTGGTTAAAGCAAATTTATACCGATGACTCCTATTCGAATTTCAAACTATAGTTAGAAGCATGCAACAAAAATCAATCAAGGAAAAACATAAAGAATAGTCAGACAAACACAGAAAAAGGGGCTTCTTCATTAATCAAATCAAGGAGCCCAACCTTTCTTCCAGGTTACATACAGAAAACAAGAAAGAAAAACAACAGGAAATGAGTTAAAGACTCGACATGCCAGCTTCCTCTCCAACTTCCTATCCACTTTCTTGACTTATTCATCTGACGACACTGATCTCATCCAAGACAGATGTCGGTGACATCATCAAGACCACCAGAGATAGGAACAGAGGCCAGTGTTGGAATCATCAAATACAGGAAGGGTAGAAGGATAATCTTGAAACCATCCACGTTCAAGAGGCAACTGGATACGAAGTTGCAGCTCGCCTAGATAATGTCTACACCATTGGCAAGGGCGCAACGCCGTAAGCCACCACTCCTCCTCATCCTGGGAATCATAACCAATCATGGTTCCCTGGTCACTAGGTCCATCTTGCACTGCTCTTTCAATAATTCCAAGTATCCTGCCAGTCAAAGAAATCACATCTCCTCTTCCTCTCACAGTGTTAACCATCTTGACATGATCGAACAATTCGCTGAAATTTTTGACTCTGTTGGAGAATAAATGAGCAATGTCTAGAATTCTCAAACGAGGCATGGTGTCTATAGAAGGATAAAGAAGATCTCGGTAACATGAAGATAAGGTCATTAATGAGGCACGACACTCGAAATATGGGGAAAGACAGCTTCGCAAAGCGTGCACCTCTGAAGTTTAATATTTGAAGCAAACTAGCCTATCCTGGGTTGACACATGGAAGAAAAATTAAATGTAGTGTCTGAACCAGAGATTCCTACACAAGAATGCTAGAAAGGAAGTTCCACCAGGATAACCCCGAACATGATATATACCATGACTCCCTCGATTGCCAGGTACCGCGATCCAAGTTCAGCTGATGCCATAGTACCACTCCTGGACCAATCACATCAACGACCGCATTTTATCGGGGTTCAATGGAAGATAGATCACCAAGTCTACACCTAGGTACTAGGATTCCACCGAAGACGAGTATCCTTGATACCTGGATTCTTTCAACTGCTATTTTCACCCAAGTACCCGAATTCTCATATCGAGAATGCCTAATACCCAGAGTCCTCCCAAGTAAGACCGACTGCTTAGTACCAAACGATCCTCGCACCAGCGACAAACTATGCTACAAAATTTGATCTCGACAAATTTTAGAGCTCCTTCAGTTATTTGGGATTTGTAAAATCAAGTCTACACTGGGGACTTTTCTTTGGTTCTGGACGAGATTCAACCAAGAAATCAATAAACTACACAAGCTTAGAGCTGAAGAAAGAAAAGAAATATTTTCATTACTAAAACTAGGGAGCCCATTCCCCAATCATGGGCTATAAAATTAGAGAAAAATAAAGTTAAGTGGGTAAAGGATCAAGCTTGTTCATGCATCCATATGCTCCTAGTTGGCCCTCTTCTCTCCAGCTCCTACGGTCTAAGCCACACCTTCAGGTCTAACTGGAAGCTAACTAGTTAATTGCACCACCACCTCGGCTGGAGTCTCGCTTGCTACCTGGACTTCTACTATCACTGGGATCTCCACTTGAGCAGGTCCAAACTGGAGCTCATCCGTTACCATACCAGAGGGTTTCCCCACTTCCTTAGTTGCGGTAGCTTGATCCTCCACCTTCTTGTCGGGACCCAATAAGGAGACTGGTATGTCAGACCCTCCATCCTTAGTAGTAGGCTAGTCCCCTACCTCCCTAACGGATTTGGACGAAGAGACTAGTGAATCAGGAGCCACTCCAACTTCAGGAGCCTTCAGATTGGGATCTGCTCCAATATTTCCTGGTGGAAGAATGGAGATAGGTCTCTGGTCTTCACCACCTACCACTCCACTTGCTCTAGCAACCTGAGAAGGTCCAACTGCATTAGAGGGTGCAACCCTAGCTAGCTCCATGGCTTTAGCATGATCTCCTCCCTGCTCTATCCATAGATGACCCTCATGTCAAACGGAGGAGGAAAAGCTAGAGCCACTTGGTAGCCAGCGAAGAAGTAGCCATCCCTAAAGGCGGTATCAACTTGAGCATCTAGGCTGGCCACGCTATAAGAAGAGATTGAACCTTGTTATCCAACCCTGCTACTCTATCCTTAGCGATCTCCCTCTCCTCCTTGCGGCGGAGGGACCTGAGTCTCTCTGTGTCTAAAGCATGCTACATCTGCTCCCTATCTACCTTTGCCTCATCCTCTTCCTTCTTAGCGTTGCTTAGAGACTGGTTCAGAACTACTACAGCTCTAGCAGCCTTATCGAGCTCCTCCTTGGCTTTCTCCAACTCGATATTAGCCTCCTTAACTTTGTTCCAGAGGGAGCTAACCTGATGGTTCATAGCTACATTGAATTTGAAGGCCTGCCAAGCGCAAAACATAAGTTGAAATATTGCCAGTTATGAAATCGAGATAAGAAACCAAACGAGATAGCTTACCTCAGGCAGAAAAGTGGATCCTTTAGAGACTATGTAGTCAATAGGCATAGAAGTCATGGCCTTCAAACCACCACCTGGGCAGGAAGCTGCAAACCTGGCCAAGACTTCATCATGGCTGTTATCTTTTGACCTCGATCGCGATCTATCATGAGATACCACCCGGTTAGCAGTAGCAGGATCAGAACCTTTCTTAACCTGGGTAGATCGATCGGTTGCCACAGTAGAAGAAGCAGAGGAAGCTGGTTGATCAGCAGCAGTAATAGTAGCGGTGGTATCTAGGGCGATAAGTGGCACGTCTTGCACCAGGCTGGAAGCTCATCAGGCCCTACCCACTTAGGCTGTAAAAGCATCCAGTGATCTAGCTATAAGATGAGTTGAAGCCCCAGGTATCTCGACCAAAATCCTGCCAGATCCAACAAGGGGAGCAACCTCTCCATCAAAGTTAGAGCCAGTTGGAAGCCTAATAGAGGAGAGCAGTGGAGAATCGCGATCGGTGAGGTCAAGTCCCTCCTCCAGAACCCCTGGAGGCACTGTAGAAACTATCAACAAAAAAGAATTAGCACATGTGTAGTCAATAAAGAAACGCTAACGAGATAGGACCATGAAGATTGTTTACCTAGGAGTGCACTAGAGATACAGAGGTAGTATTCCACCATTCCTGCATCAAAAGCATCTGATGTAGGATACTTCAAGTTGACGTAATTTCGAGCCATGATGGCCTTCAAAATCTTCTCTGATTCGGAAGACAGCTTGCCCTTTTCCAACGCGGGTTTGCCACTGAAGCTGGTAGGGATCGGGAACTCGGATCCCCTTATATGGATCGAGTTACCCCATTCGCCCTTAAGGGTAACCCATTCCTCCTTCTAGGAGGCGTCCTTCTTCGTGGCCCCCAGCACCACGAACTTCAAGTTAGTTTTGGCCCGAGCATAAAATTGCCCTTTCGGGCCAAGGAAGTTGGTAGCGATCAGGAACACGTACCCGAGCTCGTTCGGCCCTGGCTCCCGATCAAGGTGATCTTTTTCGCACTGTTGTCTCCACAATACCAAGAACCCCACCAAATGCCTCCAGAATCCTAGTGTTAGCTGAAGGGGGCGAGCTGTAAGGCATGCAGTTCCCTACGCAAGGTAGGGTGGGGAGGTAGCCTGACTCCGCTCTCAAAAGCCGCCTTGTGAATTGGAAGCTCGCCGGGAAGGGGAGTATACATATCATATTCCGGTGGAGGAAAAGAGATAATGATATCTTTAGGGATCTTAAAATCCCTCCGTAAACGCCTAATGGTATCCGTGGTACTAGTAGAGTTAGGGACGCATCTGTACTCGTAGAGAAGGGCGAGCACCCTTCCCACGGTATCCGTGACTTTGCCAGCACGGTCTCCACCAGTCCAGATAGCACCCGACTCTCCGCTCGACTCCTTGTCAACATTAACTGCGCTATCAGGGTCATTCGAGAAACCGGTCTCGATAGTAACAGTCCTATTGAAGCAGCGGCGTTGAAAGACAGGGGCGTCGTCCTCACTATCATTATCGACGTGAACCCTCTTTCTAGGGAACAAGGCCCCCGCTAGCGGTTGCACCATCATCAAACAGCTGCTCGACACTGTCGCTAATGGGGGAAGACATTATGGTAAAATCGGAGTGGGAGTTCTTGAAAATCGAAGGGATTGAGATTAAAGAGTGAAAAAAGAAGAAGATTAGGGTTTTGACAAGGTTGGGAAATCTGCTTGAAAGAAGAGTGAATAAGCCGTGAAGGGGTGAGTTTTATATAGAAGCAGCTACTTGTAACCAACAGAGAAGGTAATCAATGCCACAGGATAGTTGGTGACGTAGGGGGAACGGCTTCGAGAAACGCGGGTCTCCAAGATATTGTCTTTTTTGAATTCAACCTACCCCAGCCAGCCACGTGGAGGACCCATTTAAGTTAGTGTGCAAGGGGAAGATTCCATTCGACGAGACGGTTACAAAAATTCTCTGAGTGTTCTGAATCCTGACTCCAACCCCAACCTGGCACTGATGTTCAAGTCAGGGGGGACTTCTGTTAACAGGGTATTTTGGCAAGGGTCTAAAGGAGAATTTTCCACCAAAAGCATCTACCTGGTAGGGACCAATCCTAGCTCCCAGGTACCTAGCAGGATCGATACCACGACATAGAGGAAATCAATACCCGGTAGAGACCAGAACCTCGACTACCAACCTACTTATATGAAGCACTAGAGACACTCAACCAGTAAGAATAGGTACCATGGCTGACATCCATTCTGACATATAATGAAGAGGGTACCAAGATATCATAGACCTAGTGCCTTACAGGTACCCGGTCCCTCATGCCTGTAACCCCGGTACCACGACGCACACTTGGTGTTCCAGAACAACTTGACATCAGCCAGAGACCAACCAAGACAGCCCCCGCATGTCCAGCAGGATGAATATCACTATGAAGCCACCAGCATGATAGAATAGGTGCCAAGCCAGTAATTCAGAACAGTACACCAGTGTACCACGCCACCAGGGCGTAGAACCAGTGTACCTCTCCAAGCAATGTAAGCTATTAAAGTTGACTCATTCGCCATTTAAAGCGCCATAAATGAGACTAAACGGTCAACCGAATTAGAGTTTAAACACGACAGTAATTAACGGGATAAAATCCCGCACCTTTAGCCTCACTCAACTCCTTTCAACGCGTAAAATAGGACTCCAAATAATCCTCACAAATGCAACCAGATTCTGAGGGATATTGGAGACCTATACATACGGCCTTGAAGGACACATAGGGGGATGGCCAGATCGTATTTTGGATCAGAAATAGAGAGATTTATATACCCAGAGAAACTTCTTGTGAGTTCTCTGAAGTCAGTGAGAGTTTAAGACAATCACTGGACGGATAGTAGCCACTTATCGACATAAACGGAATTCTCCATCTCCATTTTGTGTTAGAGAGAGTGAAGAGAGAGTGTTGTAATCTTTACACAGTATTTATTTTAATAAAGCAGTACCCTTTATATTCCTTTTGGTTCCTTTGTTCTTGTTCGTCTTCATCTCTAATTGCCCAAAGGAACCCCGGTACCGAAGATACCTCCCCCGCTACCACCTATCGGTAGTGGAATAGGGTGTTAATCAAAATTTTCCTCCCTGAGTGGATTTTTCGGTTAACACTATTGAAACTTAAATTAGATAGCTCGCCAAGATCCCCAATCCGTACGAACTTGCATGGATCACTTGATATATTCTACCGGACCAATTTCTGGGTCCATCTAGAATTGTTTTTGGATTTCGGAATCCAAACGTTTTGGAGAGGAGTGGTCATGTGTGATCAACACACGCGGTAACTCTTCAAAAAGGCTTGGAATGGGCAGCCAAGGATGTAGGAATCCTAGGGTGACCCTAATGGGCTGCATTTAGCATTCCATTAATACATCAAGAATATAATTTGTACATTTTAATTAAATGGGCTGCTATATTATATTAATGTATTAAATTTAAGGCATGTGGACTTGTTTCTTTTATAGTAAGAATAAATCTAGTTTACATGTGGACTTTTTATTAAAGTCCAGTGGATTTAATAAAATTGAAAAATAATATATTGCACAAGTATTTACTTGGGCGGCAAGGCTAAATTAATTAGTCTAATATATTGTTTTATTTTATTTTATTAATCAAATGGAAATTAATTAATTTATTAATTAATTATTTGTTTGATTAAAAGTCAAAATCTTTTTCTAACTAGGAGAAGAATTCCTAGTGTCATACTATTGTTGGTAGTATGATAAGTATCAAAGACTATATTTGATAAGTAGATAAATAAAAGTATTTTATTTATCTAGTCAAATTAGGAAGTTTTTGATATAGTCACAATATTATTATATTCAATAATTTTGTTAACAGAAAAATTCACTCGGGGTGAAAATCTCAATCAACACCCTCTACCCGCTATCCCAGAGGTTACAGCGGGGGGTAGATTGAAAAATTCACTCGGGGTGAAAATCTCAATCAACACCCTCTACCTGCTACCCCGGAGGTTACAGCGGGGGGTAGGTACTTCGTACGGTGATTCTGGTAAGAGTGAAGGAGAGAATCAGATCGATCGACGTCCTCAGACGGGGTAGATACCGCGAAAGAGGTAGGATAGGTAGGAGAACAATCATCCCACCCATCTGGTGCAGTAGGCAGGTACCCGGTCTTGGTATCTGATCCCGGTAACTAGTCACCTCTCTAGGTGCCTTCAATATTCCCCTAACCTAGATAATGAGCCAGGAGAGGTTCATGAAAGCTAGGACCAGCATGGTAGGTACCTAGCACGCATATATGCATTCATAACAAGGAGATAGATGGGAGAATGACAACTCTTTTAGTAGTGGGTCGGACTGACCAAGGGGGAAAAAGCATCACGATTGATCACATGCTGAAAAACCCCCAGGCAGTATCCATAAGAAGGAGAAAGACCATTTTTTATATTTATATATTACGAGAGGTGCTCCGGAGAGCTTATATTAATACAAACTGAGTCCTGGTAGGTCACAGTTAGAGGGGTACCATTTGGTACCGGTACATTCATGGCAAAAATTGACATACATAGCAGTCGATACAATGGTGATGTAGAGGGAATTCGGGCAGGGTCCCTTTTACACTCTAGGCGATGGCGAACTCATATTCCTAGTGGAGAAGTGGGCGAAATTTGGGATTGGACACATCTTGGAGATATGGAGATGTAGGAGAGCTGCTGGAGAATGTTGGAGAGAATGTCATGGAGTCGAAATGTTGGGGAATCGACCTTTTTCTTGGAGAGTGACTGGTTATATTTATATATGTTCATCCTTGTTGCCCACTCCATTGACTCAGTTAATTAATACACTGATTTGGCCTTTAAAGAGTTGAATATTCTCTCATTAATGGTGTTATGAATGGCCATTAATGGAGTTGACTGATTTCCTCATTAATGGCATTGTGAATGGCCATTAATGGAGTTGACTGATTTTCTCATTAATGGCATTGTGAATGATCATTAATGGAGTTGATTGATTCCCTCATTAATGGCGTTGTGAATGTCCATTAATGAAGTTGACTGATTCCCTCATTAATAGTGTTGATTATCTCCATTAATTACCAGAGAGGTCAACATTCTCTTTTACATTGCTTGAAGGAGAATTCTGACTATGTACCCCTGTCGTACGGTACACTGGTGTACCGGAGTGCTTACTGGTGTGGCACTTGTTCTAACATGCTGGTACCTCTTCCTGGTTCCATTCTTCTTCTCTAGGTGCCTTCAATATTCCCCCAACCTAGACAATGAGCCAGGAGAGGTTCATGAAAGCTAGGACCAGCATGGTAGGTGCCTAACACGCATACATGCATTCATAACAAGAAGATAGATGGGAGAATGACAACTCTTTTAGTAGTGGGTTGGACTGACCAAGGGGGAAAAAGCGTCACGATTGATCACATGCTGAAAAACCCCCAGGCAGTATCCATAGGAAGGAGAAAGACCCTTCTTTATATTTATATATTACGAGAGGTGCTCCGGAGAGCTTACATTTATACAAACTGAGTCCCGGTAGGTCACAGTTAGAGGGGTACCATTTGGTACCGGTACATTCATGGCAAAAACCGATATACATAGCAGTCGATACAATGGTGATGTAAAGGGAATTCGGGCAGGGTCCCTTTTACACTCTAGGCGATGGCGAACTCATATTCCTAGTGGAGAAGTGGGCGAAATTTGGGATTGGACACATCTTTGAGATATGGAGATGTAGGAGAGCTATTGGAGAATGTTGGAGAGAATGTCATGGAGTCGAAATGTTGGGGAATCTACCTTTTTCTTGGAGAGTGACTTGTTATATTTATATATGTTCATCCTTGTTGCCCACTCCATTGACTCAGTTAATTAATACACTGATTTGGCCTTTAAAGGGTTGAATATTCTCTCATTAATGGCGTTATGAATGGCCATTAATGGAGTTGAATGATTTCCTCATTAATGGCATTATGAATGGCCATTAATGGAGTTGACTGATTTTCTCATTAATGGCATTGTGAATGGTCATTAATGGAGTTGACTGATTCCCTCATTAATGGCGTTGTGAATGGCCATTAATGAAGTTGACTGATTCCCTCATTAATAGCGTTGATTATCTCTTTTAATTACCAGAGAGGTCAACATTCTCTTTTACGTTGCTTGAAGGAGAATTATGACTATGTACCCATGTCGTATGGTACACTGGTGTACCGGAGTGCTTACTGGCGTGGCACTTGTTCTAACATACTGGTACCTCTTCCTGGTTCCATTCTTCTTACTTGGCGGGTATGATACACATTCTAGTTAGATCTTGGACTGATATCGCGGTACTTGGGTACTAGGTAGATGTCGCGGTACCTAGGTACCAGTTAGGAGGTATCGTGGTACCTAGGAACCAGGTGGGAGGTATCATGGTACCTAGAAGCCAGGTAGAAAGTATTGTGGTACATGCTCTTCGTGGTTCGTATTTATGGTGTCTCATCTAGGTAGATAGGCAGTCGAGATTCTGGCCCTACCAGGTATCTATTCTTCCAAGGTCGAGGTATCGATCCTGCTGGGTACCTGGGAGCTGGGAATGGTCCCTACCAGGTGGTTACTTGGTGGAAAATTCTTCTTTGGTCCCCTGCCAAAAAACTCTGTTAACAAATTTATTATTGGATAATACACTCATGAGTTGGAATATGGTTAAAACTCAAAGTTAATAGGAGACTTGGTGAAAAAGTAATCCTACTTGTGTGAGGATTTGACTACAAGGTAGAAATCCTACTTGTGTGGGGATTTGACTACAAGGTAGAAATCCTACTTGAGTGAGGATTAGGCCATCACCTATATATATTATTAAATTTGGAATTAATAATGGTAATTCAAAGAAGAAGTTTTTTTTTTTAGAAAATTTTTATTCTCTTACTTTTGAATTAAAAAAAAAAACTTCCAACTAAAGAAAGGGGTGTAGAATTCGGCCAAAGAGAAGAAGAATAAGGAGCGTTTTATTTTCGATAGTACACTAGAAGCTTTTACATCAAAAGGCTTTATTCACAAGATCGAATTAGGGTTCACGCAAATTACTGATTAAAAAGATTAAGAATTCACAAGTGACCAAACGTTCTTTAATTTCTCTACGAGGATTATTATGACTAACAAAAGAAAAAGGTTTGTTTTTCCATCCTCAGGTTTACAATTCATAGAAAAAGGTGTTAACGGAAATTTTGCTCAAGACGTGAAATCTCAGTTAGCACCCTCGAGACAACTACCACGTAGTAGGTGGCCAAAGTTGAATGTGTGCGTAACAGTGCGTAATAAAATGACAAGGAACAATGATACTATTCACCACCCAAAAGAATTAAAATGAAAAATGTTCTCTTTATTGATAATGTATGATATACAAATCTCTCTCAAATTGCACTCAATTTTCTCTAGGGTATAGTCGGGTACTTGTCGGATGCCTGTCGAAAAGTAGTCTCCTCTTTCAGAAGGCTCAAGTCCTTCCTTTATACATTGTCTTCATAGGTCAAACTAATTGATTCCCCCTCTTGATTTTCTCCATCTCTTCCCTCCTTATCGGACGGGATTTTACATTTAAAATGTTATTGACTTTGAGTTAATTGCTGAATCGAGGATATCTTGGTGGAGATCAATTTGTTTCCTACTTGGACTCTATTACTTGTTCTATACGTATGTAACGTCTTAGGATATGATCATGTGTGTCTTCAGGTCTAGCATGTTCTCCCATAGGGGTCGTCAAATATGGTATGTAATGTGGCGAGGTACATCAGATAGTGAAGTCGATCAGTGTTCAATCCTTGATATAAATGAATTTCGTCTAGCCAGAAGCTAGGTCTAGCCTCCCTTGACCTTTTGAAGCTAGATGCGGCCTCCTACGGACACCTCACTATGTCAGCGAGGTATAGGTGAGCTTCTGGAGAAATTGTGAGGTAATCCCGACTTCGGGGGGATTTCCTGGTTTCAGGTTCGGTGACGCGGGCTCGATCTGACCATGTCGGGCTCTACTCCGGGTGTTTCTAGAGCCCATCCTTGTTTCTGTGGGGCGGTACCGTAGCTCGGCTTCGGGTAACATGGTCTACTGGTGGATAACCTCGGGCATGAAGCCAGGTTTACAGGGTGGAAAATTTCCCTTTGGTCCTTAGCCAAATTTGGCTATTAACAAAAGGAACTCACACTCCTAGGTGATTCATGTTCGTGATTGGATTGGAAGATCTTGCAGATTCAATTCGAACCAAGCGGATTCAAATCGATGCAAAATCAATGTCACGTGAAAAAGGTACGATACTTTTACTATATGTTAATTAATCAAGGGTTAAGGTTCTTTCTTTTAAAAGGAAAATTTTAATATACAAACCCAATTTTTCGCTTCTGCGGGGTATTTTTCCCTACACGAGCAACCAGGGCCACGACTTCACAACCTTGGTTTGGCAGATAACTATGCTCTTATGATCCAGATCCTTCCTGGTGGGGGGTGGTGCCCGGCCAGGCTAGCAGGAATGCCATGTGGCCTTTCCTGGTCTTGAGGAAATCCTCATAGAGGGATTAATCCTGTTCAAGGCATCAGGAGTGCTGTGTAGGTCTCCTGGTTTCAAGGTGATCCTCATTGAGGGATTAATCCGGTCCAGGGCATCAGGAGTGCTGTATAGCTTTCTTGGTGTTAATGCGATGGTCCTGGTGGGTAATTAAGGCCACTTATGTACCAGACCTTTTCTGTAGAGGGGTGGGTCCTGTCCAAGGCATCAGGAATGCCATATGGCTTTCTTGGTCTCGATCATAGGTGAAAGAAGATCATCTGAGAACTACCAAGGAGGTCATACTCAAGGTGATGTTGGTAAATGCTCACCCTGCAGGCTTCATTGGTAAGACCTCTTAGGTGATCCACATTCTGAATATAAGTATTAGAGCGACCTTCCGCAAATGAGCTTTTATTGTGGACCGGTCATTAGGGGAACTCTTCTCATGTTGAGGTCACTACCCTTCCCACATGAGTACTAGGGAGAATGGTAAGCTTCTAGTCCCCAAGTGATGTAACTAGTTTAGGAGCCTGCTTAGAGTAGTTGAGAGTCTTCAACAATCATAACGGCGCTCGAGACTCTGCTTGAACGAACCTGGACCTCGATAGCTCGCTGGGGCGTTGGGTACCCCAGTATAAAAAGTTAGGAACCACTAGTCCCCCTCTGATGGTACTGATCCAGAGGCATGATTGGGTTTCGAAAGGACCCTAGCAAATAAAATGAGGCTCTGGACTTCGATCAAACAAACCGGGACCTAGGTAGTTCACATGGGTGCTGTAAGGGGGCCCAATAAAATAAGTAAGGAATCGCTGGTCTTACAGCGGTGCTGCTACTCTAAGGGATTACTTAGGCATGTAGGAGGGCTCAGTAAATGTGGGATGCCTATGAGCTCTCCCCGAATGGATCGGGACTTCGGTGGCTCACTAGAGCGTTGAGTGGCTCGGTACAAGAGGTAGGGAGCCACCATTGTGATATTGGTTAAGAGGCATGATTGGGATCCTAGAAGTCCCCAACAACTAAAATATACTGGACCATTCAGGAAAGATCTGGAACCGTAATGGCTCACTTGGGCATTGACCGGTCCCGTACAATAAGTGAGGAGCCACTTGGTCTTATAGCGGTGCTGCTGCTTTAGAGGCTTGCTTAGGCGTGTTGGAGGCCTCAGCAATGTGTAAAGCCTCTAGTCTCTCTCCGAATGAATCAGGACTCCAGTGGCTTACTAGGGCATTGAGTGGCCGAGTATATGAGTTAGGAAGCCACCAGTGTGATACTGATTCAGAGGCAAGCTTGGGATCCTAGAAGTCCCCAGCAACTGAAATATGGCTCTAGACTATCCTGGAAAGATTTGGAACCACAGTGGCCCACTTGGGCGTTGGCAGGCCTGGTACAATAAGTGAGGAGCCACTGGGTTTTGCAGCGATGATGCTGCTCTAAAGGCTTTCTTAGGCAGGTAGTAGGCCTTATAAAGTGTGGGAAACCTCTGGCCTCTCCCCGAATGGATCGAGACATCGATGGCTCGCTAGGGCTTTGAATGGCCCGGTATAATGATTAAGGAGCCACTGGTCCTGCAGTAGGGCTGCTGCTCCAGATGCTTGTTTAGGCAAGTAATAGGCCACAGTAAATGTAGGAAGCCTATGGGCTCTCCCCTAACGGATCGGGACCTCGGTGGCTTGCTAGGGCGTTGAATGGCCCAGTACAACGGAGTGGAGCCACTGGCATGATATTGGTCTAGAGGCATGCTTGGGATCCTAGAAGTCCCCAGCAACTGAATTGTGGCTTTAGGCCGTCCTAGAAAAATCCAGAACCGTAGTGGCTCACTTGGGCGTTGACCGTCCTGGTTCAATAAGTGAGGAGCCACTGGGTCTTGCAGCGGTGCTGCTGCTCCAGAGGCTTGCTTAAGCGAATAGGGAGCCTTAGCAATATGGGAAGCCTTTGGGCTCTCCCCGAATGGATCGGGGCTTCGGAGGCTAACTAAAGCATTGAGTAGCCCGGTACAATAGATGGAGAGCCACTAGAATGATACTGATCCAGAGGCATGCTTGGGATCCTAGAAGTCCCCAGCAATTGAAATGTGGCTCAGGACTGTCCTGGAAAGATCTGAAAACGTAGTGGCTCACTAGGGCGTTGACCGGCCCGGTACAATAAGTGAGGAGCCATTGGATCTAGCAGCGGTGCTACCGCTCTAGAGGCTTGTTTAGGTGTGTATGAGGCCTCAACAATGTGGGAAGCCTCTAAGCTCTCTCCGAAGGAATCAGAACTTCGGTGGCTCACTAGGGCGTTGAGTGGCCTAGTGCAAGAGGTAGGGAGCCACCAGTGTGATACTGGTCCAGAGGCATACTTGGGATCCTAGAAGTCCCTAGCAATTGAAATGTGGCTCTAGACAGCCCTGGAAATATCCGAAACCGCAGTGGCTCACTTAGGCGTTGACCGGCCCGGTACAATAAGTGACGAGCCACTAGAGTTTACCACGATGATGCTGCTCTGGTGGCTTTCTTAGGCTGGCAAGACGCCTTACAAAATGTGGGAAGCCTCTGGGCTCTCCCCGAATTGATCGGGACATCGGTGGGTTGCCAGGGCGTTGAATGGCCCAGTACAAGGAGTGATGAGCCACTAGTCCTGCAGCAGGGTTACTGCTCCAGAGGCTTATTTAGGCATGTAGGAGGTCTCAGCAAATGTTGGAAGTCTCTAGGCTCTCCACGAACGGATCAGAACCTTAGTGGCTTGCCAGGGTGTTGAATAGCCTAGTACAACGGAGTGGAGCCACCGACATGATATTGGTCCAGAGTCTTGCTTGGGATCCTAGAAGTCCTCAGCAACTGAAATGTTGCTCTGGACCGTCCTGGAAAAATCCAAAACTGCAGTGGCTCACTTGGGAGTGTACTGACATGGTTCAATAAGTGAGGAGCCATTGGGTCTTGCAGTGGTGCAGCTGCTCCAGAGGCTTACTTAGGCGTACATGAAGCCTCAACAATATAGGAGGCCTCTGGGCTCTCCCCGAACGGATCAGGACTTCGGTGGCTCACTAGGGCGTTGAGTGGCCCGGTACAGGAGGTAAGGAGCCACCGGTGTGATACTGGTCCAGAGGCATGCTTGGGATACGAGAACTCCCCTGCAACTGAAATATGGCTCTAGATTGTACTAGAAAGATCCGGAACGGCAGTGGCTCACTTGGGCATTGACCGGGCGTGTACAATAAGAGAGAAGCCACTAAGTCTGGCAGCGGCGCTCCTGCTCCAAAGGTTTGCTTGGGCGTGTAGGAAGCCTCAACAATATGGGAAGCCTCTGGGTTCTCCCTGGACACATCGGGACTTCGGTGGCCAACTAGTGCGTTGAGTGGCCCGGTACAGTAGGTAGACAGCCATTAGTATGATACTGATCCAGAGGCATGCTTGGGATCCTAGAAGTCCCCAGCAATTGAAATGTGGCTCAGGACTGTCCTGGAAAGATCTGGAACCGCTAGTGGCTCACTTGGGCGTTGACTGGCCCTGTACAATAAAGGAGGAGCCATTGGGACTTACAGTGGTGTTGCTGCTCAAGAGGCCTGTTTAGGCGTGTATGAGGCCTCAGCAATGTGGGAAGCCTCTAAGCTCTCTCCAAACGAATCGGGATTTCAGTGGCTCACTAGGGCATTGAGTGGCCTGGTACAAGAGGTATGGAGTCACCAGTGTGATACTGGTCTAGAGGCATGCTTGGGATCCTAAAAGTCCTTAGAAACTTAAATATGGCTCTAGACCGCCCTAGAAATATCCGAAACCGTAGTGGCTTACTTAGGTGACCGGCCCTGTACAGTAAGTGATGAGCCATTGGGTTTTATCGCGATAGTGCTGCTCTAGAGGCTTTCTTAGGCAGGTAAGAGGCCTTGCAAAGTGGGAAGCCTATTGGTTCAATAAGTGAGGAGACATTGGGTCTTGTAGTGGTGCCGCTGCTCTAGAGGCTTGCTTAGGCGTACATGAAGCCTCAACAATATAGGAAGCCTCTAGGCTCTCCCAGAACGGATCGAGACTTCGGTGGCTCACTAGGGCATTAAGTGGCCCGGTACAGGAGGTAATGAGCCACCGGTGTGATACTGGTCCAGAGGCATGCTTGGGATCCTAGAAGTCCCCAGCAACTGAAAGTGGCTCTATATTATCCTGGAAGGATCCGGAACAGTAGTGGCTCACTTAGGCATTGACCGGGCAGGTATAATAAGTTAGAAGCCCCTGGGTCTGGCAGCGGCGCTCCTGCTCCAAAAGCTTGCTTAAGCGTATAGAAAGCCTTAGCAATGTGGGAAGCCTCTGGGTTCTCCCCGAACGAATCGGGACTTCGGTGGCCAACTAGTGCGTTGAGTGGCCAGGTACAGTAGGTAGATAGCCATTAGTTCAATACTGATCCAAATGCATGCTTGGTTAGAAGTTCCCAACAATTGAAATGTGGCTCAGGACTGTCCTGAAAAGATCTGGAACCTTATTGGCTTACTTGGGCATTGACCGGCCGGGTACAATAAGTGAGGAGTCATTGGGTCATGCAGTGGTGCTACTACTCTAGAGGAGTGTTTATGCGTGTATGAGGCCTCAACAATGTGGGCAGCCTCTATGCTCTCTCCGAAGGAATCGGGAATTCAGTGGCTCACTAGGGAATTGAATGGCCTAGTATAAGAGGTAGGGAGCCACCGGTGTGATACTGCTCCAGAGGCATGCTTAGGATCCTAGAAGTCCCTAGCAACTGAAATGTGGCTCTAGAACAACCAGAAAATATCTGAAACAGCATTGGCTCACTTAGGCGTTGACCAGCCCGGTACAATAAGTGAGGAGCCACTGGGTTTTACCGCGATACTGCTACGCTAGAAGCTTTATTAGGCAGGTAAAAGGCCTTAAAAAATGTGGGAAGCCTCTGGGCTCTCTCCGAATGGATCGAGACATCGGTGGCTCGCTAGGGCGTTGAATGGCCCTGTACAAGGAGTGAGGAGCCACTAGTCCTGCAGCAGGGTAGCTACTCCAGAGGCTTGTTTAGGCATGTAGGAGGTCTCAACAAATGTAGGAAGTCTCTAGGCTCTCAACGAACGTATCTGGACCTCGGTGGCTCACTAGGGCGTTGAATAGCCTGGTAAAACGGAGTGGAGCCACCAATATGATATTGGTCTAGAGGCATGCTTAGGATCTTAGAAGTCCTCAGCAACTGAAATGTGGCTCTGGACCGTCCTAGAAAAATTTGAAACTGTAGTGGCTCACTTGGGAGTGTTCCGGCATGGTTCAATAAGTGAGGAGCCATTGGATCTTGCAATGGTGTTGCTGCTCCAAAGGCTTGCTTAGGCGTACAGGAAGCCTTTGGGCTCTCCTCGAACATATCGGGACTTTGGTGGCTCACTAGGGAGTTGAGTGGCCCGGTACAGCAGGTAGGGAGCCACATGTGTGATACTGGTCCAGAGGCATGCTTGGGATCCTAGAAGTCCCCAGCAACTGAAATGTTGCTCTAGATTGTCCTGGAAGGATCCAGAACAGTAGTGGCTCACTTGGGCGTTGACCGGCGGGTACAATAAGTGAGAAGCCACTGGGTCTGGCAGCGGAGGTCCTGCTCCAAAGGCTTGCTTAGGCGTGTAGGAAGCCTCAGCAATATGGGAAGCCTCTAGGCTCTCCTCGAACGGATCGGGACTTCGGTGGCCAACTAGTTCATTGAGTGGCCCGGTAGAGTAGGTAGAGAGCCATAGTATGATATTGATCCAGAGGCATGCTTGGGATCCTAGAAGTCCCCAGTAATTGAAATGTGGCTCAGGATTGTCCTGGAAAGATCTGGAACCGCAGTAGCTTAATTAGGCGTTGACTGGCTCGGTACAATAAATGAGGAGCCATTGGGTCTTGCAGTGGTGTTGCTGCTCTAGAGGCCTGTTTAGGCGTGTATGAGGCCTCAGCAATGTGGGAAGCCTCTAAGCTCTCTTCGAACGAATCAGGATTTCGGTGGCTCACTAAGGCATTGAGTGGCCCAGTACAGGAGGCAGGGAGCCATCGGTGTGATACTGGTCTAGAGGCATGCTTGGGATCCCAGAAGTCCCCAGCAACTGAAATGTGGCTCTAGATTGTCCTGGAAGGATCCGGAACAGCAGTGGCTCATTTAGGCATTGACAGGGCGGGTATAATAAGCGAGAAGCCACTAGGTCTAGCAGCGGCGCTCCTGTTCCAAAAGCTTGCTTAGGCGTATAGGAAGCCTCAGCAATGTGGGAAGCCTCTGGATTCTCCCCGAACGAATCGGGACTTTGGTGGCCAACTAGTGTGTTGAGTGGCTCGATACAGTAGGTATAGAGCCATTAGTATGATAATAATCCAGAGGCTTGCCTGGGATCCTAGAAGTCCCTAACAATTGAAATGTGGCTCAAAACTGTCCTGGAAAGATCTGGAACCGCAGTGGCTCACTTGGGCGTTAACCGACCGGGTACAATAAGTGAGAAGTCATTGGGTCTTGCAGTGGTGCTACTGCTCTAAGGGATTGTTTAGGCATGTATGAGGCCTCAGCAATGTGGGAAGCCTCTAAGCTCTCTCCGAAGGAATCGGGACTTCGGTGGCTCACTAGGGCGTTGAGTGGCCTGGTACAAGAGGTAGGGAGCCACCGGTGTGATACTGGTCCAGAGGCATGCTTGGGATCCTAGAAGTTCGTAGCAACTGAAATGTGGCTCTAGACCGCCCTAGAAATATCCGAAACAGTAGTGGCTCACTTAGGTGTTGACCGGCCCGGTACAATATGTGAGGAGCCACTGGGTTTTACCGCGATAATGCTGCTCTAGAGGTTTTCTTAGGCAGGTAAGAGGCCTTGCAAAATGTGGGAAGCCTCTGGACTCTCCCCGAATGGAACGAGACATCGGTGGCTTGCTAGGGAGTTGAATGGCCCATGACAGAACACGTTTTTCCTCTAGTCATTTTAAAAGATCAATCCGTCAATAATATTTAATAAAACCTCACAAAGCCTAAATCAGTTTGAAAACATAAATATATTGGCAAGTGGGGTGTCGTCCACAAGGAGCGGAGTTAGCTAAATTAGTTAATGCTAAAGCAATGTTATGTATATATATATAATAGCTAAACATGAATTGGTGAAAATGTAGATTGTGAACCAACTCTAAATAACACTAAATTAAATATGTAAATAAAATGAAGGGGGAAATGGAATGAAGGATATATAGATGATGGAAACAAAGGAGTTAATGGATACGAAAGTAAATACTGGGCAACGTAACAAACTTGTCAATAGCACGGCTATTCAAGGTGATCGACCTAGGATGTATAGAGTCAGTTATTTATCCCTAGAAGGTGGCCAACCTAGGATGTATAGTGCAGACCACCTATTAGGGATTAATCCTTGTAAACTACCAACCTAGGATGTATAGAGTTGGTGGTTTATCGGATTCTGGAAATGAAGCTCGTCTACCTAACAATGACTCAACCGATTACAAATAGTCACCCTAGGATGTATAGTGATGACTTCTAACTCTCTCACGGATTCCGACCTAGGATGTATAGTGCCGGAAAACACGATCGAGGTTAGATTAAAACCGCGGTTCAAGAGTCGGAATTCATGACTTTCTGTCTATTCTTTAGAGCATTATACAACTAAATAGGATGTATATCTAGATGCAATACTCATACATAATACAAAGATATCTTGCAAAGAGGATGTATCTACATAAGAAATCAATGATAAACATTCACAACAAGAATAGATCAATGGAAGATAGACATGAATATTAATATAATATCAAGTTTATGTACAAGCCCAATATTCCACTAACTACTCCATCAACCCCTTAGAGGGGATTTAGCTACTCATTACAACTAGGAAACCAAGAGAGAGGAGATAGAAATAACCCTTGGAGAACACCTCCTTCCTTGTAGTGGCTCCAATCTCCAAACTTCCTTGAAGTTGAGTAGAGAATGTAAGGATGAGAGAGAGAGAGAGAGAAACTAGATCTAAGAGTGCTTAATTTCTGCTCAACGGAGTCAAAAGCTCTTTAAAACGTTTCTATACTTTTATATTTATACTAGATATAAAAATAGGTCACTTAAGCTTTCAAAATCAGACTGACGCGCTCGGAGTGCGGGTGGAGTGCGGGTGATTTAACCGAACTGTACCCGCACTGTATGGGTTGTCTGCAACTTCAGTTCTCGGATCAGGGCATTAGTGCGGGTGGAGTGCGGTTGAATTACCCGCACTTGACCCGTACTTGGCATCGCACTGTGATCGCACTTGAATCGTACTTCTCTGTCAGGTGCAAAATCTACCTTCTGTCTTGAGCAACAGTGCGGGTAGAGTGCGGTTCGATGACCCGCACAGTACCCACACTCTATTGTCAGGTGCAATTCTGCTCTTCTGTTCTTGATGCAAGTGCGGGTAGAGTGCGGTTTGATGACCCGCACAGTACCCGTACTCTAATATCAGATGCGGTTTTGCTCTTCTGTTCTTGGTGCAAGTGCGGGTGGAGTGCGGTTTGCTGACCCACACAGTACCCGCACTCTGATGTCAGGTGTATGATCAGCTTCTCTGGATTGGCATTAGTGCGGGTAGAGTGCGGTTGGATTACCCGCACAGTACCCGCACTTTATCTTCAGGTGCAACATCAGCTTTCTAGTTTGGCATTAGTGCGGGTGGAGTGCGGTTAGCTGACCCACACTATACCCATACTTTATCTCTGTACTTGCATTCTACCCCGGCTATGCACATGAGTGCGGTTGGAGTGCGGTTACGACCAGCACTGGACCCGCACTGTAGAGCAGTTTGTGCTCTTTTGCCTTCGCTTTCACCCCTTTTCTGCTGGAATCTCCACAATATGCCTCCAAGCCTGTCTCTGCATCATTTCCTACAAGTAAGCACAAAACTACCCATAAGAGATACAAAAACGCACAAAAACAGAACATAAGGTAAGGATCTGAGGCCTAAATATACTACATATTTGGCCCGATCAAACACCCCCAAACCAAACCTTTGCTCGTCCTCGAGCAAATCTAATCGAAACAACAAGACGCCAGCTGAAAGTAATTTCTAGATACCTAAACAAAACATCAATAATGCCGCAAGTCCCATGTGTGATATGATACAAATAGGTGTGATAGAGAGGAGAAAAACATATGCACAAGATCAAGAGCAATTTGGAGACACCCAAGGGAGGCTCGTACGAACACGAATCCCACACCTAAAGGCATTCATGAATTTAGGACCACTTACTCTCATACCTTGAGCATAATTCGCTTCAATTCTAAAGCTCACATGGATCCTCTCTTTTCTTTCCTCAAGAGTCCTAAGTTCCACACAACAAGTATGCAAGGAAGATTTTGTATAAGATTTAAGAAATGAACTATCCTAGGAACGAGTCACCATGCCATGGATGCGAAAGATCGTGCTTCAACCTACATTCCCAAACTAGACATACATGGATCAAATAGGGCTTTTCAACCAGTTATAGTGTGGCTGTTGGGGTGAATGGGTTTACACAAAAAATATGGAAATTTAGGAGTTCAAACTCACCAATCATGCTAGAATATATCCCTACTCCCACACCATGTTCTTTTCTCGCTTAAATGAAACCCTCTAGGAAACCATTTAACCCACATTTGTGCCTTTAACGTTGCATTCCGTTTGGGCATTTTTAGCATAAAACACTCTCATTATAGCACTTCAAGTACAATCTTTCTTTAAATTTTTCTTTTAACAATTTCCCAATTACAATGTTGTACTCCATTTGAGTTGTTACAATTTCCCTTTCTTAGGCATTTAGGGTGCATAACTTACCTCTTTCCTAGCATATTTTCAATAACTATTTCATTTTACCCGTTGTGGGACCATTTTGACCCTTTTCATCACTACCATTTCCCATCCTAACATGATTAGTACAAGGGTAGGCATGTGTTTGGGCTATTGGGTATATGGTTGAATGTGGTACCAAATGAAAGGGTAAGTGTTTGGCTTCAAATTGGCTTTGGAGCACACAATATGGTAAGTGGTGTTTAGGCTATAGAGGTAATTCAATACACAGACATTCCCTAATATCACTTCCACAACCATCTAAAAAGGGAATGAAAGCATCCGTCACGCAATTCACAAAATGATGCAAGTCCTATGGCACATGACATACATGACGAGAGGCGTGTTTAAGAATAATCAATAATGCACTCAGAAAATGTACTTTCATGCTTGTGTTTGTGATCTCATGGGTATCTCCACTATTAGAACAAGACATGGGAACAATGAGTCCCCAATACTTAGCACCAACGGGTGGGACGAACCCATGATGGTGCAAGCTAACCCTCAAGTGGCACCAAACTATATCACAAGGTCAGAGCATATATAAGGAACTCGTCAAAAACACACTCTAGAGGCATCATACCCATACTGGATTACAGTTTGAAAAATGGACAACCGACAAAATTGAAAAAATTGACACTAAACTGTACAAGGCGGAGGCGTGATGCACCCCCAAACCAAAACTCAACAATGTCCCCATTGTTGGAAAGAATAAGCATAATCGCAATAAATGGCGGAATGAGGGATCAACACCCCCAAACCGAATCTAGACATACATTCCACCATGCTCATTCATAATAACAAAAACTAAATCGCATTCATTGAAAGCTTAAGTACAAAACCGAAGGTAGAAAACTCCCTTTAGAAGGAAGATTGTTCGATGTCCATGCGTGTTGTTGTGTGCTTCCCAAAAGATGCACAACCTAGCTTAAAACCACACAACAACTCTACCAAACAGCTATCAAATGCAAAAAGAAAAGAATAATAAGTCTAAGCAGTTTAAAAGAAAATACAAATACAAATACAAGCAATAAAAGTTCTGAATAATAATAAAGAACAAGAATGGATGGTCAATCATCGTCGGATAACTCCCTCTCCGGTTCACTGGCGATCCCTTTGCCCTTGGGGTCGATCTCAGATCTGATCCACTCTTCATGCTCCCTCCTGGATCTCTCCATAGCAGCTCTGAGCTCTTCCCCATATGGGTCAATGCCTGGACCCCCTGAAGGAGGTGAGAAAGCAGCTGGCCTCTTCTTCTTCTGCGGATAACTTGGAAGACTGAGTGCCTCCCTCATGTCTGTGAGGTTGCCCCAAATGTCCGTGAAATACTTATTGGCTTCCGCCCTGCTCTCAGTGATCTGCCTCCTATTTTCGGCGACCTCGGTCCTGAGGTTCTCCAATCCTGTAAGCAAAGTCTGCCAAGGGACCTCTCCAAATGTCTCCTGCGTGGGTGGGGAAGCAGCGGGCCTATAATCACCATACTCGATGTAAACCGACTCCACATCTGGTTGTTTCGGGATGTTTTCAGCCTGTCTGCTCGTGCTACCCCTTCGAGCAGGTTTTCTCCTCTCTGTTCGGACCCTGACACTAGAGGGGTCCCGCTCTCTGACCTGGTCGTTCCATGTGAATCGCCCAACTGGCCCCAAACCGCATTCGAAAGGGTCGGATCCACAATCTACTCCAGCAGTTCTGCAGAATGTGGTGATGAGGCTAACGAAGATGAGTGTCTGCTTGTCCACCCTGACCCCTCCCATCTCAAGGATCTCTCTCTTGACCAGAAAGCCTATGTCGACCAACTGATTCTGCAGTATACAGTACAGGATCATTGCTGCATTAAAGTTCACTGAAGTCCTGTGCTTTCTGGGGATCAAGGAAAGGGAGATGAATACATGCCAGAAACCCAACTCACTCCTTAAGTTGGTGTGCTTCATACGGTGATCAGGGGCCACCCAAAAATCCATCGGACGGATCACTAACTGATTTGCAAAATCCACATTTTGGGTCACGAAAAATTCACTCCAAGTCACCCCCTGCTTAAGACGTCCGACTGCTTCGGGATCAACTGGAAGTTTAGTCCTATAGTACCTGTTAATGTCCGCTATAGTCATCCGGACTTCTACCCCACGGACCAGAACTGAAGAAGTGCGCTGAAAAGTTTCAGGTACCATCCCAGCAAAGAATTCTTCGACAACACGTCGGCAATACATCGGGGGGGGCTAACAAAGGTTTCCCATCCCCTTGTTTCTATCATTAGAGGAATTGGGGTGCCCTCCAGCTCTTCAACCGCTATCCCCATCTCCACCACTATGTCTCGCTCCCTGAAATATTCTAAACGGTCCTCGAAATCTGGGTGCCTAATGCATGGTGGTGGAACCTGGGTCCTCTCCTCGGTCTTTGTTCGGAACCCTGATTGCTTTGCCTAGTCGTTCTCCTAGTTCTTCCTGACATCTGCACAATAAACACAGTTTTAAGGCAATATTCGGATCAAAAAAACAAGAGGTTATGATGCAGGAATTTGAAAGGACAAAAATTCTGCCAGGAGGATAAAGTGCGGGTGGAGTGCGAGTGAATGACCCGCACTGTACCCGCACTCTAACTCATTACCAGTTACCAGCACATGCAGAGTTTCAATCCATGTATACATTTCATAATTTCAGCATATCATTTGACCGAATTAACACCACTATGATTCTAACTCAAGTATAGGCTTCCAATCAACCATATAAACCTAATATCGTAGTTTGAAATCCAATTGCAATAGAAAATCAATTAACAATGAATACATCACATGCATAATTAGATAACACCCATCAATCCATTCTCTTAGACATTAGCAAAAGCAAAAATAAGGGGTCAAAACCCTAACTAATGAAGTCCATGCATAAGAGGAAAAAGAATTGTGATAAAGAGGGTTAGGGTTTGGATTAGAGAGATATGTAATGAAATTAGAGTAAGAATCCATACCTTGGTTGCCGAAAAATCGAAAACGTGGCACACACGGAATACCTTTCAGTTGAGAAGAGGGAAAAATTTGAAATTTTGCTGTTTTGTTTTGTTTTTGTGGCAAGTGGAGCCCTAGAGAATGACAGGCAGTATATATACTGCGCGACCAAAGTGCGGGTGGAGTGAGGGTGACTGACCCGCACTTTACCCGCACTTTATTACCTGATGACTTCGGAGTGCGGGACGAGTGCGGGTGACTGACCCGCACTATAACCGCACTGTTCTCCTGGACAGACTCCTGAATTCTGCCCTGTAACTCAATCTGCACCAAAACATTCTCAAGCATTCTCAAAAGTTTACAATGACAAAAACTAACCATCCGAAAAGTAAAAATAAAAATAAAAATAAAAAACACTACAATTAATTCAAAAGAGAGTGCAATGCACTCAAAGTGGGACCCGGTCAACCAAAAGGAGGTTTGACCGGAATGGGGAGCACATTCAACTTGGCCACCCAAACCGGTGCCAAATGCCTATGCACTACATCTCTCCCCACTTTCCTCATTTGCCCGACTAGGTCCTTTCGAACCCATATTTGTTTGACTCTTGGTGGTTTCATCCTAGATCCAACTCTACTTGCTTTTAACCTTTGGAAACTAAAGCAATAAGCCTTAGTGTGCCTTCTTTTGGCACAAAAGTAACAAGTAATAGGACGGTTAGGGAAACTCCCTGTTCGATCGTTGGCGTGGGCCACTTTTTGTTGTCCGCATCTGAGGGACTTGACATTGCTTTCCATCACAGCGAGTTGCTCAATCAAATCACCCTCCTTGACCTTGGCCCGCTTCAACTCATTATCTTTCGTGCTCAACTGTTCATGCAATTCCCTTACCGCTTTTGCGGACTCCTCCACACCTAGTTGAAGTTTCCTTGTCCTTCTCTCATAGTCTTCTTCAAACTCTTCTGAGAGCTTTGCCAATGCATCTAAGTTCTTGGAGACTAACTCCTTTTTGGTGGCAAGCTCCACCAGTTGCTCCTTTAACCCATTGTTGACTGTTGAGAGATCATGCAATTTCGTCTTCAACTGTCCATTTTCAGCCTTAAGCAAATAAACCTCCAGTTTGAGCTTTGTGTTGTCTTGCTCAAGCTCACCCAATTGTTCGAAAAGTTCGGTATTTGCTTCCTCCTCTTCGAATTCTGATTCTTACCTTTCCTTAATGCAGTATTGGTTTCCCAATTCCATCTCCTTAACACCCTCAAAGGCTTGCACAAGGGTGAGCACCCGGCTTCTTTTCTTTCTGGAATTTGGTGCCTCCAAGACTAAACAATCTCTGACTTGGCTTGTTCCGGGCGATGTTACCTTGAAGTTCACACTCTTCCCTCCACAGCTGAAGGAAATGTCCCTAGAACAAATATCAACCACCATACTTGCTGTGGCCATGAATGGCCTCCCCAACAGTAGTTTCCAGTCCCTACCACTGGATTCTCCTCGTTTTCAATCCAACACAACAAATTCTACCGGCACCATCAAACCGTGCACATTCACATATACTTCCTCCACGATACCAACTGGGGTGATGGGAGAATTATCCGCCATGAGGAGAGTCTAGGAGGTGGGCTTGATTGACTGCATCTTCAGCTATTCATATACCTCTAAAGGCATCATATTGATGCTAGCCCCCATATCAAGGACCCCTCCCATCTTTGGTGAATTTTCTATTTGTACCTCTATGACGAAACTCCCGAGGTCTTCAAGTTTAATAGGGGAGTCTATGTCACTTCCCCTATTTTCCTTATTCGCGACCTCCACCGTACTTTCCTTGGTCTTATCAACTCCCAACTGGATAACCTCTAACACATTAACATGTTCATCGGAGCTTGATGCCTTCTCCTTGTTCTTGACCAATGCATCAAAAATCTGTGCCAACTGAGTTTCCATCTTCTTCAGTGACGCTCCATGACTGTTTGCTCTCTGATCATTGGACTGCATGTAAGCTGACATTCGTTGCTCAGAGGCATGCAAGGTGTTCTTGAGGGCTTCCGACCCGATACCAACCGTTTTGATCACTGTGCTCACTATCTCCTCTAGAGACTTGTCCTTCGGTTGGCTAGCGGAAGCGTGGGAATTGAAGTTGGATGGTGGGTTACTACTTGAACTTCCCCATTGATTGTTGTTGTTCACCTCTCCTTGATTGTATCTATTGTATCCCCGGTTTTGGTACCCTTGGTTTTTGTTTCCACCTTGGAAATTGGTGTTGCCACCTTGGTAAGTGGTTGCTCCTAGGTGGTTGTTGTTGGACCAAGACAAGTTTGGGTGGTTTCTCAACCCTAGATTATATGTATTTGAATGTGGGTCATTCCTTGGCGGCCTTGGAAGTTCTCCAAGGGCTTGGGCTTGCTCTTCTTGACTGAAATGCCCTTCTCCCCCTTCAATCTCCCCCATGACTTGACCAACTCCTTGAGAGGACCCTGGTTTTTCGGTTATAAGCTCCTTGATTGATTGAAGCTCCTTGTTCATTCTAGACATCTGAATCTGAACTTGGGTATCCTGACCCACTTCTATTCTTCCACCCCTTCTCACATGTGATGTCCTCTGTTGTGAGTTCTGGGCAATCTTCTCCAGAATGTCATAAGCTTCAACTGCCCTTTTGTCTACTATAGTTCCTCCGCATGCATTATCCACCATCATTTGGGTTATCGGTGAAAGTCTACTATAGAAGGAATTAACCTTCAGTTCTGGATGGTATGTATGCGGTGGCATTTAAGCTAACAACAAGTTGAACCTCTCCCATGCCTCATGGAATGGTTCACCGTCCTCTTCGACAAAGGATGCTATCTTCAACCTTAGGTCTTTAGCCTTCTGCGACGGAAAATACTTGTTGAAGAAAACCTTGCAGACTTGGCTCCATGTCACCAGTGATCCTGGCCTCAAGTTCATATACCACGTCATTGCGGCATCTTTTAGACAATACTGGAAACACCTGAGATGAAGCTACTCCCTTGTCAATACTGTTTGGCGAGCCATGACCGGGAAGGTTTCTAATGTGGCCCCATACTGTTTCATGAATTGGAGGCAATCCTCGGTAATTCGCCCACTAAACGATGGCAGGAGGCTAATGTGCATAGTTTTCAACTCATACTGCCTTGTTACATCATCTAGTACTATGGCAGTGGGCACATTACCTACAAACGGGAGAGTGTACTCGCCCATGGTGAGGCCTAGCTCTTCATCCCCATGTACACTTCCCTCATTCTCTCGAGCTTGCTACTCATTCTGATTATGATTGTCCATGTTTCCTTCTAATTGCCCGATTCTTCTACCCAACTGATTGATGTTATCGATAACTGGCAACACTAGTTCCTCTTAACGATCTTCGTCTGTGCATATACCTAAAATCCTGAAATTTCACAACAAAAAACGCACAACGTAAACGAGAAACAGATAGGGCAGAGCAGGAATATTACTAGACTAACCTTACTTATGCAAAACTAATTAAACTAACATGCCGCTCCCCGGCAGTGGCGCCATTTGACAGAACACGTTTTTCCTCTAGTCGTTTTAAAAGATCAGTCCGTCAATAATATTTAATAAAACCTCACAAAGCCTAAATCAGTTTGAAAACATAAATATAGTGGCAAGTGGGGTGTCGTCCACAGGGAGCGGAGTTAGCTAAATTAGTTAATGCTAAAGCAATGTTATGTATGTATATATAATAGCTAAACATGAATTGGTGAAAATGTAGATTGTGAACCAACTCTAAATAACACTAAATTAAATATGTAAATAAAATGAAGGGGGAAATGGAATGAAGGATATATAGATGATGGAAACTAAGGAGTTAATGGATACGAAAGTAAATACTGGGCAATGTAACAAACTTGTCAATAGCACGGCTATTCAAGGTAACCGACCTAGGATGTACAGAGTCGGTTATTTATCCCTAGAAGGTGGCCAACCTAGGATGTATAGTGCAGACCACCTATTAGGGATTAATCCTTGTAAACTACCAACCTAGAATGTATAGAGTTTGTGGTTTATCGGATTCTGGAAATGAAGCTCGTCTACCTAACAATGACTCAACCGATTACAAATAGTCACCCTAGGATGTATAGTGATGACTTCTAACTCTCTCACGGATTCCGACCTAGGATGTATAGTGCCGGAAAACACGATCGAGGTTAGATTAAAACTGCGGTTCAAGAGTCGGAATTCATGACTTTCCGTTCATTCTTTAGAGCATTATACAACTAAATAGGATGTATATCTAGATGCAATACTCATACATAATACAAATATATCTTGCAAAGAGGATGTATCTACACAAGAAATCAATGATAAACATTCACAACAAGAATAGATCAATGGAAGATAGACATGAATATCAATATAATATCAAGTTTATGTACAATCCCAATATTCCACTAACTACTCCATCAACCCCTTAGAGGGGATTTATCTACTCATTACAACTAGGAAACCAAGAGAGACGAGATAGAAATAACCCTTGGAGAACATCTTCTTCCTTGTAGTGGCTACAATCTCCAAACTTCCTTGAAGTTGAGTAGAGAATGTAAGGATGAGAGAGAGAGAGAGAGAAAAAAACCAGATCTAAGAGAGCTTAATTTCTGCTCAACGGAGTCAAAAGCTCTTTAAAACGTTTCTATACTTTTATATTTATACTAGATACAAAAATAGGTCACTTAAGCTTTGAAAATCAGACTGGCGCGCTCGGAGTACGGGTGGAGTGCGGGTGATTTAACCACACTGTACCCGCACTGTATGGGTTGTCTGCAACTTCAGTTCTCGGATCAGGGCATTAGTGCGGGTGGAGTGCGGTTGAATTACCCGCACTTGACCCGTACTTGGCATCGCACTGTGATCGCACTTGAATCGCACTTCCCTGTCAGGTGCAAAATCTACCTTCTGTCTTGAGCAACAGTGCGGGTAGAGTACGGTTGGATGACCCGTACAGTACCCGCACTCTATTGTCAGGTGCAATTCTGCTCTTCTGTTCTTGATGCAAGTGCGGGTAGAGTGCGGTTTGATGACCCGCACAGTACCCGCACTCTAATGTCAGATGCGGTTCTGCTCTTCTATTCTTGGTGCAAGTGCGGGTGGAGTGCGGTTTGCTGACCCGCACAGTACCTGCACTCTGATGTCAGGTGTATGATCAGCTTCTCTGGATTGGCATTAGTGCGGGTAGAGTGCGGTTGGATTACCCGCACAGTACCCGCACTTTATCTTCAGGTGCAACATCAGCTTTCTGGTTTGGCATTAGTGCAGGTGGAGTGCGGTTAGCTGACCCGCACTGTACCCGCACTTTATCTTTGTACTTGCATTCTGCCCCGGCTATGCACATGAGTTCGGCTGGAGTGCTGTTGCAACCCGCACTGGACCCGCACTGGACCTGCACTATAGAGCAGTTTGTGCTCATTTGCCTTTGCCTTCGCTTTCGCCCTTTTTCTGCTGGAATCTCCACAATATGCCTCCAAGCCTGTCTCTGCATCATTTCCTACAAATAAGCACAAAACTACCCATAAGAGATACAAAAATGCACAAAAACAAAACATAAGGTAAGGATCTGAGGGCCTAAATATACTACATATTTGGCCCGATTAGCCCAGTACAAGGAGTGAAAAGCCACTGGTCCTGCTGCAGGGTTGCTACTCCAGAGGCTTGTTTAGGCAAGTAGTAGGTCTCAGCAAATGTAGGAAGTCTCTAGGCTATCCCCGAACAGATCAGGACCTCGGTGGCTCGCTAGGGCGTTGAATAGCCTGGTATAACGGAGTGGAGACACCGGTATTATATTGGTCCAGAGGCATGCTTGGGATCCTAGAAGTCCTCAGCAATTGAAATGTGGCTCTGGACCGTCCTGGAAAAACCCAAAATTGTAGTGGCTCACTTGGGAGTGTACCGACATGATTTAATAAGTGAGAAGCCATTGGGTCTTGCAGTGCTGCTGCTGCTCCAGAGGCTTGCTTAGGCGTACAAGAAGCCTCAACAATGTGGGAAGCCTCTGGGCTCTCCCTAAACGGATCGGGACTTCGGTGGCTCACTTGGGCGTTGAGTGGCCCGGTACAGGAGGTAGGGAGCCACCGGTGTAATACTGGTCTAGAGGCATGCTTGGGATCCTAGAAGTCCCAGCAACTGAAATGTGACTCTCGATTGTCCTAGAAGGATCCGGAATAGTAGTGGCTCATTTAGGAATTGACCGGGCGGGTATAATAAGTGAGAAGCCACTGGATCTGGTAGCGGCGCTTCTGCTCCAAAAGTTTGCTTAGGCATATAGGAAGCCTCAGCAATATGGGAAGCCTCTGGGCTCTCCTCGAACGAATCAGGGCTTCGGAGGCTAACTAGACCGTTGAGTAGCCCAGTATAGTAGGTGGAGAGCCACTAGAATGATACTGATCCAGGGGCATGCTTGGGATCCTAGAAGTCCCCAACAATTGAAAGGTGGCTCAGGACTGTCCTGGAAAGATCTTGAACAACAGTGGCTCACTAGGGCGTTGACCGGCCCGGTACAACAAGTGAGGAGCCATTGGGTCTAGTAGCGATGCTACTACTCTAGAGGCTTGTTTAGGTGTGTATAAGGCCAAAGCAATGTAGTAAGCCTCTAAGCTCTCTCCGAAAAAATCAGGACTTCGGTGGCTCACTAGGGCGTTGAGTGGCTTGGTGCAACAGGTAGGGAGCCACCAGTGTGATACTGGTCCAGAGGCATACTTGGGATCCTAGAAGTCCCTAGAAACTGAAATGTGTCTCTAGACCGCCCTAGAATTATCCGACACCGCAGTGGCTCACTTAGGCGTTGACCGGCCTAGTACAATAAGTGAGGAGCCACTAGGTTTCACTGCGATACTGCTGCGCTAGAGGCTTTCTTAGGCAGGTAAGAAGCCTTGCAAAATGTGGGAAGCCTCTGGGCTCTCCCCGAATGGATCGAGACATCGGTGTCTCGCCAGGGCGTTTAATGGCCCAGTACAAGGAGTGAGGAGCCACTGGTCCTACAGTAGGGTAGCTACTTCAGAGGCTTGTTTAGGCATATAGAAGGTCTCAACAAATGTAGGAAGTCTAAGGGCTCTCAACGAACGTATCGGGACCTCTGTGGCTCACTAGGGCGTTAAATAGCCTGGTACAACAGAGTGGAGCCACCGGCATGACATTGGTCCAGAGGCATGCCTGGGATCTTAGAAGTCCTCAGCAATTGAAATGTGGCTCTAGACCATCCTGGAAAAATCTGAAACTGTAGCGGCTCACTTGGGAGTGTACCGGCATGGTTTAATAAGTGATGAGACATTGGATCTTGCAATGGTGCTGCTGCTCCAGAGGCTTGCTTAGGTGTACAGGAAGCCTCTACAATGTGGGAAGCCTCTAGGCTCTCCCCGAACGTATCGGGACTTTGGTGGCTCACAAGGGAGTTGAGTGGCCCAGTACAGGAGGTAGGGAGCCACCGGTGTGATACTGGTCAAGAGGCATGCTTGGGATCCTAGAAGTCCACAGCAACTGAAATGTGGCTCTTTATTTTCCTGGAAGGATCCGGAACAGCAGTGGCTCACTTGGGCATTGACCGGCGGGTACAATAAGTGAGAAGCCATTGGGTCTGGCAGGGGTGCTCCTGCTCCAAAGGCTTGCTTAGGCATGTAGGAAGCCTCAACAATGTGGGAAGCCTCTAGGTTCTCCCCGAATGGATCGGTACTTCGGTGGCCAACTAGTGCGTTGAGTGGCCCGGTACAGTAAGTAGAGAGCCCTTAGTATGATACTGATCCAGAGGCATGCTTGGGATCCAAAAAGTCCCCAGCAAATGAAATATGGCTCAACACTATCCTGGAAAGATCAGGAACAGCAGTGGCACACTTAGGAGTTGACCGGCCAGATACAATAAATGAGGAGCCATTGGGACTTGCAATGGTGCTGCTGCTCTAGATGTTAGTTTAGGCGTGTATGAGGCCTCAGCAATGTGGGAAGCCTCTAATCTCTCTTCGAAGTCCCTAGCAACTGAAATGTTGCTCTAGACTGCCCTAGAAATATCTGAAACAGCAATGGCTCACTTAGGAGTTGACCGGCCCGATACAATAAGTGAGGAGCCACTGGGTTATGCCGTGATACTGCTACTCTAGAGGCATTCTTAGGCCGGTAAGAGGCCATGCAAAATGTGGGAAGCCTCTGGGCTCTCCCCGAATTGATCGGGACATCAGTGGCTCGTTAGGGCGTTGAATGGACCAGTACAGGGAGTGAGAAGCCACTGGTTTTGCAGTAGATTTGCTACTCCAGAGGCTTATTTAGGCATGTAAGAGGTCTCAACAAATGTAGGAAATCTCTAGGCTCTCCATGAACGGATCGGGATCTCGGTGGCTCGCTAGGGCGTTGAATAGCATGATACAACGGAGTGAAGCCACTGGCATGATATTGGTCCAGAGGCATGCTTGGGTTCCTAGATGTTCTCAGAAACTGAAATGTGGCTCTGGACCATCCTGGAAAAATCTGAAACTGTAGTGGCTCACTTGGGTGTGGATCGGCATGGTTCAATAAGTGAGGAACCATTGGGTCTTGCAGTGGTGCTGCTACTCCAGAGGCTTGCTTAGGCATACAAGAAGCCTCAACAATGTGGGAAGCCTCTGGGCTCTCCCCGAGCGGATCGGGACTTTGGTCGCTCACTAGGGCGTTGAGAAGCCACTTGGTCTGGCAACGGCGCTCCTGCTCCAAAGGCTTGCTTAGGCCTGTAGGAAGCGTCAGCAATATGGAAAGCCTATGGGCTCTCCTCGAACGGATCGGGACTTCGGTGGCTGATGGGAAGGTTTTTACCGTCAGAAAACCGTCCGTCAAAATAATTTATAAAACCTATGCGATGCGTTCACAAGTAGAAATACAAGTAAAGCGGTAAGCACGGGTGTCGTCCACTGAGATCGGGGTAGCGGTGATAAGTTTATGATTAATATAACTAGTATGCATAAAAGTAAAGTGATGGTGAATGAAGATACAATATAAACTAAACTATGAAAGCAAATAAAATGGGATGACAATGGAGTGATGAATGAATGATGATGGAACTACGGAGTTGATGGACTCGTAAGTGAATATTGGGGCAATTGCAACAAACTCTCAATTAAGCACGTTTTGACAAATGTAACCAACCTAGGGTGTATAGTGTTGGTATATATCTATAGCAAGAGGTCAACTTAGAGTGTATAGCGAAGACCTCCTACTAGAGATTAATCCCTCATAAGCAACCAACAGTGGCTAGTTACTCAATCGGGACATTTTCCATGAATGCTCATCTATCTAGCTATGGCTCAACCTATTACTAATGTAGCCATCCTAGGATGTATAGTGATGGCTTCCAATTCCCTCACAAGTGGCTGACCTAGGATGTATAGTGAAGGCCACCCGTTTGAGATTGGATGAGGCTTTAGGTTATCAACCGAATTCTACTCGAAGGTTAGTTTTCGTAGAATCACTAAAGTAGCCAACCTAGGGTGTATAGTGGAGGCTTCTAATTCTCTCACAAGTGGCTAACCTAGGATGTATAGTGAAAGCCACTAATTCAAGATTAGATTAAGGGCATGGTTTTAGAGCCGGATTTCCGGAAATCCTTCCATTCAATAAAGCATTAGACAACCTAATTGCCTACTCAAGTAATCCAAATCAATCATGCAAAGAGGGTGTATCCAAGCAAATCAATAATGGGAATCAATTAAAGCAATGGAATAAAACATAGAGATAGAATAAATATAACACATAGAGTTTATTTACAAAGCCCAAATATCCATCAAACAAATAACATCAACCCCATGGTGGGGTATTTTAGCTACTCATGTTCTATTACAAACAAATAAACTAAGAGAGAGTGTAGAGAGAACCCTTGAAGATTGATCTCCTTCCTTGAAGCTTGAATCCAGGTCTCCTAGTTGCCTTTGAATGAGTAGAGATGGTTTGGATGATAGGGAGATGTGTTACTAGCTTAGAATACAAGTGTTGGGGGATATGGTGATCCTTTGGTTCGTTCCCATCCTTTTCTATTTATAAAGGATGGAAAAATAGGTCACTTAAGCTTGAAACCAGAAACTGTCGCGCGCATAGTGCGGGTGGAGTGCGGGTGAATTACCCGCACTGTAAAGGTTTTCTTCATCTTCAGTTCTCTGATCTGGGAAACAGTGCGGGTGGAGTGCGGTTGGATTACCCGCACTTTACCCGCACTTTACTCGCACTGTACTCGCACTCTGGTGTCAGGTGTAAATCCACTCCTCTGTCTTGAGCAACAGTGCGGGTGGAGTGCGGTTGGATTACCCGCACTTTACCCGCACTTTATCTGTCAGGTACGAATCAGCTCCTCTGTCTTGAGAAATAGTGCGGGTGAAGTGCGGTTGGATGACCCGCACTTAACCCGCACTTTATCTTTCCTTCATGATTCAGGTCCCGGCTGTGGGAAGGAGTGCGGTTGGAGTGCGGTTGCAACTCGCACTTGACCCGCACTGTAGAGTTGGTTATGATCCTTTGTCTTTCCTTTTGCCCCTTTTCTGCCGGAACCACTGCAACTAGCTTCTAACACCTGAATTACACCTATTGCCTGCAATTAGCACCAACGAGCCTATTAGACATAAAAGACATAAAATATATAGAAAATGCACTCAAGAACGAGACAAAATAATAGGAATGAGGGCCAAAATATACAACAATTTAGGCACGATCAGTGGCCTACTAGTGCGTTGAGTGGCTCGGTATAGTAGGTAGGGAGCCATTAGTATGATACTGATCCATAGGAACGCTTGGGATCCTAGAAGTCCCCAGCATTTGAAATGTGGCTCAGGACTGTCCTAGAAAGATCTGGAACCACAGTGGCTCAATTGGGCGTTGACAGGCTCGGTACAATAAATGAGGAGCCATTGGGTCTTGCAGTGGTGTTGCTGCTCTAGAGGACTGTTTAGGCAGTGTATGAGGCCTCAGCAATGTGGGAAGCCTCTAAGCTCTCTCCGAAAAAATCGGGATTTCGGTGGCTCACTAGGGCATTAAGTGGCCTGGTACAAGAGGTAGGGAGCCACCTGTGTGATAATGGTCCAGAGGCATGCTTGGGATCCTAGAAGTCCCTAGGAACTGAATTATGGCTCTAGACCGCCCTGGAAATATCTGAAACCGCAGTGGCTCACTTAGGCGTTGATCGGCCCGGTACAATAAGTGAGGAGCCACTGGGTTTACCGCGATAATGCTGCTCTAGAGGCTTTCTTAGGTAGGTAAGAGGCCTTGCAAAATGTGGGAAGCCTCTGGGCTCTCCCCGAATGGAATGAGACATCGGTGGCTCGCAAGGGCGTTGAATGGCCCAGTACAAGGAGTGAGGAGCCACTGGTCCTGCAGCAGGGTTGCTGCTCCAGAGGCTTGTTTAGGCATGTAGTAGGTCTCAGCAAATGTAGGAAGTCTCTAGGCTATCCACGAACAGATCGGGACCTCAGTGGCTCGCTAGGGCGTTGAATAGCCTGGTAGAACAGAGTGGAGCCATCGGTATTATATTGGTCCAAAGGCATGCTTGGGATCCTAGAAGTCCTCAGCAACTGAAATGTGGCTCTGGAACATCCTGGAAATATCCAAAACTGTAGTGGCTCACTTGGGAGTGTACCGGTATGGTTTAATAAGTGAGGAGCCATTGGGTCTTGCAGTGGTGCTGCAGCTCCAGAGGCTTGCTTAGGCGTACAGGAAGCCTCAACAATGTGGGAAGCCTCTAGGCTCTCCCTGAACGGATCGGGACTTCGGTGGCTCACTAGGGCGTTGAGTGGCCGGTACAGTAGGTAGGGAGCCACTAGTGTGAAACTGATCCAGAGGCATGCTTGGTATCCTAGAAGTCCCCAGCAACTGAAATATGGCTCAGGACTATACTGGAAAGATCTGAAACTGTAGTGGCTCATTTGGGCGTTGACCGGCCCGTTACAATAAGTGAGGAGCCATTGGGTCTTGAAGTGGTACTGGTGCTCTAGAGGCTTGTTTAGGCGTATATGAGGCCTCAGCAATGTGGGAAGCCTCTAAGCTCTCTCTGAACTATTCGGGACTTCAGTGGCTCACTAGGGCGTTGAGTGGCCTGGTACAAGAGGTAGGGAGCCACCCGTGTGATACTTGTCCAGAGGCATGCTTGGGATCCTAGAAGTCCCTAGCAACTCAAATCTTGCTCTAGACCGCCCTAGAAATATCCGAAACCGTAGTGGCTCCCAATAAATAAGGAGCCACTGGGTTTTACCACGATACTGCTGCTCTATAGGCTTTCTTAGGCAGGTAAGAGGCCTTGCAAAATGTGGGAAGCCTCTGGGCTCTCCCCGAACGGATCGAGACATATGTGGCTCGCTAAGGCGTTGAATGGCCCAGTACAAGGAGTGAGGAGCAACTGATCCTAGCAGCAGGGTTGCTGCTCCAGAGGCTTGTTTAGGCATGTAGGATGTCTTAGCAAATGCAGGAAGTCTCTAAAGGCTCTCCATGAACAGATCGGGACCTCGGTGGCTCGCTAGGGCATTGAATAGCCTGGTATAATGGAGTGGCACCACCGGCATGATATTGGTCCAGAGGCATACTTGGGATCCTCGAAGTCCTTAGGAACTGAAATGTGGCTCTGGACCGTCCTGGAAAAATCCGAAACTGTAGTGCCTCAATTAGGAGTTTACTGGCATGGTTCAATAAGTGAGGAGCCATTGGGTCTAGCAATGGTTCTGCTGCTCTAGAGGCTTGCTTAGGCGTACAGAAAGCCTCAATAATGTTGGAAGCCTCTAGGCTCTCCCCGAACGGATCAAGATGCTTGAGTGGCTGGTACAGTAGGTAGGGAGCCACTAGTGTGATACTGATCCAGAGGCATACTCGGGATCCTAGAAGTCCCTAGCAATTAAAATGTGGCTCAGAACTATACTGGAAAGATCTGAAACTGTAGTGACTCACTTGGGCGTTGACCGGCCCGGTACAATAAGTTAGGAGCCATTGGGTCTTGCAGTGGTGCTGCTGCTCTATAGGCTTGTTTGGGCATGTATGAGGCTTCAGCAATGTGGGAAGCCTCTAAACTCTCTCCGAACAAATCTGGACATCAGTGGCTCACTAGGGCGTTGAGTGGCCAGGTACAAGAGGTAGGGAGCCACCGGTGTGATACTGGTCCAGAGGAATGCTTGGGGTCCTAGAAGTCCCTAGCAATTGAAATGTGGCTCTAGACCATTCTGGAAATATCCAAAACCGCAGTGGCTGACTTGGGCGGTTACCGACCTAGTACAATAAGTGAGAAGCCACTGGGTTTCGCAGCTATGCTGCTGCTCTAGAGGCTTTCTTAGGCAGGTAAGAGGCCTTACAAAATATGGGAAGCCTTTGGGCTCTCCCCGAATGGATCGGGACATCAGTGGCTCGCTAAGGTGTTGAATGGCCCAGTACAAGAAGTGAGGAGCCACTGGTCCTGCAGCAGGGTTGCTGCTTCAGAGGCTTGTTTAGGCATGTAAGAGGTCTCAGCAAATGTAGGAAGTCTCTAGGCTCTCCCCGAACGGATCGAGACCTCGGTGGCTTGCTAGGGCGTTGAATTGCCTGGTATAGTGGAGTGGAGCCACCGGCATGATATTGGTCCAGAGGCATGCTTGGGATCCTAGTTATCCCCAGCAACTGAAATGTGGGGATCCGTATGACAGGTACAAATCTAGTGGATCGTGGTGGATCTGCTGCAGAGGAGGTCATAGCGGATCTAATGCATAGAAGATATGCTGATAACGGAGCAAACCCTCTGTAAGGTAGCAGGAGACGCGTAGCTCTACTGCATAGGAGCTTTAGATGTACCAGAGCGGATATGCTGCAGAGGAGATTGTAGCGGATTTGCTGCATAGGAGATCTGGTGATAGCGTAGCAAACCCTCTGTAAGGTAGCAGGAGACGTGCAGCTCTACTGCATAGGAGCTCTAGATGTACCAGAGCAGGTATGCCGGAGAGGAGATCATAGCGGATCTGTTGCATAGGAAATATGGTGATAGCGGAGCAAACCCTCTGTAAGGTAACAGGAGATGTACAGCTCTACTGCATAAGAGCTCTAGATGTACCAGAGCGGGTCTACTATAGAGGAGCCCTACAGGCTCGGAGCTGCTGTAGTGGAGCTCCACAAGTATATGAGCAGGTTCGCTACATAAGGGAGATATAGTAGACCGGTTCCACCAGGAGTCCCACGTACCATCTCAAGATTAGAAAGTCGAGCTTGCATGGCAATAAATCGGATTGATCTTAAGGATGCTCATGTAGAGACATGGAAGCCACGTTGGTCAAGTGAACTTCTCACAGACGGAGCCAAAAAGTGTTAACGGGAAAATTCACTCTAGGTGAAAATTCCGATCAACACCATCAACCTGCTACCCAGGAGGTCGCAGCGGGGGTAGGTACTTCATACCGTGATTCTGGTAAGGTGAACCAACAGGTGCTGGAGGTAGGAGAACAATCATCCAGCCCAACTGGGCTTCGGTGATAGGTAAAAAAGATGGTGCTTGATGACCCCTTGCTGTATAGAAGGCTGGTCTTGGTCTGTAATACCTGGTCCATGATGCCTGGTCTTGGTATCCGGACACGGTACCTGGTCCCTGTACCCGGTCTCTTCTAGCTGATTCTGTGGATATTCTAGGTATGTGCTTAAGCATGCAGATAGATGGACAAGAGAGCTAGGACTAGTGGGGTCAGAACATAACTTCCATACATGCATAATAAGGAGAGAGACAGGAGACTGACAATTCTTTGATAAAATTGGACTGGCCCAGGGGGAAAAAGCATCACGAATGATCATATGCTGAAAAAAAAACCCTATGCAATATGTAGAGGAAGAAGAAAGACCCTTCTCTATATTTTACATATCAGGAGAGGTGCTCCAGAGAGCTTACATTAGAAGCATGCTCCAAGGAGCTTATACAAATATAGACTGCAACATGATAGGCCACAGTTTGGAGAGGTACCACCTGGTACTGATATAATTTTGGAGAAAATCGATGTGTATAACAGTTAATACAATGGTAGGAGATGGCAAATTGTATTTCTGTGGAAAAGTGGATAATTCCTCTATGATGATGGCAAAAACTCCCTCTCCATGATGGCGAATACCCTCTGTATAGATCTCTCCATCATTTCTGGATTTTGGTATGCAGCTCGATTCTGAATTCTCACCCATTTTTTAGATTGGAGATTCGAGAGAGCTTGGAGATGTGGAGATGCTGGAAGATGTTCGAGAGAGATTTCTTGGAGAGTGATTTGTCATATTTATATCTTCTTTTTCTTGTCGCCCATTCCATTGATTCAGTTAATTAGCAATCAAAAGAATGTTGATTTGGCATTTATGAAGTTGAATATTCTATCATTAATGGCGTTGTGAATGGCCATTAAATAGTTAACTGATCTTCTCATTAATGGAGCTGATTATCTCCATTAATAGGGTTGACTATCTCCATTAATGGCGTTGTGAATGGCCATTAAAGAGTTGACTGATCTTCTTATTAATGGGGCTGATTATCTCCATTAATAGGGTTGATTATCTCCATTAATAGCGCGGTGAATGGCCAATAAATGGTTGACTGATCTTCTCATTAATGGGACTGATTATCTCCATTAATAGGGTTGATTATCTCCATTAATGGCGTTGTGAATGGCCACTAAAGGGTTTACTATCTTCATTAATAAGGCTGATTATCTCCATTAATAACCAGAAAGGTCAACTTTCTCTTCTATGTTGCTTGGAGGAGAATGCTGACTCTGTATCCCGATGGCATGGTACGCTAATGTACCGGTCTTCTCTTGCTGGCGTGGTTCTTGTTCTAGCATGCTGGTATCTTCACGACGACATTCTTCCCGCTAGACGGGTAGGATGTCTATCTTGGTGGGATTCTGGGCTGATGTCGAGGTACTTGGGTACTGAGTAGACGTCGCGGTACCTAGGTGCTGGGTAGATGTCACAATACTTAGGTACCAGGTAGGAGGTACCGCGGTGCTAGCCCTACGTGGTACCTAGTAGAATGTGAGATGTGGTACTGACTTCTTTCCGGTTCATGGTGTCGAGTATCCCCGGTATATAATATTGTAGAATTCTACAAGAAAGTACAAAAGAAGAATTTTGAGAAAAAGAATTCTTTCATTAGTAAGCGTTGGTTAAGCTTTTTTAGAAACATTAACTGGTAGAGGATACAAAGCTGTTTTCGAACATATAAACGGAAAGGATAATACAGTAGCAGATATTTTGTCAAGACTAATAGATTGCTAACTATTGAAGGAATGGAAGGAAGCTCAAAGAATGTTCAGAAAAGCTTTAGTTTCCCAGCATCAAGCATTAATACAAAAAAGCTTTGCATAGGGTCTTATACTATTAATTATAGTTCTGGAATCCCTTTTCAACCTTTAAAATTTTTAAAAGACAAGCTTACAAAACCTCAGCAAGTGTTACTTAATAACATTTGGTTTTTTAGAAACGATAATAAAGGTTTTCTAAACTCGCTTAATATTTTAAGCCAGTATTTTGTTGAAAATAATAAGTTTTCTTTTTACGTAGTTTATAAAGGAAGAAAAGTTGGAATTTATTCTACATGGCAGGAAACTGCTAGCTATGTTGAAGATTTTCCAAACCCCATTTTCAAAGGTTTTTATTCGTTAGAAGAAGCCAACATCTCTTTAAGAATGTTTTTGCAAAATCAAGATGGTTTCAAGCGTATTTTAGAATTTAATGGAATCACCTATGATCGGAACCAAGTTCAAAGCTTTACGAATCATTTCAAAAAAATCAATGAAGCAAAAAATAAAATTTCTGAAGAATTAGAATGTTGCAAAGCAATAATGAATGAGCTTTTAGAAAAGCTACAAGTAGAAAATGACGTACTAAAGCAAAAGCTGGATGAAGCTGAACAGTTAACTGATCAGATCTAGAAGCTAGATATGATAGATGAAAAGCAAAAAAGCATTCAAAAGCATGAAAAGCAAAAGAATAGTAGCAAAGACAAGGTAGTAATTTCTGAAAGGCCCCTTGATATTATAAATATTACCCTAATGAGGGACCAAGCAAAAAATATATATAAAGCGGTAGAAAAGCTACCAAATGAATTAAAGCAAACCATTTTTGGCTATGCTAAAAATGATAGTTTGAAGCGTTTTCTAAAAATACAAAAGTTTTTAGCTCATTACCTAACGGTATGACTACATTGTTACACCAAAGATTACGATATCAGCAAATTTGGTACAAATTTATAATAGTTCAAGTAAATCTGGATATTTTCCCACTTGAATTTAAAATCCCAGATCTTGGACAAGTTGGTATTGAAGAATCATTTAGCTACGGTATGATTGATAGCCTTCATGCTACCAACATACTAAAAATTGCTTTCCTCCCATAAAAACTTCAACAATCAATAAGAATATATAGAGGGCGAAAAGGTTTCTGTTTAGACATAGACTCTCTTCCCTGTGAATGGATCATTAGCCAACCCTACAGGTTGACAAACTTTCTCCCAGCCTATCACTATATTGTGATAGTCCCATATGATCACCCTGTCTCTTTTATGTATGAAGGAAATCCTCCTTTAGAATGCAATGACATATGCCCTGAATATCTCCAGAGATATAGAGCAGAAAAATATTTCCTTTGCATAAATTGTGTCAGACCAAAGCTGGTTGGGCAGACACCACACATGTCAATTTTTATGAGAACTCAAGAAGTGTGGTTCAAATACCCAATTTCTTGGATTTTTCTCAGCCCAGAAACAGACGAAGCCCCTAGAGATCTCCAGAAAGAAGAAGAAAATACCTTTGGTGATCATCCACTGTTAGAAGACGAAGACTTTGATGAGAATTTAGATGATGAAGCTTATCACAATCTTGACAATTAAGTCAAAAGCAAGTGTCGGCAGAACCAAACAAAGTTAGACAACAGCAAAGCGTCGGCAGCAGCAGACAAAAATAGTAAAAGCATAGCAATAATGAAGATCGTGAATGAAGATAAGAAGATAAGATAAGATCATAAGAAAATCAATAATGTAGTAGATAAGAAGATAAGATCAAAGACTTTTGCTCACCTTTCTGTAAAAACGATTCTCAGTGTCGGCCATTGTTTAGGCCATGCTTATCTCTTTCCTTGTATAAATATAAGTCTAGCTCTCAGTTGCAAAACATGAAAAACACACACGAGAAAAACACACTCAATCTTTTGCAAACTCAGAGCTCTCTTGAAAACTCCCCTGTAATTTTTCTTTATGTACACTATTAGCAATCATCAATAAAGCTGTGAATATTCTATATATCCGATCAAAGTAAGCATTCTCCAATCTCAATCTTTTCTTTTTATCTGTTTTAAAAACTAGGAAGTCTTGCCAGGTTAACGAAAATATAAGATAGATATTAAATTTTCAGAGTAACTGGGTCCTTGTAATTTTGTTGAAAGGTTTGTAAGGTTGTTTATGCTGTAAAAGTATCTAGTAGAGTCCCGTTTTTATTGAATCAAGATTTTATAATTTTCTGTTAAAAACTCTTTGGTCGTCCTGTGTATAAGTCATGTTGATAGGCATTTATGGATTTTAGGAGAATTTTGAAAATTCGTTTTGAAACAGTAAAAACCATAGGATCTTGAAAGACCTGTGTAGACAGCAACCCCTCTTTTCTCTTATATAATTAATACCAAGTTATTATGGGCATATTTTTTAAAACAATATTTGAGTCCCTTTAATTAAAACAAAAACTTTTGGGCCTAAAATCATTTTCTACTCGAAGAAAATACTTTTTTAAGAAAAAAACTTTGGGCCATTTTTTGGGCCGATGGTAGGTGCACCTCTTGCACAAGCCCAGAGCCATCCCTAGGTCATGATTTGGAACCCATGTTAACGCCATTTCTAGGGGTTTTGGAATCCTTTTCCTTAAGAAAGATAAATTAGGGCCGGCTAGCATTTTGTTACAATTAGTCATGGGTCGTTTGTTTTTTATAGTTAAAACTTAATGAGTTTGAATTGAAATTATTAAGTTGTTTTGTTTGTCTTTGTAGTGGTCAAACAATTTAAAATAAAAAATAAAAAATCATAACTTTTAACTTAATTTCAAATTACTGGGATTGAATTTAATTCATTTTATTCCAATATTATTCTCTCAAAGATAACATATTTCCAATTTTATCATAATTTTATATTATACAATTGTTTTAACCTATTACTTATGATAAACAACTTCCAAAAACAACATTAATCATATTGTCTCTTTCAATGTCATCACTGAACCTTGAATTTTTTTTGTTTTGTTGTTGTTGTAAAATCAAACGGTTTCTAAATCATTATTTATCATTTTGTGTTAAACAAAACAATTATTTATAATTTGTTTTTGAAATAATTATTTATCATACCATAATCATGATTAATATCTTATCATTATTACATAAAAATAGTGTAGGATTTGTTAAATTATTTTTATTTGTTTGTTTGTATCATATAACATGAAAATACATAACAAATAATAATAACAAGGGTATAAATGTCAAATTGCTTGTATTTAAGCCATTCTATTCAAATGTGATAAAAATAAAAAACAAACATGTTATTCAGTTTCAGTAAAATTCTGAACTATTCGATCTTTTGAAAAAAAAACAAACAAACAAAACGACCGCTTAGTAAAAGAACTCAAGCTTTGAATGAAGAAGGGAAGATAAATGGCAAAACCCTAAGTAATAAAAGAAGACAAATCTAAATGAATCTAAATGGAAAATCCTCCATTGCGGTGGGAGTTGCTTTTTGGATAGTGTTTGTAGCGGTTACTATCGGTAAAGGCCAGTTTGGTATTACTGTAACTTTATAATAATCACTATTAGTTAAGTTGTAGGAATAATCAGCTGTGAAGTTAATCGACAGATGTTTGGTTAATTGTATTTTTAAAACTACTGTATATTTCAAAAGCAGTATAAATATGTTTGGTAATTTTATTGTAAAAGTGCTGAAATCAGTTACGATGACTAAAATATACATGATTTTAGAACTCTACTTCATTTTTTCATTAAATATATATATATATATATATATATATAAATCAATATTTAAGTAGAATATTTAAATTAGAAAAAAAAAATCCATAAGAACAATAATTTTTTTAAAAATATTTTATAAATCAAATCAATATTTAAGTAGATGATTTTAACTTGATTTAATAAAGGTAATAATGATATTTTTAAAATATTAATTAAATGCTCAAACAGATTATTCCATAATCAAGTTGAAAAAGTAACCATCCACATACTTCTCAAAACCACTGTCAAAACTTGCCAGATTATCAATTAATCACTTTTGAAATTTTTATTAAACATCATTTTATGTTAAAATTTTAAAATAAACTGATTTTAATTTTTCAAAATCAATACCAAACTAACTCTAAATTCATTCGAACTTTTGACTTGACCGGTGTCAGACCGAACAAAACCTAAAAATAAAAAATAAAAAGAGGAAAGAAAAAATTCTTATACGGCGACGTTTGATAGACAGGGTCAGAACATATCAACAAAACCCGAGCATCTCCCAACTGGTTCACTGAGAAAACAAGAGATGGGAAGAACCGAGAGAGAGAAAGAGCAACTGACTAGAGTCCTCAACGAGCACCTCAGCACCATCCATGAGACTCTCCAGGTTTCATTTCGTCTCTCTGTTTTTATAATTTTCTTTGTGGTTTTCTCATGTATATGTACATGTATGCAGTTGTTGGATCAGACCCCGGCTTCGTCACTGGAAAAAGTGAGCTGGGGTGAGGTTATCAAGATGGGTGATCAGGTCTCAAAGCAAGCCACCATTGGTACTCTCTTCTAAAAAAATTCACTTATGATGATAAGTTTTGGATACCCAATTTAGTAAATATATGTAATATGAGACTTGATTCTGCAATTTATTGGTTTTTTCCGTTGAAAGTTTCGATTTTGTGTAATACACATATCTTTTTTTTTCTTCCATTTTGTCTTGTGTATGGATGGTGTTGGCTTGTGTTCCTGTAAAAGCCCTTCAAAGTTTGAAGCTTTGAATACCTGTGTAGTTTTCATCAATAGTTTTTGAGGTTTGACTGATTCTCCTGATATATTGGTTTTATGTGATTAGTTAATGATTGTACTTGGACATGTCTTTTTCTGGTGAAATTTAGCAGTTCTGTCATGTTACAAAATCAATTGCTTGAAATGTTTCTATAATATGCTTTTTCAGTTTGATTTGTGTGGTTTGATGTTAAGAGTTTGAGTAATTGGTTGACTGTGTTGTTAATGGATATAGTTGGGATGCTTTGGACTGGGGGAACACCGGAAGCTAAGCAGATTGAGGAGAACATGATGGCATACTTTAATGTGCTGCAGGGTCTCATATTGCTTTCCCATGGAAGTACGGTGGATACTGGACCTACTCTTTCTTCCTGTATCCATGTGTCTGTGAAGCAAGTAGTCGATTCCAGTTTCAAGTTGATGATGGAATCTGTCTCTTTATACGGTAACCCCTTCTTCCCCGCTACACTCTCTCAGCTGCATGATATATATTTGAATCCATTTATTAAAATGACAATTTGTGGTTATAACATTCAAGTGCCTCTGTGTTTGGAAAGAATTCAAGAAAATCACTATCCTGTTCTACCAGTTTTTACCTGTCTTTATTATTTATTATTATCTATATATTGTATACAATGAATCGATGATAGAACGTTTATCCTCATTGAAGCTGTGTAGTGCACCTGGCCTTTGGTTGTCTTTACTTCCTTTGAAAAGATTCGAGATAATGATCATTGGACTTCAGTCATCGGATATGTTATATGGTTAGACATAATATATTTGCGAATGAATCATCTAAACTCGCACTCCAACACTACGCATGTTTAGACATTATTTTCAGTTAAAGATCAAACTGTGTTGTTTTTCTTTGAAAAACAACCGTGTTGTTTCAAAATATAGACTGGTTTTGCATAGATCGCCCCTCTATGGTATTTTACTAACCATAACCAGTATTTGATTTTTACTTGCATCAAAACTAAAATTACTTGTCATCACTTTTAATTGAACCTTTGCAGGATCTCGCAATAAAGCTCAACAACTCTCAATGCCACAGACTGTAGGTACAGTTTGGGAAGCCTGTTCTGCTCTTAAGAAGGTTGCTCCGACAAATATCACAGCAATTGGGCGAGCTATGACACAGGTGGCATTTTCCATAAGGGATGTTCTTCGTGAGATGAAAGAGCTCAAGCCTGCCTCGTGTGACCCAACGAGTGAAAGTTCAGATGATGCTTCAACGAAAGCAGACAGTGAGGCCCAAAAAGATGATGAGATCAGTATGGATGATCTAGGCAATGACTTGTCACCCGAAGAGATGAAAATAGCTCACTCGGCAATTGGGATTGTGTCTGAGTCCCTTCAAGTCTTAAAGGAACTAATCCGCACAATTTCAGGTGCAGTGAAGCTGGAAAATCCAGATGATAAAGGAAAATTTGCAGATTCTTTGGAAAGATTGTTGAAGTTGAGTAAAGGAATCGAATTACAAATCGATGAGCTTGGTGCCTGTCTTTACCCGCCACATGAGGTTTCTGCTATAAAGGAGGTATCAGAGAAATTATCCAGCATTATTGATGAACTGCAGAAAGAGGTTGAAAGTTTGTATGACTCTCCAGAAGCTCTCATTCAGGCATGCACTGGGTTGAAAAGTTTATTAAAACGAATGGAGTCCAAATTAGATTGCTCTAGTGTTAGTGAATTAGAGGCCAAATTGCAGAATGTTTCTGTGAGCAATTAATTAAGCTTGTAACTTCTTGTCACCTATTGCTGAGTTCTGTTATTCCATGTCGAATTAAACAATGCTGGACCTGTACGAAAAAGATGAAGGTCTTCAATTTTGTTTGTTGGATATATGTTTTGAATGGTCGAGATATGCTTTGCAAGTCTACAAGAAGCCAAAATGCAACTGAGATGGTGAAAAAATAAATTTCATATCATATCATTGTCATTACATTTAAGGCAAAAGCTTTACTACAATGATACTACAGATCGAATAGATGATTGATACCGTCCTTCATTTTCACAAAACTATTATATTACATTCTTTCTGGTAATATACAGGAATCATGCATACTCTCAAATGTGCAGGCAACTGAGTGCGAATCAAAGGAATTGAAGTAGTGGAAGGAATCACTCAACGCCCTGTCAGCTTAACCGCCCATGCGCCACCAAAGTAAAGACCAAGAAGGGGTCCCGCTAAAAGCATTTGAGTAAGCGGATCAGTTGATGGAGTAAGTACAGCTGCTGCCACAACTGCACCAACGACGACATATCGCCAGATAGACAGCATTTGCTCACTTGATACTAGCCCAGTTTGCCCCAAGAGAAGTTGTATAACTGGAACCTGTAGAAAGAAGATGGTCTGTTTGAATACAGTTGCTACTGACTGTTTGAAGAGCAAAACAATGAAAGAAAGATGAAAAATTCTTCAATTTCTTTTTTTTTTTTTGGTAACCCAAAATCCCCTGAACCCGTTTAGTGAACCCAAATTCAAAATTGGGGCCTTACCGAACCCTACAATCTTTGGGGAACAGGAAACTATGGTATTTGACCGTGTAAGTACCCATGAGAGGATTCGAATTCCTGACCAGATTGTGGAACAGGAAACTATGATATTTGACAATGTCAGTACCCATGAGAGAATTCGAATTCCTGATCTCGTGGGAGTAGACCACAAGCCTGACCATTCTCATAACGTCTCATGAGCATTCTTCAAATTATGTATTGGCACCATTAAAATGTACATTGTTCCCTTTTAAAACCCAGTCACCCAGACCAAGTTTCATTGTCATGAATACAAAATTAGCTTTCTAATGGAAAGTGCAATTATGATTGATAAGTGTTGGTATACATGTCACCCTTTATGGATGAAAGAAATAAGCTTGCAAGAACCTTTACCTGGAAAGACAAGCCTGTGCTGAACATGAGAACAAGTACGAATTCGAAGTATTGATCAATGGACCACAAGGATTCGACCACCCCTTCAGCATAACTAACAAAGAAGTTTAAGGCTGCTGGAGTAAGAACCAGGTAGGAGAAGGCAATACCAGCATAGAAAAGTACCGAGGAACCTAAAACAATTGGTCCTAAGAACTGTCTCTCTGTTCTCGTTAGACCTGGAAGAACAAAGGCTATTATCTCGTAGAGAATAATAGGGCTTCCCAAAAGAAGGCCACAATATCCTGATACCTGCAGCACCCAGCAAAATGATAAATAATTAACAGTCCGTTACTTTGTATGTAAATGAAGTCAAATAGTTTTAAGGTCTACAATACATGCGTATTATATTTTTACGGACACTAAATCTCCTTAGAAATTGTAGAAAAAGAAAAATAAAAACTGAAATTTGATCAGTTATTGAATTATTTGCACCCACCTTCTACTTATTCTTAATGAATAATGCAATCAGATATGCCATTCAAGCCGTGGTTTTCCCCACGGATTCAGAGTTTTCCCCAACAAGTACCACATAACACAGCACATAACACAAATATTGATATTGTTACACTTGAATTTAATGCAATGTGCTGTTGTCAAATATTTTAAATTCCGCAGGCAGCTCATTGTTGAAGCAGTGTGATTGAACAATGGAAACTAAAATTGAAAAAAGAAGCAAGAGAGACGTATAGACACTTCTAAGTTTCAATGATGGACCAAACAAATTATAGACCACAAGTTATGAGCATCCATCCATTTAAAGACCATTGGAGTCAAACCAATGTCCAACCAAGAACCAGTCACATTGGTACCAGGTGCCAAATAATGAGGAACAGAGGGTAAAAATGCGGATGCAGATTCACCCTAGGACACAATGTGATGTTGAAGAAAAAGTAGTCCGGAGCTAGTTGCAGGAATCATACACTCTAATTATATGCAGGCATACGACTGCAGCAAATGATATGCATCAGTTAAGAACAGGAGATATATAATTTAGCCGAACCTTCAAAGTTGTAAAGAAAAATTCGCCAGGAGCTAGTTGAAGAAATCGTACACCCTGTTCTTTAACAGGAGCTTCAAGAACCATTATCAGTTCTTTTGAAAATGCAAAGCATCCCAAGATGGCAACTCCAACTGCCAAAACTGACACAAATATTCTCTGGCGCAATTCTTCTAGATGATCAAATATACTCATTTCTTTATCATCTGGAAGGAGCTCTTTATCAGGATACAGAAAATTATAAAGCGTACTTCCTTCACTGTCTTGGTTTGGATTTGCTAACGTTTCATCTCTTGAGATTCCAGCCACATCTAAATTGTCGATCATAAAAGTGACGTCAGAATCTGATCTAAATCTCATAGCCATTTATTTCCTGAATTTTAAGTTGATGAAAACTAAATAAGAAAATTCACTTAAATGTCAGAACAATCGAACTAGAAACTCAGATCCTTCGTCAGCATGTAAATGTAAACAAAGCAATTAAAGATGTACTATTGCAACTTCTGCCATAAAAAAAAAATCAAGTACTGTCAGTAATGACTTGAAATAAAATAATGTGGGAGACATCACATATAATAATTGGAGATCATAAATAATCACAGCTATGCTTGGTTTCACAAAAAGAAGAGATTTAAAACTCTTGGTGTCGTATGTTTGCCTTACTACTAACTAATACAGTTCACAAATGATGGTGTTCTGTGCAGTTGCAGATCTGTTGCTGTATTCACAACACAAATAAAATTAATTCTAGAAACTCCAATAGCCATTATGTTCATACAAGCATTGCTCTTAGAGTATTTTGCAAAATCATGAGAATTGATATATATGGCCAACCAAGATTCAAGAGCTATTTCCAAAAACCACAGCTGGTTTTTTTTTCTTTCTAATATGGCCAGGCAATACTTCATTTTTATTTTACTTTATTTCTCACTACAGTCAAGGTAAAGGCAATATTTGTAATGAACCACTCCCAACTTGCTTCTGCAGTACTGTTGTTCCCTATACTTCAAATCTTCCATGTGTGCCATTAGTATACAAGATACTGATAAACAGTCTGTGACAAATATGAATATGCAACCTTGTGTGGTTATGTCTCATCAAAGAGACAACCACACAATGTTGTCTTTGAGACCTAAACATTATTAACACAACTTATTGTGTATTAAGAATCGTTTATCCTAGCACTATGACCAAATATATGTAGTTTGTGCTAAATTTAGCTGTGGGAGACACTTAACTCTTCCATGGCTACAGCGATAGTATATAAGTATGTTGTTCAACATTGCTCGGAGCGAGATCACTCACCATTTGACAATGTCGCATCAAACTGTCATTTAGTAATTGTATTTACTGTGTGAAGCTTGTCTCAACAGAAGTTTTGTATTGATTTTCTTTTATGTAAACAACTAAACTTTCAGCCAACATACTAATTCTTAGATCATCTTATAAATTTAATTGAAAAGCAAACTACAAATTGGATACTAAGAAAATAGACATGAGCTTATTCCGCCAAAATAGTTTACATGGCATATCTGATGGACACTATGCATGAAAAGCAGGATCAACGCACTACAAAAGATAATTTCTTCTGCAACCTAACATTTTCCACTCAGTTCAAACAATCAACAAATAATATTTTATTCCACTTCATTTACCGACTTATATTAAATATTTGTCAAACGCCTTACCATCTAAAGATTGTTCTGACAGCATTCTGACCAACAATGTTGCAACCGTTGTAATGCCACACACAGCAGAACGCTTATAGATGATCGTGAACTACTATTATTTCATGAATAAGACTTCATTTGATATAACTGTTCTCAGTTGAACAGGAGTAATTAGAGCTTCTTCTTTTTCTTTTTTCTTTTTTTTTTGATATATCAATTAGAGCTTTTTATAACTAGATTCTAGAGTTTTTACAAGTAAATTTGTTACCTAGTTAGTTCTAAACCATCAATTTTGAAGGATGTTTAGGATATTTTAAAATTTTCATTGAAAGCTGAAAATGAGCTTCTACTAGTAGACTAGACGGATTTTGTAGTAAAAAAAATAATCCATACATATAACAGCTATATATACATATATATTCTCCATTCTCTCAATTGATAACTGTAATTAGTGTTTCTATAATAAATAATAACAACATCCAAACAAAGCATAACACAGAACAATAAGCAACAAGATAGTCCAATTTTAAAGCTAAATTTGTACATAGAACTCCAAATAGCAAAACATTTTATGACTTCAAACATTCAAATCATATAATTAAAAGATAAAAGCGAATAACTTTTAACTATTATTGTAAAAAAAAAAAAATAAATAAATAAATAAAATTTCGGCCTTACCAGGTCTATCTTCAACAGCGGAGCCAACGCCAACGCCAACGCCGCCGCTGTCACTGGCACCTAACTCCTGCTGTTTCTCCCTGACGTCATCGCCGTCAAACGCCGCGAAACACACGACTCTATCGAGACTCTTCCTGCTAGCACCACCTAATCTCATCCGCCTCGAATCACCGCTGTTGACTTTCACGGAACTGATGCGGTGACTGACCGGCTCGTGCCGTCCCGAAAAGCAGCCGTAGCTCAGCCGCAAATGAGCCACGAGTGCGGTGCTCGTGCTTCCCATCTCTCTCTGCTATTTTATTTTGTTTTTGTTTTTGGTTAATTTTGTTATTTTTTTTTAGTTATTTTGAACTAACAAGTCAAAACTGGTTTCTTCGAAGCCCAAAAAAAAAAGCGTTTTATTTGATAGAGAGAACGGTTGGCTGCTATCGCGTTCCATTATTTTGTACAACGATAACTTAAATGAATATATTTTTATTTATAATGCTTAACCTTTTATCGAAATATATGGATTATTTCTATTGGATGCCATATCTTTTAACAGCATTATTTCTTGTTTTCCATTCCATTAAAATCATTAGTATTTGTAGATGGTCGATCTACAATTAATGTGGACTAGGTCAGATTCGAGTTAGACCCAAGCAACTTGGTCTATGCTATTGAATCAGATGTGTCGACTGCTCCCGTAACATGCAAAAAAAAAAATGAAAACTAATAGACAAAAAAAAGAAAAAAAAGTGGGAGTCTATTCTTAGCATTAGATTCATTTGGGCCGAGCGTTGTAATGGAAAATGAACTTAAAGTGGGTTAAAGGAATTCCGGTGACCGGAGTTTAAGTTTTGGCACGTAAGAGCTTTAGAAAAATCAGAGAGAATTCGGAATCCTTTCTTCGTGAAGGGACGCTTGTATTTAAAGACGTTTGAAAGTAGTTAAACCGTGTGATTTCATGGAATATCTGATCCCAAAAATCTTGGTCTGATTTCATGGGATACTAAATCCAATCCATGACTCGTTCAAACTTTGCTTATGTTATCAGAGCAGTTGTTTGAAATGATTGAGTCAAACCAAGATTCAACTAAGGTCTGTCAGGTCGACCTGAATCAACATGAAGTTGGTTGTGGGATTAAGCGTTGGGTCTAAGAGCCATTTTTTGCTACCACAATATTTACTGTAAAAAAATCATTAATATTATAATTCAAATTCAAAGAAAACAATACAATTTATAAAATAAACAAAACAAATAAAAATAAAAATATGTGTAATGTTATTGTTTGATCTGTCATCTGTGATTTAATCAAATTTGTTTTGGTGCATGTGTTAAAAAAATAGGGGATTATTTTTTAAAAAACAGAATCCTTAAAACAAATGTAAGAAATCAATTTCAAAAAGCCTTCCAAATATATATTTTTTTAATTCAACAGGATTTACAATTTTACAGTATTTTAGTTTCGATTTTCTTTTTACTTAAATTTCGATTTTTATTTTTCAAATATGACAATAAACTTACTTCAAACTGTTGGCAAATAATGAAAACACAAATCATATTTATATATTGTATTTTTTTTAAAGAAATTATTACTAAATCATTAAAAACAAAATTAAATATAGTATAATGTTGGGCATTTGAACCGAAGAACGTGGAAGCGACATACCTAATATTCACACATAACAAATCTATATCAAAAGAAAATAAAAAGAAAATAAACCAATTACATACAAAACACAAGATATACGTGGAAACCCTAATCAGAGAAAAAACAATAAGCTGTCGAGACGACATAGAAAGTTACAATATATGATAAATTGTTATAACCATATACTCTAGGATTTTCTCTCTAACCCAAACTCAAACCACCAGCCTTACTAAGCCCCTAAGCTCATAATCGAGCTTTACAACATGGCTCTCAGCTCACAAAACTCACCAAGTCCTCCTCTGAGTACACCCCCTACCGGATATCCTCTAGGTCTTCCCTGAATATCACCCACAGATCTCCCTCTTAATCCTCAAATATTCCCTGGATCCCTCTCCGGATATTCCAAGGGGTCTCCCTTCGGATCCACCCACTTTCTTTGATATTACATGTGTTTCTTTTTTACTCCACACAATAATCCAGATATTATGGTCTATTTATACTAGTTACAGGGAGTTTAAACCTACAAGGAAATCCATCTCCTACACATACAAGACTTTCTTGTTTCACACAAATACTCTTTACTTTTATGCACAGGTCTTCTTGTTCCATGCAAAGAGAAATTCTTTTCCTTCAAGCACATGAACTTCCAAAAAATAAGAACTTCCTTTTCCACTAAAGATTTTCCGTTTCACATGTGCTTATGATTCACTAAAGTTCGGGTCACGTTCACCCTACACCGTTACAAGCCACCTGAAATTGACCGCTTAGAAAACTGCAATATATACACCACGTTTCGCACCGAAACTGATGTCCCTCACACAACGCTTTCCACAGCATTAATCTCTGGAATTGGAATGCTATCCTCACCGCTGTGCAATTGTACAACGTAAGGCACATCGTTTCCTTCTGGGATCGACCGTTGTGGGAAACGCTGCCTAACCCACAGCGTTACCCACATCTGTTTTCTTCAATCTTTGTTTGTTCAGTTCTTCTTGGTCTTTAAACCTCCCTCAAACACAATCTCCACCTCCAAACAATTTCCCACATTTCTAGGAAGTTTCACATCAGTTAAGTCTCGTTTGGTTAACATTGGGTTCACTTGAGAATACGAGTCAAAACATAACATATCAGTAGTTTAGTATTTCGAATAATGTTTGATATTAATTTTAAGAATTATTTTAATTTGAAATGATAAAAAAAAATGGTTAGCCATTTACAAATAAAATATTTTCTGGCTATAAATGAGAATCAAAAATCATTAAAACGCACGGTAATTTCAAAAATTATCCTCGATTTTAGGCATAATTCCCCACGCATATGAAATTTTTACCAAACATTACAAGAACATTCCCTACTGTTGTTGGTTGACATCCATCCAAATTAACGGTTAACTAATTTTTTGGGAGCGAAATGTCTAAAGTAACTATAGTTACTTATTTTAACCAATCTTTTTTAATACATGTGAATTTAATTATTTAAAGATTTATAAAAAAATGAATTTTTTTTTCAAAAAAAAAAGAACGGTGGATGTCATCAGATGTGATTTGATGGACCGATTAGATTAAGGGAAATATCTCAATCGTCTGAGTAGATCAAATGGGTCAAGGAGTTCCATCTGATCAATGGAGGTCTGCTCCACTAGAGTAGACCTTCATCTAGGGAGGAGCATATCGCTCTTTTTTAGAATGAGCATATTTGTTCTAGTTTAGTAGATTGCTCCTCCATGGGAGGAATGATGTCCTCCTTGATGGAGGAGATCTGTCATTGGTGGAGTTCTTTTTTTTTTCCATTTTTTTCTTCAAAAAATTATGGAAGAGGTCAAATCTCCTTCATCCATTTAAGAGGAGAATTAGAAGATTGGATCTCCTCTATTCATTTTTACTTTTAATTTAATTATTTTTAAATTATGAATAATATGATTAATTATAATTAAAGGGTATGAAACATTGTTACCCTTAATAATTATCTTTTAATTGTAGAGTAGAAATGGGCATATCCCACGGGACATAGGTGGGCAGGGGAACCTCCCCCACCCCCATTTTCCCCTAACATTAATTTTTTAAAATATATATATATATATATATATATGTTATCCTAAAAATCCAGTGGGGACTTTCGAGACACTAGTTGACCGCAGAGTATGGGTGCCCCGCTGTTGGGTTGCGGTTGGGTTCGGTTCAGGTACGTAGCTGGTGCGGTAGTACCACGGTAGAGATACGATTCTTGACTCGAATGGGAACAGGGGATTCGGAGTGATCCATTTTGGGGGTAGGTTATATTGGATCTGTCCCTGATGAGACTGAGTGGGACTGATGCTGATGAGTTGGGACCAGTCCGAGAGTGATAGGGAACTAACTATGATCAAGTGTACCATGTTGTTTTTGCTTAACCACATCGAATATTACAATAGTTGCCGCAAAGGTTTACAATATAGGGTTATTACACTGGAAATAACCGGGTAGAATGATATTCGGGGGGTTATAGCCAAGTAGAATGACCAAAATGGAGGTGGATATTGGAGGGTAGTAGCCAAGTATAATGACCAAAATGGAGGTGGAGATTGGAGAGTAGTAGCCAAGTATAATGACCAAAATGAAGGTAGAGATTAGAGGGTAGTAACCAAGTAGAATGCCTTTTTTCTTTTGATGTCCAACCCATTTTCCTTCTGGAATTGAGGTATTTTTAGGATGAACCAGTGGTGGTAGGTGAGGGCTATCCCATTAGGCAGGAAAGGTCGGGCCTAACCCTCACCGTCCTTTTGAATTAAGTGCCTAGGTGATATGGCTTGGAGGGCCATAATGGTTCCACTTAGATTTTTCTGCTGACTTGGCGCTTGCCCGAGTAGGTGAGGGTCCTGGTTTCCAGGTTGAAGGATAGCCAGAGAATCCACACCACTGTCTCGAACTGGGTCAATGGGTGGCACACGCCTCGGAGGGCTGTGTGTTGGGATTTATGCCCTAAAACTTTTAATTTGTAAATGTTATAAATCCAGTAATAAAAGAAATAGGATTTTCATTCAATATATATGACTCATACGTTTATATTGTATGTGCAAAACATCCAAGATTGCTAGATGTAATCTCAAATTGAGTATATTAATGTCATACACAGAGGAATTCGGTTTGAGATGTGCAATCTAAAGAGTCCTTATAAAGCAAATAAAGCTGGGTACTTTATTTGTGGTTGATCTACAACTACGGTCCATTCCGTAATGTACAGTGGTTTTATCCTAGACTACTCATATGGTAATATGAGAATAGAGGCACCTTATATGATGTGATCATATATGACTGGGCCACGATCTATATGAATATATCACTAAGGTCCGTTAGTTGAAAAGATTCATATATATCGATAAATGATGGCTATATATGGGTGATCTAAATCCTGAGTGTTTTGTTGACTCCTTCAGGTTAGATCGTGGTGTTTGACATACCATGGGTGAAATCGGAGTTGCATTCCCGATCAATAACTATGTATCTTGGAATCACGGTTTGGCTTGTGACTGGGAAGATATGTACACAATAGAGGAATTCACCCCTTTTTGGGAGAAGTAGATGAGTAGTTCCCTTAAGGGTTGATTCGAGACTTGAACGATTAAGAGCGCTCTCCTTCTTCCGTAAAGGAAGGAAGGATATAATTGTTCATTAGAGAATCAATGGTACTTAAAGGAAAAGATATAATTAGAGAGGTATAACAGACTTTATGACCTAGTTCTAATTATGAACTACTTGTGAAGGATCATACTATATGTAATAGCTATATCGATGGACACTGATATTTTGGTTTGTGTAAAATATTTACAGTTACGAGAATACAACATCGGGTTTTTATTGGAATAACTCCGAGATTTATAATCATGAAATATTAAATAAAGAGTTTTAATTAATTTTTCTAAGTATTGCTGAAGCTCAATATTGTAGGTCCATTAGGCCCCCTTACTAGCCCTTTACAATTATTGGTAACAAGGTTCACAGTTTAATTGGATGATCCAATTAATTATGTTACAAAAGTAATTTGGATTTATTTTGGGAATTAATTAAATAATATGATTATTTAATTAATATATCATTTAATTGATTAATTAAATATAATTAAATAATATGATTATTTAATTGACAAATTAATAATTAAGAATTATTAATTGTTAATTGGAGGTTACAGGTTCAAACCATGACTAATAAAAGAGGATTAAAAAATAATAAAGATTATTTTAAATCCTAAAGGTCACAGGTTCAAGTCTTAATGATAATATGTATTAATATAGGATTTGGTATCCTATCTTAACTAGGTAACTGAAACCCTAGTCTTATGATTTTATATATATATATATATATATATATATATATATGTATGTGTGTGTGTGTGTGTGTGTGTGTGTGTGTGTGTGTATGTGTGTGTGTGTGATATCATGAAACAAAAGATAACCTAACCTTAAAAAGGAGAGAGAGGAGCGGCAAGGAGAAAAAGAAAAAGAAATTTTTTTTTCCTTTGGTTCTTGCTTGGCCGAATTCATCAAGAAGACAAGGAGTTGTCTTCTCCTTTCACTGCAGCCTCCATTCAAGTATTCCTGGAGTCTGTGACGTGCCCACACACAGTTGCTAGAAATCGGGTCATAGCTCGGAAGGCTTAGTGGTGAAGGATCGAAAAGAAACGAAGAAGTGTTCTTCAAAGTTATGAAAACAAATTCCCTCCTCATATTCGTGTATATCGAAAAGTCCAAGATAGTTTTAAAAACCTATCTTTTTTCCGCTGCGCGACTTACAATTGGTATCAGAACCAATGGTTTTGATATACACGAATATGTTAAGATTTTTTTCTATTTCTTTCGATATATATGATATGTGTAGGCATGATCTAGGGTTGTATGATGTTTATATTTTTTTTATAAATATGGTTGATCGTTAATTATATGGTATGATGAGTTTAGGGTTATATTTTTTGGTTGTTTTAATTTTTTTTGCTATCAATTTTCTTTTTTATATCAATTTTTTTTGTAATATATTAATGTAATATTGTACAAAGAAGAGTATTCGAGCAGATGAAGAAGTCTGGCGTGTGTTGGACACACAAACGGCAGCCGTGCGAAAAAGACATGAGCAGCAGCTGCGAATGCGCGCAAGGCACTAGCGGCAACCGCTGCGTGTGCTTTGCGCATATAGCAGCAGCTGCGCGTGCTTCGCTCAAGCAACGCTGTTGCATGTGCTTGGCGTAATGCAAGGTTGTGCCGCGCACACTTGGCGCATCGCAAAGACTGGCAGCAACGCGCACGTTTCGCTCAAGCTGCTGCGGACAGCCCCTTCGTGCGGACAACCCCTTCATGTGAACGATGGCTACACACAAAGCGCAATGGCCGAGTGTTCGCGACGCTAGGGTTGCATATTCGAAAGCGCTTATGGGCCGATAATTTTTTTTTTTTGACACTTTGGGCCTCTGATAAGTGTTAGGATAACACTTGGGCCTTAGGTTTAGATTCATGAGATGGATCACCTTAAAAAAAAATAATCAAGTTGGACTTGGTTGAAAGCCCAAAAGATGCAAAAGATGGACTTGAATAATAGAGGGATTACAAGAAGATCAAGGAATGCCTTGGATTAATTTTTTGTAATTAGAATATTTATTTTTTAAGTTAGATAGCTCATCATACTCGGTCAACTCATGTATGTTTTATTTATGAGATGATTAAAGCATTGTCATGCATACATATTCCATATAGATCAGAAGTGCCTACACTTGCAGTATAATATATCATACATGAATAATAGCCCATTCAATTTATGTGTTTTTATTTTTTAATAAGATTAAAATGGTATATTCACATATTTGGCTATATTTGGCTATTAATATTGAGATTTGTTTTTAGGAGTAAAAACTTGGAAATTCGCATAAATTATTAATCTTTCATTAAATAGTTTAATTAGATAGATTAGTAAAGCCCAACTTATTATTAAGATTAATTTGATTAAGGCCTTAATAATAATTGGACCGAATAATGTGGTTTTAGTTTTAATAGTTAAAACTTGGTAAAATTCACATTTAATTCTAGTCTATTAAAAATAGTTTACATAGATTAGAATTAGAATAATAAATTAATTGTTAATTGTTAAAATTCTAGTTTATTATTTACTGTTAATAGGATAAGATTCTAGTAACATAACCTAAAGAACTAGATTCTTCTTAGCTGTTTAATCTACATTTATCTAGGTGCATTAAAAAACCCTAACCGTAAATAGTGAATGGGAGAGGGATATATAACATTATATCTCATAGTCTTCATCATTAGTTTAACACCGTGAGATTCGAGTGGGGTCTAGAGATGACTTTGTTTTCGTCCTCCCTAAGGAGGGTCTCCATAAGAGTCAATACCAAGGTTAACTTCCTAACATATAGGATTTTTGAATGTATTTTGAGATTGACTGACCCTAAGGCAGCAATTTTCAAGTTAAGTTCATGAGATCTAAAATGATGGGTCACACTCACAAGGATTTAATTAAATGGTTAATTAAAAACCTGATTAAAATAAACGATGGTTAAATGATATAAAAATTAAGAGTTATTATGGTATATCATTTGATTGAGAATGCCTCGATCCAACATGCAAGTACTTGACCGACCCTAAGGCGGCACTTGTTTGTGGTATGTTGGATTGTCGTGGCATAGTAACATTTTTTTAGGGTGTGTTTGTTGGCCAGGATTGGACTGGGATTGGACAATTTTTAGTCAAATCCCGTGTTTGGTGATGCTTGGCAACCAAGACTATTTTTAGTCCATAGTCATTTTTATCCTATCAGAGGAGGATAAAATAATCCCCTCCAGATCAACGGGATTATTTTATCCCATCAAATTCGACTGCTCTTCTTCTTCAATTTCAGATGAACACAGACCACCACACCACTCATCACCCAACCCAACTCCTACACCAGCTCCTATAGACCACCACCACCAAAAAGAAATAGAAACCCATAAACTGATACCCCACCAGAAAAAAAAGGCCACCCAAATCCCCACCTATAACTTCATTCAATACTAGATTATAAATAATTGAAAAAAAAAACTCAAACTAAAACCAAAATCAAAGTAACCACCAAATTGTTTTTAGCAAAATCAAATTAAAAGTAAATCCAAAAAAATTAACACTTAAATCCAACCATCATCCCCAACAACCGGAAGCACCCAATCACCATCATCAACTGATCTCTTCTCAGCAGAGGAGATCAGCGCTCTCATAGCCGACGACCACCCCTAACCTAAACCCAAAAAGAAAGCTATTCACCACAATAACCAATACCCCATGATGAGAGATGGGAAGAAGAAAAATGGAAGAGAAAGAGAAGGACCTCAACTACCGAGATAGGATCAATTAAAAAAAACAGAAAAAACGTGGCTACAAACTAAGAGGGAAAGAAGAGACAGAGATGGAGGAGAGAGAATGGAAAGTTCCAGAGAAAGGAGAGAAATAAGCTAGGAGGAGAGAGAAGGGAAATATCTAGATAAATGAGAGACAAATGTGATGAGAGAAGGAATCTCTCATCTGATTTTTTTTTCAATAACTTATTATTTTTACAATATATTATTATATGCTTTTTATCCGATCCCATTACATACCAAACACGGGATATTATTAATTTTAGTCCAATCTCATGTTGCACCAAACACGAGAATCACTATAATTAGTCCAATCCAATCCAATCCAATCTCATCTCTTAAAAATAGTCTAATCATATCCCGCGCACCAAACGCACCCTTAGGGTTTATTTTCTTGTTCATTAAATATGTTCATGCATCATGTTTAATTATATGCTGAATATTTTACATATGATTTAAATATATGAATGAATGAATTTTTATTTATGTTTATTTCAGCAATGTCTTCTGCATTATTTCAAATACTTGCTAATGGCAAATTAACCAGGGAAAACTTTACAAAATGGAAAAACAACATTAATGCAATCCTGGTCACCAAAGACATGAAATTTGTGCTTACGGAGGAATGTCCTTCAGAGCCTGCAGCCAACGCAACACGAAATGTTCTTGAGGCCCACCGAAAATGGGTCTCAGCAGTTGAAAATGCTCGAACTTACCTTTTGACTAGCATGACCGAAGTGCTTGTTTCAAAGCATGAATCAATGGCTATAACATTTGAGATGATGGAGACACTGCAGGGCAACCTTCTGAGCAAAAGAGGCACGAAGTTGTTCGTTCCGCAATGCTTGCTCATATGAAGGAGGTGTTAGAGTTTATGCCATAAATCTTGTAATTTGTAAATGTGAATGAAACATTAATAAAAGAATTAGTTTATTCATTCTATAAATCTGTCTCATACATTTATATCATGTGTCCTTAACATCGAAGATTGCCAGATGTAATCTCTAACTGAGTATATGAGTGTCATATACAGAGGTTTTCAGTTTGAGATGAGTAATCTAAAGAGTCTGTAGATAGTAAATAGAGCTGGGTACTTTATTTATGATTAATCTACAGTTGCGGTCCATTCCGTAATGTACAGTAGACTTATCCTAAACTATTCATATGGTGATATGAGAATGGAGGCACCTTATATGATATGATCATACAGGACTGGGTCACGATCTATATGAATCTCTCACCAAGATCCGTTACATGATGAGATTCATATATATCAACAAATGATGGCTATATATGGATGATCTTAATGTTGAGTGTCTTATCGACTCCTTCAGGTTATATCGTGGTTTTTAATACACCATGGGTGATATCGGAGTTGCATTCCCAGTCAATAACTTCGTATGTTGGAACTTACCAATTGTAATATGAGAGAGAAAGGTAGAGAGAGAAAGGTAGAGAGAGTGGATTTGGTTTCTCAAGAGTGGATAGGAAGAGAGACTTCAAGGAACATCTGCATTCTGTTTTCATTGACAATCTGAACCCTATGGTAGATGTAGCTTGTTTATAAGGGATTTTTAAGCCGTTCGGAAGAGTACAAGATATATTCCTTTCTACCAAAAATGGCGTGAGGAAAAAGAGCTTCATTTTTGTTCGGTTTGACACCCAAGTAGAGGCGTACAAGATGGCTACAATGGTAGATAGCATGCATGTGTACAGTTGGCCTATTTCGGAGAAGATCGCTTTTTATGGTTGGAACAGAAGAAGAGGGGCCCCAGTCGGGCAACAAAAAGAGAGCAGATTCGATGAGGTTTCAAAAGAAGAAGTCAGAGGGGAACAAAGAAGTGTTAGCCATAAACTACGGTTTTATATGGAGGTGGTGAAAGGTGACGAGCAGAAGAATGAGAAAGAGGAGGGTAGTAGGATTGAAGAACTGTCTGTCTATGGTGTGGAAGAGACAAAGGTCTGTGGATGAATGGCTGACAAAATGTGCGGTGGGAGTTCTTAAAGAGTTCACAGATGTGTGCAGGGTCAACAAGAGGCTTCGTAGCAGAGGATTTTCATTTTCGTCAATGTATCTGGGCGACAAAAGTATTCTTTGGTGCTTCGATTCATAAATGGAGAGGGAAGGATTCATAAGGAATAGATTTTTTTGGGATGATGTTTTCTCCTCAATGTCAAGGTGGTCTTACTCCTTCATTCGACAATTCAGAATCGCTTAGGTAATAGTTGAGGGAGTGCCTATGAGCTGTTGGGACGGGCTGTTCTTTAAGGAGGTAAGGGGACTGATTGGTGAAACTCTTTTGATTGAGGAAGAAATTGCTCTTCGACACAGACTGTATAGAGGAAGGTTTCTAGTTCTGATTCCAAGAGACAAGACAGGTACGAGCATTGTTTAGGTGCAAATGGAGGCCAAATCATTTTCAATAAAGTTAGAGATAGATTCGAACAAGGTGGCCTATAGATGGGTTGTAGATTTTCTGGGTTTACGAGAGGAAAATGGCAGGACTATTTCAAATTGTCTACCGGAAAACTAGATGGTTATCCAACAGGCAGGGGAGAAGGTATACCTAGGGGCAGCAGAAAGCTGTTTCTCTGAATGATAAGGACATGTCAGGATCAAGGGGAAGGGTTTAATATGTAGGCGAGGAAACCTGGGCACAAAGTAAGATGATGGAACAACTCTTTCACAAGAAAGGAAATGGAACGGGAGGCAATAAGGGAGAGGCGGGCTTACACTCCCATTCCAAGCTAAAAAGGAGAAAACATAGTTGCCTGTGCCGATAAAAAGAAAGGACCAAGGATTAAAAAGTCAAAGGTGAAGCCCTGGATAGCCCCAAATCTGAATGCTAAGTTGGTGATAGACAAGAAAAAATGGTTCAGGCTAGGCTTTTCTAGTAATGAAGATGACAGCACACCATCTTCGAATTATGAAAATGGGTTTTCAAACTTGAGATTCTGGAAAGGAGAATGCTCTTCAAAAAGGAAAAATAAAAGTTGAAGGCTGATGAGGAAAGATGGGCCTAATAGGCATGAAGGTTACATTTCAAGCTCACGGGCTACTGCTAGTACCAAAGGACCAAGTACTGGAAAGGTGAAGGGTAGTAGGGAGGCCTCATTAGATAGGATGTCTGATGAACTGGTGGGCCTTGAATTAGATCCAGAGGATAGAGACTACTCAAGCCCAGCAAAAAAGACATTGGGTGACATGTTGACAGAACCAGGTATTCAACTCCAAGTGGTTATTCAAGGTATAGAAATGGAAGCCCATTCGAGGGGGAGTCAGCATCACATAGGCGAGATAGAGTGCTCCTTAAGTCCAGGTAAAGGTGGCAACAATGCTAGTGGAAACAACAATAACTGAGGAGCTGGTGGATTTAAAGCAGGGAGGAGAAAAAGTTTGTCAAAGAAAAGTAAGAAGTAAAAGTCATGCTATGATGACAAAAAGCTCCAAGAATAATTCGAAGACAGCTGAGAGTCAAATGAGAAGGGTTGGTAACGTTTCAGTGGCTAAGAAGGTGGTGTGGAATTTGGAGGAAGAAATTGCAAAGGTTATCGAGAAGAGAGCGGCTTTGGGGGTGGATATGAGGGTTAAGAAGGCAAATCAGAATTCGGGGGTGGTTGGTCTAGGTGGGGGTGAGAGGGACTAATACACAACATCTAATAACGATGTATGGATTGAGTAGGAAGTCACTAAAGTAATTGAGATGGGAGCAACTCTAGGATTTGATTTCAACGGCAATGAGAATCAAATGATGGAAATCATAGCCTCACAAGAGAAAGAGGATGAAGCCATGATGGTTGATATGTAGCAGTAATTTCGGTCCTAGGATGGGCAGTGGGAGTCCCCCATTATTAATATTAGTCATGTCTTGGAATGTTCGTGGTTTGGGGAGTAAGGAAAAGAAAAGGCACATTAGAAGATTGGTGTCCATGCATAAACCAGCTATATTTTTTATACAATAAACAAAGCTTTCAGCCTTGGATAATGGTGTGATAAGTTCTCTTGAAGGGTCATTACTGTCAAGGGGGGTCGGTGTTGATGCTATTGGCACAGCTGGCGGACTTCTCACTCTATGAAACGAAGACTTATTTATGGTGAAAGTTTGTATCTCAAACCAAAGATGTATTATTCTAGTGGGGAAATTTTAGAAGATAAAAAAGGATGTTGTCTTTTGTAATGTATACGCGGCTAACGTGGAGAGCGAAAGGAAAGAGCTATGGGAGTTTTTATCTACCTCTCAAAGTACCTTTACTATACCGTGGTGTATTGGGGGCGATTTTAACACCGTTTTGGATCCGTCGAAGAGAAGGGGTGAAGGTTGCAATAAGGTGTCAATAAGAAATTTCAGTCGTTTTGTCTCAAGATCTAATGTGGTGGATATCCCACTACGAGGAATTTCTTTTACTTTGACCAATATTGGGAGAGGGCATTGTGGGCAAGGCTTGACCGTTTCTTGATATCTCCGGTGATCCTATCTTGGTGGCCGAACATGACTCAAATAGGTCTCCCCTGGACGCTCTCGGACAATAATGTTATTATGATTGGAGAGAAAAAAGAAGATTGGGGTCCTTGCCCATTTCGGTTTTATAATGGATGGTTAGAGGAGAAAGAATTGATTAACGCAGCAGTAAAAGAATGGGTGGAGTGCAAGTCCGGTGGATCAAAAGGTGTTGTGTTGGCTTCCAAAATCAAGGCATGTAAGTTGGGTATCAAAAGATGGTTGTCCTTGAACAAAAAGACAGTGTCATCTCTTAAAAGGGTAGAGGAAAAGTTGGCAGAAGTGGAGAGGAAAGCTACCATTGAAAGGTGGACAGAGGGCTTAAGGAAGGAGAGGATACATCTACTTTCAGAGTATTGGAAAGGCCTTAGGAAAGAAGAACAAATGTGGAGGCAAAAGGCGAGAGTGAAATGGTTAAATGAGGGAGACACAAAGTCGAAATTCTTTCATTATATGGCAAATGGGCGAAAAAGAAGTAATCATATTGGTGACATCTACATAGATGGTGTTAGATGCTAGGATCCGTATACGGTTAGGGTGGGGGTGGTTCGCTACTTTGAAATGCACTACAAGAATGTGAATTGGTGAAGACCAAAGATGAGAGGGTTGTCTTTAGAACAATTAGTACAGGATGAGAGAGAGGTGTAAGAGGCCGAGTTTAGTAGAGAAGAAGTATGGGAGGCGGTTACTAGATGTGATGGCAACAAAGTGCCTGGCCCCGATGGGATGAATCTTAGTTTTATTCGTCACAATTGGAAGGTGATCCAAGAGTATTTCATGAAATTTATGCATGAATTTCATAAAGATAGCTCTATTGTTAAGGAGTTGAACAACACCTTTCTTGCTCTCATCCCAAAGTGTGTTAAACAGGAAACGATGAGGGATTTTCGGCCTATAAGCTTGGTGGGATCTTTGTACAAGGTGCTCTCTAAAGTGTTGGCTAATAGATTGAAAAAGGTAATGAATTCGGTAATAGGGGAAAATCAAATGGCTTTCGTTCGAAATCGCCAAATCAAGGATAGCTTCGTTATTACGGAAAAAATAGTCCATAAATGGAAAAAGGGACAAAGCGGGCAGCCTCCTTGTTAAAATAGATTTTGAAAAGGCATACGATAGTGTTGATCACATCTTCTTGGATGATATGATGATAAGTATGGGGTTTGGGAGGAGGTGGAGAAGTTGGATGAAGGATTGCATCTCTTCCCCAACTATTTCGGTGTTAGTAAATGGTAGCCCAACCTCTCAATTTAAAGTTGAAAGAGAATTACGTCAAGGGGATCTGTTTTCGCCGTTTCTTTTCAATTTAGCCATGGAGGGGATGAATGGGCTGTTTTCAAAAGCCTACGAGCTAAACTTGATAAAAGGTGTTATGTTCGGGGATAATGCGGTTCCCATTTCCCACCTACAATTTGTGGATGACACTATCTTTTTTTGGAACCTAAGATGGAGGTTCTTAAGAACGTGAAAATGATATTACGATGCTTTGAGTTGGCTTCCGGGCTTAGAATTAAATTCCACAAATCATGTGTGGCAAAAATTGGTAAACGAATAAGGGGAGAGGGAGAGAGGAAGAGTGGGCAAGGATCTTTAAGTGCAAAAAGGCCTCACTGCCAATTACATACCTAGGATGGCCATTGGGTGGGTGTTCTAAAAAGTTATCCTTTTAGAGGCCTTTGCTTGAGCGAATCGAAAGTCGATTGGCTCCTCGGAAGAAAAAATTCCTAAACAAAGGTGGTATACTGGTTTTGATCAAGGCGGTTCTAGCTAGTATTCCCATTTACTACATGTCGGTCCTAAGAATTCCGAAGGGTGTGGCGAAAAAATTGAAAAGATACAACGTGGTTTCTTTTAGGGCGAGGGAGTGGTGAAGAGGAAATCACACTTGATTGGATGGGACTTGATTTGCAAGAGAAAGAAAAATGGAGGACTAGAAGTAGCTAGGATCCTTGACATGAACAAAGGCCTTTTGGCCAAATGGGTGTGGAGGTATGGCAATGATGACAACCCCCTGTGGAGAAGGGTCTTGAAGGCGAAATATGGCATCTCGGGTAGGGATTTAAGATGGAACTGGGAAGGAGGCACCACCTCTTCGCCTTTTGTCAAAGAGATCTGCAGCCTGTTTGAGTAGGGGTCCAAAACGGCACAAATTCTGCATGATGGCATAAAAGTGATTGTGGGCAAAGGTGATAGAGCTTGGTTATGGAATGATATCTGCTAGGATTCTATTCCGCTTCATAGAGCTTTTCCAAGGATTTTTGTCTTAGAAAACAGCAAACACAAGCATGTTCAGGAGTTTGGAAGATGGAATGGAAACAAGTGGGTTTGGAAGGTGGAGTTGAGAAGGCCCCTCTTTGATTGGGAGCTAGACCAATGGAGGTGTTTCTTATTGTCTCTGGAGAACATACCCATCCATGGTAATGTGTCAGATGCAGTGGCTTGGGTTCACAATTCCAATGGGTTATTCTTGGTACGCTCGTTTCAAAGGTGTTTAGAGGAAGAGGACAGTGTGTTGGCGACAGTTCCGAACCTGATTTGGCAAGGAATTTGCCCTCCAAAAATTGAAGTATTTGTATGGCAATTAATCAAAGGTAGAGTTATGGTCAAGGATTATATGAAACGATTTGACAAGGGGAATACATGGAATACTATCTGTCCACTTTGTAATGTAGAGGATGAGTCAGTGGATCACATATTTTTACATTGTAAGTGGACGTGAGAGCTATAGCTGACAGGGATGGGCTGGTGGTCAGTTTCTTGTTGTGATCCAAAGACTGTGAAATAGTGGTTTATAGGTTGGGTGGGGCTGTGTCCAAAGATTATATATGCAAGAGCTTGGTGCTCACTTTTTTTCGCAACTGTTTGGACAGTGTGGGAAGCTCGAAATGAAGTGGTTTTCAGAGGGAAAGAAGCAGATTTGTCTAACGCAGCTGATACGATGAAGTTTAGAATAGCTTGGTGGTTTAAACACTACCGGAAGGGTTCGACTGAAACTATGATGACGATCCTTCTCAACTTGAGAGAGTGTTGTGTCAAACATAATAAGGCAAAAAAGTGCAGCCTGGAAAGGTGGATGCCCCCGACCCTCGATGTGTTGAAATTTAACGTTGACTGGTCGGCTAAGGGATCTCCGGGACCTGCAGGAATGGGGGGTGTCTTGAGGAACTCTAGAGGATGTGCTCTATGCCTTTTCTCTGATCACTTGGGGACCTTAGATTCCAACTCTGTGGAGGTAAGTGCGATCCATAAAGCTGTTGAAATATGTGCATCGAGTCCTCATCTGATCGGAAGATAAATCGTAATAGTGAGTGATTCAAAGACGGCGGTCTCTTAGGTTAATGATGAGGGATTCGGAAGCATTAACCATGTCAACTTGATCTATGATATTCAATGCATCTTGAACAAGCTTGGCAACATGGTGGTCATTCACAATTGTAGAGCTACAAATTCCTTTCCAGACAGGCTAGCCAAAAATGGCTCTAATATGGGAGGGGACTTCTTGGTGTGGGGTGAGTGTAGATGATTTTGTGTTCTGTACCTGCTCTGTTTCCCCTGTTTCTCTGTCAGTTGTAGTGGCTTTTGGGTGGCCTATTTTTGTGCCCTTCAGTTGTGTCTCTCTTTGTATTCGATTGTAGTTTTTGTTTTTGGGGTTTGTCTTAGAGCCCCTGGTCAGTTTGCTCAGCCTAGAGGCTGATTGGTGGTTTTGTCTCTGTTTTGTCCCTGAGGCTTCTCTCTGTCTGCTGTAAGGATTTTGTCTTTGAATAAATTAGTTTGTTTTACTGTTCAAAAAAAAATTCTTATGTTGGAATCGCGGTTTAGCTTATGGCTGGGAAGGTCCGTACACAATAATGGAATCTACTCATTCTTGCGAGAAGTAGATGGTAGTTCCCTTAAGGGTTGAATAGGGGGCTTGAACAATATGAGCGCTCTCCTTCTTCTGTAAAGGAAGTTAGGATTTATTGTTTATTAGAGAATCAATGGTACTTAATGGAAAAGATATAATTAGATGGGTATAACGGACTTTATGATCAAACTCTAATTATGAACTACTTGTTGAGGATCATACCATATGTAATAGTTATATCGATGGACACTGAGTTTTTGGTTTGTGTAACAACATCTACAGTTACGAGAGTGCAGCCTCGGGTTTTTAGTGGAGTAACTCCGAGGTTAATAATCATGAAATATTAATTAAAGAGTTTAATTAATTTTTCTAAGGATTATTGGAGCATAAAACTGCGGGTCCATTAGGTCCCCTTACTAGCCCGGAACATTGATGGTAACAAGGGTCACGGTTAATTAATTGGATGGTCCAATTAATTTTTCTACGAAAGTAACAATAAATTTATTCAGGTAATTAATTAATGATGAGATTATTTGATTAATATATTAATAATTGAGAATTATTAATTAAATATTATTTGGAGGTAATAGGTTCGAACCATGACTGAGACAAAGGATAAAATAATAAGATTATTTATTTGTTAACTAGGTCAAGTGTTCAAGTCTTAGTGAACTAGGGTTATGTGGGATTTGGAATCCTATACTACATTGGACACTAAAATGCTAATAATCTTATTTGGAATAGGATTAGTGTCTTGTTTATATATATATATATATATATATATATAGATATATATAGATATATAGATATTATTATTATTATTAAACACAAGAATACAAAGCAATTGTGTAACACACAATACGTGTGAAACAAAAAGAAGAAACAAAAAACAAAGGAGAAGAGGTGCGGCAAAAGTGAAAAGAATAATAAAAAAAAAGGTTTTTATTTCTTTATTATTCAAGTGGCCGAATTCTCCACACACAAAGCAAGAGTTGTTTTGTGTTGTTTCTTCAACCTCCATACAACCTCCTGAAGCCCATGACGCGCCCACACCCAATTACCGGAACCTGAGAGATAGCGAGGAATATCTAGTGGTACAAATCGCAAAGCAAATTCAAGAATTAAAGAACGAAGGAGTTAGCCTTGAGGTATAATTACTGAATTTTGTCCTTATGTTTATTCTTATATATCGTACACGGTTCTTAAAGTCGCTTAAATAAATTATTTTAAAAAAAAATTTGAATTTCATTCCGCTGCGTGACTCTGAGCTTACAATTGGTATCAGAGCCCTAGTATAAAATATTCGAATAAATCGTTCTTTGTTCTTGATTAATTGCATGTATATATGTGTAGACACAATCTAATGAATGTTCGGGTTTATGCTCTAAAACTTGTAATTTGTAAATGGAATGTTAACATAAATAAAAGAATAGTTTAATTCATTCTTCTTATGTCATATATTGTGTATAACATGTGCATTTAACATCCAAGACTGCCGGATGTAATTTCAAACTGAGTATATGATTGTCATATACATATGGATTCATTTTGAAACGAGCAATCTAAAAATTCCGTAAATAGCAAATAAAGCTGGGTACTTTATTTGTGGTTAATCTACAGCTGCGGTCCATTTCGTAGTGTACGGTGATCCTATCCTAGATCATTCATATGGTGATATGAGAATGGAGGCACCTTGTATGATGTGATCATATAGAACTAGGTCACGATCTATATGAATCTCTCAATAAGATCCAATACATGATGAGAGTCATGTATATGGACAAATGATGGCTATATATGGGTGATCTTAATCTTGAGTGTCTTATCGACTCCTTCAAGTTAGATCGTGGTCTTTGACATACCATATGTGAGGTCGGAGTTGCATTCTTGATCAATATGCTCCGTATGTTGGGATCGCGGTTTGGCTTGTGGCCGGGAAGGTTTGTACACAATAGTGGAATCCACTCATTCTTGCGAGAAGTAGATGGCAGTTCCCTTAAGGGTTGATTCAGGGCCCGAACAATATGAGCGATCTGCTAATTCCGTGAGGAATGTAGGATTTATTATTCATTAGAGAATCAATTGTACTTAATGGAAAGATATAATTAGAGGGGTATAACAGACATTATGATCCAGCTCTAATTATGAACTACTTGTAGAGGATTATAACATATGTAATAGCTATATCGATGAACACTAAAAGTTATTGGTTTATGTAAAAACATCTACAGCTGAGAGAGTGTAGCTTCGGGTTTTTAGTGGAATAACACCAGAGTTAATAATCATGAAATATTAATTAAATAGTTTAATTAATTATTTCTAAGGATTATTAGAGCTCAAAATATTGTGAGTCCATTAGGTCCCTTGTTAGCCCGATCGTTTTAGGTAACAAGGGTCACGGTTAATTAATTGGATTGTTCAATTAATTGTGTTACGAAAGTGACAGGTATTTATTCAGGAAATTAATTGAATAATGAGATTATTTAATTAATGAATAATGGTGATTGAATAAATTAAATAATAAGATTATTTAATTATGTTATTAATCACTAAATGGAGGGTGTTAATTGATATTTGATTTTGAATAAAATAATATAATATGATTATTTTATTTTATTAAATTAAATATTTAATTTTGAATTTAAAGAGTTTGAGTTCAAATCAAAAACATAATTAATATCTTTAAAGATATCAGATATCTTAAAAGATTTAATTAATTAGTTTTATAAATATATATATATATATATATATATATATGATATATGTTTTTGGAAACTAGAACACAACACTAAAAACATACGATCAAAAGAGTTTTTAGCATTCAGAGAAAAGAAAAAAAAAACCTAAAAGAGTTCTAGGGTTCAGCCAAAAAGAAAAACAAAATTGTTTTTTTTTCTTCTTTTTCTCTCTGTATTCTCCTGTTGTTTCTAAGTACCGTGACACGCCCACACACCGTTACCAATTCCGGGAGATAGCCAGGAAGATCAAGTGGTTTAAACCAGCAGCAGATCGTATTAAAGAGAATGAGCATCCTACGTAGGTATGAAGAAAATTGTTTCTTCTCTTCTCTTTTATGTTTTGATTTCGATTCCTTTTGTTTTTATTGTTCCGAAAAATAGATCCTAGAGCATACTGGTCGCAATTTCAGTATTTCATTGAAATAATTTTTTTTTAAAAGTTATTCCGCTGCACGATCGATAATCAAGGGTCCCTACAATTGGTATTATAGCCAATTTTTCGGATTAGGAGAATCGATTTTGATGCTCCTAGCATGTATGAATGTATAGGCACTGTCTTTATGATTGTATGAATGTTTATAATTAAATCATTTAATTTAAACATGGTTGATCATAAATTTTTATGGTACATGGGTTTTAGGGTTCTTATTAAATGTTGTATTTTTTTTATGTAATATTAATGCCGGGATGTAATTTAATAATTTTTTTTCTGCTGTTTTTTCTTTGTTGTATTTTTTTTTTGCTATCTATTTTATTGTAAAATATGTAAGAAGAAATCAGACGAAGAAGACTGAAGGCGAAAGAGCGAAATCGGAAACACGCGCGACGGGCACTGTTCATGCGGCACTGTTCACACAGACTGTTCACTAGACACTGTTCAAGCGGTACTGTTCACGACACTGTTCATGTGGTTTTGTTCGCATAGTACTGTTCACACGGTACTGGTGCGGGTAGCCTACGTGCACGAATGACGGCTATGAGCGAAAGCGTTATGGGCTGAAAATTCACGACGACAGGGTTTCCAAATTTGCAAAAGATTTTGGGATATATATATATATATATTATATTTTTTTTTCTTGCCTTGGGCCTCCAATAAGTGTTAGAGTAGCACTTGGGCTTTAGGTTTGATTCATGAGATGAATCACATTAAAAAAAAAATTATCTGGTTGGAATTGGTTAAAAGCCCAAAATAAAAAGAACCCAAAGACTTGAAGAAGATAGGAATTACTTGAAGACCAGGGAATGCCTTGGATAACTTTTGTAATTAGATATTTTTTAAAGTTAAATAACTCATTGTACTCGGTCAACTAATGTACGCTTTTATTATGAGATAATTAAAGCATTGACATGCATATGCATTTCATTTAGATTATGTATGCCTACACACACACACACACACACATATATATATATATATATATATATATATATATATATTATATGTTGATATGTCATACATGCATTATAGCATTCTATATTATGTGTTTAATTTTAATTTGATTAAAATGGGTAATTCACATAATTGGCTATAAGTTAATGAGATTAGTATTTAGGAGTAAAAACTTGGTAATTCTCATTAATTACTAATCTATTAATATGTTTAATTAAGTAGATTAGTAGGGTCCATTATAAATATTAGGTTTAATTCGATTAAGCCCTAATTATAATTGGACCTAATAATGTGTTTAGTTTTAATTGTTAAAACTTGGTAAATACAAATTAATAATTCTCGTATAAGTAAATTGTTTACATAAATTAGAATTATTACTAATAGATTGGATGTTTAAGAGTTAAAAATCGTAAAAATTTATTAGTTAATTAGAATTAGATTCTAATAAAGAAAGGTTAATGCGCTAGACAACTAGATTGAAGTTAGCCGTTTAATCTTGTAAAAATCTGGGTGCATTAACAACTATAGAAAACCCTAGTTATAAAATAGTGAGTGGGAGAGGGATATATGACATTATATCCCGCAGTCTCTATCATTAGTTCAACACCGTGAGATCCGAGTGGGGCCTCGTGATGGCTTTACTTTCGTCCTCCCTGAGGAGGGTTTCCACAAAGATCAATACCAAGGTTGACTTCCTAACGGATAGGATTTCTGAGGGTATTTCAGATTGACCGACCCTAAAGCGGCAATTCTCGAGTAAAGCTCATGAGATTTGAAATGATGGGTTACACTCACAAGGTTTTGATTAAACTTGGTTAATTAAAAACCTGACTGATAAACGATGGTTGAGTGATATAAGAATAAGAGTTATTTTGGAATATCATTTGATTAAGACTGTCTCGATCTAACATGCAAGAATTTGACCGACATAAGGCAGCACTTGCTTGTGGTATGTTAGATTATTGTGGTGTAGTAATTCTTTTTGGATTGTTCATGTTCATTAAACATGTTCATGCATCATGTTTAATTTTATGCCAAACCATTTGCACTTGTTATGAATGTATGACTGAATAAATTTCTTATTTTATGTTTATCTCAGCCATGTCATCTGCACTCTTACAAATACTTGCAAATGATAAATTAACTGGTGATAACTACACTTAACGGAAACATAACATCAATGCAATTTTGGTTACTAAGGACCTGAAATTTGTGCTTATGGAAGAATGTCCTCCAGCTCCTACTGCCAATGCCGAACGAACTGTTAGTGAGGCATATCGAAAATGGGTTTCATCAGATGAGAAAGCCCGAACATATCCGTTAGCTAGTATAACAAACGTTCTTGTCACAAAGCACGAAGTAATGACTTATGCATTCGAAATAATGGAGTCATTGCAGGCTATGTTCGGGCAGCCCTCTAAGCAAAAGCAACACGAAGATGTTCGTTCAGCAATGCTTGCTCGGATGAAAGAGGGAGCATCTGTTCAGGAACATGTCCTGAACATGTGTCTTATTTCAAAACGGCAGAGATCAATAGCGGGGCCATCAATGAACCCAGTCAGGTGAGCATCATACTAACGACTTTTCCGAAGAGTTTCAATTAGTTTAAGAGTAACTATGAGATGAACAAGCTAAAGTTCAGTCTCACTCAGTTGCTCAATGAGCTCACTACTTTTGAGTCATTGACTAAGGACAACAAAAGTAAGACTGGTGAGGCAAATGTTACCGAACCATCTTCCTCCAATAATAAGAAGAGGAAAAGGTCTGCTGGGAAGGTGAAGGGTAAACCCAAGCCCAAGAAAGCCCAGAGCAAAAAGAAGGGCGCCGCTAACGACCAGTGTAGGGAAAAACGGTTCAAAACGCGGCAGAAGCAAAAAATTGGGTGGTATATTTAAAAAAAAATTTCCTTTAAAAGAAAGAACCTTAACCCTAGATTAATTGACATATAATTAAAAGTATCGTACCTTTTTCACGTGACGATTGATTTTGCATCGATTTGAATCCGCTTGCTTCGAATTGAATCCGCAAGATCTTCCAATCCAATCACGAACGTGAATCATCTAGGAGTGTGGGCTCCCTTTCTTTGAATTGTAAACCTGAGGATGGAAACAACAATCTTTTTCTTTTTGTTACTCACAATAATCCTCATAGAGAAAATAAAGAATGTTTAGTCACTTGTGAATTCTCAATCTTTTAATCGAAAACTTGCGTGAACCCTAATTCGATCTTTTACATAAAGCCTTTTGATGTAAAAGCTTCTAATGTACTATCGAAAATAAAACGCTCCTTATTCTTCTTCTTTATGGCCGAATTCTACACTCATTTCTTGAGTTGGAAGTTTTTTTTTATTCAAAAGCAAGAGAATAAAAATTCTTTCTTTCAAAAAAAAAACTTTTTTTTCTTCAACCACTATTCAAAAACGAATTTAATAATATATATATCTAGGTGATGGCCTAATCCTCACTCAAGTAAGATTTCTACCTTGTAGTCAAATCGTCAGACAAGTAGAATTTCTACCTTGTAGTCAAATCCTCACACAAGTAGGATTACTTCTTCTCCAAGTCTCCTATCAACTTTGAGTTTTAACCCTATTCCAACTTATGAGTGTATTATCTAATAATAAATTATTGAATATAAAAATTGTGACTATATCAAAAACTTCTCAATTTGACTAGATAAATAAATAACTTTTATTTATCTACTTATCAAATATAGTCTTTGATGTTGGGGTTTATGCCTTAAAGATGTAATTTGTAAATGGATTTATGAAATAAATAAAAAGAAAAAGTTCAATTCATTCTTGTTGTGTTATTTATTTTATAACTTGTGCATATATTAACATCCTAGATTGCCGGATGTAATCTCGAACTGTGTATATGAGTGTCATATATGGATGGATATAGTAAGAGACGTGCAATTTAAAGAGTCCATAGATAGCAAATAAAGCTGGGTACTTTATTTGTGGTTAATCTATAGCTGCGATCCATTCCGTAATGTACGGTAATTCTATCCTGAATCATTCATATGAGATGTGGGAATAGAGGTACCTTGTATGATGTGATCATATAGGACTGGGCCATGATCTATATGAATCTCTCACCAAGATCCGTTTACTGATGCGATTCATATATATCAACTAATGATGGCTATAAGTGGGTGATCTTAATCCTGAGTGTCTTATCGACTCCTTCAGGTTAGATCGTGGTCTTTGATATACCATGGGTGAGGTCGGATGCAGTTCCTGATCAATATACTCCGTATGTTGGGATTGCGGTTTGGCTTGTGGCCGGGAAGGTATGTACACAAGAGTAGAATCCACTCTTTCTTGTGAGAAGTAGATGGTAGTTACCTTAAGGGTTGATTCAGAGCTTGGACAATATGAGCGCTCTCCTAATTCCGTGAGGAAATAGGATTTATTGTCCATTAGAGAATCAATGGTACTTAAAGGATATATGTAATTAGAGGGGTATAACGGATATTATGACCCAGCTCTAATTATGAACTACAGTGGAGGATCACACCATGTGTAATAGCTATATCGATGGACACCGAGTTGTATCGGTCTGTGTAAAAGCGTCTGTAGTTGAGAGAGTGCAGCTTCGGGTTTTTAGTGGAATAACACTGGAGTTAATAATCAAGGAATATTAATTAAAGAGTTTAATTAATGATTTCGAGTATTATTGGAGCTCAAAATATTGTGGGTCCATTAGGTCCCCTTGCTAGCCCGATCGATTTAGGTAACAAGGGTCACGGATAATTAATTGGACAGTCCAATTAATTGTGTTACGAAAGTGACACATGTCAGGAGTTGATTGAGTAATTGGGTTATTCAATTGATTAAAATGACAATTATGACAATTAAATAATAAGATTATTTAATGATGTAATTAGTCATATATGGAGGGCTTCATTTGTTATTTACTTTGAATAGTGAGATAATGAGATTATCTCATTTATTAAATAAAATAATTTGAAATATATTTGAATTTCAATTGTTTAAATTTACATATACATAATATCTTTATTGATAAATAAAATATAGATTTTATTTTAAAAGATAAGGTGTGGATAATTGAAAGTTATAAAAGAGTTTTATATATTTGATTAACCTTACCAGATATGCATGCAAATAAGTGTTTGTATAGGATACAAACAGTATATGCGTGAATCAAGAAACAAAGAGAGAGCACTATATATATATATATATATATATATATATATATATATAAAGTGTTTTGTATTTGATACAAAAGTAAGAGGCTTGAATCAATAAAATTTGATTAGATTAAATTTTAGTGGGCATGTGAAAAGAAACAGAGACCAGGTCTTTTAAAAAAAAATTTAAAAAAAAAACAAAAGCCAAACGTTGGTGCACAAGATATACTGATCAATGCAAATCTAAATGTGGTGCAAGTGTTGCACGGTATAGAAAAAGAAATTGTTTCTTCTTCTTCATTCTCTCTACATCCTCCTAAGTTCCTGAGTACATGACGCGCTTACACGCAGTTACTAGTTTCGGGAATAGCTAGGAAGATCAGTGGTACAGACCAGGAGCATATCGTAAAGTGAAGGAGCCTCCAAATGGTGGTAAGGTTCTAAATTTTCTTTTAGTATATTGATTACAATTTCCTGTGTTTACATATTGTATGTATCGGTTTCAGAAAAATAATTACGATCCTAAGTTCACTGGTTCCAGATCGTTTATGATCTGTATAAAAATTTTGAAACCTATTTCCGCTGCGTTACCAGTGAACGGAGTTCCAACATTTGATACTTATCATACTACCAACAATAGTATGACACTAAAAGTCATACTCTTGGTATACTACTACCAATAGTATGACACTAGGAATCCTTCTCCTAGTTGGAAAAAGATTTTGACTTTTAATCAAACAATTAATTAATTAACTTAATTAATTTCTATTTGATTAATTAATAAAATAAAACAATATATTAGACTAATTAATTTAGCCTTGCCACCCAAGTAAATACTTGTGTAATATATTATTTTTCTATTTTATTAAATTCATTGGACTTTAATAAGAAGTCCACATGTGAACTAGACATATTCTTACTATAAAAGAAACAAGTCCACATGCCTTAAATTTAATACATTAATATAATCTAGCAGCCCATTTAATTAAAATGTGCAAATTATACTCTTAATGTATTAATGGAATGCTAAACCCACCCCATTAGGGCCACCCTAGGATTCCTACATCCTTGGCCGCCCATTTCAGGCCTTTTTGAAGAGCGTGTGTCTTGATCACATATGACCACACGTCTCCAAAACTTTTGGATTCCGAAATCCAAAAACAATTCTAGATGGACCCAGAAATTGGTCTGGTAGATTATATCAAGTGATCCATACAAGTTCGTGGAAAATTGAGGATCTTGGCGGGCTATCTAATTTAAGCTTCAATAGACATAACCTAATCACAATCAACAAATGATTCACTTAAGTCCTATCTATTAATTTTAGCTCATTCCACTAAAGAGCTAAAATTGAACTCTTAAATAAAGATAGAATAAGATAATATTTCTCATTTGTACCCTAGACAATCTTATTGGAGATAGTGTATCCTCGTGAAGAATATCAGTAATCGCCAAGAGCTCATTGACCGCCTATAGCTCTCCTAGTTACCATATTTACTCATATGACCACATTTTGAACTTGGATATTTTGACTTGTCCAGAATCCATGTTTCAATAGACACTATTGAAAACTTAACGTTAAGATTTAATATTCAATACCTCAAAATATCCATATGATGATATTCTATTCACATTTAATAAATAGAGCCACGATGTCCATATCTATAAATGAAGTCCTCTATCGATTAACAAATGAATGCCACCAAACTATCGAGGATAGACTATGCTATATAATCGTATTCATTGATAGCTCAAATGATAGCACTTGTAAACATAAGCCCATCATTTATCTCAGGATTGAGATAGACTCTCCAATTGTCCTCAAGTGAAAACTTTTATCCATTGACGGTTCTGGATAACGTATTTCACTGTGATCCTATTCAAAGCACCTAGTGCATTAGATTCTTTTGCCCAAAGACACTACACTTTGATGATTTTAGACTCATCATAACACATTTGATCCCACTCAAATGCTAGCAAAAGAATCTACAAATTTAACAAGGTAAAGACGCCCAACCTTTATCTTAAGTTGTGAACATTGTTCAAAACGAACTAAAGAATTGTGTCTACCTCATACATATCCAGATGTACGAACAATTCTTCATCTCTCATAGTCTTTTGACCTTATGATTATTTACTTTTGACAATTATAATAATTAAACTATAAATGCTATAAGATTTGTTAAACTAGAAATCACTTTATTAATGTGATAAAGATTGTCAAATACATCATTACACTCTTGCTATTGAGCATAATCCTAACAACCAGGGCAAGGGAAAATGTTTCCATTGCGATAAGGTCGGGCACTGGAAGAGGAATTATCCTCAGTATCTGGAGGAGGTAGCCAAGAAGAAGAAAATGAAAGGTAAATATGATTTACTCGTTCTTGAGTCGTGTTTAGTGGAAGATGATTCTTCACCCTGGATAGTTGATTCGGGGGCCACTAACCATGTTTGTTCTTCTTTGCAGTGGACTGATTCTTGGACACAGCTTGAGGAGGAAGCCTTCTCTATGCGTGTGGGTTCAGGGGATGTCATGTCGGCATGAGCAATGGGCGTAATTAGATTACGTTTTTGTAATAATAATTTTATATTGTAGGACAATATATTTTTCATTCCTGGATTTACACTGCATTTAATTTCCGTTTCTAAGTTGTTAGAACAATTATATTCTGTTTTTTTTATAATAAATCAGTTATTATTGCAAAGAATCGTCTGAATATTTGTTCATGAATTAATGAAAACAATTTGTATATGTTAAGACCGTTAATACATACAACACTGCTCAACACGGAAATGTTCAAGGTTGAAAAACCAAAAACTAAACGACATAAGATTTCTTCAGAAAACGAAACGTATCTCTGGCATCTGAGACTTGGTCATATTAACCTTGACCGGATAAATAGACTAGTAAAAAGTGGACACCTTTAAGTGAGTTAAAGGTTGGCACCTTACCTACCTGTGAATCTTGTCTGGAAGGTAAAATGACTAAGAGACCTTTTACTGGAAAAATGGCTTAGAGCTAAAGAACCGCTAGAGCTTATACAAACAGACGTCTGCGGACCGATGAATGTTAAAGCTAGGGGTGGTTATGAGTATTATGTCACCTTTATAGATGACTACTCAAGATACAGATACGTCTACCTAATGCAACGGAAGTCGGAAACATTTGAAAAATTTAAAGAATTCCAAGCTGAAGTTGAGAATCAGTTAGAAAAGACTATCAAGACCCTATGATCGAATCATAGAGGTGAGTATCTTGACCAAGAGTTTGAAGACTTTATGGTCGAGTAGGGGATAGTGTCCCAACTCACAGCTCATGGCACACCTCAGCATAATGGTGTGGCGGAGAGGAGAAATAGAACCTTAATGGAAATGGTGAGATCTATGATTAGTTTCTCATCATTACCAAATTCTTTTTGGGGATATGCATTACAAACAGCGGCATACATTTTGAATGTAGTGCCATCCAAATCTATTCCTAAGACTCCCCTAGAGTTGTGGAATGGTCGTAAAGTTAGTTTGTCATATTTCCGCGTATAGGGGTGTCCAGCACATGTACTGAAGAACAGAACTGGAAAGTTAGATCTCAAGTCTGTGGTTTGCTTATTTGTAGGATACTCCAAGGAGACCAGAGGTGGATACTTCTATAGTCTTGAAGATAACAAAGTATTTGTATGGAAAAATGCAACGTTTCTTGAGGATAACTATATTAGTGACCATAAACCTCGTTCTAAAATTGTATTGAATGATTTGGAGCCTGGTGAGACCAATACTCAGTCAACAAGAGTTGTTGATCCATTAACATCTGAGAGTCAGATGATTCCTAGTCAGGATACACTACCAGATAGATATAATGAAAGGGTTGTGAGACAATCTGAACGCTATTTGGGTGTAAGTGAGGGACAAGATGTTGTCTCTATTGATAGTGTGGATGATCCATTGACATTTAAGAATGGAATGGAATATCCTGATGAAGAGGAATGGCTTAAAGCCATGAATCTCGAGATGAAGTTCATGTACTATAACTCAGTCTGGGAACATGTAGACTTACCTGATGGGGTAAAACCCATAGGGTGTAAGTGAATCTACAAGAGAAAGAGATGAGTAAACAGGAAGGTAGACCTTCTTGCCAGTAGCCATGTTTAGGTCTATTAGGATTCTCTTATCCATTGCTACCTATTTCGATTATGAAATTTGGCAGATGGACATCAAGACTGCATTCTTGAATGATAGTCTTGTCGAGAGCATCTATATGATGCAACCAGAGGGATTCTTGTCTCCAGATCAAGAGCTAAAGGTTTGCAAGCTGCAAAGGTTCATCTATAGACTTAAGTAAGCATCTAGATCTTGGACACATAAGGTTTGATGATGTGATCAAAACCTATGGCTTCGAGCAAAATGTTGATGAGCCTTGTATCTATAAGCGCATCATTGACAAGAAAGTAGTTTCTTGGTCCTATACGTAGATGACATCCTACTCATTGAGAATGATGTGGGAGTGTTGTCTGATGTAAAGGGTTGGCTGGCTAGCCAATTCTAAATGAAAGATTTGGGAGGGGCGAGTTATGTTCTAGGGATCCAACTTATAAGGGATCGTAAGAACAAACTTGTAGCACTGTCTCAGGTATCGTATATGGATAAGATTCTTGTGCGTTTTTTGATGTAGAACTCCAAGAAAGGTAATTTATGTTTCAGGCATGGAGTCCACTTGTCTAAGGAACAGTGTCCTCAGACGCCTCAAGAAGTTGAGGATATGAGACATGTACCCTATGCATCGGCATAGGTATTCTCATGTATGCTATGTTATGCACGGGACCGGACATCTGCTATGCACTGGGAGTGGTCAGCAGGTACCGGTCCAACCCAGGATTGGATCATTGGGTTGCTATCAAGACTATTCTCAAGTATCTTCGGAGAACGAGAAACTATATGCTAGTGTATTTCGGACAGGATTTGATCCCGTTAGGATACACGAATTCTGATTTTTAGTCAGACAAGGATTTTAAGAAACCCACGTCTAGATCAGTATTCACCCTTGGTGCTGGAGCCATTGTGTGGAGAAGTATAAAGCAATCTTGCATTGCTGACTCCACCATGGAAGCCGAATATGTAGCCGCTTGTGAAGCTGCTAAAGAGGTTGTTTGGCTCCGTAAGTTCTTGAGTGATCTGGAAGTTGTTCCAGATCTGGATAAGCCCATTACACTTTATTGTGATAAAAGTGGTGCTGTGGCTAATTCCAAAGAACCAAGAAGCCAAAAAAAGGGAAGCATATAGAGAGAAAGTATCATTTCATTATAGAGATAGTGTAGAAAGGAGATGTGATCGTCACCAAGATAGCCTCACAGGACAATCATGCTGATCCATTTATGAAGACCTTACCGGCTATAGTGTTTGCAGGTCACCTAGAAGGTCTTGGCTTACAAGATATGTCTCTCATGCTTAGTGCAAGTGGGAGATTGTTGGGGTTTATGTCTTAAAGCTTGTAATTTGTAAATGGAATGTTAACATAATAAAATAATAGTTTAATTCATTCTTCTTATGTCATAAATTATGTATAACCTGTGCATTTAACATCCAAGATTGCCGGATGTAATTTCAAACTGAGTATATAATTGTCATATATAGATGGATTCATTTTGAAACGAGCAATCCAAAGAGTCCGTAGATAGCAAATAAAGCTGAGTACTTTATTTGTGGTTAATCTACAGCTATGGTCCATTTCGTAGCGTATGGTAATCCTATCTTGGATCATTCATGTGGTGATATGAGAATGGAGGCACCTTGTATGATGTGATCATATAGGACTGGGTCACGATTTATATGAATCTCTCAATAAGATCTGTTACATGATGAGATTCATATATATATATATCAACAAATGATGGCTATATGTGGGTGATCTTAATCCTGAGTGTCTTATCGACTCCTTCAGGTTAGATCACGGTCTTTGATATACCATGGGTGAGGTCAGAGTTGCATTCTCAATCAATATGCTCTGTTGGTTGGGATTGCGGTTTGACTTGTAGCTAGGAAGGTTTGTACACAATAATGGGATCCACTCTTTCTTGCGATAAGTAGATGGTAGTTCCTTTAAGGGTTGATTCTGAGCTTGAACAATATGAGCGATCTGCTAATTCCGTGAGGAATGTAGGATTTATTATTCATTAGAGAATCAATTGTACTTAATGGAAAGATATAATTAGAGGGGTATAACAGACATTATGATCCAGCTCTAATTATGAACTACTTGTAGAGGATTATAACATATGTAATAGCTATATCGATGAACACTAAAAGTTATTGGTTTATGTAAAAACATCTACAGCTGAGAGAGTGTAGCTTCGGGTTTTTAGTGGAATAACACCAGAGTTAATAATCATGAAATATTAATTAAATAGTTTAATTAATTATTTCTAAGGATTATTAGAGCTCAAAATATTGTGAGTCCATTAGGTCCCTTTGTTAGCCCGATCGTTTTAGGTAACAAGGGTCACGGTTAATTAATTGGATTGTTCAATTAATTGTGTTACGAAAGTGACAGGTATTTATTCAGAAATTAATTGAATAATGAGATTATTTAATTAATGAATAATGGTGATTGAATAAATTAAATAATAAGATTATTTAATTATGTTATTAATCACTAAATGGAGGGTGTTAATTGATATTTGATTTTGAATAAAATAATATAATATGATTATTTTATTTTATTAAATTAAATATTTAAATTTGAATTTAAAGAGTTTGAGTTCAAATCAAAAACATAATTAATATCTTTAAAGATATCAGATATCTTAAAAGATTTGATTAATTAGTTTTATAAATAAATATATATATATATATATATATATATGATATATGTTTTTGGAAACTAGAACACAACACTAAAAACATACGATCAAAAGAGTTTTGAGCGTTCAGAGAAAAGAAAAAAAAAACCTAGAAGTGTTCTAGGGTTCGGCCGAAAAAAAATTGTTTTTTTTCGTCTTCTTCTTCTCTCTGTATTCTCCTATTGTTCCTTAGTACAGTGATGCGCTCACACGCCGTTACTAATTCTGAGAGACAGCCAAGAAGATCAAGTGGTTCAAACGAGGAGCAAATCGTATGAAAGAGAAGGAGCCTCCTATGTAGGTATGAAGAAAAGTGTTTCTTCCCTTCTCTTTTATGTTTTGATTTCGATTCCTTTTTGTTTTTTTCTGTTCCAAAAAATAGATCCTAGGATTTATTGGTCGCAGTTTCAGTATTTCATTGAAATAATTTTTTTAAGAAAAAGTTCTTCCGCTGCGTGATCGGTAATATGGATTTAGCTTGTGGAATTGCGATTTAGCTTGTGGCTGGGAAGGTCTGTACACAATAGTGGAATCCACTTCTTCTTGCGAGAAGTAGATGGTAGTTCCCTTAAGGGTTGATTTGGGGCTTGAACAATATGAGCGCTCTCATTCTTCCGTAAAGGAAGTTAGGATTTATTGTTCATTAGAGAATCAATGGTACTTAATGGAAAAGATATAATTTGAGGGGTATAACTGACTTTATGACCAAGCTCTAATTATAAACTACTTGTGGAGGATCATACCATATGTAATAGCTATATCGATGGACACTGAGTTTTTGGTTTTTGTAAAAACATCTACAGTTACGAGAGTGTAGCCTCGGGTTTTTAGTGGAGTAACTTCGAGGTTAATAATCATGAAATATTAATTAAAGAGTTTAATTAATTTTTCTAAGGATTATTGGAGCTCAAAACTGTGGGTCCATTAGGTCCCCTTACTAGCCCGGAACATTGATGGTAACAAGGATCACTGTTAATTATTTCGATTGTCCAATTAATTATGTTACGAAAGTAACAAGAAATTTATTCAGGGAATTAATTAAATGATGAGATTGTTTAAATAATATATTAATAATTAAATTAATTAAATAATTAGATTATTTAATTAATAAATTGATAATTGAGAATTATTAATTGGAGGTAATAGGTTCAAACCATGACTGAGACAAAAGATAAAATAGTAAGATTATTTTATTTCCTAATTAGGTCAAGTGTTCAAATCTTAGTGAAGTAGGGTTATATGGGATTTGGAATCTTATACTACCTTGGACACTAAAATACTAATAATCTTATTTGGAATAGGATTAGTGTCTTGTTTTATATATATATATATATATATATATTGATAAATTATTATTAAAAACAAAAATACAAAGCAATTGTGTAACACACAATATGTGTGAAACAAAAAGAAGGAAAAAAAAAGAAGAGGAGTTGTGACAAAAGAGAAAAGAATAATAAAAAAAAGGTTTTTATTTTCTTTATTATTCAAGTGGCCGAATTCTCCACACACAATGCAAGAGTTGTTTTGTGTTGTTTCTTCAACCTCCATACAACCTCGTGACGCGCCCACACACAGTTGTCGGAACCTGGGAAATAACGAGGAAGATCTGGTGGTACAAATCGGAAAGCAAATTCAAGAATTAAAGAACGAATGAGTTAGCCTTGAGGTATGATTTCAAATCCTGCCTTTTGTTTATTCTTATATATCGTACACGGTTCTCAGAGTTGCTTAAATAAATTATTTTTAAAAAAAGTTTTGAATTTCCTCCCGTTGCGCGACTCTAGGGCTTACATGAGGGAGCATCTGTTCGGGAACATGTCTTGAGTATGATGTTCCATTTCAACACAGCCGAGGTCAATAGTGGAGCACCAAACCAAGTGAGCATCATACCGACAACTCTTCCAAAAAGCTTCGATCAATTTAAAAGCAACTACGGGATGAACAACTTGAGGTTCAGTCTGACCAGTTGCTCAATGAGCTTACAACCTTTGAGTCCATGACTAAGGACAATAAAGGAAAGAACGGTGAGGCAAATGTTGCTGAACCATCTTCTTCTGGTTCTAAGAAGAGGAAGATGTCTGCTGGCAAGGCTAAGGCTAAGCCCAAGAAGAAGCAAGCCCGAAGCAAGAATAAGAGCACCACGACTGACAAAGCAAAAGGAAAATGTTTCCATTGCGACAAGGTCGATCACTGGAAGAGGAACTGTCCACAGTACCTCGAGGAGCTCTCTAACAAGAAGAAAGTGAAAGGTAAATCCGATTTACTTGTCATTGAATCCTGTTTAATGGAAGATGATTCTTCACCTTGGATAGTAGATTCATGGGCCACTAACCATGTTTGTTCTTCTTTACAGTGGACTAATTCTTGGACGGAGCTAGAAAAGAGGGCCTTCTCGATGCGCGTTGGATCAGGGGATGTCATTTCAGATTATGCAGTGGGAGCAATTAGATTAGTTTTTAATAGTTGTTTTCTTTTATTGGAAAATGTTTATTACATTCCTTGGTTTACCTGAAATTTGATTTTGGTATCCAAGTTATTAGAACGATTATATTCAGTTTCTTTTAGTAATAAATCAGTTATTATTTCTAGAAATGGATTGAATATTTGTTCAGGTTTAATTGAAAACAACTTGTATGTTTTAAGACCGTTAATTCATACATCACTGCTCAACACTGAAATGTTTAAAGTTGAAAAATCTAAAACAAAACGACAAAAGATTTCTACAGATAATGAAACGTGTCCGTGGCATCTAAGACTTGGCCACGTCAACCTTGACAGAATAAATAGACTAGTAAAAAACGGATCTTTAAGTCAGTTAGAGATTGACACTTCACCTATCTCTGAATCTCGTTTAGAAGGTAAAATGACCAAAAGACCTTTTACTGGAAAAGGGCTTAGAGCTACACAACCACTAGAGCTTATACATTCAGACGTCTACGGACCTATGAATGTTAAAGCTAGAGGAGGTTATGAGTATTATGCCACCTTTATTGATGATTACTCTAGATACATATATGTTTACCTAATGCAATGTAAGTCGAAAACTTTTGAAACGTTCAAAGAATTGTGAGCTGAAGTTGAGAACCAATTAGGCAAAACAATCAAAACTCTAAGATCAGATCGCGGAGGTAAGTATCTTGACCAAGAGTTTGAAGACTACATGGTTGAGCATGGGATTGTATCCTAACTCACAACTCCATGAACACCACAACAAAATGATGTTGGGAGAGGAGAAATAGGACCCTGATGGAAATGGTGAGATCTATGATTAGTTTCTCATCATTACCAAACTTTATTTGGGGATATGCACTACAAATAACGGCCTACATATTGAATGTAGTTTCATCCAAATATGTTACTAAGACTCCTATAGAGTTGTGAAATGGTTGTAAAGCTAGTTTGTGACATTTTCGCATATGGGGGTGTCCAGTACATGTACTGAAGAACAAATTTGGAAAGTTGGAACCTCGTTCAATAATATGCCTATTTGTAGGTTATTCCGAAGAGACTAGAGGAGGATACTTCTATAGTCCTCAAGAAAACAAAGTGTTTGTATCAATAAACGTAATGTTTCTTGAGGAAAACTATACGAATGATCATAAGCCTCGAAGTAAGATTGTATTAAATTAATTAGAACCTAGTAAGACCAGTGATTGATCAACAAAAGTTGTTGAAAAAGTTGTAGTTCCATTAATGTCTTATAGTCAGATTACATTACCATCTAAACGTAATGGGAGGGTTGTATAACAATCTGATCGCTAGTTAGGTATTGGAGAGGCATATGGTTTCATATCTGATGATAGTGTGGATGATCCATTGCCACTTAAACATGCAATGGAAGATTCTGACAAAGAGCAATGCCTTAAAGCCATGAATCTCGAGATGGAGTCCATGTACTCCAACTCAGTTTGGGAACTTGTAGACTTACCTGATGGGATAAAACCCATAGGGTGTAAGTGGATCTACAAGAGGAAGAGAGGAGTAGATGGGAAGATAGAGACCTTCAAAACAACGCTAGAGGCAAATGGTTACACCCAAAAAGAGGGGGTCAATTTTGAAGAGAACTTCTCGCCAGTGGCTATGTTTAAGTCTATTAGGATACTATTATCCATTGTGATGGACATATTTTATATCACATTTATATCCCTTAATTTGGATTTGTTAACTACTTGATTTATCTATTTCTATTGGGTTATTATCAGTTGGGTCCCTATCTTTTTTTGAATGATCAATATTTTAAACGAGTTTACTTTTTTATCAAAAGTTTCCCTGACTTTTGAAAAGTATATCAAATAGGTCCATCTGTTACTCCACCGTTAGTCCAACTTAACAGTTCCAGGGGTATTTTTATCTTTAAACCAAGTTAATTCCACATGTCAATAAAACAAAAATAGAATATAAAAAATCAATATTTTATTTATAATTATATATTAATTTTAAATTAAAAAGAAACAAAAATGAAAAATAAAGTAAGAAAAAAAAAACTGAAAATCTAAAAATAAAGAACAAACGAAAAAAATAAAAATAAAAAACAAACGAAAACAATGAGGTATAGATCCAGCTCAAATCATCAACAAAACCATCATCTTCTTCACTGAACCTCTCCACATTCTCTCTAAAAAAAAACCCTTATCTCGAATCTCTCTCTCTTTGTCGCCCATCCTCTCTCGTCTCTTGGTCGCCGCGTCCATCGTCAATCTCCTCCAGCGATAGGAGTTCGAATCTTGGTCGTCGATCTCTCCGGCGATAGGAGTTCTAATCTTGATCGCCGATCTCTCGTCTTTTGGTCGCCACGTCGATCGTCGATCTCCTCCGGCAATAGGAGTTCTCTCTCATCTCTCTCTCTCTTCTTGATCATCGATCTCCTCCATCGAATCAAATTTGATGGGGTGCCGGCGAGATTGTGGGATGGTGGTGGTGATTTATGGATTTTGGTGGTTTTGGTTGTTGAATATGTGGTGGTTGGGTTTGGTTGTGAAGCTGTTGGTGATTGGGTTGGGTTTGGTGATGGTGAATTTGTGAATTAATTTCTGGTTTTTGGAATTAATTTCTGGGTTTGTGTTTGGAGACCGAGAAAGTGTAAGAAAAAAATATTTCTGGGTTTGGGTTTGTGTTTTTGGAACTATTCTGTAGGGAAAAATTAACTAAAACCGCAGCGGAAAGCGAAAAGTAGATTTTCGTATAGTTTAAAATTTTTCTAAAGATTTGAACCTTAACCCTTTAATTAATTAAACACAAATATACGGTTAGAGTTAAATACCTCTTGTCGCGTGATCCGATTGACTTACGTCGATGGTAATCTGCAAGATCTTCAATCCTAGCACGTACGTGAATCACCTAGGAGTGTGGTCTCCCTTTTTTCTTTGAATTGCTTACCTGAGAATGGATGTATGGAACTTCTGATCCTGATCTTCAATCCCAAAACACCAAGAGCCTAGAAAAATAGTTCCGGTCACTTTTGAATTCACAATCGATATGATTGGAACTCGCGTAACCCTAAATCGAAAGTGTGCACAAAACCTTTTGATCATAAAGGCTTGCAAGTGCACTATCGAATGAGAACTTATTTTTCTTTTTCACTCTTGGCCGAAATTCTATGTGTATTGAGTAAGATTTTTTATTTTTCAAAGAAAACAAAAATCTCTCTCACTCAAGCTTCTAGGTGGCCGAAATTTATCACCTTATATTTATAAGGTGACCGAAATTTCTCCTTCTCAAAATAGGGTTGGCCGAATTCTTTGTGTAGGAAATCTAGGGTTAGCCAATTTCCTTACTTGAAAAGGAATTGTGCTTTTCCCTAATTCCTATCAATTTAAGAATCCTAACCCTTATAGGACTAGGGTGGCTGAATTCTTTGTGTGGTATGGAGTGTATGTGGACTTAATCCTTACCACATTAGAACTCCTATCACTTAAAAGAATTCTAACCCTAATCCAACACATAGTATTTTATTTACTGATCAGGAAAAGATTTTGATTTAAACTATTAATTAATTAAATAATTAATTAATTTCCATTTAATCAAAACAATAAAATAAAATAATATCTTGGGCTATTTTATTAGCCTTGCCGCCCACACCGTATTAGGATTATGTTTAATGGCAAGAGTATAATATTGTAATTGACAATCTTCTCATATTAATAAAGTGAATTCTGATTCTTACAATTACTTATAGCATTTATTATTATAATTGTCAAGGTAAATAATCATAAGGTCAAAAGACTATGAGACATGAAGAATTGTTCATACATCCGGATATGTATGAGGTAGACACAATTCTTTAGTTAGTCTTGAATAACGTTCACAACTTAAGTCAAAGGTTGGGCACCTCTATCTTGTTAAAGTTGTATAATTCTTTTACTAGCATTTGAGTGGGATCAAATGAATATGATGAGTCTAAAATCATCGAAAGGTTTTCGAGTAAAAGAATCTAGTACACTAGGTGCATTGAACTGGATCACAATGAAATACTTTATCTAGAACCGTCACTAGATATAAGTCTTTTCATTAAAGAGGACAATCGGAGAGTCTATCTTAATCCTGAGATAAATGATGGACTTATGGTTGCAAGTGTTATCATTAGAGCTATCAATGAGTACGATTATATAGCATAGTCTATCCTCGATAGTTTGGTGGTATAAATTTGTTAATTGATAGAGGACTTCATTTATAGATATGGACATCGTGGCTCCATTTATTAAATGAGAGTATAATATCATCATATGGATGTTTTGAGGTATTGGATATTAAATCTCAACGTTGAGTTTTCAATAATGATTATTGAAAACATGGCTTCTGGACAAGTCAAAGTATCCAAGTTCGAAATGTGGTCATATGAGGAAATATGGTAACTTGGAGAGCTGTAGGCGGTCTATGAGCTCTTGGCGATTACTAATATTATTCACGAGGATACACCATCTCCTATAAGATTGTCTAGGGTATGAATGAGAAACATCTCCTTATTCTATCTTTATTTAAGAGTTCAATTTTAGCTCTTTAGTGGAATGAGTTAAAATTAATAGATTTGACCTAAGTGAATCATTTGTTGATTGTGATTAGGTTGTGTCTATTGAAGCTTAAATTTAGATAGCCCGCCAAGATCCCCAATCCACAAGTATTTACATGGATCACTTAATATATTCTACCGGACCGATTTAAGGGTCCATCTAGAATTGTTTTTAATATATCAAGAATATAATATGTCTATTATTTAATTAATGGGCTGCACTATTATATTAATATATTAAAAGGAGACATGTGGGCTTGTTTCTTTTAGTAAGAATGGGTCGGGTTCACATGTGGGCTTTTATTTAAAGTCCAATGGATTAAATGAAATAAGAAAATAATATATGGTCCATTTATATAAGTGGGGCGGCAAGGTGTATATATTAACCTAATATATTAATTTGTTTCATTGTTTTAATTAAATAAGAATTAGTTAATTTATTAATTAATTGTTTAATTAAGAAACAAATCTTTTTCTGATCAGGAAATATATTTCCTAAAGTTATACTATTGGTAGTACTATATTAAAAGTAAAAGACTTGTTTGATAAGAAAATAAATAATTAATTTTATTTATTTAATCAAATAAGAAGTCTTTTTATTTAGTCAATAAAAGAATAAAAATATCTATGAGTTGAATTAGGTTTTGAAGTCTAAAGGTTGATGGAAATTAGGGTGCAACACAAACTCTTTTTGGTATGTGATTTGCGGCAACCCTAGTCCATTTAGAGGAAGATTTCGACAATCCTAAATAGAAGAGGAAGCAAAATTTCGGCCACCTATATAATACCACATATAGAATTCGGCCACCATAGTTGATTGAATGATTCAATTTTTCTTCTTCTTCTCAATTCATAGAAAAGGATAATTTTTATTCTACTAAACATAAAAAAGAGAAGAGATTATTCTTTGATAGTACACTGATTGCTTGTTCATCAATAAGCTTGTGTGTACAACATCGAATTAGGTTCACGCGAGTTTCGATCATTAGATTGAGAACTCAAAAGTGACCGGAATAATTTTTGTCTTCTTTTGATTGTTTTGTGAATAACAAAAGAAAAAGAAAACTTTGTTCATCCATTCTCAGTTTTACAATTCAAAGAAAAAGGGAGACCACGCTCCTAGGTGATTCACGTACGTGTTCGGATTGGAAGATCTCGCGGTACTGGTCACGATCACTGTTCACGCGGTACTGTTCACGATCACTGTTCACGCGGTACTGTTCACAATCACTGTTCACAGGGGGTACTGTTCACGCGGGTACTGTTCACGGGCATCGGAAAAGATTTTACGGATTACCAATCGACGTAAGTCAATCGGATCATGCATCAAGAGGTATTTAACTCTAACCGTATATATTTGAGTTTAATTAATTAAAAGGTTAAGGTTCAACTTGGAGAAAAATTTTAAAACCATACGAAATCTATTTTTCGTTTTTTCCGCTGCGTTTTATATCGATTTTTCCCTACAATTGGTATCAGAGCCTTGGTTGTACCTTTTAATTAATTAACGTATATATACGTGAATCTATTTCTTTTTTATTGTGATTATACATGTTTTAGAAAGAGATGGCACTCTAGGTATTCGCATATATAATTACATGTTGAATGTATGGATTATATATGTTTTATAAAGTGAATTGTTATTGCTCGATTTTGGTCATAGAATTTCAATGTAATTTTTGTTTCGGATTTGTAACAAGAAGGGTGGTCTATTATCGCCATAATTCCTTCTTGGTAGTTGCTAGGGTTTTATTTTTTTTGTATGTAAAATAAGTGCAGTATTTTTTTTTTTGTAATCTGGTGCAGTATTTTTTTTTTTGTAAATCTTACTGCAGTAAAATAAGAAAATAAAAAAAAATTTGCAGTAATTTATTCGCAATATGATGTAATGTGTTCGGGTATTGAAAATTCGAAGACACGAAGAAAAAAGAAGCAACCGGAACCGAGAATGAGCACCGTGCGCACCCTAGGACTGGATTGGGCTGCGCATGGCAAGCCCAATCCTTGGTGGGCTGCGCACGGTAGCCTTGTGTGGCCTTATGGGTTGCGCAAGGCAGCCCCTTTGTGGGGTTGTGGGCTGTGCACGTCCATGGGAGGAGGCCGAGGGATGAGCATATGGTTGATGGCCACCTGAAGATCTTGTATTCCTAACGATTGTAATTTACTTGCTTTTCTAGGATGGGCCAAAATTGTTGCTATTTAATTTTTGCTTAAATATTACAATATTTGTTGTTGTATGATAACATGACATTTTAGAATAGGAGTGCCAATCATATATCTCTTTTGGTATGAACATGCATTGAATGATTTAGGTATCTAATTGGCATCTAGATAACTTGGTAAAAATCATTCTTTGGGATTTAATCACACGCCTTAAATAATTGAGTGGGAGAAGGTGTGCAAGAACGCCTATGGCCTCCAAGATTAGTTGAGTTTTATTATTTTTGGTAATCCCCCAAGGGGCGTCCATAAATGGAATTTAACAATATACTTCCTTACAAGGATAGACTAGACAATTGACTTAAACGAAATCTACTCCCCAAGGAGGGATTTTCGTGAGAGAAAATTGAGGGTCGATATCTTGGTAACACACAATGTAATTTTATTAATATCCTCCCAAGAGTTCTTGTTAATAAAAATTACAAGGCTAAAATTAAAAACGCTGGTTGTTATGTTAACAATTAGGTGGGACCTAGTCTAACTAGTAAATAGTGTGAACTCCCAAAGGAGGCGTAATATTTATGGGTGTTGGATCACCGTTGAATTTTTATAATTGAATTATTTATTTTAATTCAAGATAAATTTTTAAAAGTGCTATTATCATGATTATTTACTTATATATGTTTTTGTTTTAATCAGAAATCATGACCCCATCACTTATGAACATCCTGAAAGATAACACCTTAACTGGAGATAACTACGTAACATGGAAAAGGAAAATTGGGTTGTTGCTGCAAAGTGAAAAACATCAGTTTGTTCTGACCACTCCTAAACCACCCCTTCCTAATAATGAATCTAATGTGATGCAAAGAGATGAGTATGAGCAGTGGAAGACTTCTGATGATATGGCAAAATGTTACATTATGGCCACTATCTCCGACGTGTTGCAACAGCAACATGAAGGAATAGAGTCCGCTGCTGATATAATGATGTCTCTAGAGGAAATGTTTGCTATGAGGTCTAGGACGACTAAGAGAGAGGCAGTGACTGCTTTTATGAATCTTAGGATGAAACCTGGAGAATCTGTGAAAGATCACATGATGAAAGTCATAACACATCTTAATATTGCTGAACTAAATGGTGCTGAGATTGATGGTGAGACCAAAATTGATATGGTAGTTAACTCACTGTCAGATTCCTTTGATCAGTTCAAGTTGGACTACACCTTGAACAAAAAGGAATACACCTTACAGGGCCTGATGCAAGATGTTCAAAGCGCTGAAAAGATCCTTGTGAAAAACAAAGGTCAAGAGATTCATTTGGTTGGTAAAGTTGCTACTGTTAAGACCCGTAAGAAGGTCAAGAAACAACAGAAGAAAAAGCAACTTGGGCCTACCAAGAAGGAAACCAAGAAAGTAACCAAGATCAAAGGGAAATGCTTCCTTTGTGGTGAAAAGGGACATTGGAAAAGAGATTGCCCAAAGTCCTAGAATAAGAAGGAAGAAGGTAATATTAATTATCTTGAAACATGTTTTCTGGCATATTCTACTGATTATTGGATCATAGACTCTGGAGCCACTAATCATGTTTGTTATTCCTTGCAGGGGTTCCAAGAAAAGAGAAGGCTGAATGATGATGAAGTCAATTTGTGCTTGGGCAACGGAACGTTAGTGTCTGCAAGTGCAGTGGGAGATATTAGAGTTATTTAAGATTCTAGTAGGCATTTAGATTTAATAGACGTTTATTATGTACCTCAATTCAAGAAAAATTTAATTTCAGTTTCTTGTTTAAATAAATTTGGATATTCGGTTACTTTTAATAAAGCTTTTATTATTAGTAAGAATGACAAAATTGTTTGCAAAGGTACATTGGAAAACGGTCTATTCTTTTTGCATAGAAATATCTCTCACTCGTTAGACACAGAAATAACGGAACCTAATCATAAAAGAGTAAAATTATCAAAAGATGAAACCTACCTTTGGCATTTACGTCTAGGTCACATTAACCTTAATAGGATTAAAAGATTGGTATGTGACGGACCTTTAAGTGACTTAAAGGTTGATGATCTACCAACTTGTGAATCTTGTTTTGAAGGTAAAATGACAAAAAGGCTGTTCAATACCAAAGGTGCAAGAGCCACTGAATGTTTAGGACTAATACACACTGATGTATGTGGTCCTATGAGCATTCAAGCTAGAGGTGGATATGAGTACTTCATCACCTTCACAGATGATTACTCAAGATTTGGTTATGTGTATCTCATGAGACATAAGTCGGATGCTTTTGACATGTTCAAAGCATTCAAAGCTGAAGTAGAAAATCAGCTTGAGAAACATATAAAAATCTTGAGATCTGATCGTGGTGGAGAATATCTATCTGGAGAGTTTCAGCAATATCTTATTGATAATGGGATAGTTTCTCAGCTTTCTGCACCAGGTACACCTCAACAAAATGGGGTAGCAGAAAGGAGAAATAGGACTCTTTTAGAGATGGTTAGATCAATGTTGAGTTATTCAACACTTCCTATTTCTTTTTGGGAATATGCTCTACAAACAGCAATATATATTCTAAACGATGTACCATCTAAATCTGTCCCTAAAACCCCACATGAATTGTGGACTGGGCAAAAGCCTAGTTTACAACACATGAGGATATCTGGTTGTCCTGCACATGTGTTAAAAGGAAAGACAGAAAAGATGGAGTTCCGTTCGGAAATATGTATATTTGTGGAGTATCCAAAAGGAACTAAAGGATATTATTTCTATAGTCCTTCTGATCTAAAAGTATTTGTTTCAACAAATGCTTCATTTCTAAAAAAGGACTATATGAATAATTTTGTGCCCAAAAGTAGAATTGTCTTGAATGAGATGTCAGGAGATACAATTCCACAAGAGGTTTCACAACCCAGCCTAATTGTAAGTTCCACTCCAACATAAGATCAACAACCTACCATTCCTCGTCATAGTGGGAGGGTTAGAACACAACCCGAAAGATACATCGGTCTAGGAGAATCTATTGAGAATCTCCCGGACGACGATGATCACTACAAGTACAAGGAAGCTATGGAGGATGTTGATTGTCGTCATTGGCAAAAGGCAATACAATCTGAGATTGAATCGATGTTCAATAACAAAGTCTGGTCCCTTATAGACTTGCCTAAAGGGATAAAACCCATTGGGTGCAAGTGGGTATACAAGAGGAAAAGAGGTATGGATGGTAAGATGGAAACCTTTAAAGCTAGACTAGTAGCTAAAGGTTATACACAGAAAGAAGATATCGATTACAAGGAAACCTTCTCACCTATGGCCATGCTTAAATCCATTAGGATACTCTTATCCATTGCAGCATCTCTAGACCTAGAGATTTGGCAAATGGACGTCAAGACAGCTTTCCTTAATGGAAGTTTTGATGAGAGCATCTACATGATGCAACCAGAGGGATTCATTGAAAAAGGCCAAGAAGAAAGAGTATGCAAGTTGCAAAAGTCCATATATGGACTAAAGCAAGCATCCAGATCCTGGAACATAAGGTTCGATCAAGCTGTAAAGGGTTTTGGATTTATTCAAAACCCTGACGAACCTTGTGTATACAAAAGGATCAAAGGCGACAAGTTGGTTTTCCTCATTCTTTATGTTGATGATATACTACTCATTGGAAACGATGTAAGTGTATTGACATCAGTGAAAGAATGGTTAGCAAAACAATTTGATATGAAGGACTTAGGAGAAGCAAGTTATATTCTTGGTATCCAAGTAATAAGGGATAGAAAGAATAGAACGATTGCATTATCCCAAGCTTCATACATTGATAAAATCTTGTCTAGATTCACCATCCAAGATTCCAAGAAAGGTATGTTACCTTTTAGACATGGAATCAAACTTTCTAAGGGTCAAGCACCTAAGAATGTGCATGAAGAGCAATTCATGAGTAGAGTTCCATATGCCTCGGCAGTTGGAAGTCTCATGTATGCAATGCTCTGTACTATACCATATATTTGTTTTGCTGTTGGCATAGTTAGCAGGTTTCAATCGAAACCTGGTCCTGATCATTGGACGGCAGTCAAGCATATTTTCAAGTATCTCAAGAGAACTAGAGATTATATGCTTGTATACTCTGGAGGGGATTTAATTCCCGTTAGGTATACAGATTCTGATTTCCAGTCGGATTCTGACTCCAGAAAATCCACATCAGGATCTGTGTTTACCATTGGATGAGGAGCAGTCATATGGAGGAGTATCAAGCAATCTTGTATTGCTGATTCCACCATGGAAGCTGAGTATGTTGCTGCATGCGAAGCTGCCAAAGAGGCTGTTTGGCTCCGCCAATTCTTGATTGACTTAGAAGTGGTTCCTAGTGCGAATAAGCAGATCACTATACACTGTAACAACAGTGGTGCAGTGGCTAATTCGAAAGAACCAAGAAGTCATAAGAGAGGTAAACACATTGAAAGGAAGTATCACCTTTTGAGGGAAATTGTTCATAGGGGAGACGTGACGATCACCAAAATCGCATCAGCAGAAAATCTAGCGGATCCTTTCACAAAGGCTCTACCTCAGAAGAGCTTTGATGGACATCTAGAGAACATGGGAATTAGAGATATGACATACTTGCTATAGATCAAGTGGGAGATTGTTAGGATTATGCTTAATGGCAAGAGTGTAATATTGTAATTGACAATCTTCTCATATTAATAAAGTGAATTCTGATTCTTACAATTACTTATAGCATTTATTATTATAATTGTCAAGGTAAATAATCATAAGGTCAAAAGACTATGAGACATGAAGAATTGTTCATACATCCGGATATGTATGAGGTAGACACAATTCTTTAGTTAGTCTTGAATAACGTTCACAACTTAAGTCAAAGGTTGGACACCTCTATCTTGTTAAAGTTGTATAATTCTTTTACTAGCATTTGAGTGGGATCAAATGAATATGATGAGTCTAAAATCATCGAAAGGTTTTCGAGTAAAAGAATCTAGTGCACTAGGTGCATTGAACTGGAGCACAATGAAATACTTTATCTAGAACCGTCACTAGATATAAGTCTTTTCATTAAAGAGGACAATCGGAGAGTCTATCTTAATCCTGAGATAAATGATGGACTTATGGTTGCAAGTGTTATCATTAGAGCTATCAATGAGTACGATTATATAGCATAGTCTATCCTCGATAGTTTGGTGGTATAAATTTGTTAATCGATAGAGGACTTCATTTATAGATATGGACATCGTGGCTCTATTTATTAAATGAGAGTATAATATCATCATATGAATGTTTTGAGGTACTGGATATTAAATCTCAACGTTGAGTTTTCAATAATGATTATTGAAAACATGGCTTCTGGACAAGTCAAAGTATCCAAGTTCGAAATGTGGTCATAGGAGGAAATATGGTAACTTGGAGAGCTATAGGCGGTCTATGAGCTCTTGGCGATTACTGATATTATTCACGAGGATACACCATCTCCTATAAGATTTTCTAGGGTATGAATGAGAAACATCTCCTTATTCTATCTTTATTTAAGAGTTCAATTTTAGCTCTTTAGTGGAATGAGTTAAAATTAATAGATTGGACCTAAGTGAATCATTTGTTGATTGTGATTAGGTTGTGTCTATTGAAGCTTAAATTTAGATAGCCCGCCAAGATCCCCAATCCACACGTATTTGCATGGATCACTTGATATATTCTACCGGGCCGATTTGAGGGTCCATCTAGAATTGTTTTTAATATATCAAGAATATAATATGTCTATTATTTAATTAATGGGCTGCACTATTATATTAATATATTAAAAGGAGACATGTGGGCTTGTTTCTTTTAGTAAGAATGGGTCTGGTTCACATGTGGGCTTTTATTTAAAGACCAATGGATTAAATGAAATAAGAAAATAATATATGGCTCATTTATATAAGTGGGGCGGCAAGGTGTATATATTAACCTAATATATTATTTTGTTTCATTGTTTTAATTAAATAAGAATTAGTTAATTTATTAATTAATTGTTTAATTAAGAAACAAATCTTTTTCTGATCAGGAAATATATTTCCTAAAGTTATACTATTGGTAGTACTATATTAAAAGTAAAAGACTTGTTTGATAAGAAAATAAATAATTAATTTTATTTATTTAATCAAATAAGAAGTCTTTTTATTTAGTCAATAAAAGAATAAAAATATCTATGAGTTGAATTAGGTTTTGAAGTCTAAAGGTTGATGTAAATTAGGGTGCAACACAAACTCTTTTTAGTATGTGATTTGCGGCAACCCTAGTCCATTTAGAGGAAGATTTCGGCAATCCTAAATAGAAAAGGAAGCAAAATTTCGGCCACCTATATAATACCACATATAGAATTCGGCCACCATAGTTGATTGAATGATTCAATTTTTCTTCTTCTTCTCAATTCATAGAAAAGGATAATTTTTATTCTACTAAACATAAAAGAGAGAAGAGATTATTCTTTGATAGTACACTGATTGCTTGTTCATCAATAAGCTTGTGTGTACAACATCGAATTAGGTTCACGCGAGTTTCGATCATTAGATTGAGAACTCAAAAGTGACCGGAATAATTTTTGTCTTATTTTGATTGTTTTGTGAATAACAAAAGAAAAAAGAAAACTTTGTTCATCCATTCTCAGGTTTGCAATTCAAAGAAAAATGGAGATCATGCTCCTAGGTGATTCACGTACGTGTTCGGATTGGAAGATCTCGCAGTACTGTTCACGATCACTGTTCACGCGGTACTGTTCACGATCACTGTTCACGCGGGGGTACTGTTCACGATCACTGTTCACGCTGTACTGTTCACAATCACTGTTCACGGGGGGGGGGGGGGGGGGGGTACTGTTCTTGGGGTACTGTTCACGGGCATCGGAAAAGATTTTACGGATTACCAATCGATGTAAGTCAATCGGATCACGCTTCAAGAGGTATTTAACTCTAACCGTATATATTTGAGTTTAATTAATTAAAAGGTTAAGGTTCAACTTTGAGAAAAATTTTAAAACCATACGAAATCTATTTTTCGTTTCTTCCGCTGCGTTTTGTATCGATTTTTCCCTACACACCATATATACATGGGCCTAATATTATTTTTCTTATTTTATTTAATCCATTAGACTTTAAATAAAAGCTCATATGTGAACCAGACTTATTCTTACTAAAAGAAACAAGCCCACATGTCTCCTTTTAATATATTAATATAATAGAGCAGCCCATTAAATAAATAATAAATATATTATATTCTTAATATATTAAATGCAATTCTAGATGGACCCATATATTGGTCCGGTAGAATATATCAAGTGATCCATGCAAGTACGTGTGAATTGTGGATCTTGGCGGGCTATCTAAATTTAAGCTTCAATAGACATAACCTAATCACAATCAACAAATGATTCACTTAGGTCCGATCTATTAATTTTAACTCATTCCACTAAAGAGCTAAAATTGAACTCTTAAATAAAGATAGAATAAGGAAATGTTTCTCATTCATACCCTAGACAATCTTATAGGAGATGGTGTATCCTCGTGAATAATATCAGTAATCGCCAAGAGCTCATACAGCTTATAGCTCTCCAAGTTACCATATTTCCTCATATGACCACATTTTGAACTTGGATATTTTGACTTGTCCAGAAGCCATGTCTTCAATAATCATTATTGAAAACTCAACGTTGAGATTTAATATCCAATACCTCAAAACATCCATATGATGATATTATACTCTCATTTAATAAATGGAGCCACGATGTCCATATCTATAAATGAAGTCCTCTATCGATTAACAAATGAATACCACCAAACTATCGAGGATAGACTATGCTATATAATCGTACTCATTGATAGCTCAAATGATAACACTTGCAACCATAAGTCCATCATTTATCTCAGGATTAAGATCGACTCTCCGATTGTCCTAATAATGAAAAGACTTATATCTAGTGACGGTTCTAAATAAAGTATTTCATTGTGTCCTGTTCAATGCACCCAGTGCACTAGATTCTTTTACTCGAAAACCTTTCGATGATTTTAGACTCATCATAACTCATTTGATCCCACTCAAATGCTAGTAAAAGAATTCTACAACTTTATCAAGATAGAGGTGCCCAACCTTTAACTTAAGTTGTGAACGTTATTCAAGACTAACTAAAGAATTGTATCTACCTCACACATATCCGGATGTATGAACAATTCTTCATTTCTTATAGTCTTTTGACCTTATGATTATTTTACCTTGACAATTATAATAATAAATGCTATAAGTATTTGTAAGAATCAGAAAACATTTTATTAATATGAAAAGATTGTCAATTACAATATTACACTCTTGCTATTGAGCATAATCCTAACATATTCATATTTGGAGAGCGAGAAAGTGGAAGAAAATAAAATATTTCTGGGTTTGGGTTTGTGTTTTTGGAACTGTTCATGTTTGGAGACCGAAAAAGTGTAAGAAAAAAAATATTTTCGGTTGAGAGTAAATTTTTGTTTGTGGCTTGATGATTATGTTTGATAAAGATGAAAAATATTTTCGGTTGAGAATTAATTTCGGTTGGATTTTGGAGGATGAATGATGAAGTGAGAGAAGATGATTTTAAAAAAATCTGGAAATTTTGAGTTTAAAAAAATATCTGGAAATTTTGTGTGGAGGATGGACAGGTGAGAAAATAATAGAAAGAATTTGTATTTTAAAATTTTTTTGGGTTTGATGAATGGTTTTGGAAAAAAAAAATAGATTGTGTTTATATTGTGTGAAGAAATCTGGAAATTTTTCCAGATATCTTCAAATTTGAAAAATTTTCGATTTTAATTTTAAGAAAAAAAAATTATGGTTTGGCTTAGGTTTGATTTTTTTTAACATTAATTTTAAACATTAAAATACTAAATTTTTAAGGAATAAAAATAAAATTTGGTATGCAGGGGCAAAAGCGATATTACACCTTTTATGTGACGTTTGACCGTTACAAAAGAAGTCAGCAGGACCCATTTGATATACTTTTCAAAAGTCAGGGAAACTTTTGATAAAAAAGTAAACTCGTTTAAAAAATTGATCATTCAAAAAAAGATAAGGACCCAGCTGATAATAACCCATTTCTATTTAATTTGAGTTATTTTTGTGTTTTAGGTGAAATTGCATGGAACTCAAAAAATAAACAATTTTAGGGAATAATACATAAAGTTATGTGGGCCTTCAAAGAAATTAAATATTTAAAGATCCAAGTCCAATTTAATACAGGCTTAAAGATCAAGTCAGCCCAAGTTCAAATCTAATGCAAAGTCAAATTAGGTCTAATCTAAGACCATCTAAAGAAATAGAGGGAAGACGAGGACCAAAATTTGTACCATGTTAAAGAAATATGCACGTGGGCCAATTATGTGAAAGGGAATTTGACTTTCCTCTTTGGCCTTGGAAACCGATAACCGGAAGCAATATAAAAGCACTTTCTTTTGCACGAATCAGAGGGAAGTCGTTCGGTGGAGGCGTGAAGCAGCTTTTGTGCGTAAACAGCTTGGCTCATGTGTGACAGCTACGGAGCTCCAATGCATCTTTCGGGTTCCATTATTATTTTATTTTTAATGTCTTTTTAATTTTCTTTGTATTAGGGTAGACGATGAAACTCTGTGTTATGGAATAATTTTCAGATATATTTATTAATTCCTAAATATTGTTCTTCAATGTTTATGGTTTTCGCTTCTATTGATTTTTAAATATAAAACCCTTTCATCTGTAATATCATGTATTTTTGATAGTTAGGTATATATTTTAATCAATGCTTGGTTTCGTAATGTTAATTATAATTTCTTTGATTCTTTGTTTTTCATTATTTTGGATACATAGAATGCTTAGGGATTATATTTTGAAGCGAAGAAAAACCAACTTAAGAATTTTGATTAATATGCTTATTGTTAAATTCATGGGTAGACAATGAATTGATTTTTAATTGTCACTCTAATTTGGGGAATTAATAAATTATCTGGAAGCTATGAAATTACACAGTGGTGGATTCGAATACCTTAGTATTCTTTAATTGATTGTTTTTGACTTAATTTGTTTTAGTTTAAGTTTAATTTTAGTTTTAATTCATCACATTCGGTTAACTAGGTTATGATTAGATTAAATTTAGATTCGATTAGTTTTTCACAATCCTCGTGGGATCGACCTCGTACTCGCATTAGTTATTCTACAATAGACTCGTGCGCTTGCGAGTATTTATTTTCAAAATTTAGCACAACAAGTTTTTGTGATAACTGAATGTCATGAATTAAAATTAAAATTAAAATTAAACTTAAACTAAAACAAATAGAGTAAAAAACAATCAATTAAAGAATACTAAAAAAAACAATAATTAATAATCTAAGTACCACCACATAAACGAAACAAAAAGAAAATAAAACAAAAACAAGAAGAAGACAATCAACTAACAAATGCCTAAAACATACCTGACGGAAATGAAAAAGAAGCACAAAACAAATAAAAGAAAAATAAAGAAAACATAAAATTTAAAACACAATGACTAACACCAGACACAAATGCAAAAGTACTAAGAATAACGACAAGACAACGAAATTAAAGACGATGCTACTAGTTCAAACTTTTTATTTTTATATTTATACAATAAAATAGATCCTAAACTATAACTAGCGGAAGAATTAAATAAATCTAGATTAAACTAATCTTTCAAGTAATCTTTGGCAGCGGTGCAAAAAACTTATTGTGCTAAATTTTGAAAATAAATACTCGCAAGTGTACGAGTCTATTGTATAATAGCTAATGCGAGTACGAGATCGATCCCACAAGGATTGTGAAAAACTAATCGAATCTAAATTTAATATAATATTTACATAGTTAACCGAATGTGATGAATTAAAACTAAAATTAAACTTAAATTAAAACAAATTAAGTCAAACGCAATCAATTAAAGAATACTAAGGTATTCGAATCCACCACTGTGTAATTTCATAGCTTCCAGATAATTTATTAATTCCCCAAATTAGAGTGACAATTAAAAATCAATTTATTGTCACCCATGAATTTAACAATAAGCATATTCATCAAAATTCTTAAGTTGGTTTTTCTTCGCTTCAAATATATAATCCCTAAACATTCTATGTATCCAAATTAATGAAAAACAAAGAATCAAAGAAATTATAATTAACATTTCGAAACCAAGCATTGATTAAAATATATACCTAACTGTCAAAAATACATGATATTAGAGATGAAAGGATTTTATATTTAAAAATCAATAGAAATGAAAACCATAAACATTGAAGAACAATATTTGGGACTTAATAAACATATCTGAAAATTATTCTATAACACAGAGTTTCATCGTCTACCCTAATACAAAGAAAATTAAAAAGACATTAAAAATAAAATAACAATAGAACTCGAAAGATGCATTGGAACTTCTCAGCTGTCACACACGAGCCAAACTGTTCACGCACAAAAGCTGCTTCACGCCTCCACCGAACAACTTCCCTCTGATTCGTGCAAAAGAAAGTGCTTTTATATTGCTTCCGGTTGTCGGTTTCCAAGGCCAAAGAGGAAAGTCAAATTCCCTTTCACATAATTGGACCACGTGCATATTTCTTTAACATGGTACAAATTTTGGTCCTCGTCTTCACTCTATCTCTTTAGATGGGCTTGAATTAGACTTAATTTGACTTTGCATTAGATTTGAACTTGGGCTGACTTGATCTTTAAGCCTGCATTAAACTGGACTTGGATCTTTAAATATTTAATTTCTTTGAAGGCCCACATGACTTTATGCATTATTCCCTAAAATTGATTATTTTCCGAGTTCCATATAATTTCATCTAAAACATAAAAATAACTCAAATTAAATAGAAATAGATAAATCAAGTAGCTAACAAATCCAAATTAAGGGATATAAATGTGATATAAAATATGTCCATCACATTGCGGCCTATTTCGACTATGAAATTTGGCAAGTGGACGTCAAGACTGCATTCTCGAATGATAATCTTGATGAGAGCATCTACATAATGCAACCAGAGGGATTCGTGTCCTAAGATCAAGAGCAAAAGGTTTGCAAGTTGCAAAGGTCCATTTATTGACTGAAACAAGCATCTAGATCTTGGAACATCATGTTTGGTACTGCTATCAAAACTTATAGTTTCGAGCAGAGCGTTGATGAACCTTGTGTCTACAAACGGATCATTAACAAGAAGTAGTTTTCCTGATTCTTTACGTGGATGATATCCTACTCATTGGAAATGACATAGGAACATTATCTAAAGTAAAGGGCAGGCTTGCTAACCAATTCCAAATGAAAGATTTGGGAGATGCTTGTTATGTTCTAGGGATCCAATTAATAAGGGATCGTAAGAACAAACTCTTAGCACGGCCTCAAGCATCATATATCAACAAGATACTTGTGCAATTCTCGATGTAGAACTCCAAGTAATCTATCTTCAAGACACGATGTTCATCTGTCTAAGGAATAGTGTCCTAAGACACCTTAAGAATTTGAGGATATGAGACAAGTTCCCTATATGTCAGCATTAGACAGTCTCATGTATGCTATGTTATGAACGGGACCTGACATTTGCTTCGTAATGGGAGTATCCAGCAAGTTCTAGTCCAACCCAGGATTGGATTATTGGTTTGCAGTGAAAATCATTCTCAAGTATCTTTGGAGAACAGAAAAATATATGCTTGTATATTTAGGACAAGATTTGATCCCGTTAGGATATACAGTTTGCTGATCTATTTACAAAGACCTTAACAACTAAAGTGTTTGAAGGTCATCTAGAGGGTCTGGGATTACGAGATATGTCTCACCTGCTTTAGTGCAAGTGGGATATTGTTGGGATTTATGCCTTAAACCTTGTAATTTGTAAATGTTATAAATCCAGTAATAAAAGAAGTAGTATTTTCATTCAATATATATGACTCATACGTTTATATTGTATGTGCTAAACATCCAAGTCTGCTAGATGTAATCTCAAACTGGGTATATGAATGTCATACACAGAGGAATTCGGTTTGAGACGTGCAATCTAAAGAGTCCGTAGAAAGTAAATAAAGCTGGGTATTTTATTTGTGGCTAATCTACAGCTACGGCCCTTTCCGTAATGTAAGGTGGTCTTATCCAGACTACTCATATGGTGATATGAGAATGGAGGCACTTTATATGATGTGATCATATAAGACTAGGCCACGATCTATATGAATCTATCACCAAGATCCGTTAGTTAAAAAGATTCATATATATGGACAAATGATGGCTGTATATGAGTGATCGAAATCATGAGTGTCTTGCTAACTCCTTCAGGTTAGATCATGGTTTTTGATATACCATGGGTGAGATCAGAGTAGCATTCCAGATCAATAACTCAATATCTTGGAATCATGGTTTGGCTTATGGTTGGGAAGGTATGTACACAATAGATGAATCCACTCCTTCATGCGAGAAATAGATGAGTAGTTCCTTTAAGAGTTCATTCGAGACTTGAACAATTAAGAGCGCTCTTCTTCTTCGAAGGATATAATTGTTCATTAGATAATCAATGGTACTTAAAGAAAAATATATAATTAGAGATGTATAACGGACTTTATGACCTAGCTCTAATTATGAACTATTCATGGATGATCAAACCATATGTAATAGCTATGTGTAAAACATCTACAGTTACGAGAGTGCAACATCGGGTTTTTAGTGGAATAACTTAAAGGATAATAATTTTGAAATATTAATTAAAAAGTTTTAATTAATTTTTCTAAGTATTATTGGAGCTCAAAACTGTGGGTCCATTAAGTCCCCTTGCTAGCCCTTTACGATTATTGGTAACAAGGTTCACGGTTAATTGGATGGTCTAATTAATTATGTTACGAAAGTAATTTGGATTTATTCTAAGAATTAATTAAATAATATGATTATTTAATTAATATATCATTTAATTGATTAATTAAATATAATTAAATAATATGATTATTTAATTGACAAATTAATAATTAAGAATTATTAATTGTTAATTGAAGGTTACAGGTTCGAACCATGACTAATAAAAGAGGATTAAAAAATAATAAAGATTATTTTAAATCTTAAAGGTCACAGGTTCAAGTTTTAATGATAATATGTATTAATATAGGATTTGGAATCCTGTCTTAACTCGGTAACTGAAACCCTAGTCTTACGATTATATATATGTGATATCATGAAACAAAAGATAACCTAACCCTAAAAAGGAGAGAGAGGTGCGACAAGCAAAAAAAAAAGAAAAAAAATTATTTTTTCCATTGGTTTTTGCTTGGCCGAATTCATCAAGAAGATAAAGAGTTGTCTTCTTGTTTCTCTGCAGCCTCCATTCAAGTATTCCTGGAGTCCGTGACGTGCCCACACACAGTTGCTAGATCGCGGGTCATAGATCGGAAGGCTTAGTGGTGAAGGGTCAAAAAGAAACGAAGGAGTATTCTTCAAAGGTTTGAAAACAAATCCCTCTTCATATTCGTGTATACTGAAAAGTGTAAGATAATTTTAAAAACCTATCTTTTTTCCGCTGCACGACTTACACTGTGATCGCTCCACCTATGCTCTATAGTGTTCTAGGTGCTCTGATAGTGTTGACGAGGTGCTTCAGTGGTGATTTGCATCGTTTGGATTGGCTGGAGATGATCATAGCTGGTGAGACCTGTCGCTTTCACTATTCTGCCCAGTAGGGGACATCGTTAGCGTCTGTCCTGCTGCAACTGTCAGACGCTCTTCACTATGATTTCCCTTCTTAGCTTAGGGACTTCCTGCATCTCTTTTGCTGTTAAAATACAGCTTCCTTCTTCATGAAATGGATGGTTGACATTGGATAGGGTTTAGGTGGGATGAGATCTAACCATTGTCGAGGCGCAGTTTTAGGGGATCTTGCCCGATGGGGAAACCTTCTTCCAAACACACCCATCCCCCATTTCCCTCAAATGGAGTTTTGGAGAGGGAGTGGGGGAACGTGGGACCTCCTCCCACCCCTATTTCCCTCATGGCAATCCTTACCGTGGACTATTTACAATAGTGGATGTTGTGGAATATTTAATAACATGTTCATATGAGTAGAATTATTCCTAAAATTGGGGACTATAATTATCCCATAAAATACCACGTGGCACTGCATATGTATTCCGACGCCGATCTATTTTTCTCTTCTTTCCCGCCATTTCTCTCAATGTCAGATTTTCTTCTCTAAACAGAATTAAAGGAACAAAAAAAAAAAAAAAAAATCACACACACACACACACAAACACAAACAAAATCACAGAAAAATCAAAATGGGACGAGAAAATCGGCCGGCAGAGGAAGCCCTAAATCTCCTTCGAAGCAGACTCTGCAACCCTAATTTCATCGTCAAACCTCTCTCCGACTCTCCCGACAGCAACTACAGGTCTGATTTCTCTCAACTTTCCGTTTGGTTCCCGAGAAATAAAAATCTAGGAAAAGACAATTTTACAAATTTAGCATTATCATTTTTTTTTGGTATTTTTTTTTGTATAATCGGAGTATGATGACGATAATATGTAGAAATTATTTACAGCAAGTTGAAGTTTTTAGTATCCAGTTCGATTACTGAGGCGTGCAACAACTCGCTTTTGCTTCTAGGTCCCCGTGGTTCCGGAAAAATCGCGGTGAGATTCGATTTTTGTCTATTGGTGTTGTTGATTTGTGATTTTTTTTATTATTAATTTTTGTTGTTGCTTCTCTTGTGTTTTTAGGTGTTGGAGCTTGTTCTTAGCGATTTGTTGTTAGAATATCCCGATACATTATCTGTGGTACAGCTTATTTGTTTTTCGTTTTCATGTTGATTGTTAAATGATTTACTTTTTCTAGGGCTGTTTATGTACGATCTTATTTTAACAATGCTTTCGGTGCCGCAGATCAAGTTGAATGGGCTTTTGCACAGTGATGACAATTGTGCATTCAAGGTCAGATACATGAATGAGTATTTCCTTCTATTTTAATAAAAAAATAAAAAAATAAAAAAAATCAAGGATTTCTACTGTTAGTTGCCTAAATGTGTTGGTTACTTACCGGTTAAGGCGGGTATTGTTCATGAAAAGTAATTTTACAAAATCAAAGTGACTTGATAAGGCAGAAAAGAGTAATTTTGAGTGATTCAGTGCATGAGCTCAAATGATGGATGTACCGAACAGGTAGTATCTTTTAAATAACTATTTAAGAGAAGTCAGAAGTTATATGTATTTTAGGAGCAGCAAGATATTTTGATTTTTGAAGAAAAATACTTTTGTTTTTTGGTTTTAGTGCCTGAAAGGAAGAAAGGTTTCCAAATGTGGTTTCCATGACTTGGATTGAAACAGGAAGAAAGTTTAATGTGCTTTTAAGGAAAAACTTGGAGGAATGTGCAGCATAGATCTTTATATTTTTACCCCCAGCACAAGTGTGTAGATGGATTATTATTATTAGCAAAGGATTGGAGTTTCAAGAGCAGTTATAGGATTGAAGTACCTCTGGCAGTAATGAATCTTTAATTGGCCTGGAATAGTGTTTACAACGATGGAACATGTTAGCGTAGTGTATTAGTATGGTTCGTGACTCATGAGTTAGTGATATGCATTTGTTTACAACTTGTTATGAATATTGTATGCATTTTTGCTTCTATAAACGATTTTTGTAGGTTTTGGAAGTTGTTTCCTTGGAAAATATATAACAGCTCATATTTCCTTATAGGAATATCTATCTGCCTCTACTTCATATCAAAAGGAAAAAAAAAAAAATCTAATTGTCTTTCATGGTTATTGATTGTTCAGGAAATTGCTAGGCAGCTCTGCATGGAGAATCAACTGTTGTTCTCTAAAATGGTAACATGCAAAATAAACTTCGGGTTACTATGATGCGTCTTTAACTAAAAGACTCAAGACTTTTTTATATTTTGAGATGATTTTTGCAGGCATCATTTGATGATAACTCCCAGTTCATGATAACAATGTTACGGTGAGTGTATGAATTTGCTTGATGTACTTTTTTTTCCCAAGCTCATGTCAAGCTGTTTTATAATTTAATCAACTTCTAATCTGTGGTTGTCAGGGAGTGTGGATTGGCTCATAAAACAATTATATTTGTACTTGATGAGTTTGACCTCTTTGCTCAGGTATCAATTTCCACTCCCCGTATATATTTTTTAATTGGTTATTGTGGTGTTACAACATCACTAATTCTCAAGTTCTTACATGAAGTTCTCTCTCTCTCTCTCTCTTTTTTTTTTTTTTTCTTTTTTATTGAAGTTGATTATCCACCAAATACCCTCTTTCTATAAAGAAGAATAGAGTTCATGCAAAACGTATCAATGTTTATATTAATAGTTCTGATTTTTGCAATCTACTTTACCAGTTTCCATCGTCTGGTTTTTGCAGGGAAAACAACGATTACTTTATAGCCTGCTAGATGCAATGCAATCAGTCACATCTCAAGCTGTTGTTATTGGTGTGAGTTGTCGATTGGTATGGCTATCTACAGTTTCTTCCGGATTTTTGTTTTCTTTTGTATCTATATAAGAAATTTACATATGCCAGTACTTGTATTTTCCAAGTTCATGACATTATAGGTTCTAAATTTGTAATTTATAAAATGAATAGAAGCCATTCTTTGGTGATTATTTTTTAATTCGGCTCTCAGGCCAATTTAGACAAGATAATTAGAAAATTGATGTTCAACCATTCTGTTTGGACTGATTATTGACTTATATGTGGGATTATGGATTAGTTACTAGGAATTTTTTTTTGAAAATCAAGCTGTATGCCATGCAGGATGCCGACCAGCTTTTGGAAAAAAGAGTAAGATCTCGTTTCTCACATAGAAAGCTATTGTTTCTTCCTCCATCTATGGAAGATCTGCAAAGGTAGTTAATCAGCCCAATGTGGCTTCTGTTTAAGAAAGTAATATTATAGTTCAATAAATTTTTTTTTAATTTTTTTTTTGTTCTTTATGCTCTTTTATGCAGATTGTTGGAGCATGTTTTATCTTTGCCAGTAGAATCAAGCCTTCCTCATGACTACACAGTTGAATTCAATGGAAAGCTTAAAGTATCCTTCTATCATGATTGTCTTGAATAATTATAGTATAAATTATAACAGTCATTTTGAATGCATTTCTTACTTTTTTTAGTGTATATATATTGTTTTGGCCTTGCTTCAGTTATCTATTTTGGTGAAAATTGTGTTTAATGTAACATAATATATGAGCCTATTCAATTGATAATTTCCTTGGATCAACTCAATGTCATAATCAATAGCATTTATCATACATTCTTTGCTTATATCCTGGGTAACTCAATGACAAGACTTACCACATAGAAACTTTTTCAGTTGTAAAGAGGCTTCAGTTCCATCAAACCACTTTTTATTTTTTCATTCATTATTACCAATGGATCAAATTTTGTTTAACAGTACATCTTAGTAAGGTAATTTGTTTATGCATTTAATGATTGAAACAATACTTCTTACAATCTGAAAGTTTGGTTCTGTCAGAAGTCCTTCACGCTTTACAGAATATTTTAGCAGATGAGAGATTCAAAGAAATCATCAATACATATTTGAATTCTGATTCCACTGTCAACCGTTTATTGAGGTTTCTGTAAGTTTCTCTTCTTTCATCTTTAAGTTTAAAATGTTATATGAAGTATGGTTGTAAAGACTTCCAATTTTTGGTCCCCGGCTGAACTTACCATTTGACACTAGATTTCGTGCTGTATCTTATATGGATTTGGAATCTGGCTTCCTATCACTTGAGAACTTCAGAACCGCACTTTCAAATATCCAGAGACAGCCAAAGCAGGAATGTATAAAAGGTCAGGAAATTTAATTACCTTTTCTGAGATGTTGTGTGAATATTGTTTTCCAAATGCCAATCCAAGTTTTGAATAAGACATCTTAAGTTGTGTATGTAAGCAAAGAAGTTTAAAATAATTCTTCTACTAGCACCGATCATTGTTAGGTATTCATTTTTTCCTATTGGAAACATGATATTGAATTCACATTCAACTTGTTCAAGCAGACTGCTCCATATTAGAACTATATATTCTGGTGTCCATGAAAAGATTGGAAGTTAAAGAGCAAAACTCATACAACTTTAATTCCATGATGAAAGGTAAATTTCAGAAACTTATTGTTCTAGTTTTTAGTTACAACTATTAAGTTGGTTAATTGTTACATGTCTGTCATATGTTGCAGAGTACAAAACCATCCATGATTCATTCAAGACATCTGACTATTATGCAAAGAATGTTTGCGTACGGGTGTGTATAGCTTTCTCCAAAACTGAATCCGACTGAAAAATGAAATATGTCTTCGATCTTGAGGTGTTGTCCTCACAGTTTGTCTAACAGTATGTTATGATTGTATTTTTGCTCTAACTTCTGCAGGCATTTGAACACCTTCTAAAACGGGAACTAATTTGTTTCACAGACTACAGAGGATATAATCAATCTATTGAATTTCGTGCAGTGAAGCTTCTAGTTTCTTCTGTTGAACTACATCAGGGACTAAAATCATATCGTTCATGTCCTGTAAGTTATTCCTGGATAACGTGTGTATGTTTCTGCACATGCATGTCATTTCATGCCTATTTCAAGTGTTTCTCAATTTTTTCAGAACGATCCAATTAACCAACAGTGGTTCTATTGAGGAAACCTCTTTTGACAGTTCTACCATTTTGTCCGATGTTTTGGTTTTTTAGATGCTCGAAAATTTCCTTTTAATCTTCTAGCGCTTACATTTCATGTATCTGTTAAAGCTGTTGATCATGGAATCATTTTGATTGTTTTGACAGTCTGTTCTTCTTAAATTAATGGAACATTAAGATCAGAATGGCCGAAGGAGTAACATCATTCAGAGACGATTAAGTTCTTCACGTATATGAAAATATGAAATTCACATTCTACTTCGCTGTTTTCTTTGGAAGAAGAAAATCATGTTCTTCTGTTGCTGATCAAGAAAGATTGCTTTCTTCACAACCGGTAACTACAATGGATTGTGTTTTACTGTATTTATTCTTAATCATGCTTCAAATATGATTGTAACAATATTGTTTATTCTTCATTTTTTTGTTTCATATTTCTTTGATGAGATGTCTTGATAAGAGTCGATTTTTCACGGTAGTGTAACTTAATTCTGCAATTGTACAATACCAACTTGAAGTTATAGTTATAGTTATAGTAAAGAGACTTTTCATTTTTCTATATAAAAAGGGTAAATACATTGAGGCCCCCCGAAGTTAGGAGCAAGTATGAATTTATCTATTCAGACTTCTGTTCTTAAATTTGAACTAATAAAAAAAAATTGTTATAGGTATGGAATCCACATTGGTATGATATTGTCCGTTTTGGGTCTAAGCCCACGCGGATTTACTCCTGGGTCTCTATCCAAAAGGTCTCATACCAATGGAGCTAAGTCTATACTTGTATACCTATAATCATTCCTATGTCTAGCCAATGTGGGGCTTTGGTCACACACCCAACAATCCTCCCCTCGAACAAAGGACAATCATTATCTTCATGGTCTGGGCCTCCTTCTTTAAGCGATCTTCGTCAACATCTTCCCCGTACTAGGAAGATCAAACGCTCCATCAAGGTTCGCCTCCTCAAGAGCTCAAATTATGGATCCATCGTGAGCTAAACTGGGGCCTACCAACTCTTGGTTTGGATTGACTAAAACTGCTAAGTCTGGGGTCTAGCTTTGATATCACTTGTTATAAGTACGAAACCTATATTTTTCATATTGGTATGATATTGTCCGTTTTGGGTCTAAGCTTCTATGGATTTACTCTTGGGTCTCTTTCCAAAAGGCTTCATACCAATGGAGCTAATGTCTATACTTATATATCCACAATTATCCTCATGTCTAGCAAATGTGGGACTTTGGTCGCACACCCAACAAATATCAAAATGACCTTAGTTATTAAAATTAAAAAAATGAAGATAAATTTTATAAAAAAACTATAAAAGCTATTACAAATCATTTAAAATTTAGAAATAAATTGTTATTATTTTTTAAATTTAATAACAAATTATTTCTAAATTTTAAATTTAAGTTTAAGACAAGTTGAGGTTGGTTCAATAGTTTGTCCTTCACACCTACATAAGAGGTTGTGGTTTCGAATTTGTCTCCCACTTCCAAATATCGAATTATTGTAATATTTCAAAAAATAACAAAATAAAAATGATGATAATTTAATTTTTTTATTTAGTTTTTAAATATTAAAAAAATTACATTTTTAAATGAAGATAATTTAATATTTTAAAAGCTGTTTGTAATTTACATTCCATTGAAGAGATTATCTTCAATTAATTTACTCTAATTGTTTTTTTTATATAAAAAAAATTATTTTTGTTTTTAAAATTTAAATAACTTTTGGTATTTGATTTTTTAATAGTTCAATTTTAAAAGCAATGAGATTTGAGTAGATAAATGTATACTTGCTCTTTAAATGTATTTATGCCGAACTTTAGAGGTTCCCAACGTATTTACCCCTATATAAAATCTATTTTCTTGTTTCCACTATTGAAATCAGTTTGGAGATGTGCTGTCGAGGGGTTAACCATTAGGTCACCTGACTCACCTCCCACCTTAGCTTCATCAGTCAAGTTGTCCTCTTATTGTTGGCTTTAAAATAATCATGTTTGATGTATATACACCAATTTAAAGAGGAATTTGCAAAATGAGCTATTTATTCATGTTTTGATCAAAGTATTTATTCATGTTTTGATCGTGGTTGTGACTGGCTATTGTCCGGTACTTGTCGTGATGTGCTTCGAGATGACCACATCGTGAGTTGTTGTAGAGAGAGAGAGAGAGAGTTCCCAAGTGATTTATGGTCATCTCCAACTCTCCAAGCGGAATCCTACTCTTGGTAGTCCACAAGCACTCGATGGTAAGGTTTGCTACATTCAAGTTATAGTTTTTGTTGTAGCTTCGCTTAGACTTAAAAATCTTTGATTTCTTTGTCTGTACTTTCGTATCAACTTTTCGTTAGATATTCATTGTGAGTTATTGATTAATTAGGTTTACTTTGCTATTGGATTTGTTTGACCTAGTTTTTATGGTGTATTTTAGACCGGACAAATTTGTATTGAGCTTAACTCATCTAGTCTAAAATTCTACATAGAGTGATTGGTTGGTCATTTTTATGTTATTGTTCATGCATTGAGACCCTAGACCAAATCTTTCGAAGTCTCATTATTCGGTGATGCCGAATTGAGCGAGCAAGGAAATTGGATTAGGAAGCCATACATGAGATCAAAGGTTTAAAAAGGCGAAAAGTGAGGCGAGGTTGCCGCCTCAATTCGAAAATGATAAAAAATGAAATAATTAAAAAAAAAAAAATACTAAATAGAAAAATATCCATAACATTTAAAAAATGGGTCATCAATCAACATTATTAACATAAATATCAAGAACAAATATTTTTTTTGCTAAAATTGGACTGACCTAAGGGGAAAAGCATCACAAGCACATATGCCAAATAACCCTTAGACAATATCCATCTATATAAAAGAGAAGAAAATAATAAAGAGTAACAAAGACCGAAAAAACACAAAAACCAAAGGAAACAACCCTAACCAAAACAGTTACACGTAAGCCACACGAAATAGAAAGTGAAAACATCAGGAAAACTGAAAAGACTCCCGACGTATGCAGTCATTGCCAACAAACAAAGAGCAGAAAGACCGGGTGGAGAACCACCAAGCATCAACCTCCAGCCCTAAAGCATGCCTAGAAAGAGTGTTCTCAACCTGATTCCCCTCCTTAAAAATATGAGACACCTGAAACTCCGTTTGCGAAATTTGATAGATACACTGTTGCCAAGCCTGCTGAACCCGCCAAGTAACCTGCTCAGAGCGAGAAGAAAGCAGTGACATAAGATGAGTCACTCTCAAGCCAGATCTGACGCCATATGTAGATCTAAGCATAATTAATGGCCATCGACGCTGTAAGAAGCTCAACCTCAAACGTAAACACCTGACCAATTGGGACAACAAAACAACCCTTCATAAAGGCTCTACAATTACGGAAGATGCCCCTATAACCCCCAACGCTCGAAGAACTTAAGGCGGCACCATCCGTATTAACTTTGATCCAACCAGGAGCTTGAGGCGACCAAACTACATTCTTAATAACCGTAGCCTTAGCTGGTTGACCACGAATACAAAAACACCTAAAAATCAAAAGATCATCCATACAATTACGTATACACCCAATCTCCAAACTGTTAGCGTCACTAACCGCACGCCCAACCAAAGGCATAGCAGATCTGAAATCCATTGCCTTACCTTCATAGATCCACTAGTTACGGACGAAACACACACTCCAAACAACTGCATGGGAAGCCGCATTCCATAAAACCCGCACCTGATCACTAAACGAAGCCGACATGGCATGCGAGAAAAAAGCACTCTACGATTCGGTAGCTTTGAAAAGCCCAGAAAATAGCCTCACAGAGAGCATTCGAGAATAAGCCGCCTTGCAATAAACTCTACCATCCTGGGAATAAGCCCACCTCAGAGAGTCCGCACTCAGAGAAATCGTAATCCTATCAATTCGAAAACAAAGATTCGGAAAACAGGCTCGAAAACAATCATCAAGAACCCATATGCCATCCTGAATAAAATCAGAAACCCTCGTCCGGAGAGGCTAGCCAAATAATCAGGAATCTCCAGAAGCTCCAAAATAGGCACCCCCAACCAATTGTTGCGCAGAAAGTCTCGTTGAGAATTCTCGCCAATCAACCAAATATTCTCCTTAAAGAGCTCAGAATAGTGATCCCGAAAAGAAGACCAAATCGAAGAAGTGATAAATCCCCCACCCGGCTTTCGAAGCTGCTTGAAATACTGCTCCCGTAAAAATAATTAGGTAAAACTATAATACCCTAAATCCGAGACATAACGAACCGGGATGTTACGTGATTTTGAACTTACAAAAACCTTAATTCTATAAATATTTTCAATTAATATCATCAATAATCTACCTATAAAGTACAATACCAAATATGATACCATTAATTTCACTAAACTTTCAAATTCTAAACATAATTACAACATTAAATACGTCGAGCACTTACAACACATATACGCATGGAATCTAATTCTTAGGCGATACGTATCTCCACTATGCGAATGTAACGCTATCACTTCTATATCCAAGACCTTAATATGCAAAATTGTGGTGACGAGGGGCATGCCGTCAACTTGGTAAGTAAATAGCACACACAACAAGTGATAAATATGTAACAAGAGTGAGGAAATATTCTTACTTGAAGCTTTAAACACATTTCTGTAAGAAAATTGGAAACATAAACCTTTATTCATTTATATATATATATATATATATATATATACATACATATATCAGGTAAAGCTTGAAGAAAAACTTTCAATAGCAATAAGAACAATAGAAGATTAGCTAATGTCACGTAGTATCACCCGTATTCCCGGTGACCCGGCCATTAATAACATTTCATTATGACACATCTATTCCGGGTGACCTGACCATTGATAACATTTCGTTATGACACCTGTATTCCTGGTGGCCTGTTCAAGCCCTAGAGTCGCGAGCAAAAGGGATTTTAATACTTTTTTTAATAAAAAAATAATATTCAAGCAACTTTAAAATCGTGTACGATATATAAGAATAAATAAAAGGCAGGATTCAAAATCATACCTACATGCTAACTCCTTTGTTCTTTAATTCTTGAATTTGCTTTTTGATTTGTACCACCGGATCTTCCTCGCTATCTCTCAGGTTCCGTAAATACGTGTCACTTTCGTAACACAATTAATTGGACAATCCAATTAACTAACCGTGACCCTTGTTACTTTTAATCAATCGGGCTAGTAAGGGGATCTAATGGACAACAGTTTTGAGCTCCAATAATACTTAGAAATAATTAATTAAACTCTTTAATTAATATTTCAAGATTATTAACCTCAGAGTTATTCCACTAAAAACCTAAGACTGCACTCTCGCAACTGTAGATGTATTACACAAACCGAAATTACAGTTGTCCATCGATATAACTATTGCATATGGTATGATCCTCCACAAGTAGTTCATAATTAGAGTTAGGTCATAAAGTCCGTTATACCCCTCTAATTATATATTTTCCATTAAGTACCATTGATTCCTCTAATCAACAATAAATCCTAACTTCTTTTACGGAAGAAAGAGATTGCTCACATTGTTCAATCCCCGAATCAACCTTTAAGGGAACTACTATCTACTTCTCGCTAGAATGAGTGGATTCCACTATTATGTACATGCCTTCCCAGCCACAAGCCAAACCGCGATTCCAACATACGAAGTTTTTGACCGGGAATGCGACTCCGATCTCACCCATGGTATATCAAAAACCACGATCTAACCTGAAGGAGTCGATAAGACACTCAGGATTAAGATCACCCATATATAGCCATCATTAGTCGATATATATAAATCTCATGATGTAACAGATCTTGGTGAGAGATTTTACATGATGAGAGATTCAAATAGATCGTGGCCCAGTCCTATATAATCACATCATATAAGGTGTCTCTATTCTCATATCACCATATGAATAGTCTAGGATAAGACCATCGTACATTATGAAATGGACCACATCTATAGATTAACCACAAATAAAGTACCCAGCTTTATTTGCTATCTATAGACTCTTTAGATTGCTCATCTCAAACTGAATTCCTTTGTATATGACACTCATATGCTCAGTTAGAGATTACATCTAGCAATCTTGGATGTTAAGTACACATGATATAAATGTATGAGATAAATTTATAGAATGAACAAACTACTTCTTTTATTAATGTTTCATTCACATTTACAAATTACAAGCTTTAGGGCATAAACCCCAACAACCTGGTCATTAATATTAGTAGCTTCACACAACAATTATTCAAGCTGAATAGTTTAGAACAATTCAATAAACTACGAACAGAGGAGCCAAAAGATTTTCATTACCTTTGCAACTTTATCATATAAAAACAATATGTTTCAACATTTTGCTCATAAAAGACGTAAAAGCAACTTTTTCAGTGAAAACATGAAAGACTAGTTTTGGCATCATTCGTGAGACAAAGTAACATATATAACTTTTAAATTGTAAAATCATCCAGTATTAATACACAAGTATAGTAGTATATTTTCAAAGCCAGCAACAAACAAAAGCATATAGTGGTTTGAAATTTATGAACAAATAATTTTAGGAAATAAACATTTCAAAATATATTCGATATGTAGGCATTGTGTATGAAATTTACTTACCTTGAATCCGTGTAATTATATAGCTTACTTCTAAACTCCAAAAGTCACACTAATCCTATACCAAGTATAATTAAAATTCAATCATAATTTCATCCCAAAAACAGTCTAATTGCATTAAGAGACTTTCAACATAACTTCGGTCTAGATTTTCTAAACCGATCATTCCCTAATTCGTGATTCTTAATTGATACTCCAAGCCTCCAAATTGTATGAAATTTTACAGAGCTAACCTAGACATATGAGGTAATATATAGTAAAATTTTCAGATCATTACGAAGTCATTAGCACATACAAAATATCGATTTTTCATGGTTTACCGAAGCTATCCAATAGAATTCAAATACCGATCTCTGTCCACTCCAAAAATTATAACAAATTTTCTACTCATTTAAAAAGCACAAACTTTACAAAATGATAGTAGACATATACATCTACCTACATATATATTTTCATAGTTTTCCGATATGAATAACAAACTCAAAACAATTTACGAAACATTGCTGATCTTGTCAAAACATGGGATTCTAGACAAGCCTTAAATTGATTTGAAATTACATACACAAATATACTGATCACCCATATCAGTTAGATACTATATTAATGATTCTTACATGTCTCTACTTTTATCAATTTAAAGCATATCAAGAATAATAACCTAACATAGCCTAGAAGTTCAATCTTAAACTAGATATACCAATGGAAATAAAAGCAACCTACCTCTTCAAAAACGTGGTTGATTCTTTTATGCACCACTTACAGATCTTGGTTGTCTGATGGAAGGGATAGAGGATTAATATTCTTAGGAAGCTGTTCATAGTGCATATATATAACAAGAGTATTCAAAAACCCTAGTTCATTAAGGAATTAACCTAGAATGGAAACTCCAACGAATAAGATTTCATTGTCTCATTTTCCTTTTATTCCATGTAGAAAGTCTTGGGTTGACTAATCTTAGATATGGTAAAAGCATTTTGGCACTGCCTACATTTGATAGAGAGAGGACAAAGCATTCCGGCACTGCCTACGTTTGATAGAGGCATGAAAGAAATAAGAATTTCAGTCTCCATCGAGAAGCCAATTCACTTTGGACTAATCGCGAAGAAAACACCCATGCCCGTGTAACAACACATCAAGCTCATGATGAACAGCGCGACTCGGAAAAAAAAAGGTCTTCTGAAAAACCCAATTTAGACATCTGAAGCTGAATAGATTGAAGTTCCGCTGAATTCCCTATGATTTCTGAATTAAGATCACCGAAAACCTCATAATTCTAAGTCTTAAGAGCTTTCTTCAAACTCTTAAGTTTGCTAATTACCACCTAATTGAGGTTACCCACTTGTGGGGAACTCCAAATACGGCAAACGGTAGCTATAAAATTGGGATGAGCCAACCACATGCTCTGAAACCGGAAAGGCATAGGACTAGAGACCTCAATATCTGACAACCGAATCAACAATGAACAATGATCTGAAAATCGTCGAGGGAGAGCCATACAAGAAATGTCCTGGAAACATGAAATACAACCCTCTGAAATCAAAACTCTATCTAACCTCTTAACTCAAATGTGGGCATAGCGACCCATAGCCCAATTGAAATGAGCACCCTGGGAGTGAATGCCAATCAACTCACAATCATCAATCACTGACCTGAAATCCTCACAAGATCTCCGAGCAATAGAAAGAGAACCTAAAGGCTCATGAGCTCCCAAAATCACGTTGAAATCACCTATAACCATCCAAGAAGAAGAAACCAAACTGACCAAATCTCAAAGAGACTACCAAAGCGATCTTCGAATAATCGCAGAAGTACTCGCATAAAAAAAGGTGTACCAATGCAACCGAGAGTTAACCAAGTGCGAGACAGTAAGCTGCTGCTCATTAAAAAGAACTACTTGAGCGTTTGGAAAAGAATTATAGTCAAAAACCCAAATCGTTGGTATTGATCCTTGAAAATACGATAGTCTAGAGAAAACAAACCTAGAGGGGTGTGAATAGGTTTTAATCAAGTTAATTACCAAATTTCGAATAATCAATATTATCAAAAGTAAACCCATATTACCCAATCACAAAAAACAAGCAATCAACAATATATAAGTGCAGAAAACAATAAAAGCACGTTGATTGATTTTCATAAGAAACCCTCCAATTGGGCAAAACTCATAGACTATCCATCTAGCCACTTTCGATTCTCAAGTCCACCATTTGAATGAAAGTTTACAACCTAGGTTGACATCTAATCATACCATCCTTGGTCACTAACACATTTCATTCTACCGTGAGCCTTTAATAGTAATTCTAGACCAACTGCTTGTGCATTGACACTCTTAGTCATAAGATGAACACGCTTTCTGTGTCATTAGCAAATTGCAAGTTTAAAAGATATTTGTAAAATTCCTAGCAATGCTCAAAATGTTTTCAAAACAAGTGTAGCGACAAGTGAGGTATCGTTCCACATGGATCAATGGTAGCAGTGATCAAATTAAATGAAAAATATTAGTAATGCAGAAAAATAAAAGTTCAAATGGTTGATTGGAAAATTAATTGTTAACAAAAAAATTCACTCGGGGTGAAAATCTCAATCAACACTCTCTACCCGCCACCCCGAGGGTTGCAGCGGGGGTTAGGTACTTCGTACCGTGCTTATGGTAAGAGTGAAAGAGAGAATCAGATCGATCAACGTCCTTAGACGGGGTAGATACTGCGAGAGAGGTAAGATAGGTAGGAGAACAATCATCCCGCCCATCTGGTGCAGTAGGCAGGTACCTGGTTCTGGTATTTGATCCTGGTGCCTAGTCACCTCTCTAGGTGCCTTCAATATTCCCCCAACCTAGATAATGAGCCAGGAGAGATACATGAGAGCTAGGACCAGCATGGTCGGTGCCTAGCACACATACATGCATTCATAACAAGGAGATAGATGGGAGAATGACAACTCTTTTAGTAGTGGTGGACTGACCTAGGGGGAAAAAGCATCACGATTGATCACATGCTGAAAAACCCCCAGGCAGTATCCATAGGAAGGGAGAAAAACCCTTCTTTATATTTATATATCTCGAGAGGTGCTCCCGAGAGCTTACATCAGTATAAACTGAGACCTGATAGGTCATAGTTGGAGGGGTACCACTTGGTACCGATACATTTATGGAGAAAATTAATGTGCATAATAGTCGATACAATGGTTGGAGATATCGAACTGTATTTCTGGTGGAGAAATGGACAAAATCTGAGATCAGAGACATCTTGGAGACATGGAGATGTTGGAGAACTGTCGGAGAATGTTAGAAAGAATGTCGGGCCAGAGAAAATGTTGGAACCCTTGAGATGGAGATATTCCAGAGAGCTGGTGGCCAAGTCAGAACCCGAGCTGGTGACTGTGTTTATTGTTCGAACCTCCTTCTTGGAGAGAACTTGGTCATATTTATATGTTCTGATTCTTGTTGCCCACTCCACTAATTAATTTGCAATCAAATGAACGTTGACCTGACATTAATGAAGTTGAATATTCTCTCATTAATGGCGTTGGGAATGGCCATTAAAGAGTTGACTGATCTTCTCATTAATAGGGCTGATTATCTCCATTAATAGAGTTGACTGATTCCCTCATTAATGGCATTGTGAATGGCCATTAAAGAGTTGACTGATCTTCTCATTAATGGGGTTGATTATCTCTATTAATAGAGTTGACTGATTCCCTTATTAATGGCGTTATGAATGACCATTAATGGAGTTGACTGCTTCCTTCATTTATTGCGTTGTGAATGGCCATTAATGGAGTTGACTGATTCCCTTATTATGGAGTTGTGAATGGCCATTAATGAGGTTAGATGGTGTTGCATGCTTCTTCCCTTCAGGCTAGGTACTCTGGTGTACCAGTCCCTTCTCGCTGGCGTGGCGCTTGTTCTAGCATGCTAGTGGCTTAGTGGTGACATTCTTCCTGCTCGACGAGTAGGATACCTGTCTATGGTGGATTCCGGGTTGATATCAAGGTACTGGGTACCAAGCAGATATCGAGGTATTCGGGCACCAGGTAGATGTTGAGGTACGCTGGGGTACTGGATACATGTTGCGGTACCTAAGTGCCAGGTAGGAGGCACCGGGTATATGCGAGGTACTGGGTGCATGGTATCGCGGTACCAGCTTCACCAGGTGTCGGGGTAGATGTACCTGCTCTTCCTGGTTCATATTTCTGGTGCCTAAACTAGGTAGACAGGCAGTCGAGGTTCTGGCCCTACCAGGTATCGATTCTTCCAAGGTCACGGTATAGATCCTACTGGGTACCTGGGAGCTGGGAATGGTCCCTACCAGGTTGGTACTTGGTGGAAAATTCTTCTTTGGACCCCTGCCAAAAAAATCTGTTAACAGAAGTCCCCTCTGACTTGAACACCGGTATTAACTTGGAGTTGGAGTCAGGATCTGTAACGCTTGAAGAATTTTACTCATCATTTCTTTCTGGTAACCGCTACTTGAAACGAGAAAACGCTCTCAGCATTCTTGGCTTAGGCAAATCAGGGTACCTGGCATTCCTGTTCAAGGGATACTGGTACTTAGGCGAAACGATGCATTCAAATCTGGGTACCTGGCATTCCTGTTCCTGGAATCCTGGTATATAGGCAAAAGTTATGGCGGATCACGGTACCTAGCCTTCCTATTTCAAGGAACCTTGGTACCTAGGCGAAAATGCTGGCGAATCAAACTTAGGCGAAAATACTGGCGAACCATGGTACCTAGCCTTCCATTTTTCAGGAATTTAGGTACAGAGGCGAAAACAATCTTGGTAGGCAACTATGCCATCCAGATCCTTCTTGGCGGGGGGTGGTACCCGGCCAAGGCAGCAGGAGGACCATTTAGCTGTCCTGGTCTTAAGGCGAAAACACGTAGGCAAACATATTGGCGAAAATGGGTACCTCACATTCCTTTTCTAGGAATCTTGGTACTCTAGCGAAAACAAGGCGAACACATTGGCAGATCGAGGTACCTCGCATTCCTTTCTAGGAATCTTGGTACTCTGGTGAAAACAAGGCGAACACATTAGCGGATCTAGGTACCTCGCATTCATTTCTAGGAATCTTGGTACTGTGGCGAAAACAAGGTGAACACATTGGCAATAAGATCCTGGTAGGCAACTAAGGCCACTTTAGCACCAGGCCTTTCTTGGCGGGGGGTGGTGCCCGGCTAATGCCTTGATCTGGCAGGCAACTAGGCTCTTAAGAAACAGACCCTTCTTAGCGGGAGGTGGTGCCCGGCCAAGGTTTGATCCGTCATGCGACTATGCCCTTACGTATCGGATCCTTCCTTAGCGGGGGGTGGTGCTAGGCCAGGGCAGCAGGAATGCCATGTGGCCTTTCCTGGTCTTGAGGTGATCCTCCTGAAGGGATTAATCCGATCCAGAGCATCATGAGTGTTGTGTAGCTTTCCTGGATTTATGGCGATCCTCCTAGAGGGATTTATCCAGTCTAGGGCTTCAAGAGTGCAGTGTAGCTCTCCTGGTTTTATAGGCGATCCTTCTGGAGAGATTAATCCGGTCCAGGGCATCAGGAGTGTTGTGTAGCTCTCCTAGTTTTATGGCGATCCTTCTGGAGGGATTAATCCAGTCCAGGGCATTAGGAGTGCTGTGTAGCTCTCCTGGATTTATGGCGATCTTCCTGGAGGGATTAATCCGGTCCAAGGCATCAGGCATTCATGTGTAAGGATTCCCGGTCTTCAAGCTATGGTCCTGGTAAGAAACTAAGGCCACTTCAGCACCAGGTTTTTCTTGGCGAGGGGCGGTACCCAGCCAAAGCATCACGAGTGCCATGTGGCTATCCTGGTCTCGATCATAGGTGAAGTACCAAAGCGATCAATGGAGAACTACCAAGGAGACCATACTCAAGGTGGTTAAACTGTAGACGACACTGGTCAATGCTCACCCCGCAGGCTTTATGGATAAAACCTTCTAAGGTGATTCACATTCCAGGTATAAGTAATAGAGCGACCTTCCACAAAGAAGCTTTATTGTGGACCGGTCACTTGGAGAACTCTTCTCATATTGAGGTCACTACCACTCCAACATGAGTACTAGGGAGATTGGTGAGCTTCTAGTCTCCAAGTGATGTAACCAGTTTAGGAGCCCGCATGGAGTAATTAGGAGTCTTCAGAAATCATAATGGGGCTCGAGACTCTGCTTGAACGAATCTAGATCTCAATAGCTTGCTGGGGCGTTCGGTAGCACGGTATAAAATGTTAGGAACCACTAGTCCTGCAGCTGCTGCTCCAAAGGCTTGCTTAGGCATGTAGGAGGCCTTAGCAACTGAAATGAGGCACTGAACTTCGCTCAAACGAGTCGAGACCTAGGTAGCTCACATGGGCACTGTAAGGGGCCTAATACAATAAGTGAGGAAGCACTGGCCTTGTAATGGTGCTGCTGCGCCAGAGGCTTGCTTTGGCATGTAGAAGGCCTCAGCAATGCGCGAAGCCTCTGAGCTCTACTAGAGCGAATTGGACATAGGTGGCTCATTAGGGCGTTGAAGGGCCCGGTACAGAGGTAAGGGGCCACCTGCATGATACTGGTCCAGAGGCATGCTTGGCATGCTAGAAGTCCCTAGCAACTGAAATGTGGCTCTAGACCATCCTGAAATGTCTCACTTGGGCATTGAGTAGCCCGGTAAAAAAAGTGAGGAGACACTGGGCCACGCAGCTAGGCTGCTGCTCCAGAGGCTTCCTTAGGCATGTATGAGGACTCAACAATGTGAGAAGCCTCTGAGCTATACCGAAACGGATCGGGACATAGGTGGCTCACTAGGGCGTTGAAGGGCCTACTACAAGAGGTAGGGAGCCACCTGTATGATACTGATCCAAAGGCATGCGTGGGATCCTAGAAGTTCCTAGTAACCGAAATGTGGCTTTGGACCATCCTAGAATGAACCGGGACACAGTGGCTCACTTGGGCATTGTTCAGCCCGATAGAAGAAGTGAGGAGCCACTGGGCCATGCAGCTGGCTGCTACTCTTGCGGCTTGTCTAGGCATGTAAGAGGCCTCAGCAATGTGGGAAGCCTCTGAGCTCAACCCGAAGGACATATGTGGCTCACTAGGGCTTTGAAGGGCCCAGTACAAGAGGTAGGGAGCCACCTGCATGATACTGGTCCAGAGGCATGCTTGGGATCCTTGAAGTCCCCAGCAACTGAAATGTGGCTCTGGACCATCCTGGAATGAATCGGGACACAGTGGCACACTTGGGCGTTGTCTAACCCGATAGAAGAAGTGAGGAGCCACTGGGCCACGCAGCTAGGTTGCTGCTCCAGAGGCGTGCTTAGGCATGTAGGAGGCCTCAGCAATGTGGGAATCCTATGAGCTCTACCCGAACGGATTGGGACATAGGTGGCTCATTAGGGCGTTGAAGGGCCCGATACAAGAGGTAGAGAGCCACCTGCATGATACTGGTCTAGAGGCATGCTTGGGATCCTAGAAGTCCCCAACAACTGAAATATGGCTATGGACCATCCTGAAATTAATCGGGACACAGTGGCTCACTTGGGCGTTGACTAGCCCGGTAAAAGAAGTGAGGAGCCACTGGGCCACGCAGTTAGGCTGCTGCTCCAGAGGCTTGCTTAGGCATGTAAGAGGCCTCAACATTGTGGGAAGCCTCTAAGCTCTACCCGAACGGATCGGGACATATGTGGCTCACTAGGGCGTTGAAGGGCCCGGTACAAGAGATAGGAAGCCACCTGCATGATACTGGTCCAGAGGCATGCTAGGATCCTAGAAGTCCCCGGCAACTGAAATATGGCTCTGAACCATCCTGAAATGAACCGGGACACAATGGCTCACTTGGGCGTTGTCCAGCCAGATAGAAGAAGTGATGAGCCAGTGGGCCATGCAGCTGGGCTGTTGCTCTAGAGGCGTGCTTAGGCATGTAGGAGGCCTCAGCAATGTGGGAAGCCTCTGAGCTCTACCCGAACGTATCAGGACATAGGTGGCTCACTAGGGCGATGAAGGGCCCGATACAAGAGGTAGGGAGCCACCTGCATGATACTGGTCCAGAGGCATGCTTGGGATTCTAGAAGTCCCCAGCAACTGAAATGTGGCTCTGGACCATCCTGAAATGAATCGGGACACAATGGCTTACTTGGGTGTTGACTAGTCCGGTAAAAGAAGTGAGGGGAACTGGGCCACGCAGCTAGGTTGCTGCTCTAGAGGCTTGCTTAGGCATGTAGGAGGCCTCAACAATGTGGGAAGCCTCTGAGCTCTACCCGAACGGATTGGGATATAGGTGGCTCACTAGGGCGTTGAAGGGCTCTATACAAAAGGTAAGGAGTCACTTGCATGATACTGGTCCAGAGGCATGCTTAGGATCCTAGAAGTCCCCAACAACTGAAATGTGGCTCTAGACCGTCCTAAAATGAATCGGGACACAGTGGCTCACTTGGGCGTTGACTAGCTCGATAGAAGAAGTGAAGAGCCACTGGGCCATGTAGCCAGGCTGCTGCTGCAGAGGCTTGCTTAGGCATGTAAGAGGCCTCAGCAATGTGGGAAGCCTCTGAGCTCTACCCGAACGGATCGGGAGATATGTGGCTCACTAGGGAGTTGAAGGGCCCGGTACAAGAGGTAGGGAGCCATCTGTATGATACTGGTCTAGAGGCATGCGTGGGATCGTAGAAGTCCCCAGCAACTGAAATGTGGCTCTGGACCATCCTGAAATGAATCGAGACACAATGGAAGTGCATATCGGGTAGAACATGAAGGACGATGGAAGTGTATATCGACGACATGATCACGAAATCCCCAACCACAAAAGGACATCAGGAAGACCTTCGCAAAACCTTCCTCATACTGAGGGAAAACCAGATGCGTTTGAACCCCTCCAAATATGCCTTTGGGGTAACGGCAGGGAAGTTTCTGGGTTTCATGGTTCATGAGAGAGGTATAGAAGCCAACCCAGACAAAAATCAAAGCTATCTTAGACCTGGAATCCCCGACCTCACTCAAGCAAGTATAGATTCTGACTGGACGGGTGGCGGCACTCAACAGGTTTATCTCTCGCTCCACCGATAAATGTCTCCCCTTCTTTAAGGCCATCAAACAAGGGAAGAACATGAAATGGAGCCAGGAGAGCGAACAGGCGTTTCAAGCTTTAAAAGAGTACCTAACAAGCCCCCCATTGTTAGTCAATTCGGTTCTCGGAGATGAGTTGCAGATCTACCTGGCCGTATCAGAAACTGCAGTAAGCGGGGTTTTGGCCAAGGATTGTAGCGACGGTTTTCAAAGACCCATATACTATGTGAGTCATGCTTTGACTAAATCAGAAAGAAATTACATTCTCTTGGAGAAGCTCGCTTATGCTGCGGTGATCTCAGCGAGAAAACTCCGTCCCTATTTTCAAGCTCACACAATAGCAGTGGTGACAGACAAACCCCTCCGCCAATTTTTGCAAAGACCAGACGTGTCAGGGAGGCTAGTCTTATGGGCACTAGAGCTCACTCAGTTCGACCTAAAGTATAAGCCCCAGACTACGATTAAGGCACAGGCTTTGGCCGACTTCGTGGCAGAATTCTCAGCGATCCCAGATCCAGATCATCCCTCAGTATCGAACGAGGTCCCGGAGAAGATATCCGAGGTCAAAAATTGGCCGGAAGGCTGCAAGCCATGGATCCTCTTTTCAGATGGAGCATCCGGGCGAGCCGGGGGAGGAGCTGGCATAGTTTTAATAGATCCGGAGGGGACTGAATTCTGTCAGTGTTTCAGATTCGAGTTTAAAGCTACCAACAACGAAGCGGAATATGAAGCCCTCCTAGCCGGGATGAAGGTAGCCATTGAACTAAAGGCCGATTACCTGCAGATCAAGAGCGATTCGTTGCTTGTTGTAAACCAGGTGACTGGGGTCTACCAGGTAAATGGAGATAATATGGCTGCCTACCTAAATCTAGCTCGGCTGCTAAAAAGCAAATTTAAGGGACTCAAGATCGATCAGGTGCCTCGACACCAAAACCATCGTGCAGATGTTCTGGCTAAAATAGCGGTGAACGGAGGCCAATCCCTACCAAGGGGAATTCCCCTCCAAGTAATCACCCAGCCAAGCACAGCCACAAATGGAGAAATTTGTTCCCTGGATCGCCTGCCATGCTGGATGGACCCAATTGTCGCTTACCTCCTTGAATGAGAGCTTCCCGAAGAGCCCGACCAAGCCCGAAGAATTAAGAGACTCTCGGTTCGATACTGTATGGTGGACGGATTCCTCTACAGGAGGGGCAGATCCCTCCCCTTACTTAGGTGCTTGCATCCCGATGATGCTAAGTGGGCATTGAGAGAGGTCCACTCTGGGGACTGTGGGAACCACATAGGTGGGGAAGCTCTAGCCTATTAGGTGCTTCGTATGGGGTACTATTGGCCGACCATCCACCAAGACACAAAGAGTTTTGTGCAATCTTGCGAACCTTGTCAAAGAACTTCAAACTTGAACCACCAGCCACCCGAGCGACTATCGTCCCTCAGTTCACCTTACCCCTTTGCCATGTGGGGAATCGACCTAATTGGGCCACTTCCTACCGCTCCTGGACAGATGAAACATGTTATCGTGGCTATCGACTACTTCACAAGATGGGTCGAGGCAGGACCTCTTTCTTGAATATTAGAAAAGAATACAACCAAGTTCATCAAGACTAACGTGGTATGCAGATTCCGGACCCCTCTCATCATTATAGCCGACCTAGGAAAGCAATTCGACAACGCCCGATTCAAAGACTTCTGCAAGGGATTGGGGATCGACCTCAGGCTCGCTTCAGTGGCTCATCCCCAGACTATCTGGCTGGTAGAATCCACCAACAAGACTATCAAGAAACTTCTGAAAAAGAAGCTTCAGCAGAAGAAAGGTAAATGGGCCGAAGAGCTACCAGAGGTCCTCTGGGCATACCGGACTACAAAAAGAACAGCTACCGGGGATATACCTTATTCCCTGGCTTTCGGAGTTGAAGCAGTCCTCCCCATCGAGCATAAGTTGACCTCGTTCAGGGTACATCACTTTGAGCCCGAAAGCAACGAAGTCAAGCTCCGGGCTAATCTAGACCTCTTAGAAGAAAAACAAGACCGGGAAGCAGAGAAAGTAACGATCTACCAAAGCAAGATCGCTAGATACTTCAACCAAAAGGTTAGAGCTCGAAAATTCAAAGAAGGGGATCTGGTACTTAGGAAGGTGACCCTGAACACTCGGAAAAGGTCGGATGGAGTCTTAAGTCCAAATTGGGAAGGGCCATATTTGATAAAGCTAGTTGTTCACAATGAAGCTTATAAACTCGAAGACATGGACGGACGATCTATCAACCACACTTGGAATGTAGATCATTTGAAGAAATTCTACCTTGAAAGGAGTTCTCAAGCAGACTACCCCCACTTAGTTTTCATTACTGACCCTAGTAAAGATGTACTACATCTCGATCATCAATAAAGTCATTTTCCTTTTCTCGTCCATCTTTGTTCTCCAACTATGTTCAACATTAGTGACTATACCATTGTATGGGAATTCGACATAAACCTCTCGAGACCAGGAAATAGCTCGATAGCCCTCCTAATGCCTTGGTCGGGCTACCACCCCCAAGAAGGATTTGAGTATAAGAGCGTAGTTGCCCTCCAGATCTCGAGACCAGGAAATAGCTCGATAGCCCTCCTGATGCCTTGGTCGGGCTACCACCCCTAAGAAGGATCTATGTGTAAGAGCATAGTTGCTCTCCAGATCTCGAGACTAGGAAATAGCTCGATAGCCCTCCTGATGCCTTGGTCAGGCTACCACCCCCAAGAAGGATCTGAGTATAAGAGCATAGTTGCCCTTTAGATCTCGAGACTAGGAAATAGCTCGATAGCCCTCCTGATGCCTTGGTCGGGCTACCACCCCCAAGAAGGATCTGAGTGTAAGAGCATAGTTGCCCTCCAGATCTCGAGACCAGGAAATAGCTCGATAGCCCTCCTAATGCCTTGGTCGGGCTACCACCCCCAAGAAGGATCTGAGTGTAAGAGCATAGTTGCCCTCCATATCTCGAGACCAGGAAATAGCTCGATAGCCCTCCTGATGCCTTGGTCGGGCTACCACCCCCAAGAAAGATCTGAGTGTAAAAGCATAGTTGCCCTCCAGATCTCAAAGACTAGGAAATAGCTAAGTAGCCCTCCTGATGTCTTGGTTGGGTTATCACCCCATATAAATATATATATATATATATACATATATATATATATATATAATGTTTGCTTTCGTGTGCAGGATCAAAATCATCATAATTCCCTACACAAATCTTAATTGTTGCTACAGATGCTACTCTAGATCCCATTCAAGACCAGAAATAAAATAAAAGTTCTCAAAAGAGCGCTTCAACTTATCATTAAGGACAAGGAGAGCCTATCCCCCGATAAGGCTACATCCAAATGAGGAGCCCAACCCCCGAACTCGGGCTACAAAAAGAAGAAGAAAAAGGAAAAACTGATAAGGGCAAAACGGGGTGCCCACCCTTTTTTCCGGGCAATCAAAAACAAGTCATGATGAACCGCTTCAAGCCTTGGGACTCTCATGGCTCCCCTCTGCTGGCCCTCCTCCTTCTTGTTGATCCTCGCCATCAACCCCCTCTACAGATAGCTGTCCATCTTGGTTATCCTCGCCGACCGCTCCTTCATTTAGAGGCTCCATCGGGTGATCAGCTGGATCTTCCTCCAAAACCTTATTAATTACGTCCATAACCTCAGGAGGGATAGCCGCGTCAAGAAAGGCAGACAAGGACCCCGTCTGGCTCCTGTCGACCTCCATCTCTGTTAAAGGGGGATCCTCAGATGGGCTCCTAACCTCTTCACCAGCTCCCGATTGGTCCTCCTCGGATCGAGAGGACATTACTTTACTGGAAGACTCCCCAGGACCTGAGGTGATAAAGGTAGGAAGAGGGAATGAGGGATTTGCCTTAGCGGGCATCCTTGAGCATTATTTCCTGTCTATCCCAGCCCGCAATAGATGATAAATCAAAGGGAGGAGGAAGAGCTTCCGTGGCTTGAAAGGAAGCATAGAAATACCGGTCGCTGAAGGAGGTCTCCGCATCAGCTTGTAGCTTGGTCACCTGAGTAATCAGAGATTGATTCTCGAGGTCCAGCTTCTTAGCCTCAGATCTCCAGGAATCCCGCTGCCTAGCCCGCCGGAGAGATTGAAGACGCTCCTGATCATAAGATTGCTTCATCCTCTCATGATCGCAGCGAAGCTCAGCCATCTCGACCTCGATTTTTCCCTGGCTGGAAGTCACCTCTTCCACTAAAGACCGAGCCTGCTTGAGCAGTTCCCCGGCTTTCTCGGCTTCAGCTTCAACTTTTGCAGCCCGATCACGGAAGAGGGCTACCTGCTAGCCCATCGCAACGTTAAACTTGAAGGCCTAAAAATACAGAACCCGAGTTAGAAACTGAACGAATTAACAAGAGTAGCACGAAGGAAGTACAATTACCTCAGCTAAAATAGCAGACCCCTTGGTTATAAGGACGTCCACGGGAATAGAAGCCATCTTGGAGATCCCGCCACCCGGACAGGACGCTATGAATTGCTCCAGGACCTCATCCCGCCCTGTCGAGCTCGACTGAGGCCGGGAGCGGCTGGAAGGAACCTTCGCGACACCTTTCCCAAAAGCAACACCTTTCCCAGAAACCTCTGAGGCTTTGGTTGTTGGAAGCCCAGCGGAATCAGGTGCTTGAGTCGAAGGGGTAGCAACTTTGGCGGCCACGGCCGAGGGAGCAGAAGCAGTCGGGCCAACCACTTGGGGAGCTTTACCAAAAGCCCGCAAAGCCCGCGAGGCAAGAGTGGCCATCTTAGACCCAGCCGGAGAGATAGACGAAGCCAGAGCGGGTTCGACCCCGGAGGAGGGAAGAGAAACTCCACCTTGAGGGGAGTGTGAGACGTGACGGGTGGCCGGTTCCACAATGAAAACTGTGAATAAGCAGATTAAAAAAGGAAATGTTAGAACCAAGCTAAGTAATAAGGCGAAGCAACTCAATGACACTTACGAGGAATAGCGTTTGAAATCCGCAAATACTTGTTCACCCTACGACGATCAAAAGCTTCAGCAGTAGGGAACTTCAGATTCAAATAATTACGGGCTAGGATAGCCTTTAAAACGGCTTCGGACTCGGAAGGCAAAGAGTCTCGGTCCCAGGAGGGCTTGTCACTGAAAGCCGTGGGAACCTCGAATTCATGCCCTCCGATGAAAATCGAGCTCCCCCAGTCATCCCCCGCCAGGATCCATTCTTCTTTCCACGAGGGGTCCTTCTTCGAGGCACCAGGAACGATGAAGTTGAGTTTGTTCTTGGCCTTGGCATAGAACTTGCCTCGAGGAGCCCCAGACAAGCTCCCAATCTGGAAGAGATAGGCCAGCTCCTCTGCACCCGGCTCCCTCGTCACCTTACTCATCTGGCATTGTTCCCTCCATAATACAAGGAAACCAATCAGATGCCTCCAGAAGCCTAGCGTCAACTGGAGGGGAGCGAGCTGGATGGCATTGAGAGCCCGCCGAAAGGTCGGATGGAGGGGAAGCCTGACCCCGTTCTCAAGAGCGGCCACATGAATCGGAAGCACGCCTTTTTAGGGGGATTGAAGAACTCGAAATTTTTAGGGGGCACCGAGATGGATACGCTGTCGGGGATGCCAAACTTTGACCTCAAGTGATCAATCGATACCGGGTCAACGTTGGAATCTGGGACAACCCGGAAATCGTAAGGAGGGAGCCTCTCCACAAGGGGACCAGGAGCTGAGACCCGACGCTCCTCCACGACGCCACTGTCCGCTTCTTTGTCAGAGTCATCATCGACGATATCCAAAGGGTGGTCGGGATGGTTGGGGAACCCAGTCCCGATGGATACATTCCTACTTGACCGTCGACGTTGCGAGGTGGGCGGGTAATCGTCGCCGTCAGAACTCCTCCTAGCCCGCTTCCCCAAAGTAAGACTGACGACCTCCTCGCCGTCGAGTATGGAATCAGCTGAGTCGCGACTGTTTTTCGACATTGTAAAAGCCAAAAAGGACGAAGAATGAAGAAAGAAGCAAGCTTAGAGGAAAGGCTATGGAAATATTTCTCAGCAAATAATTTTTTAGCTCGAAGAGATGTGAGGAAGATGAGGAGGAAAATAAACATATATATAGGCAGGAGGGCAACAGCACGAGCTACCGAGATACTCGTCTGGTAACGGTAAAAAATCGACTACAGTAACGTAACCGGATTAAACTCAACAACGGGCTAATTATCTCACGCCACATCACTTACGCAGTTAAGAGGAAGATCTCCCCAAGATTCTGGTAACGATAAAAAATCTCGGGGACTGCCGTAACGCAATCAGATTAATGCGAAGATAAATTAATCGGTTCGCATCACGTCACTCAAATGAAGAAATTTCTCCAATATTTCGGTAACGGTAAAAAGAGGAAGATTTCCCAAATAAAGTAAAAATCTGACCCTAACCCCGAGCTCGACGTCTGGTGTTCAAGTCAGAGGGGACTTCTGTTAATAGCCAAAATTGGCTAAGGACCAAAGGAAAATTTTCCACCTCTCAGACCTGGTTCCATACCCGAGAGTTTCCACCAGGAGACCTCTCTATCCAGAGCCGAACTACGATATCACCCCAGGAACAAGGGCGGGCTCCGGAAACATCCGGGATAGAGCCCAGAACGATCAGATCTAGCCCGTATCACCAAAGCTAGAAGCTCCCCGAAGTCGAGGTCACCTCACATACGCTTCAGAGACTCGCCTGTACCTCGATTAACACAGAAGAATGTCCCTAGAAGGCCGCACCTAGCTTCGAAAGGTTAGGGGAAGCCACACCTAGCTTCGAAAGGGTCAAGGGAAGCCAGACCTGGCTCCAAGCTGGATGAAGGAAGGCCGCACCTAGCTTCGAAAGGGTCAAGGGAAGCCGAATCTGGCTCCAAGCTGGATGAAACTTCTCAGATATCAAGGTCAGAACACTAATCAACCTCACTGGTTGGTGCACCACACCAGGCCATATTCAACGACCTCTATAAAGGATCATGCTGAAAGGATACGAGGGATACACTGAATCATATCTGGAAACGTTACCTATATGCAGAACAAGTAATAGAATCCAAAAAGGAAATATGCTGATCTCCACCACGATACTCTCAATTCGGCAAAGTCAATGACATTAAAACAAGAAATCCCGCCCGATAAGAAGGGGAGAGACTGAGAAAATCCAAGGGAGAATCAGTCGGTTTGACCTACAAACTATGTATAAATAGAAAAGAATGAAAATGAAAAAGAGGAGACTACTATTAGACAGGCATACGACAAACAATCAACCATTCCCTAGAGAGAGTTGAGAGCAAGATAAAAGAATTTATGTACTTGTATACCATGCACGTTCAATCAAATATTCTTGCTTTCTTGTCATTTTATAAATCGTTGCTACACATACAATAAACCTTGGCCACCACCTACGTGGTAGTGGTCTTGAGGGTGTTAACTGAGATTTCTCACCTTGAACAAAATTTCCGTTAACAAAAGGTAGCTTAAAATGCATGAGGAAATGAATTGTGAAGTCCAACCACGCCTAAAAATTAATCAATACAATGCATGTGAGGTGGGACTTGGGTCAACCGAAGGTGGTTTGACCGGATGGGGAAGTCCATTTCTTTTGACCACCTGTATGGGTGTCAAAGTCATTCCTAAAAATCTCTCCTCCTTAGTCCTCACTTCATCCACTAAGTCTTTCCTAACCCAAATTTTCTTGATCATTGATGGGTTCTTCCTAGACCTAACTTGGTTTTTCTTAAACTCTTGGAATTTAAAGCAATGAGCCTTAATGTGCCTTTTCTTAGAGCAAAAGAAACATGAAAAGGATTGATGAAAAAGACTCCCTCTTTGGTCATTGTCTTGAGGCCCTTGGTGTTGCCTCCGTTGAAGGGTCTTCACTTCCCTCTCCACTTCGTCAAGTTGGACTAAGTAGTCACATTCCTTGACCTTGGTGATTTTCAAATGTTCTTCCTTCTTGTTCAATTGTTCCTTGATATCTTTCAAAGCACTTGCTTTTTGCTCCACCTCTAGCATCAACTTCCTAGTCTTCCTAGCATATTCTTCTTCAAATTCTTCAGAGAGTTTGGCTAGCTTTACTAGGTCATGTGAAGTGGACTTTTTGTCTTCCTTGATCTTCTCAAGTTGCTCCCCTAATACCTTTTTCAAGGCTAAAAATTCTTGCACCATTTTCCTACGAATCCCATTCTCTGCCTTGAGAAGTTTTACCTCAAGTTGTAGCCTCTTCTTCTCTCCTTCAAGCTCATAGATTTTTACTTATTTTTCAACCATCTTATCATCAAAGATTATTTCTTCCATCTTCTTTTCTTCCTCATTTTCCTGGATTCCATCTTGATGTCCTTTCTCCATTTCAGATGCCACTTCAAAGGCTCTCACAATGTCACAAACCTTGTTTTTCTTCTTGCGGCTCTTTGGCACCTCTAAAACGAAGCATCCTTCAATGAGTCTTTCATCGGGCTAGTCAACATAAAATTTGACCTTGCTCCCACCCCAACTGAAGGATAAATGCCTAGAAACTACATTCACCTCCGTCCTATATGTGGCCATAAATGATCTTCCAAGAAGCAAATTCCACTCCCTCTCATGGGATTCATCATCCTTTACTTCCAACACCACAAAGTCCACTGAGAATTTGAGTCCATGGATGTCTAGCTGCACATCCTCAATTACTCCATAAAGAGTCTTTGGAAAGTTATCTGCCATCTTGAGTTCAATCTGAGTGGCTTTCATAGTCTGTAGCTTCAACTACCTATATACCTTAAAAGGCATCATGCTGATACTAGATCCCATATCTAGCACTGCTCCTAACTTTTCTGACTCTCCTATGGTGACTAGAATGATGAAATCATCTGGATCCTCTAGCTTCAATGGACTAGCTTCTTTTGACTCAACAGACTTCTCTTTGACAACATCTTCAACAACAGCTTGAGTTTCTTGTGTTGCCTCACTCTGTGCCAACTTCTCACTCTTTTTCTGAAATACCTCTATCACCTTAATATGCTCGTTATTACTCTGAGACTTTCCTTTGTCCTACCTGTGCAGAGCCTCTGCAATTTTAGTGACTTGAGTCTCTAATCTCCTAATATAGGCATCCATGCTATTCACCCTTTAGTCATTTGACTGGATGTAGTTCTTAAAAATTTTCTCGTTTGCACTTTAGGAGTTTCTAATGGCTATACAAGCCTCATCAGTTGCCTTGATGAAGTCTCTCAATTCTTCCCTAAGTGATTTGACCTTTGGTTGATAAGCATTTGCCTGAGTATTGAAGTTGCCTTATGGGTTGTTACTTGAGCCCCCCCACTGGTTGTTGTTTGATCCTCCTTGATTTTTGTGCCTATTGTATCCCTGCTTCTGATAACCTTGGTTGTTTGCACTGTTGTTGTTGTTGGTCCACGAGAAGTTAGGGTGATTCCTCCACCCAGGATTGTATTGGTTGGAGTAAGGATCATTTCTTTGCATTTGGAACCCTTCTAGCATATACGCTTCTTTATGCTCCAACTGTCCCCCAACTCCATTCAATGTGTCTTATGAAATTAAGCTCACTTAAGCATTTGGCTTGAACATATTCTTCATCAAATCTTTCACTGACTGCATTTCCTTAGCCATGATGAACATTTCTATGGCTAATCCTATGTTCCCATCAATTTCTAGCTTTCCACCCCTCCTTATGTTTGAGGACTTTTGTTGTGAATTTTGGGCTAGCTTCTCCATGATCTCTGAAAATACACAAAGTGTGTCTAATACAACCTAGAAGGGGGGGGGGGGGGGGGGGTGTTGAATGGGTTGTTAATCAATCAGTTACCAACTTTTTTCGATTAGTTAATATTAATAACAATTAACCTAATATAACCAAAAATACAAAATCAAGTAAAGTGTGGAAGTTAAAGAACACTTGATTACGTGGAAACCCATCAACAAGGGAAAAACAACGGACTAGCCAAGCTAGTCACCTACGTCACCAAATCCACTAAATGAAGAGAAAGTTACACCCTCAAGTGATACACAAACTTTCACTCTAGATAATCTCAAGCTATGGACACTACCATTCACCACTCTTGGTTCAATCCCCAGTGATATTCCCGGATCCACTACTCTTGGCGTGAGCACCTCCTAATCTACCTGCGGGCCTCTTACAATGGATTCCCCACACAATGCTTGCCAACCACACCTTTGGCTGCAAGGCTTCTCTTGCTTGTGCAACTACCACCTGTAGCCACAAGACTTAACTCCATGAAGAGATCAATGTCTAAATGTGAACATGTAAAAGATGCTCAAATGCAATCAAGTGCTAGACTCACACAAATTGCCCAACTAGGAGTTTGTAGAAACAAATCCAAGTTGTCAAATGTCTAAATGCAAAGCATAAAGACTTAGCTAGATGTAATCAATAACAACAATCCTAGCTATCACGAACAACCACAATGAATCAATAAAACGCTCACAATGTATTCAACATATACTTAGTATATTCATGTGGTGGAGACAAAACATTTAATCATTTACTAAATGCAAGTCTTAGACCAAAGTCTATCACAAACAAACTCAATTAGTTGTGTAAAGATTTTCCAACAACCTAAACAACATTGAATATTCAAGAGAGCTTAACTAAATTGATAAACACAAACCTATCAATTTAATTATCAAAGAATCTCTCAAGAACATTCAAGTCTTAGCTATTTAGGCAAAGACAACCTAATCAATGCAAGCTATCAAAATACTACACAAACAAATATTCATGAACATTAACTAGTTAATTAAAACACAATCTATCAACATAGTTATCAATTAATCATACATGAATATTCAAAGCTTAGCTATTTAGGTAGAAAAATGACCTAATCAGATAAACTATCACAAACAAACCCAATCATATTATAACTCATCAATAAATGCATTCAAAACAAGATGTTAACAAATCATATGCATAAAAACAAATTCTGGAAGGTAAAGAACAATAAATAAAGATGAGATGTTTGTTCTTACTTAGCAAGTCAAGATTGATGAAGACCCATGTATGATTGATGTAATGGATGCATGGATTTTGGGTTTGGAGAATTTATGAAGTTTGAATGAAACTTTCTCTCTCAAGAAATCTCTTTCTCTCTCTTAGGTATGTAATTTTAGCTCTAAAACGAAATGGGGATGAAAGGATGTATATATAGCAACCCTAAATGAAATGGCATCATTTTGGAAGAGAAAAATACATTTATGGGCACTTGCGTTGCTCGAGCAGTGCATGACCAGCGCTTTACAAGTGCACACTTACTGGAGGAAATGCGCTTGACGAGCATCGCATAGGCGCAACAGCGCAACATCTTGATATTCGAGTACATCAAACATGACCAAAAGATATCGAAAAACGTCGTATCATATAACGTTGGAAACGTATAGAAGTCTAATTTCTACTCCAATTTACAGAATGAGGTTTTGATGTTTGTAAATATAATTATGGTCATTTGAGTGAACAAAGGTCAAAAAACGGACAACAACAGAGTTGTCCAGTTTTAGTGGTCACTTTAGAGATTTCAAAACCAATCAAAATGGTCATGAAATATTATGAATAATATACCATTGGAAAGGTATAGGTGTCTAATTTCTACTCCATTTAACAAAACATGATTTCCATAAATGTAGAAAGATTTAAGATCAAAAGAGTGACCGAAGGTCAGAATTTGTCAATAACAAAATCTCCAAACTCATGGTAAAATACCATGTGACCAAAGACCAAACCAAGAGAGGAAAGGGACCTTCTCAAATGCTCACTCAATGCGCTAAAAACTCAAGCACACCATCGTGCAAGCGTGGACACAATACAAGCACACCATCGTGCGAGTGCCGACGTTTCCGAACACATAACGGAAAACGTAAAACAAAACAACCACACGTAAAGACAAACAAAGAAGTGCTCGTGTGAGTTGAGACATAAATGCACACAATCATGGAAACACAAATGCAAAGTAATATGAGAATGTATGTAAGTGTGTGTGTGCACCTAATCTCTTTAAGAATCAAGTCAAGTGAATGAGCTTACGCTCTTGCACTTTCTCTTGAAGTTATAGAGATGCTTGGAAGCTTGCCAATGAGAACTTAAGCTACCCATTACAAATCATACTCAATGTGGTATGTCATGAAATAAGCCAATCACAAAATAGAGGTTCTTACAATCTCCCCCTTTGGTTATTTGATGACAAAATATCACTCACAAACAATTACCTCACAAAAAAAAAATACAAAGCTATTGTCCATTCTACGTTACAATGAAATACCAAGAATCTAAATCTTCAAATTCTTCAATCTCTTCGTAGATCATTTTACCTACACACAATAGCAGGAAAACACTTTCCAAGAACAAGTGCATGTGAGGTGAACAAATATAATCAAGCATTGCACTCAATAACAAATAAAGCAATACAAAGTAATGCATGTGCAATGCTCCCCCTAAAAGGTTACTCTCCCTCAATATAGCTAACTCACCAAAAGTGCCCATGGCTAACAAAACATATTGCTCCCCCTATATCCATACTTCTCCCCTTTTTTGTTATTATATAGGCACAAGAGTTCCCCACAACAGGTTGCCACGACAAAGAAAACTACAAGCAATTATCTCATTGCATAATCATATAAACCAAATTTATGCCACAAAAGATTGAGAGAGATTCAAGGAGATTATATTCAAAAATATGTTTGTGTGAAAGGTTGCCTAGCATGTAATACAAAACACTATTATTCTCATGCATGAAAATCAATCGAAGCAACACTCAACAGGATTTCCAAATGAAGTTAAACCAATTAAACCCTTGTTGTTATGATGAGAAGATATATATCCAAGCATTTGTGTGCAAGTGAACTAATCACATCAAAAATATATCATCTTATTTACATTGCAAGACACATCATCAATCACCAATTTTGATGTCAAAAATAAACAATGTATCATACCATATTAACAGTCAAATAGAATATTTCTGTTTTTCTCCTTTTTTTTTCTCCATTTTCCTAGCAAGCATGTATTTCTGTTTATCATGCAAAAGTAACTCTCTTGATGGCTTTCACTCGGTTTCAAATGAGTAGCCTTTTCCAGGATTGGGCGGCTCCACGTCATATTGCTAGTAGCCCTTTTCAAGAGAGAGCTTAAGAATGCATATCTAGGAATCATGAACATGGAGAAGAATTTGAGGTCAATCAAAAGTACTAACAAGTAGAACATTCCTCAAAAAGATAAGCATGCTCAAGCAATAATAGAAATCATGCATTATCATAAAAGCAACCGTGCAAGGTGTTATTAAAACCATTATCCAAAACATTAATCAATGTTATTCACCATGCACACTCAAGCAATCATAAAAGAGCATAAAATAGGTCAACTTTTAGCATATGAAGAATCATGCAAGTTTGCTCTCTTTGCTTGAGCTCCCCATATGGGGTCACAACCGTACCGTATCAGGACAAGGGGCAAGTTCCTGTAGACATACTAATTCAATTTGACTCAATAGTATCTATGGGTGATATTTTAGCACAAGGGAAATGATTCACATTTTCCTTATCCAACCTAGGTTCCACTACATCATTTTTAGTGGTCAAAATATTCAATTCAATAGATTTCCTAGGATCATTCAGCTTAGCCCTACGGTTCATTCTCTTTTCTTTCATGCTCACAATTCTACATAACTTGATGTAGTTAAAACAATTTGGTCGAATCTGATCAATCATACCACAATAATGACAAGTAGGTATAAAAGAAGAATTCATACCATTGCATTTAGCTCTCATCGAGGCATTGCCATGTTGATGAGTTTGTCTTTGATGTTGCATCAGTTGGCTTTTCTTTGGAACATTAGCCAAACGTTGGAGCTATGTGGCCAATTCCACCACACTCAAGGCAAGGGTCATCTTCCTTGACATTTTCTTTTCCTCCTTGACTTTGGAGGTCAAACCCTTCTTGTGAGATTTTGTGAATCTCCTAAATCTCTCAACCATAAGAGTCATCTCCTCATCAAAGTCATATATCTTCCTTTCAACTTTAGCGGTCATCATAGCAATACCGCTCTAAGTGTTTCACTCTGACACATGGTGTTTAGTGAATGAATGAATGCAAAGATCAAAAAGCACAAATGCAAGACACACAAAAATAGCAAGGATCTTCAAAGTATGTCTAGGAACCTGCTATGATACCAATTGAAAATACACAAAGTGTGTCTAATACAACCTGGGGGGGGTGAATGGGTTGTTATTCGATTAGTTACCAACTTTTTCGATTAGTCAATATTAATAACAATTAACCTAATATAACCAAACATACAAAATCAAGTAAAGTGCGGAAATTAAAGAACACTTGATTTTTACGTGGAAACCCTTCAACAAGGGAAAAACCACAGACTAGCCAAGTTAGTCACCTACGTCACCAAATCCACTATATGAAGAGAAAGTTACACCCTCAAGTGATACACGAACTTTCACTCCAGATAACCTCAGGTTATGGACACTACCACTCACCACTCTTGGTTCAATCCCTAGTGATATTCCCGGATCCACTACTCTTGGTGTGAGCACCTCCTAATCTACTTGCGGGCCTTTTACAATGGATACCCGACACAATGCTTGCTAACTACACCTTTGGTTGCAAGGCTTCTCTTGCTTGTGCAACTACCACAAGACTTAACTCAATGAAGAGATCAGTGTCTAAATGTGAACATGTAAAAGATGCTCAAATGCAATCAAGTGCTAGACTCACACAAATTGTCCAACTACGAGTTTGTAGAAACAAATCCAAGTTGTCAAATGTCTAAATGCAAAGCATAAAGACTTAGCTAGATGTAATCAATAATAACAATCCTAGCTATCACAAACAACCACAATGAATCAATAAAATGCTCACTATGTATTCAACATATACTTAGTATATTCATGTGGTGGAGACAAAACATTTAATCATTTACTAAATGCAAGTCTTAGACCAAAGTCTATCAAATTAGTTGTGTAGAGATTTTCCAACAACCTAATTGTCAACAAACAATCTTGAATACTCAAGAGAGCTTAACTAAATTGATAAACACAAATCTATCAATTTAATTATCTAAGAATCTCTCAAGAACATTCAAGTCTTAGCTATTTAGGCAAAGACAACCTAATCAATGCAAGTTATCAAAATACTACACAAACAAATATTCATGAAAGGATGTATATATAGCAACCCTAAATGAAATGGCATCGTTTTGGAAGAGAAAATACATTTCTGGGCACTTGCGTTGCTCGAGCAGTGCATGATTGCGCTGCTCGAGCAGTGCATGACCAGCGCTTTACAAGTGCACTCTTACTGGAGGAAATGCGCTTGACGAGCATCGCATAGGCGCAACAGCGCAACATCACGATATTCGAGTACATCAAACATGACCAAAAGATATCGAAAAAAGTCGTATCATATACCGTTGGAAAGGTATAGAAGTCAAATTTCTACTTCAATTTACAGAATGAGGTTTTGATGTTTGTAAAAGTAGTTATGGTCATTTGAGTGAACAAAGTTCAAAAACGGACAACAACAGAGTTGTCCAGTTTTAGTGGTCACTTTAGAGATTTCAAGACCAATCAAAATGGTCATGAAATATTATGAATAATATACCATTGGAAAGGTATGGGTGTCTAATTTCTACTCCATTTAACAAAACATGATTTTGATAAATGTAGAAAGATTTAACATCAAAAGAGTGACCGAAGGTCAGAATTTGTCAATAACAAAATCTCCAAACTCATGGTAAAATACCATGTGACCAAAGACCAAACCAAGAGAGGAAAGGGACCTTCTCAAATTCTCACTCAACGCGCTAAAAACTCAAGTACACCATTGTGCAAGCATGGACACAATACAAGCACACCATCGTGCGAGTGCCGACGTTTCCGAACACATAACGGAAAACGTAAAACAAAACAACCACACGTAAGACAAACAAAGAAGTGCTCGTGTGAGTTGAGACATAAATGCACACAATCATGGAAGCACAAATGCAAAGTAATATGAGAATGTATGTAAGTGTGTGTGTGCACCTAATCTCTTTAAGAATCAAGTCAAGTGAATTAGCTTACGCTCTTGCACTTTCTCTTGAAGTTATAGAGATGCTTGGAAGCTTGCCAATGAGAACTTAAGCTACCCATTACAAATCATACTCAATGTGGTATGTCATGAAATAAGCCAATCACAAAATAGAGGTTCTTACAATCTCCCCCTTTGGTTATTTGATGACAAAATATCACTCACAAACAATTACCTCACAAAAAAAAAATACAAAGCTATTGTCCATTCTACGTTACAATGAAATACCAAGAATCTAAATCTTCAAATTCTTCAATCTCTTCGTAGATCATTTTACCTACACACAATAGCAGGAAAACACTTTCCAAGAACAAGTGCATGTGAGGTGAACAAATATAATCAAGCATTGCACTCAATAACAAATAAAGCAATACAAAGTAATGCATGTGCAATGCTCCCCCTAAAAGGTTACTCTCCCTCAATATAGCTAACTCACCAAAAGTGCCCATGGCTAACAAAAAATATTGCTCCCCCTATATCCATACTTCTCCCCTTTTTTGTTATTATATAGGCACAAGAGTTCCCCACAACGGGTTGCCACGACAAAGAAAACTACAAGCAATTATCTCATTGCATAATCATATAAACCAAATTTATGCCACAAAAGATTGAGAGAGATTCAAGGAGATTATATTCAAAAATATGTTTGTGTGAAAGGTTGCTTAGCATGTAATACAAAACACTATTATTCTCATGCATGAAAATCAATCGAAGCAACACTCAACAGGATTTCCAAATGAAGTTAAACCAATTAAACCCCTGTTGTTATGATGAGAAGATATATATCCAAGCATTTGTGTGCAAGTGAACTAATCACATCAAAAATATATCATCTTATTTACATTGCAAGACACATCATCAATCACCAATTTTGATGTCAAAAATAAACAATGTATCACACCATATTAACAGTCAAATAGAATATTTCTGTTTTTCTCCTTTTTTTTTGTTTTTCTCCATTTTCCTAGCAAGCATGTATTTCTGTTTATCATGCAAAAGTAACTCTCTTGATGGCTTTCACTCGGTTTCAAATGAGTAGCCTTTTCCAGGATTAGGCGGCTCCACGTCATATTGCCAGTAGCCCTTTTCAAGAGAGAGCTTAAGAATGCATATCTAGGAATCATGAACATGGAGAAGAATTTGAGGTCAATCAAATGTACTAACAAGTAGAACATTCCTCAAAAAGATAAGCATGCTCAAGCAATAATAGAAATCATGCATTATCATAAAAAGCAACCGTGCAAGGTGTTATTAAAACCATTATCCAAAACATTAATCAATGTTATTCACCATGCACACTCAAGCAATCATAAAAGAGCATAAAATAGGTCAACTTTTAGCATATGAAGAATCATGCAAGTTTGCTCTCTTTGCTTGAGCTCCCCATATGGGGTCACAACCGTACCGTATCAGGACAAGGGGCAAGTTCCTGTAGACATACTAATTCAATTTGACTCAATAGTATCTATGGGTGATATTTTAGCACAAGGGAAATGATTCACATTTTCCTTATCCAACCTAGGTTCCACTACATCATTTTTAGTGGTCAAAATATTCAATTCAATAGATTTCCTAGGATCATTCAGCTTAGCCCTACGGTTCATTCTCTTTTCTTTCATGCTCACAATTCTACATAACTTGATGTAGTTAAAACAATTTGGTCGAATCTGATCAATCATACCACAATAATGACAAGTAGGTATAAAAGAAGAATTCATACCATTGCATTTAGCTCTCATCGAGGCATTGCCATGTTGATGAGTTTGTCTTTGATGTTGCATCAGTTGGCTTTTCTTTGGAACATTAGCCAAACGTTGGAGCTATGTGGCCAATTCCACCACACTCAAGGCAAGGGTCATCTTCCTTGACATTTTCTTTTCCTCCTTGACTTTGGAGGTCAAACCCTTCTTGTGAGATTTTGTGAATCTCCTAAATCTCTCAACCATAAGAGTCATCTCCTCATCAAAGTCATATATCTTCCTTTCAACTTTAGCGGTCATCATAGCAATACCGCTCTAAGTGTTTCACTCTGACACATGGTGTTTAGTGAATGAATGAATGCAAAGATCAAAAAGCACAAATGCAAGACACACAAAAATAGCAAGGATCTCCAAAGTATGTCTAGGAACCTGCTATGATACCAATTGAAAATACACAAAGTGTGTCTAATACAACCTGGGGGGGGTGAATGGGTTGTTATTCGATTAGTTACCAACTTTTTCGATTAGTCAATATTAATAACAATTAACCTAATATAACCAAACATACAAAATCAAGTAAAGTGCGGAAATTAAAGAACACTTGATTTTTACGTGGAAACCCTTCAACAAGGGAAAAACCACAGACTAGCCAAGTTAGTCACCTACGTCACCAAATCCACTATATGAAGAGAAAGTTACACCCTCAAGTGATACACGAACTTTCACTCCAGATAACCTCAGGTTATGGACACTACCACTCACCACTCTTGGTTCAATCCCTAGTGATATTCCCGGATCCACTACTCTTGGTGTGAGCACCTCCTAATCTACTTGCGGGCCTTTTACAATGGATACCCGACACAATGCTTGCTAACTACACCTTTGGTTGCAAGGCTTCTCTTGCTTGTGCAACTACCACAAGACTTAACTCAATGAAGAGATCAGTGTCTAAATGTGAACATGTAAAAGATGCTCAAATGCAATCAAGTGCTAGACTCACACAAATTGTCCAACTACGAGTTTGTAGAAACAAATCCAAGTTGTCAAATGTCTAAATGCAAAGCATAAAGACTTAGCTAGATGTAATCAATAATAACAATCCTAGCTATCACAAACAACCACAATGAATCAATAAAATGCTCACTATGTATTCAACATATACTTAGTATATTCATGTGGTGGAGACAAAACATTTAATCATTTACTAAATGCAAGTCTTAGACCAAAGTCTATCAAATTAGTTGTGTAGAGATTTTCCAACAACCTAATTGTCAACAAACAATCTTGAATACTCAAGAGAGCTTAACTAAATTGATAAACACAAATCTATCAATTTAATTATCTAAGAATCTCTCAAGAACATTCAAGTCTTAGCTATTTAGGCAAAGACAACCTAATCAATGCAAGTTATCAAAATACTACACAAACAAATATTCATGAAAGGATGTATATATAGCAACCCTAAATGAAATGGCATCGTTTTGGAAGAGAAAATACATTTCTGGGCACTTGCGTTGCTCGAGCAGTGCATGATTGCGCTGCTCGAGCAGTGCATGACCAGCGCTTTACAAGTGCACTCTTACTGGAGGAAATGCGCTTGACGAGCATCGCATAGGCGCAACAGCGCAACATCACGATATTCGAGTACATCAAACATGACCAAAAGATATCGAAAAAAGTCGTATCATATACCGTTGGAAAGGTATAGAAGTCAAATTTCTACTTCAATTTACAGAATGAGGTTTTGATGTTTGTAAAAGTAGTTATGGTCATTTGAGTGAACAAAGTTCAAAAACGGACAACAACAGAGTTGTCCAGTTTTAGTGGTCACTTTAGAGATTTCAAGACCAATCAAAATGGTCATGAAATATTATGAATAATATACCATTGGAAAGGTATGGGTGTCTAATTTCTACTCCATTTAACAAAACATGATTTTGATAAATGTAGAAAGATTTAACATCAAAAGAGTGACCGAAGGTCAGAATTTGTCAATAACAAAATCTCCAAACTCATGGTAAAATACCATGTGACCAAAGACCAAACCAAGAGAGGAAAGGGACCTTCTCAAATTCTCACTCAACGCGCTAAAAACTCAAGTACACCATTGTGCAAGCATGGACACAATACAAGCACACCATCGTGCGAGTGCCGACGTTTCCGAACACATAACGGAAAACGTAAAACAAAACAACCACACGTAAGACAAACAAAGAAGTGCTCGTGTGAGTTGAGACATAAATGCACACAATCATGGAAGCACAAATGCAAAGTAATATGAGAATGTATGTAAGTGTGTGTGTGCACCTAATCTCTTTAAGAATCAAGTCAAGTGAATTAGCTTACGCTCTTGCACTTTCTCTTGAAGTTATAGAGATGCTTGGAAGCTTGCCAATGAGAACTTAAGCTACCCATTACAAATCATACTCAATGTGGTATGTCATGAAATAAGCCAATCACAAAATAGAGGTTCTTACAATCTCCCCCTTTGGTTATTTGATGACAAAATATCACTCACAAACAATTACCTCACAAAAAAAAATACAAAGCTATTGTCCATTCTACGTTACAATGAAATACCAAGAATCTAAATCTTCAAATTCTTCAATCTCTTCGTAGATCATTTTACCTACACACAATAGCAGGAAAACACTTTCCAAGAACAAGTGCATGTGAGGTGAACAAATATAATCAAGCATTGCACTCAATAACAAATAAAGCAATACAAAGTAATGCATGTGCAATGCTCCCCCTAAAAGGTTACTCTCCCTCAATATAGCTAACTCACCAAAAGTGCCCATGGCTAACAAAAAATATTGCTCCCCCTATATCCATACTTCTCCCCTTTTTTGTTATTATATAGGCACAAGAGTTCCCCACAACGGGTTGCCACGACAAAGAAAACTACAAGCAATTATCTCATTGCATAATCATATAAACCAAATTTATGCCACAAAAGATTGAGAGAGATTCAAGGAGATTATATTCAAAAATATGTTTGTGTGAAAGGTTGCTTAGCATGTAATACAAAACACTATTATTCTCATGCATGAAAATCAATCGAAGCAACACTCAACAGGATTTCCAAATGAGGTTAAACCAATTAAACCCCTGTTGTTATGATGAGAAGATATATATCCAAGCATTTGTGTGCAAGTGAACTAATCACATCAAAAATATATCATCTTATTTACATTGCAAGACACATCATCAATCACCAATTTTGATGTCAAAAATAAACAATGTATCACACCATATTAACAGTCAAATAGAATATTTCTGTTTTTCTCCTTTTTTTTTTGTTTTTCTCCATTTTCCTAGCAAGCATGTATTTCTGTTTATCATGCAAAAGTAACTCTCTTGATGGCTTTCACTCGGTTTCAAATGAGTAGCCTTTTCCAGGATTAGGCGGCTCCACGTCATATTGCCAGTAGCCCTTTTCAAGAGAGAGCTTAAGAATGCATATCTAGGAATCATGAACATGGAGAAGAATTTGAGGTCAATCAAATGTACTAACAAGTAGAACATTCCTCAAAAAGATAAGCATGCTCAAGCAATAATAGAAATCATGCATTATCATAAAAAGCAACCGTGCAAGGTGTTATTAAAACCATTATCCAAAACATTAATCAATGTTATTCACCATGCACACTCAAGCAATCATAAAAGAGCATAAAATAGGTCAACTTTTAGCATATGAAGAATCATGCAAGTTTGCTCTCTTTGCTTGAGCTCCCCATATGGGGTCACAACCGTACCGTATCAGGACAAGGGGCAAGTTCCTGTAGACATACTAATTCAATTTGACTCAATAGTATCTATGGGTGATATTTTAGCACAAGGGAAATGATTCACATTTTCCTTATCCAACCTAGGTTCCACTACATCATTTTTAGTGGTCAAAATATTCAATTCAATAGATTTCCTAGGATCATTCAGCTTAGCCCTACGGTTCATTCTCTTTTCTTTCATGCTCACAATTCTACATAACTTGATGTAGTTAAAACAATTTGGTCGAATCTGATCAATCATACCACAATAATGACAAGTAGGTATAAAAGAAGAATTCATATAATTGCATTTAGCTCTCATCGAGGCATTGCCATGTTGATGAGTTTGTCTTTGATGTTGCATCAGTTGGCTTTTCTTTGGAACATTAGCCAAACGTTGGAGCTATGTGGCCAATTCCACCACACTCAAGGCAAGGGTCATCTTCCTTGACATTTTCTTTTCCTCCTTGACTTTGGAGGTCAAACCCTTCTTGTGAGATTTTGTGAATCTCCTAAATCTCTCAACCATAAGAGTCATCTCCTCATCAAAGTCATATATCTTCCTTTCAACTTTAGCGGTCATCATAGCAATACCGCTCTAAGTGTTTCACTCTGACACATGGTGTTTAGTGAATGAATGAATGCAAAGATCAAAAAGCACAAATGCAAGACACACAAAAATAGCAAGGATCTCCAAAGTATGTCTAGGAACCTGCTATGATACCAATTGAAAATACACAAAGTGTGTCTAATACAACCTGGGGGGGGGGGTGAATGGGTTGTTATTCGATTAGTTACCAACTTTTTCGATTAGTCAATATTAATAACAATTAACCTAATATAACCAAACATACAAAATCAAGTAAAGTGCGGAAATTAAAGAACACTTGATTTTTACGTGGAAACCCTTCAACAAGGGAAAAACCACAGACTAGCCAAGTTAGTCACCTACGTCACCAAATCCACTATATGAAGAGAAAGTTACACCCTCAAGTGATACACGAACTTTCACTCCAGATAACCTCAGGTTATGGACACTACCACTCACCACTCTTGGTTCAATCCCTAGTGATATTCCCGGATCCACTACTCTTGGTGTGAGCACCTCCTAATCTACTTGCGGGCCTTTTACAATGGATACCCGACACAATGCTTGCTAACTACACCTTTGGTTGCAAGGCTTCTCTTGCTTGTGCAACTACCACAAGACTTAACTCAATGAAGAGATCAGTGTCTAAATGTGAACATGTAAAAGATGCTCAAATGCAATCAAGTGCTAGACTCACACAAATTGTCCAACTACGAGTTTGTAGAAACAAATCCAAGTTGTCAAATGTCTAAATGCAAAGCATAAAGACTTAGCTAGATGTAATCAATAATAACAATCCTAGCTATCACAAACAACCACAATGAATCAATAAAATGCTCACTATGTATTCAACATATACTTAGTATATTCATGTGGTGGAGACAAAACATTTAATCATTTACTAAATGCAAGTCTTAGACCAAAGTCTATCAAATTAGTTGTGTAGAGATTTCCCAACAACCTAATTGTCAACAAACAATCTTGAATACTCAAGAGAGCTTAACTAAATTGATAAACACAAATCTATCAATTTAATTATCTAAGAATCTCTCAAGAACATTCAAGTCTTAGCTATTTAGGCAAAGACAACCTAATCAATGCAAGTTATCAAAATACTACACAAACAAATATTCATGAAAGGATGTATATATAGCAACCCTAAATGAAATGGCATCGTTTTGGAAGAGAAAATACATTTCTGGGCACTTGCGTTGCTCGAGCAGTGCATGATTGCGCTGCTCGAGCAGTGCATGACCAGCGCTTTACAAGTGCACTCTTACTGGAGGAAATGCGCTTGACGAGCATCGCATAGGCGCAACAGCGCAACATCACGATATTCGAGTACATCAAACATGACCAAAAGATATCGAAAAAAGTCGTATCATATACCGTTGGAAAGGTATAGAAGTCAAATTTCTACTTCAATTTACAGAATGAGGTTTTGATGTTTGTAAAAGTAGTTATGGTCATTTGAGTGAACAAAGTTCAAAAACGGACAACAACAGAGTTGTCCAGTTTTAGTGGTCACTTTAGAGATTTCAAGACCAATCAAAATGGTCATGAAATATTATGAATAATATACCATTGGAAAGGTATGGGTGTCTAATTTCTACTCCATTTAACAAAACATGATTTTGATAAATGTAGAAAGATTTAACATCAAAAGAGTGACCGAAGGTCAGAATTTGTCAATAACAAAATCTCCAAACTCATGGTAAAATACCATGTGACCAAAGACCAAACCAAGAGAGGAAAGGGACCTTCTCAAATTCTCACTCAACGCGCTAAAAACTCAAGTACACCATTGTGCAAGCATGGACACAATACAAGCACACCATCGTGCGAGTGCCGACGTTTCCGAACACATAACGGAAAACGTAAAACAAAACAACCACACGTAAGACAAACAAAGAAGTGCTCGTGTGAGTTGAGACATAAATGCACACAATCATGGAAGCACAAATGCAAAGTAATATGAGAATGTATGTAAGTGTGTGTGTGCACCTAATCTCTTTAAGAATCAAGTCAAGTGAATTAGCTTACGCTCTTGCACTTTCTCTTGAAGTTATAGAGATGCTTGGAAGCTTGCCAATGAGAACTTAAGCTACCCATTACAAATCATACTCAATGTGGTATGTCATGAAATAAGCCAATCACAAAATAGAGGTTCTTACAATCTCCCCCTTTGGTTATTTGATGACAAAATATCACTCACAAACAATTACCTCACAAAAAAAAATACAAAGCTATTGTCCATTCTACGTTACAATGAAATACCAAGAATCTAAATCTTCAAATTCTTCAATCTCTTCGTAGATCATTTTACCTACACACAATAGCAGGAAAACACTTTCCAAGAACAAGTGCATGTGAGGTGAACAAATATAATCAAGCATTGCACTCAATAACAAATAAAGCAATACAAAGTAATGCATGTGCAATGCTCCCCCAAAAAGGTTACTCTCCCTCAATATAGCTAACTCACCAAAAGTGCCCATGGCTAACAAAAAATATTGCTCCCCCTATATCCATACTTCTCCCCTTTTTTGTTATTATATAGGCACAAGAGTTCCCCACAACGGGTTGCCACGACAAAGAAAACTACAAGCAATTATCTCATTGCATAATCATATAAACAAAATTTATGCCACAAAAGATTGAGAGAGATTCAAGGAGATTATATTCAAAAATATGTTTGTGTGAAAGGTTGCTTAGCATGTAATACAAAACACTATTATTCTCATGCATGAAAATCAATCGAAGCAACACTCAACAGGATTTCCAAATGAGGTTAAACCAATTAAACCCCTGTTGTTATGATGAGAAGATATATATCCAAGCATTTGTGTGCAAGTGAACTAATCACATCAAAAATATATCATCTTATTTACATTGCAAGACACATCATCAATCACCAATTTTGATGTCAAAAATAAACAATGTATCACACCATATTAACAGTCAAATAGAATATTTCTGTTTTTCTCCTTTTTTTTTTGTTTTTCTCCATTTTCCTAGCAAGCATGTATTTCTGTTTATCATGCAAAAGTAACTCTCTTGATGGCTTTCACTCGGTTTCAAATGAGTAGCCTTTTCCAGGATTAGGCGGCTCCACGTCATATTGCCAGTAGCCCTTTTCAAGAGAGAGCTTAAGAATGCATATCTAGGAATCATGAACATGGAGAAGAATTTGAGGTCAATCAAATGTACTAACAAGTAGAACATTCCTCAAAAAGATAAGCATGCTCAAGCAATAATAGAAATCATGCATTATCATAAAAAGCAACCGTGCAAGGTGTTATTAAAACCATTATCCAAAACATTAATCAATGTTATTCACCATGCACACTCAAGCAATCATAAAAGAGCATAAAATAGGTCAACTTTTAGCATATGAAGAATCATGCAAGTTTGCTCTCTTTGCTTGAGCTCCCCATATGGGGTCACAACAGTACCGTATCAGGACAAGGGGCAAGTTCCTGTAGACATACTAATTCCATTTGACTCAATAGTATCTATGGGTGATATTTTAGCACAAGGGAAATGATTCACATTTTCCTTATCCAACCTAGGTTCCACTACATCATTTTTAGTGGTCAAAATATTCAATTCAATAGATTTCCTAGGATCATTCAGCTTAGCCCTACGCTTCATTCTCTTTTCTTTCATGCTCACAATTCTACATAACTTGATGTAGTTAAAACAATTTGGTCGAATGTGACCAATCATACCACAATAATGACAAGTAGGTATAAAAGAAGAATTCATACCATTGCATTTAGCTCTCATCGAGGCATTGCCATGTTGATGAGTTTGTCTTTCATGTTGCATCAGTTGGCTTTTCTTTGGAACATTAGCCAAACGTTGGAGCTATGTGGCCAATTCCACCACACTCAAGGCAAGGGTCATCTTCCTTGACATTTTCTTTTCCTCCTTGACTTTGGAGGTCAAACCCTTCTTGTGAGATTTTGTGAATCTCCTAAATCTCTCAACCATAAGAGTCATCTCCTCATCAAAATCATATATCTTCCTTTCAACTTTAGCGGTCATCATAGCAATACCGCTCTAAGTGTTTCACTCTGACACATGGTGTTTAGTGAATGAATGAATGCAAAGATCAAAAAGCACAAATGCAAGACACACAAAAATAGCAAGGATCTCCAAAGTATGTCTAGGAACCTGCTATGATACCAATTGAAAATACACAAAGTGTGTCTAATACAACCTGGGGGGGGTGGTGAATGGGTTGTTATTCGATTAGTTGCCAACTTTTTTGGTTAGTCAATATTAATAACAATTAACCTAATATAACCAAACATACAAAATCAAGTAAAGTGCGGAAATTAAAGAACACTTGATTTTTACGTATAAACCCTTCAACAAGGGAAAAACCACAGACTAGCCAAGCTAGTCACCTACGTCACCAAATCCACTATATGAAGAGAAAGTTACACCCTCAAGTGATACACGAACTTTCACTCTAGATAACCTCAGGTTATGGACACTACCACTCACCACTCTTGGTTCAATCCCTAGTGATATTCCCGGATCCACTACTCTTGGTGTGAGCACCTCCTAATCTACCTGTGGGCCTTTTACAATGGATACTCGACACAATGCTTGCCAACCACACCTTTGGTTGCAAGGCTTCCCTTGCTTGTGCAACTACCACAACACTTAACTCAATGAAGAGATCAATGTCTAAATGTGAACATGTAAAAGATGCTCAAATGCAATCAAGTGCTAGACTCACACAAATTGTCCAGCTAGGAGTTTGTAGACACAAATCCAAGTTGTCAAATGTCTAAATGCAAAGCATAAAGACTTAGTTAGATGTTATCAATAACAACAATCCTAGCTATCACAAACAACCACAATGAATCAATAAAATGCTCACAATGTATTCAACATATACTTAGTATATTCATGTGGTGGAGACAAAACATTTAATCATTTACTAAATGCAAGTCTTAGACCAAAGTCTATCAAATTAGTTGTGTAGAGATTTTCCAACAACCTAATTGTCAACAAACAATCTTGAATACTCAAGAGAGCTTAACTAAATTGATAAACACAAATCTATCAATTTATTATCGAAGAATCTCTCAAGAATATTTAAGTCTTAGCTATTTAGGCAAAGACAACCTAATCAATGCAAGCTATCAAAATACTACACAAACAAATATTCATGAACATTAACTAGTTAATTAAAACACAATCTATCAACATAGTTATCAATTAATCATACATGAATATTCAAAGCTTAGCTATTTAGGTAGAAAAATGACCTAATCATATAAGCTATCACAAACAAACCCAATTATATTATAACTCATCAATAAATGCATTCAAAACAAGATGTTAACAAATCATATGCATAAAAACGAATTCTTGGACTTAAAGAACAATAAATAAAGATGAGATGTTTGTTCTTACTTAGCAAGTCAAGATTGATGAATACCCATGTATGATTGATGCAATGGATGCATGTATTTTGGGTTTGGAGAGTTAATGAAGTTTGAATGAAAATTTATCTCTCAAGAAATCTCTTTCTCTCTCTTAGGTATGTATTTTTAGCTCTAAAACAAAATGGGGATGAAAGGATGTATATATAGCAACCCTAAATGAAATGGCATCGTTTTGGAAGAGAAAAATTCATTTCTAGGCACTTGCATTGCTCGAGCAGTGCATGAACAGCGCTTTACAAGCGCACACTTACTGGAGGAAATGCGCTTGAAGAGCAGCGCAACAGCTCGATATTCGAGTACATCAAACATGACCAAAAGATATCAAAAAAAGTCGTATCATATACCGTTGGAAAGGTATAGAAGTCTAGTTTCTACTCCAATTTACAGAATGAGGTTTTGATGTTTGTAAAAATAGTTATGGTTATTTGAGTGAACAAAGGTCAAATACGGACAACAACAGAGTTGTCCAGTTTTAGTGATCACTTTAGAGATTTCAAAACCAATCAAAACGGTCATGAAATATTATGAATAATATACCGTTGGAAAGATATGAGTGTCTACTTTCTACTCCAATTAACAAAACATGATTTTGATAAATGTAGAAAGATTTACGATCAGAAGAGTGACCGAAGGTCAGAATTTATCAATAACAAAAATCCCCAAACTCATGGTAAAATACCATGTGACCAAAGACCAAACCAAGAGAGGAAAGGGACCTTCTAAAATTCTCACTCAACTAGCTAAAAACTCAAGCACACCATCATGCAAGCGCGAACACAACACAAGCACACCATCATGCCAGTACCAACGTTTCCGAACACACTACGGAAAACGTAAAACATAACAACCACACGTAAAGACAAACAAAGAAGTGCTCATGTGAGTTGAGACATAAATGCACACAATCATGGAAGCATAAATACAAAGTAATATGAGAATGCATGTAAGTGTTGCACTTTCTTTTAAAGTTATGAAGATGCTTGGAAGCTTGCCAATGAGAACTTAAGCTACCCATTAAAAATCATCCTCAATGTGGTATGTCATGAAATAAGCCAATCACAAAATAGAGGTTCTTACAATCTCATATGCCTCTTGAGTTTTCATATCGGCAATTGTACCTTCACAAGCAATTTCCATCATCATCCGAGTGATAGTAGAAAGACCTTGGTAGAAGGAAGTGACCTTCAATTCCTCATGAAAGGTGTGTGGTGGAACCTATGCGAGCAATAGATGAAATCTTTCCCATGCTTCATGAAATGGTTTCTGATCGTGCCTAAATTGTTGTATATTTCGGCCCTCATTCCTATTCTTTTGTCTCGTTCTTGAGTGTATTTTCTATATATTTTATGTCTTTTATGTCTAATAGGCTCGTTGGTGCTAATTGCAGGCAATAGATGTAATTCTGGTGTTAAAAGCTAGTTGCAGTGGTTCTGGCGGAAAAGGGGCAAAAGGAAAGACAAAGGATCGTAACCAGCTCTACAGTACGGGTCAAGTGCGGGTCAAGTACGGGTCGCAACCGCACTCCAATCACACTCCTTCCCATAGCCGGGACCTAAATCATGAAGGAAAGATAAAGTGCGGGTCATCCAACCGCACTTCACCCGCACTATTGCTCAAGACAGAGGAGCTGATTCATACCTGACAGATAAAGTGCGGGTAAAGTGCGGGTAATCCAACCGCACTCCACCCGCACTGTTGCTCAAGACAGAGGAGTGGATTTTCACCTGACACTAGAGTGCGAGTACAGTGCGAGTAAAGTGCGGGTAAAGTGCGGGTAATCCAACCGCACTCCACCCGCACTGTTGCCCAGATCAGAGAACTGAAGATGAAGAAAACCTTTACAGTGCGGGTACAATACGGGTAATTCACCCGCACTCCACCCGCACTATTCGCGCGACAGTTTCTGGTTTCAAGCTTAAGTGACCTATTTTTCCATCCTCTATAAATAGAAAAGGATGGGAACGAACCAGATCATCACCATACCTCCCAACACTTGTAGTCTAAGCTAGAAACACATCTCCTTCTCATCTAAACCATCTCTACTCAATCAAAGGCAACTAGGAGACTTGGATTCAAGCTTCAAGGAAGGAGATTAATCTTCAAGGTTCTCTCTACACTCTCTCTTAGTTTATTTGTTTGTAATAGAACATGAGTAGCTAAAATACCCCACTATGGGGTTGATGTTATTTGTTTGATGGATATTTTGGGCTTTGTAAATGATCTCTATGTGTTATATTTATTCTATCTCTATATTTCATTCCATTGCATATATTGATTTCCATTATTGACTTGCTTGGATACACCCTTTTTGCATGTTGATTTGGATTACTTGAGTAGGCAATTAGGTTGTCTAATGCTTCATTGAATGGAAGGATTTCCAGAAATCCGGCTCTATAACCATGCCCTTAATCTAATCTTGAATTAGTGGCTTTCACTATACACTCTAGGTTAGCCACTTGTGAGAGAATTAGAAGCCTCCACTATACACCCTAGGTTGGCTACTTTAGTGATTTTACGAGAACTAACCTTCGAGTAGAATTCGGTTGATAACCTCGAGCCTCATCCAATCCCAACCGGGTGGCCTTCACTATACATCCTAGATCGACCACTTGTGAAGGAATTGGAAGCCATCACTATACACCCTAGGATGGCTACATTAATAATAGGTTGAGCCATAGCTAGATAGATGAGCATTCATGGAACAAGTCCCAATTGAGTAACTAGCCACTGTTGGTTGCTTAAGAGGGATTAATCGCTAGTAGGAGGTCTTCCCTATACATCCTAGGTTGACCTCTTGCTAGAGGTATATACCAACACTATACACCCTGGGTTGGTTACATTTGTCAAAACGTACTTAATTGAGAGTTTGTTGCAATTGCCCCAATATTCACTTACGAGTACATTAACTTCGTAGTTCCATCATCATTCATTCATCACTCCATTGTCATCCCATTTTGTTTGCTTTCATAGTTTAGTTTATATTATATCTTCATTCACCATCATTTTACTTTTATGCATACTAGTTATATTAGTCCTAATCTTATCACCACTACCCCGATCTCAGTGGACGACACCCGTGCTTACCGCTTTACTTGTATTTCTACTTGTGAACGCATCGCATAGGTTTTATAAATTGTTTTGACGGACGGTTTTCTGACGGCAAAAACCTTCCCATCAGTTTCCCGTCCTCTTCACTAAAAGTGGTGATCTTGATCTTCAATTCTCTTGCCTTTGCAGTTGGGAAGAACATGTTGTAAAATACCTTACAAACTTGGGGCCCTGATGTGAGCGTCCCCTACCTCAATGCCATGTACCACTGCTTTGCACAATCCTTCAGACAATACTGGAAACAACACATCTGCAGATGTGCCATCGTCAATACTCTGTCCTGGATCACTATAGGGAATGTCTCTAACACTGCGCTATACTCCTTCATGAATTGAAGACAATCTTCAGTTGGAAGCCCATGAAAAGATGGCAACAAGTTCACATGCATTCCCTTCAGCTCATATAACCTAACAGTGTCATCCAAGATAAAAGTTGTTGGTTGCTCATCTCCCACTGACGGAAGAGTATATTCCCCAATCGTGAGTCCCAAATCTTCATCATTTGTTCCTTGTTCCTCAACTGGTATATTCTGTGGATTTCCTTCAGCCATTTCTTTTTTAAAATTGTTGTTCTCAAACTGTCTAATCAATCTTCCAATTTGATGAATGTTGTTAACTACTGGTACTAATTCGCGTCTCAAAGAATGTCTCCCGTGCATTCAAAACAACAAATACAAGCAAAGTAAAAGAAACTCAAATAATATATAAATAACTAGACTAAACTAAATCTAATCACAACTATGTACGCCGATCCCCAGCAGCTACGCCATTTTTGACACGCATTCGGCCGTGGTATACAATATCAAAACAAATTTAGAAAATCCCAAGATGCGCTCAAACAAATATAAAACTAGTATGCAGCAAGTATGAGTATCGTTCCACATGGATCGAGTGATAGCTATGATTAAATCCTACTTTAATGCTAACTACAAACAAGAATTAAATGAAATGATTGATGATTGGAGAGATTAACTAAAATGCAATCTAAATATAAACTAACTAAATGCACTAAGATAGTAGGTGATAACAGATGATAAATGACTAAGGAATTGATGGATTCATATGGATTCATTAAGGCAAACTATGGGCAAGATGAACTCTCATTAATGAACATTAGTCAACTATAACCAAACTAGAGTGTATAGTTTGATTGTATATCACTTATGAGTTTCCAATCTAGAGTGTATAGTATTGGTCACCCACAAGTGATTGTTCATGAATGTGCATCTACCAAAATAAGGGATTAATCTCTTTATAAACTCGCTAATTCTAGAGTGAATAGAATTAATGTTTAATCTCTCACAAGAAACTAATCCTAGAGTGTGTAGTGTTAATTGCTCATTCAAGATTAGAAAAGGATAGAGATTAGTCAATCCGGATTTCACTTGAGGAGTGTACTCTTGTTCAATCCTTCCATTCAATTAAGCATTAGAGAATCAAATAGAGTGTATATCTAATTCTCTACTCAAATAATTTCTCAAACAACTTGTTAAGAGAGGAGTGTACAATCAAAACAAATCATCTTTGAAAACAATTAAAACATTGAATGAAACATATTTGGTAGATTAATATATATATATATATATAAATAGAGTTAATTACAATACCCACACTTTACATAAGAATCACATCAATCCCTTAGTGGGATTTAGCTACTCATAACAAAAGTATAAAAATGAAAGAAAATAGGGAAATAGAGAAGACACATATGAGACCTTCTATCTTCAAGCTTGATTCCACCTCCAATGTCCTCTTGGGTAACAAATTGAAGAAAACAATGATGGGTTTTTGGATGATTTGGGAGAGAATGGGTTTTGAGATTTAGAGAGAGAAAATGATGTAAGGATGGGTGTATGGTCGTCCACTGAAAAATCAGATGTGGTAATACTCGTGCAGTTACCGGTGCACTGAGGTCTGCTCCAATTTCATCTTCCGGTGCATGGGTTGATGCTCGGGTAGTGCACGGGTTGATGCTCGGGTAGTGCACGAGTGTGCTACCCGTGCAGTTTGGCCTATTTCACCACATTTTTGCACTATTTGTCCTTTTTGCCCCTCTTCACGCCTTTTCACCTAATACCTGCAATCACGACCAAAAGAGCCATAAATACACATAAAAATACCTTAGAACGAGACAAAGAGAAAGGATATGAGGGCCATAATGTATAACATTTTTGGCTCGATCAGTGGCAGAGAGAGTTAGAGTGTTCTGAAAAGAAGGTATTTATAAGACTTCCAAAAATAGGTCTACAGATACTGATATCATCAAATCTGGGCAACTTCGCGGCCCGTAATTTTATGGGTAGGGACCAGCAAAGTTGATCTGCAAAATCAGCTGCAGCCATTCTGGAATCTTCTTCGCTGGTACTGACTAGCGAAAGTTGGTCTTGAAATCTTCTGAAGACATGTTTGCGGGTATCTTTGCTTGTGCGGATCAACGAAAGCTGGTCTCGAGATGCACTGGAGAAGACTTTGCTGGTAACTTTGCTGGTCTGGACCAGCAAACATTAGGCTCAAGATACCTAGAATTTCCGCGACATTGACTTCCCGGGTATGGACCCGTGCACTACCAGCGAACTGAGTTAATTTCCTGAAAATCTTTGTTTCTGACTTGTTCTGCTCCTGAAAGCTTTAGTTTGGATCTCCATAGCCTGAAACACATCGATTGCCTGCATTGACTAGAAATGAGCCATTAAATACAAGAATTCACTCAGAAAAGAGCCAAAGGATAAAAGAATGAGGGCTAAAATGTAACACAAAATTAGCCCGGTCAAATATCCCCAAACCAAACCTTTACTCATCCTCGAGCAAACTCAGAATAAAAACACACTAAAAACACAAGACTACCTAAAAATTTCTTACACAAACAAAACATCATGCTGCAAAGTCAACCAATGGAGAGATGAACAAGAATGAAGGTGAGGAATAGGCATATGCAAAGCATTCTAAAATAACTCAAAGGCACTTTGAGGAGGACATTACACAACACGAATCCTACACTAAAAAGTTCCCTCGCATTGGGAACTACTCGCTCTCACCCATCGAGCATAATTTGCTTTGATTTTAGGTCCTCACTAGAAATCTCTCTTATCTTTCCGCTCAGAACCTAAGTTCACACTCATGCAAGTGTATGTAAAGAGAGTTTAAGCATTGGAATCAAGTGCAGTGCATACAATTTAAACTTTGAAAAACCACTCATTTAATGAACTAGCCTATTGAAGGAATCAACTGCCATAAACTTGGAAAGAGACTGAATCAGCTCACATTCCGAATTTAGACTTCTTTAAAGATCAAATAGGTCTTTCTTTAGGTTTTAATAGGGCCATGGGGTGAAATGTTGTGTATGAAAGAAGTGGTGGAATGGAATGCAAGAGTTATCAATCATGCCAAGAACATATTACATTACACACTACCTTGCCAACTCTACTTGGTTGCGGCTCTTTGAACATGAGCGTCTAGGCTTTGACTTTCAATTACTATTGTGCTTTCATATTTTGTGCTCTAAATTCTTTGAGTACTTACATTAATAACTTTTAAGGCTATGAGTGCTTTTCTTTTCTTCTTCCTTTTTTTTATTAGCACACTTTACATTTTGACATTTGAGGCTCTAATTGCTCATTTCCATAGCGCTTTTACATTTTGAGCCTTTCGCTTTGCACATTACAAACTTTTGCCTAAGTACACGCTACCTTTACATATGAGAGCTTCTCCTTTTGATTACCACAACTACACATCCTAACATGATTGACAACAAGGGTAAGACATGTGTTTAAGTTATGTTGTTATATGGTGATGTTATGGGTATGAAATGAAAGGTTAGTATTCGGTCTCAAAATTGGCAATGAAGCACACACATCAGAGGCATGGAAAAGTGTTTAGGCTATATATATATAATATTTAATGCACACATCGCCTAAAATCATGTCAAGAAGTCCATCTATCAAGGGAATATAAGTCTTTGTCAACCAATCCACTAATTGATGCATGTTCTATGGCGAATGATGCTTATGACATGAATAGTGTTTAGGATTTGAAAACGTTTTCCCTAATAAATATACGCTATTTGGCTTATGATTGTGAAACTTTCAAGGGCAATCTCCACTATTAGAACAAAGCGCTTCAGTACCGGGTCCCCTCAACTAAGACACTAAAAGGATGAGACTAACCCATGAAGTGCAAGTGAGACCCCTAGAGTGATAAATAGTTACTGAACTCAACACATTAAGCATAAACAGATTCGCCACAAACACTCGCTCAAGGCATCTCACCAAGCTACTTTAAGCTCGAAAACTGGCCATGCAGCAATTTTGAAAAAAATTTGGACTCAAAAATGACTCAAAGACACACAAGATGACTCAAAACGAAGGCGTCTACACCCCCAAACCAAAACTCGACATTGTCCTTCATGTTTGACCAGAGAGCCTGGCCTAAAGGCGCGCACCAAACAACACACAAAACAACACAAACTATACAAACAAACCTAGGCACTAGGCAAACACAATTAATGCCCAATAACAAAATAAAGAAAATAAGGTGCATCTTAAAAAGGCAATAACAATGATATGATCATTAAAGCACAAAAAACTCAAAATTTCCAAAAATCATCAAGCAATCACAACCATGGAATTAAAGCTTACACAAAACCCTCAATCCAAATTAAACTATGTAAACAGTAAAATGTCAAAGTAAGAGAGGATCAAGAAATTAAAACCTAAGTGGGTTGCGTCCCACAAGCGTTATATTTACAGTCCAGGCAAGACGTGATGAGAGCACTATTGCTCTGCAAGTTCCTAGTTGTTGCTTTTGCTGACATAGAGAAAGCTCTTGCTTTTTTTTATGAGCACTTTTGGCTTGTTTGTCTCTCCCAGACTTGCAAGTTGTCATGTTTACTTGCAAGTTGTCATTTTTCCTTCCAAGAGATTAAGAACCTAGCATCATCAGCTAAGGTGAAAAAACTGCTTCCTCTAAAAGATATAGATAATCTACACACTCACAAAACATATTAGAAAGTTCAGGCAAATAAGATTCCACTTAATACATGAAATTGCCAAACCCAAGCTTGATATACTTGTTTATGTAAGAAGAACAAACTTAAACAAATTAAACAAATCCCACAGTAGACTTTTACCCTTAAACCTAATTATTTCTCTCCTCTCAGTTACCATGAAAAATTTCACACAAAGAATAAGAGAAATATTAGATTAAATAAGGAAAAATAAAAATGTGCAATTTTTAAACAAAATAAAGCATAAAAATAAAATGCAACAAGATTTTCAACATTATGCATTTGTGGTAGGGCTATTATCAACTAAGGGTGGTTTAACCAAGTTTGGAAATTTACCCATTTTCACAACCCATATGGGTGTAGAGGACTTTCCATTCTTTCCTTGGCTATTGTTTCTTGCTTGGTCAATTTGTTAGGTTTTTGAGTCATATTGGTATAATTTCATATCAAAACAATATTTCCTTTGTATTGATTAGTTGTTTAGGTTCATTGTGATTCAAGCTTCAAAGAGGAATTGACAACTCATCAAGCAAAGAGAAGTCTTCAAGAGGTGCAAGTTTTGTTGCACATCAAAGGCATATTAAGACCTCATTCCTCTTGTAAGGCCTTTAGGCACACACACACATATTGTATCCATATGTGTCCATGCATCGTTATGCTCAATTGGCATAACATATACACACACATATTAATCTATGCACATGCATTAGATTTAAATTAACAAATTTTGTAAAAATGCATGTTCTAGGACTATCCCTAGGAAATGGCATACTTGTGTGTTCTTGTGTTTGTTTGTTTGTGTTTTATTGCTTTCGGACTTGAATATATTTTTATATTGTTCCTTATTGAGTTCCGAATGTTTTGGTCACTCATTCATAAGTTTTCAAGTTTCGAGTTGGAAGTTATGAAACTTTCCTTATGTTTATCGTCCATGATTTTCGTCCTCGTGTATCGAGTCGATTTCAATATTTTTTGTAAAATTTTTGTAGACTTCTATATTCGTGAGAGAGTTATGGTTTGTAATCCAAAAATGGATTCGAATTAGGATTTCGGAGGCCAGAAAACGGTCAAAGAATGCAAGAGATGCGCAAAGGGAGCAAAGGGTAAGAGATGTGGCTTTTTGCCAAAACCACTGCTCTTCCGTGGAGGACGCCCCTCTGCCCTCATGGAGGCCATGCGCCTCCACGGGAAGCTGAGGTAGCATGTTGGTGGCTGCCACCCGTGCTCCTCCCCTCTCCACGTCATCTCCATCCAAAATTTCCTTTAAATTCCATCTATCTCATTTTGATTTCTAAGAAGAAGACAAGTGCATATATTTTCTCTCAAATTCTCTCAACTTCCAAACACCATATCTCACTCATTTCTTATCCGATTTGAGTGTTTCAAGTTGGAAAGTCTTTGTATTGAAGTTCTCTATCATCTCTAAGCAATTTTGAAATCTTTTGTTCAAGTTTTGTGGTGGTTCTACACCAAATTTCGTGAGTGCATCTTTTACAAGGTACTTGATTATCTTTTGAGTTTTGTGCTTTATAATACTCAATTACCTTGGGTCTTCTTCTCATTTATGTGTATGCTACTTGAAAAAAAATGATATTAATAGATAGAGCTTCAATTATAAGCCAGTTGTGCTTATTTAGAAACTTGTATGTGAGTTAGATTTTCTTAAAATCTATCTTTTCTCATGCTTGTTAGTTGTATTGAGACTAGCTTTTAATCTAGGGCTATTTGTGCTTTAATTGATTGTATTTTGATTTTTGATAGCCTCTACATGTTCTAGAACTATTTAGTTGAATATAATTAGGATTAGCACATTTGTTTTTATATTTAGAGCCTTTTAGGATTTAATTGATTATTTTGTGAATATGTGCTCTAAATAATTACTAGAGAACTTTATTGATCATATCTTCTGATTCTAGTATTTTTTTTAGTTTTAAAGTCTTGAATATATGCTTTATGAATATGCTATGTTTTCAAGCTTTAGTTGCATGAATAAAATCTAGGATTTGGTGAGGTTTTGGTGTTTTACATGCTCTAGTTTTTTTGTTCATGTATAAGAACTAGGCAATCTTGATTTGTGTACATTGATGCCTATATCTAGTTCTTCATGGAGTGTACCTAATCCATACATTTCATATGTTACATGCATCATTTGTGTGATGTCATATTTTGGATTATAAACTAGAAAATTATACATTGTGTGCTCATTGATCATTTCTAGTTTCCATAGGATATACTGATCACATATTCTATGTTGCATATGTTTGCATTTGCATACATTTGATCACATTAGGAAATCTTTGTAAAAGGCATGGAGTCTTAGCTAGGATCAGGATGATCCGGATAGTCAAGAAAGGAAGTCTTAGCTTGGATCGGGATGATTTGGATAGCTAAGCAATAGAGTCTTGGCTAGGATTTGGATGATCTAGATAGTCAAACAAGAAATCTTTCTAGAGACATGAGTGAAGTGTCTTGGATAGAAAGTTGATTTCTAGAGACATGTGATGTGTCTTGGATAGAAAGTAGGCAAGTCTTTCATTAGACTCGAGGGTAGAGTAAAAGGGATATCTTAGAGAGTGGATCATTTGGATTGGTCCCTTTTAAGATTGTACTTTTATTTGACTTAGTGAAAGGCAGGTTGCCGGTGGTTGTGGAATCAACCCATGGATGTTTCCTCTTCGGAGGTTTTACCACATAAAAAATAACGTGTCAAATGTCTCTAACTCAAACTCTCTTATATTTGTATTTTGTGATGTTCTTATCTTCTTGATTCTATATTGAATATCTTGGTAAACAAGATTGTTGATAAGTTTGAGTTGCAAACACTTTGTTGAATTAATATTTGTTTCTTGTATCTTTTGTAGTGTTTGAACATTGTATCTTATGAAATTCTATATCAAGTTGTAAAGTTCTACTTAGTGAATGTACATTGTAATATTCAAAGTACAATCTGTGGAGAATTTGCCTTGCATTGAATACATTTATATATAAGATACATTGTCTCTTGTTTTTGTGTATGTGTAAAATGTATCACATTCTCTCACATTTGTGAATATAAGTTTGTAGACTAAGGGTGGTGAATTGAGCTTACATGTGATAGTTATTATCTAATAACAAACATATTAAAGGTTAATTTGTATGCTCACCAAGTATTTGACAAAAGTCTCGAAAAAGTTTTAAAAATAGAGTGTTAACCTATTTACCCCTCTCCGGGTTGTTTAGTTCATAACCTTATAGGTATTTCAATTGGTATCAGAGCGGGTCACTTACAGTAATTAGTATGATTCAGGATCTACAAAGTTATTTACTAACTATGGATAACAACCTTGAGTCTTATATTTTTTGTGTTGATTGTCAACCTCTTGTTGATGAAACAAAAAAGGCATGGGGTATTCTCCAAGCTATCCGTGATTGTGGTTCTTTATTTTCTTCTTGGTATTTTTCTACTAACAATTTTGTTGATGAGCCTAAAGAGAATATTAGTTAAAATCAAAGATGAGGAAAAGAACTAGAGTCCTTAGAAGACAATGTTTATGTAGGTAACTACCTATGTTACACGACTTCGCATCAAGAAGAAATTGAAGAAGATGGGGATTTCCCGAAGGACAATCAAGCGAGACATGATCACTTGACTTTGCAAATCAATGAAGAGAATTACGAATCAAAGACCACTAACTTCAACTTGATGGCAAGAATTCAAACTCTTGAGAAGGAAAAAGATGAAGTTTTGAAGGAAGTTGAAGTGAAGAGTGAAGTGATCAAATGTCAAGAAAAGAAGATGGTTGAAGACGCTCTTGTGTTAGAAAATTTAATGAGTGATTTTGCTAATGTAACTTCCTCATATTTTGATTGGCTCATTTCGTTGACAAACTATATTGGGGATTTACTTGTAAAGGTAGATTAGGCCTTATTTTTCGTGATCAAGCTTCAATGGCATCGTCAAATTCAAGGGCGCTTCAAGAAGGTATATCACTTGCATAACTCTTTGAAGAGATTTAGTTGCATACACACACTCTATTCTCATGCATGTTTATTCATCTTGCATTGTGCCTATTTTGCCTACATGTGTGCATCCTTCTTGTCTCTTGCTTGCTTGTGTAGTGTGTCCCTTATTCTCGCCTTTGTCCCTTATGACCCTTGGAAAATCAGGAAGTGTGCGGGTCTACTACTCGCGCACTGCACTGATGTGTTCTGCGCGACTTGGTGTTGTCGTTCCTTTTATGACCTCTCCCGTGAAACTTTCTCCAGTAGTTTTCACGGGACATTTGGTCGTCGTTCCTCCCACGACCTCTCCCGCTAACCTTTCTCCAGTAGTTTTCATGGGACATCTTTTCGTCGATCCTCTGGCAACGGCTCTCGCGGAAGACGCAGTTCTTGGGCCTGATCTGTTTGTGTGCGGGTAAGTGTACGGGTGAGTGTGCGGGGTCACCCACCCGTACATTGCGCTAGTTTTAGGTAGTTTCATCTTTTCCACTGTAAATCATTTTTCCCACTATATATATGTGTCCTCTTCTTTCCCATTCAGACCTATACCTTAAAATTTCAAAATTATGAATAGGAAAAGAGTGTCTTGCAAGGAAAGCCACCAAGATTCAATCTTTATTGTCCAAACCCAAATACTCATATTTCATTCATGGATTAAATATCATCTAACTTCATCTAGGATGTATTCTTGCATGGGTCTACATGAAAGCACATGACTTGGTAAGTAGAACACCATCTCTATTCATTATTGTGTTCTAGTATAACAAGATAGCTCATTTATGACTTGTTTGCATCAAGTTTGAGCTTTTTATCTTTAAGATGACATATTTATGTGTTTGTTAGGTGTTGTATTGTGATAGCTATTGCATCTAGGTTTGCATTTATTTCATATAGCTAAGTTATATGTATGATATATAGCAACATGATATCTAGGATTGTTTGAATTATTCATACACGATCAGATAAGCATTAAATGTGTTGACCTAGCATTTATGCATTTAGAATATTTTCATATTCACTTTAGGTTGCATATCTCTTCTCTTAAGAGTTAAGTCTTGTATGTGTTGTGGGTAGTATACAAGAAAGAGCCTAAAATCAATATTAAAGGCCTGCGGGTAGCAAGAACGGATTAGTAAGTGATTATGTGTGATGTGATCAACCTAGGTTGTAATCGTTTTTACAAATAGTGGATTTGAGGGTTTGATTGGCGATTAGGCCCGTGAATTTTTACCCAGTTGGAGGGTTTCTTATGTAAATCATATCATTGTGTCAATCTTTTATTCCGCATTTATTTTATGGCAATGATTGATTGTGTTAGAGATTAGGGGTTGTGTGTTTAATTTTGATTAACCAAAAAGATGGAAATTAATTTGGTTAAAACCTATTCACCCCCTCTAGGTTAGTTTAATCACTCTTAGAGTATTTTCAATTGGTATCAGAGCTGGTTCCTTAACATAATTAGGAGATCCCTTGCTCTCTAAAAGTGTCTTGCATTAGATTATATTTTAGTTAATGTGTCTTGCTTGTCGTGTTTGATTGATTGCATTCATCTCATTCACCCTTAAACACCATGAGTGGAAACGGATATGAGCGAGAGGGAGCATCGAGTACAAGACCTTCACTTCTAACGGGGGTTAATTACTCATCATATAAAGGAAAAATGGAGTCCTACATGTGCCAAATAGATGATCGAGTTTTGATGGTGATTGAGGATGATTACACATCACCTACCAAGACTCTCAAAGATGGAAGCATCGTGCCCAAGCTAAAATTGTAATGGGATACTCAAGACTTTGAAGCCTCCAAATGGAACAACAAGGCCATGCATAAAATCTTGTATGCGGTGGATGAGAACCAACACAAGTTAATCCAAACTACAAGGAATGCACAAGAAGCATGGACAATATTGGAGATGGCACATGGAGGAACAGGTGTGGTAAAAGAATCCGAGCTACAAGTCCTTCAAACCCAATTTGAGACTTTGAAGATGGAAGATCACGAGTGCTTTAATGACTTCCAAGTGAAGCTAATGGATATTGTCAACCAAAGTCACCAATTGGGCGATCCATATTTGGATAGGAGGATAAATTAAAAAATTATAAGGTCTCTCCCGGAGAGATTTGATGCAAAGGTAACCGCTATTGAGGAGAATAGTGAAGATAATAAGATGAACCCAAGTGAAATAATTGGCAAGTTGTTAACCTTTGAGTCAAGAAGATCCTCCACTTCAACTACACCTTAAAAGAAGCAAAAGAGCATTTCATTAAAGACCTCCAAGGAAGAAAGGGAGGAAGAAGATTCGGATAAAGAAATGGCTCTAATGGTGAAGAGGTTCAAGCAATTTATGAAATTAGAGAAGAAAGAGTTGAGCTTTAGGGGAAAATTTGTGAAGAAGAAGACTCTCTTCAAAAAAGGTTGTGAAGAGTGAAGAGAAGGATTCCAAGAAGGGGATTCAATGATGTGAGTGTAGTGGGTATGGTCACATTGCCCCCGAATGCGCTAATCTAAAGAAGAAGAAGAAATGAAAGGCTATGACGGCTAATTGGAGTGATAGTGAAGACTTAGAGGAGGACGAAAGTCCTCAGATGATGAAGACTAACTCGCCAACTTCATTGCCTTCTCGTCATCTCACAATGGCAAGTAAGTCATGAGTGACAAAGAAGAGGAGAGTGACAAGCTAGAAGAAGAAGAAGAGCACTCAAGCGATGGAAGTACTTCATCTGAGTCCAAGCATGAATTTGAAGAGGAGATGGACTATGAAGACTTCATAGAATACTTTAAGAGTTCTAGAGCGAAGAATAAAAAAAGGATTCAAGAGTTGTAAAGGAAAAACCTTGAGTTGATTTCCAAGATGACTCACTTGAGTGAGGAAGTGAAAAGAGTAAGGGAAAGGAAAGAAAGCTTGAAATTGGAGCTTGTTATGGTTAAGAAGAGTGAAGAGAGCTTGAGGAAGGAGCTTGGGGAGGCAAAAGGTGTGATTGCCAAGATGACCTCCGGAACCGAAAAGCTTGACAAGATGCTATCAAGTAGGAAGAGCCCTAGTGATAAGAGAGGCTTGGGATATGAGGAAGACATGGATACCACTTTCTTGAAGAAGACTATTTTTGTCAAGAGTCAAGAGGTTGAAGAAGCCAAAATCCCACAACAAACTACAAAAAGAATTGAAATTGGAGAATCCTTAAAGTATGCTTAAGTTAAAGTTCCAACAAAAAGCTCAACCACAACAAGCTAGAGCATCTCAATCAAGACCTCTACATCCAAGAATCCCTCCACCACAACCAAGGACTCCTTATGCTCAACAAAGAAGACATGCTACTTTGACTCAGCAGTAAAGAAGAGAGTTTGTTCAATATCAAAGGACTACTCAAAGGAGAAGGAAGCCTCAAATGCTTGCACAAGGCTATGGTATGAACTCTTATTTCACTCATATTTGTCATTATTGTGGTATTGAAGGCCACGTAAGGTCTAATTGCTTTTAGTATATCAAATTAGTAGAATTGAAAGCATGATTGAGAAAAATATGCTTAGAAAAGCCAAAAAGCATGCACCTCGGAAACTTAGAGCCAATGAACCAAAGGCTCTTAGGATTGAAAATGTTACACCTAGGTGGACTAGAAAAAGATGAGTATTTTTGCTATGTGGCTTAAGTTGCTTTGAAAGCCAATGCCACTAACACTTGGTATCTTCATAGTGGGTGTTCTAGGCACATGACCGGAAACAAGAGTTTCTATGAGACTTTTGTGATGGAGGATGGTGGATTTGTAACCTTTGGTGATGGTTCACGAAAAAAAGTCATAAGGAAAGCTAATATCTCTATTCCTGGTTTGCCCTCCTTGCCCAATGCTCTCTCTATGTAGTTGGCTTGCAAGCTAATCTTATTAGTATATCACATTTAAGTGATGAAGGGCTTTCAGTTATGTTTGGCAAAGTTGATTGTTCTATTCTAAAGGAAATTGGGCAAGTTCTATTGAAAGGCAAGAGATCAAATGACAATTGTTATTGTCTTGAGTCAAATGATATCTCTTCTAACTTGTTTAGTTGTGAGCAAGTTGAGTTGTGGCATCAAAGATTTGGCCATAAGAATTATAGAGACTTGAAGTCCTTGAGAGGTTGAATGATGTGAGAGGCCTTCCCAAGATTGGGAAAAGGATTGAGGGAGTTTGTGGACTTTGTCAACAAGGGAAGCAAACTAAAAGTATGCACAAAAAGGGAAAATATCTTTCCACCAAGGAGCCATTGGAACTCCTTTATATGGACTTCATGGGTCCCATGTAAACCGAGAGTTTAGGTGGTAAAAATGTTCTTGTAGTGGTTGATGATTTCTCTTGGTTCACTTGGACCTACGTTCTTAGAGAGAAGTCCGAAGCTTTTGAGAAATTCAAAATGCTATGTGTCAAAGTTCAAAATGAGAAAAATTCTCACAGTACGAGCATTAAGAGAATTCGAAGTGATCATGGGAAAGAGTTTGAGAATAGTAGCTTTGAGAGCTTTTGTAATGGTCTAGGTATTTCTCATGAATTCTCGGCCCCCTAGAACTCCCCAACATTTAAGTGATGAAGGGCTTTCAGTTATGTTTGGCAAAGTTGATTGTTCTATTCTAAAGGAAAATGGGCAAGTTCTATTGAAAGGCAAGAGATCAAATGACAATTGTTATTGTCTTGAGTCAAATGATATCTCTTCTAACTTGTTTAGTTGTGAGCAAATTGAGTTGTGGCATCAAAGATTTGGCCATAAGAATTATAGAGACTTAAAGTCCTTGAGAGGTTGAATGATGTGAGAGGCCTTCCCAAGATTGGGAAAAGGATTGAGGGAGTTTGTGGACTTTGTCAACAAGGGAAGCAAACTAAAAGTATGCACAAAAAGGGAAAATATCTTTCCACCAAGGAGCCATTGGAACTCCTTTATATGGACTTCATGGGTCCCATGTAAACCGAGAGTTTAGGTGGTAAAAATGTTCTTGTAGTGGTTGATGATTTCTCTTGGTTCACTTGGACCTACTTTCTTAGAGAGAAGTCCGAAGCTTTTGAGAAATTCAAAATGCTATGTGTCAAAGTTCAAAATGAGAAAAATTCTCACAGTACGAGCATTAAGAGAATTCGAAGTGATCATGGGAAAGAGATTGAGAATAGTAGCTTTGAGAGCTTTTGTAATGGTCTAGGTATTTCTCATGAATTCTCGGCCCCCTAGAACTCCCCAACAAAATGGAGTTATGGAAAGGAAGAATAAGGTCTTACAAGAGATGGCTCGGGTGATGTTGCTTAGCAACAAGGTTCCTAGGAATCTATGGGCAGAAGCCGTCAACAAGGCTTGTTATATAGAGAATAGAGTATTCCTTAGACTCGAGACCAAACAAACATCCTATGAGTTATGGAAGGGAAGAAAACCCAATGTTAGCTATTACCACATCTTTGGAAGTAAGTGCTATATTCTTAATGACCGAGATCAACTTGGAAAGTTTGATGCCAAGAGTGATGGGGGTATTTTTATTGGATATAAACTCAATAGCAACGCCTATAAAGTTTACAATCTAAAAACTCAAAGTGTCATGGAATCATCAAATGTTGTCATTGATGATTGTGGGCCCAAAAATGTTGTCCATGAGGAGGATGTTTGTGAGAATGATGACCTTCCTTTGAAGGAGTGTGGTGATACTTCAAGTGATGTGAAGTCAAATCATAGTGGAGAGTAGAGATGGCAAAATTCCCCACGGGGACGGGGCCCCGTGGGGACCCGCACTTTTGGGGTGGGGATGGGTTTCAATTTGGTAGGGATGGGGCGGGGATGAGTTTTGTACTCCCCGCCCCGCCCCGCTCCGCTTAAAATAATACTTAGTTAAACTACGTAGTTTCAAAAAATATATATATATATATCTAAAAAAGGAAATATGTAAATACATTAACCTTAACTTTACATTTCTTCATCGTTATTTAACATAAAGTGACAAAACAAAATACTATTAAAAAAACCCTAGCCGCTAACTGTAACTCTAAGTCTCTAATCCTCAAACAACTCAAATCGCCATCCCTAAATGTAGTTGATCGTACGAAGAGAGAACTAGAGAAATAAATGCAACTATTAGATTATTAGCGTTATGAATTTTGAACATTTTGACCTCATACTTTATGTTTATGTTTGAAAATGATTGAATTTTATGAGATGTTTTTCAATAGTTTCTTGGAATTATTTATTACTTTATATTTTTTATCATATTCAATAGTTATATATTTGTTATTTTAATAAAAAAAAAATTATAAATGGGGTTAATGGGTGGGGATGGGGAAAGCACTCCCCGTTGTACCCCGCCCCGCCCCAACCCGCTCTATCTATGGAGGGGTTTTATGAGGGGATGGGTTTTCAAAAAATAAATGGGGTGGGGTGCGGGGAAGGCCATCCCGCCCCGAACCCGCCCCATTGCCATCCTTAGTGGAGAGGATGACCAACCTCTTGATAGAGATCCACCTTTGGACTCAAATGAACCCACACCATGGGTTAGGAAACTCCATGATAAAAATGATATCATTGTAGATGTCAATGAGGGTGCTAGGACTAGGCGTCAATTAGGTATACTTGCTACACCTCTCAGATAGAACCCAAGAAGGTTGATGAAGCCTTGAATGACGAATTTTGGGTTCTTACCATGCTAGAAGAGCTAAACCAATTTGAAAGAAATGAGGTTTGGACTCTAGTTCCTAGACTTAAGAATACCTATAGTGATAGGCATCAAATGGGTTTTTAGGAACAATTCGGATGAAGATGGCAACATTGTGCGCAACAAGGCTAGGCTTGAGCACAAGGATACTCTCAAATTGAGGGTATTGACTTTGAGGAGACTTTTGCTCCCGTTGCCCGTCTTGAGTCTGTAAGGCTTTTCTTGTCCATTTCTTGTGTGTGCAAGTTCAAACAACACCAAATGGATGTTAAGAGTGCCTTCTTCAATGGCTTCATGCTTGAGGAAGTGTTTGTTGAACAACCCAAGGGGTTTGTGGATCCACACCACCCCAATCATGTCTATTGCCTCAAAAAGGCACTTTATGGGTTGAAACAAGCACTGAGGGCTTGGTATGAACACCTCACTCTCTATCTTGTTGACAATGGCTACTCAAGAGGTAGTGTTGACAAGACCTTGTTCATCAAGTGCAACAAAGATAAGCTTTTCATAGCTCAAATTTATGTTGATGACATTGTATTTGGTTCAACCAACGAGTCAAAAGTGAAACAATTTGTAGATGTCATGTCTCTTGAATTTGAAATGAGCATGGTTGGTGAACTAAATTACTTCCTAGGCTTGCAAATTAAGCAAATGCATGATAGGATTTTCATATCCCAAGCTAAGTATGCAAAGAACCTAGTGAAGAAGTTTGGTATTGACAATGCCAAGCATTGTGACACATCCATGAGTATCACTTTGAAGCTAAGCAAAGATACTAGTGGTAAACATGTTGATCAAAGCTTATATCCACTCTTCACCCAGTGCATGGGTAAGTGCACGGGTAAGGGATCCGTGCACTATGCTTTTGAGCTTATTTTCCTCTAGTTTTGACTTGTTTCTCTCCCGAAAGTCCCAGTTTCCACCTCTAACACTTGAAATCCATTAAAAGCCTGCAATCATTACAAAACGAGCCGTTAGACACCAAAATATGCTTGAAAACAAGCTAAAGGATATGGAATTGAGGGCCAAAATGTATGACAATTTTGGCACCATCAATATCGTGGCATGATAGGTAGCTTGCTTTACTTGATTGCAAGTAGGCCCGATATTGCTTTTAGCGTGGGTGTTTGTGCTAGCTACCAAGCGAATCCCAAAGAATCTCACCTTGTTGCGGTGAAGAGGATCATTCAGTTTATGAATGGTACCTTCAATCATGGGATTTGGTACTCCTTTGACACTAATCCAAGTCTTGTTGGATTTAGTGATGTCGATTTGGCGGGAAATTGTGATGATAGGAAGAGTACATCGGGCGGTTGCTTCTTCCTAGGAAACAATTTGGTGTCTTGGTTTTGCAAGAAGCAAAACTCAATTTCCCTATCCATGGTCGAGGCGGAATACATAGCCGCCGATAGTGCTTATACTCAATTGTTGTGGATGAAACAAATGCTAGCCGATTATGGCTTAGAGCAAGGCACTCTCACTTTGTTTTGTGACAACATGAGTGGCATAAACATTTCAAAGAATCCCGTCCAACATTCTAGGACTAAGCACATTGACATTAGACATCATTTCTTTAGAGAGCTAGTTGAGAGCAAAACTATTGCATTAGAGCATATGGGGACTAATGACCAACTAGCGGCCTTGTTTACAAAGCCCTTAGACACTGTAAGATTTTGGAACCTTAGTAAGTCTATTGGAATTTGTCATTTGGCTTGATATGGTATGTCTTGACCCCATTTGGGGAGCTCAAGCAAAGAGAGCAAATTGGCATAAAATTGCATTGTGCTACATTGATATATTTTATACTCCTTTATTAATTGCTTGAGTTGATTGGTTGTACATATGCTTATGTTTTTCTTAATAAGTATGCAAATTGCTTTTCTTTCAATCCATGTCATATTTATGTTCGAACATGTATTTTTGGACTAGGAGATTTACTTTGGAAGTACAATTTGAATGACCTATAATTGATCACCATGACATGATGTTTTGCTTATGACATGCCTTAAGTTGATAGGCATGAAGGTTTTTTTTTATTGCTTAAATATGAATGTAAAATTATGTGTGAAAAAGCAAACGAGCAGGCTAAACTCAATAAGGACCTTATGTCGATTCAATAGATAAGGATGTCTCATCCAATTTACTGTTCTCTCTCTCTCTCTCTCTCTCTCTCTCTCTCTCTCTCGCTCTCTCTCTTTATTAGTTGGACAAGGCTACTGTCACACCAGTATCTTACCCGGAAATATAAAAAAGGATGCAAAAGTCACTCATGTCTTGTTTCGCTTATAAAGTTTGATATAGTTGCTCTTTAAATTGAAATTCTTACAAAATCTATATCATTGCTTGAAATCATGACAAATGGTGAAATTGGTTTGAATTCTTTTTGGAAACCCTTGTTGTTTGCTTTGGCAAATACCATTGTTTTTGAACTTGAATGCAACATGTCTTGCATGCAAAACATCGTGTCACACGTTTTCATAAAATAAAACTCCTTGATTCTCTTTTACTTAATTGAGTTGCATAAAGTTGCTTATATGATTATGCATATGTTTTTGTGCTATGAGCTCTCCTAGCCAAATGCATACCTATTATGGGAGACTCTCTTTGCCTATCTCATGACAAAAAGGGGGAGAAAGGTTGTGAGAGATAGTGTCTTTGACATCATGTTTAGGGGGATTTAAGAGCAATCATTTATGGGGACTATTGCATTGCTTAGCATGATTACATTATTTGATTGTATTGGTTCAATCTATTACGGCTATTGCAAATGTTTTTTTTGTGTTGATTACGGTTATTGAAAGCACCTCTCGCACACTTGTTCTTGGAAGGTATTTTTGTTTGTCTTGTTGATTGTGTGTAGGTTGGAATTTTTCTACAAGCTTTGGATTGACTTGAAGATGTTCAAGACTTAGATTTTAGGCCTTATTGTAATGTAGAAAATTTTGTTGACGAACTTTCTTTTGTAATTGTGAGGTCGCTTTGTGAGTGATGGTTTTGTCACGAAATAGCCAAAGGGGGAGATTGTAAGTTCCTCATATTTTTATTGGCTCATTTTGTTCCACATTGGGGATTTGCTTGTAAGGGTAGATTAGGCCTCATTGTTCGTGATCAAGCTTCAATGGCATCGTCAAATTCAAGGGTGCTTCAAGAAGGTATATCACTTGTTTAACTCTTTGAAGAGATTTTGCTATACACACACACACACACACACACACACACACACACACACACACACACACACACACACACACACACACACACACATACACACTATATTCTTATGCATGTTTATTCATCTTGCATTGTGCCTATTTTACCTACATGTGTGCATCCTACTTATCTCTTGCTTGCTTGCGTAATGTGTCCCTTAGTCTTGCCTTTGTCCCTTATGACCTTTGGAAAATCAGGGAGTGTGCAAGTCTGCTACCCACACACAAAGCCGATGCGTTCTGCGCCACTTCATGTCGTCGTTCCTCCCGCGACCTCTCCGTTGGAACTTTCTCCTGTAGTTTTCATAGGACATCTTGTCGTCGCTCTTCCCACGACAGCTTCCGTAGAAGACGCAGTTCTTGGGCCTGATCTGTTTGTGCGCGGGTAAGTGCGTGGGAGAGTGCGCGGGTCACCCTACCCACGCACTGCGCTAGTTTTGGGCAGTTTAGCATTTTCCACTGCAACTCTTTTTTCCACTATATATATGTCATCTTCTTTCCCATTCAGACCTAAAGCTTAAAATTTCATAACCTTGAATAGGAAAAGAGTGTCTTGCAAGGAAAGCCGCCAAGATTCAATCTTTATTGTCCAAAACCCAAATACCCATCTTTCATTCATGGATTAAACATCATCTAGCTTCATCTAGGATGTATTCTTGCATGGGTCTGCATCAAAGCACATGCATTGGTAAGTAGAACACCATATCCATTCATTCATGTGTTCTAACTTAACAAGATAGCTCATTTATGACTTGTTTGCATCAATATTGAGCTTTTTATCTTTAAGATGACATATTTACGTGTTTATTGGGTGTTGTATTGCGATAGCTATTGCATCTAGGTTTGCATTTATTTCATATAGCTAAGTTATATGTATGACATATAGCAACATGATATCTAGGATTGCTTGAATCATTCATACATGATTAGATAAGCATTAATTGTGTTGACCTAGCATTTATGCATTTAGAATATTTTCATATTCACTTTAGGTTGCATATCTCTTTTCTTAAGAGTTAAGTCTTGTTTGTGCCGTGGGTAGTATACAAGCAAGAGCCTAAAATCAATATTAAAGGCATGCGGGTAGCAAGAACGGATTAGTAACCGATTATGTGTGATGTGGTCAACCTAGGTTGTAATTGTTTTTGTAAATAGTGGATTTGAGGGTTCGATTGGTGATTAGGCCTGTGAGTTTTTACCCAGTTGGAGGGTTTCTTATGTAAATCATATCATTGTGTCATTCTTTTATTCCGCATTTATTTTATGGCAATGATTGATTGTGTTAGAGATTTGGGGTTGTGTGTTTAATTTTGATTAACTGAAAAGATGGCAATTAATTTGGTTAAAACCTATTCACCCCCCTAGGTTAGTTTAATCACTCTTAGAGTATTTTCAGCTAATAATTTGTTTTTCTTAAAGGAAACAATCAAAGGCAAGGAAGAGGAGTTGGCAATCATGAAGGCCAAGGAGCTTGAGTACATCAGGGAGATTGGTGTGACCAAGCAAACTATCAAGGGCTTAATCATATGAGCTATCAAACTTGATAAGGTGATAGAGCTTGGTAAACTTCATGGAGATTCAAGTGGCTTAGGCTTTGTAGACGAGCAAGTAGAGTCTCCTACAACTAAGTGCAAGTCACGAAGGAACAAACGGATTTCAATGACCAATTCTTCCAAGGTCAAGAGCAAAATCAAGAAAAGTAAGGAGCCTTTAGCATTGGTACACTCTCATCTAAATGGTGACTTTTATGAATTTATTCCGGTTTGTCATTATTGTATTGTGGTTGGTCACATTAGGCCTAAATGTTATGAATACATTAGGCAATGCAAACTTTGAATTGTGCATCATGAAAATGATAGTAAAAAGTTGCCTAATCATTCTCCTAAGCATGTGGTTAAATCTGTTAGGATTATGCTCAATAGCAAGAGTGTAATATTGTAATTGACAATCTTTTCATATAAATAAAGTGATTTCTGATTCTGCAAAATCTTATAGCATTTATAATTATAATTTTCAAGGTAAATAATCATAAGGTCAAAAGACTATGAGATATGAAGAATTGTTTGTACATCCGGATATGTATGAGGTAGACACAATTCTTTAGTTAGTCTTGAATAATGTTCACAACTTAAGTTAAAGGTTGGGCACCTCTATCTTGATAAAGTTGTAGAATTCTTTTACCAGCATTTGAGTGGGATCAAATGAGTTATGATGAGTCTAAAATCATCGAAAGGTTTTCGAGTAAAAGAATCTAGTGCACTGGGTGCATTGAACTGGATCACAATGAAATACTTTATCTAAAACCGTCACTAGATATAAGTCTTTTCATTAAAGAGGACAATCGGAGAGTCTAAATCCTGAGATAAATGATGGACTTATGGTTGCAAGTGTTATCATTTGAGCTATCAATGAGTACGATTATATAGCATAGTCTATCCTCGATAGTTTGGTGGTATTCATTTGTTAATCGATAGAGGACTTCATTTATAGATATGGACATCGTGGCTCCATTTGTTAAATGAGAGAATAATATCATCATATGGATGTTTTGAGGTATTGGATACTAATCTCAACGTTGAGTTTTCAATAATGATTATTGAAGACATGGCTTCTGGACAAGTCAAAATATCCAAGTTCAAAATGTGGTCATATGAGGAAATATGGTAACTTGGAGAGCTATAGGCGGTCTATGAGCTCTTGGCGATTACTGATATTATTCACGAGGATACACCATCTCCTATAAGATTGTCTAGGGTATGAATGAGAAACATCTCCTTATTCTATCTTTATTTAAGAGTTCAATTTTAGCTCTTTAGTGGAATGAGTTAAAATTAATAGATCGGACCTAAGTGAATCATTTGTTGATTGTGATTAGGTTATGTCTATTGAAGCTTAAATTTAGATAGCCCGCCAAGATCCATAATCCACACGTACTTGCATGGATCACTTGATATATTCTACCAGACCAATTTATGGGTCCATCTAGAACTGCATTTAATATATTAAGAATATAATATGTCTATTATTTATTTAATGGGCTGCACTATTATATTAATATATTAAAAGGAGACATGTAGGCTTGTTTCTTTTAGTAAGAATAAGTCTGGTTCACATGTAGGCTTTTATTTAAAGTCTAATGGATTAAATAAAATAAGAAAAATAATATTGGGCCCATATATATATGGTATGGGTGGCAAGGCTAAATAAAATAGCCCAAGATATTATTTTATTTTATTGTTTTGATTAAATGGGAATTAATTAATTATTTAATTAATTAATAGTTTAAATCAAAATCTTTTCCTGATCAGTAAATTAAATACTATGTGTTGGATTAGGGTTGGAATTCTTTTAAGTGATAGGAGTCCTAATGTGGTAAGGATTAAGTCCACATACACTCCTTATTATACAAAGAATTCGGCCACCACTAGTCCTACAAGGGTTAGGATTCTTGAATTGATAGGAATTAGGGAAAGGGATAATTCCTTTTCAAGTAAGGAAATTCACCAACCCTAGATTTCCTATTCAATAAATTCGACCAACCCTACTTGGCGAAGGAGAAAATTCGGCCAACCTATAAATATAAGGTTATAAATTTTCTGCCACCAAGAAGAAGCAAAATAGAGAGAGATTTTTGTTTGTTTTGAAAATAAAAAATCCTACTCTATACACATAGATTTTCGGCCAAGAAAGAAAAAGAAAATAAGTTCTCATTCGATAGTGCACTTACAAGCCTTTAACATCAAAAGGTTTTGTGCACACTTTCGATTTAGGGTTACGCGAGTTTCAATCATATTGATTGTGAATTCAAAAGTGACCGGAACTATTTTTTAGGCTCTTGGTGTTTTACTATTGAAGATCAAGATCAGAAATTCCATACATCCATTCTAAGGTAAGCAATTCAAAGAAAAAAGGAGACCACGCTCCTAGGTGATTCACGTACGTGCTAGGATTGAAGATCTTGCGGATTACCATCGACGTAAGTCAATCGGATCACGCGACAAGAGGTATTTAACTCTAACCGTATATTTGAGTTTAATTAATTAAAGGGTTAAGGTTCAAATCTTTAGAAAAATTTTAAACTATACAAAAATTATTTTTTCGCCTTCCGCTGCGGTTTTTAGTTAATTTTTCCCTACAAAATCAAGAGTCATAAATAACATCTCTAAGTTTATCCCGGTTTGTTGTTTTTGAAATGGTATAGGGCATATTAAACCTAGATGCCATGAGTATATTAGACAATGCAAACTTGGGAATGAGATGCATGCTAGTGAGCTGAGAAAATCTTATTTGAATGTTTCTAAACATGATAATTACTTTGATGCTTTGTACGATGTGCATATTGTCAATAATCATGTAAAGAAACATACTAGGAATGCTTTGGTTAAAATGCATGATGTGAAAAAGGCTCCTAATCATTCTTCTAAACATGTTTCCAATGATAACACTTTGAATGTTTTGCATGATAATGATAATCATGTGAAGAGGAATGTCAAGAAGATTTGGGTGAAAAAGAGTGTTTCACATGCTCATATGCATAGTTGTTGACGACGATTTTTTGGATTATGTAAATTAAATTGTGCATGATACAAGTTATATGTAATTTACGATTATGTAAGAAATCGAAAAGAGCAAAAGAAGAATAAAGCAGACAAGATTTTACGTGGAAAACCTTAAAGGGAAAAAACCACGGTTACCGGCGACGGCAAGAAGAAAATCCACTATGAATAAGTTGTTACAAGCTCAATCTTACTTGCTCTCTATAATATCTGATGATTCGTGAACCCTTTTGGGGTGTTTTTAGGGTCTATTTATACATGTATAGAGCCCTAATTCTCAGAGTACAAGTAAAAGAAAGGTGGTAGTCACTCAATAAAATTCTTACTTGTTGGAGTCGTTTTAATCACATCAAGACTTTTGCCTATTCTGAATTCTGATAGCTCTAAGGAAATTTGCTTCCTTATCAGCGTTTGCTTCGTGATATCTTATTTGAATAAGACTCTTCTTTTATATATTTTAGTCGTGATTGCATTGAATTCAACGTTATCAACATGTCATGCATCTGAGCGTATCTAGAAATTTCCCACGTGTCGTTTAGCCGACCGTCTTCCAAACTCGACCTGGTCTCTTTTACCCCCGACCAGGGATCTACACCCGATCGGATAGCTAGACCTCGATCATTTGGATTTCCCCTATCGTATTATTTATTTGACCAGTCCAATTACCTTGGTAGGACCTTTTTCATCTGACCATCTAAGTAATCCTAATCAGCATTGTGGGGTTATTTTCTAGCCATCTAAAGTTCGCTTAGTTTAGTCAACAATTATTGACACATCACTTATTATCCCCGTGAAACACGATGTTTATGCTGACATGCCATCTTTCCAGATTTTACAAATAATAATACCATCTTAAACATTCAAACCGAGCATCTCGCTCAGTAAAGAAAACTCGCTCGGTGAGATATGTTTAACTCGGGAGTCTTTAGTCATGTAGTTCATTAATGCTTGTTAATGCTTGACAACTAGTCTTTAATTGTAACCGCAAACGTTTGATTTGCCTAGGTGACTTGACGTGTATGACGCAACTGACGGCTGCGGTTCAAAGTTCAAATGGCGCGTGATCTCCGGGATTCGCACTCCAACAGCCACTCGCATGACGTCATTCCTATTTATATATATTTTTCAAATCGCTTCGCTTCCCTCTTACGTAACTTTTTCCTTAAACTTCAAAAACCATTTCTCCTCTGAAAACTTCTCTTCGTTTTAACGTCTTTTCAAGGTTCTTCATCTTCCTCAAATCTTCAACTTCGTTTGGTTTCAACATTCTTGTCTATTCATTTTAAACATCAGGTATGGAACCTATTACCCGTCATCGATTTGTTGAGTTATTGATGTGTGCTATTGCAATTGGTGATAAAGAAAATGCTACTAGGCTTGAATTTATCTTAGGAGGGCATTCTCGAAACTTTTCTCCTTTAGTTCAAACTGTAGCCCTCAACATTGATTATTCGGTTGCTCACCCTGAATTTCAACCTTCATCTTTTGATTCAAATGTTGCTAACCCATATGTTGCTTCTCCTGGTACATACCAGATATATCGAAGACAGCTAGATTCGTTCGGGATAGCGGACCAAGCTCAAGGGATTCTGCTTCTATAGACCTCAAAATTACATCCCAACTGTTGAAGATGGAAGAAGTTCATAGGAGGCGTCGAGCCCATTTGTTGCGATTCTTAGCGAAACAACCAAGCGCTTTCGATAGCGAGGTAAATGTGGTCGGTGAGTAGGAGATCATAAAGTATAGTGAGAGATTTGATCTCCTCCGATCGGCTCAACTCTTTATGAGTGGGGATCAGGCTATTTCGAATCCCCCTCTGGGTGCTGTAGTTATTTATGAGGCGATGCTCATGTCTGAGGTCATGCTGCCCCTTCAATCTTTCATTGTCCTATTCCAAGCTGGAGTCGAGATTGCTCCTACTCAGCTTTCACCAAACTCTTATCGAGTCCTTATGAGTTTGTGTCACTTGTGGAAGCAAATTGGTGCCAAGTATCCCTAGACTCCACAAGAGATTCGCAATCTATACTTTGGGTCAGTCAGACAACGGAGGTACTTTTCATCTTCAGTTTAGCTCAATCAGCCATTGGATTCCCGAGGGATATAACTAGTGACCCACACCCCATCCAGCTGGGATAACAAAGGCTTTATCTGGGGCTTCCCACCTCCAACAAATATTGGAAGAACAACTGGTTCTTCGTTCTGGGTGAATGGGGCAAGACCGTAGTCATCGATCCTAGCCAGGAATTAGCTAAGCAGAGTGTTCACAGGTATTTTTGCAGTCCCGAGCTGTGGAACAGAACTCATGCTACACTCACTGAGGATCAGGCCAAAAATGTGGTCAAAGCCGCTCAGACAACTTGGGAGGCCAGAGATCGGCGAATATTGTTCGTCGAAAAAGAATTTCAGATCTGGGATTGTTTCCTCCTGTCTCGATTTGACGCAAATGCTATCGGTATTACTTTTTCCAAACCTTAATTTTTCTAAGTTAATTTTTACTCATTCTGATGTTCTTTCAATGGCTCAGTGTATGAGATGGACATCGTAGCAGGCGAGCAGGCCGAGAAAATTAAGAACCTTGACAAAGTTAGCCGAGCAGAAGCTGCTGCCCAGCTAGCTCAGGGGATTGCTCCCTCCCCTCGGCCCCCTCCCCCAACAGGTCATGGTCGAGCACTCTTATGAGCCTGATCCCAACACATCTTCAAACGCTCCTGATCGGGAAAGAGAGAGCAGACCCTCTGATCGGGTCAATGAACAGAAAAGGTCTCCTAGAGGTGCAAAGAGGAAACTTACCAAGGAAACGGATGGTCGTCACGTGACCAAACCTTTTAGGAGATCCTCGGTCAGTAAAGTGACCAAAACTGTTGAAGGTTTTTCTGCCTTTGATATTGTTCGAAGAGGGAAGAAAACTGAGTCAATATAAGGCCTAGGAGCTCATCAGACTGGAGTCAAACCGATGATCATTGAAGAAGATGATGAGGATCAAGACACGCTGACTCATCTGATCTGCAGAGAACAACGATCAAAAAAAGGAAATGATCTCGTGTCAACTCCATCTGGATTTTCCATTCCATTACATGATCAACCCAAATTGGATGATCAAGCTACTGCGGGGGTCATCAGATAGGCTACTTTTCAACAAACTCAATCTCCTCTTTTGGCTAAGCCAGCTATCCTTCAAACTGACCGTCCAACCTGTCAAGTTTCTGGTAACTCTCCAAAGCAGTGTGCCGGTAAAGCCTCGATGCAATATTTTGTCAAACGTCAGATAGTCTTTACTGACTCGGATTCTAACGAGAGGCAAGCTAGACCTGAAGAGGTATCAGTCGATCTGCCTGCTCCTGAAGATAATTTGTCTGCCTATGAGACTGATTATGTTGATAAAGTTTCCATATGGCTGGGCCATCCTTCTAGGCGCTTGCCTAATGTTGTCATGGCCCTCTTTATAAGCAATGCTGAGGCGGGCCTATCGGGTGCAGCTGATCAAGAACAAACTGCTGCCACGCTCCCGATGACTGCTCCTGAGGCTACTCCTCATGTTCTAAGTTCAATCCCAACTGATCAACAACCTCATGGCCCAGAGGTGACAACACTTCCTGTTGCGATGGGTACTCCTATCTTGGAGGAGATATTGGTAGACCCCTTTAACATCCTGAAGTCCATGTCCGCTTGAAAGGGCTATGTTGGGGAAGGTTATTGGACTGACTTCCAAAATGCTAGTGACGCGGAACGAGTCTGTGCAATTTATAATAATGGCATATATGTATGTGCTTCTTACTGTCCTGTTGTTTAATCTGGTTTTAGGTTTTACAATCATAACTTGTTTCTTTTCTTTTTAAGGCCATGAAGAAGATGACCATGGCCATGATAGCTAAGAAGAAACAAGCTGCTGAAATCTCTCAGCTGAAAAAGGAGCTCGAGAAAAGAAAGAAGGCGACCAGTTCTGCCTCAGCCAGTGAATCGAAACTGAGCCTTTGAAAAGAGGCTGAGGCAGCGTGAGGTGACTGAAGCGGTCCTAAGGAAATTTGTCTCCACTGCTGAGACCCGAGCTAACACACCCATGGACAATCTTACCAATCTTACCAATCTTACGAAGAAAAACACTCAGCTTGAAGCAAACTTATCTAAAGCCAAACGACGGTGCGCTGAGTTAGAGCAAAAGCTTGTCCTGGCCGAGCAGGCGACTATCAATTAAGAAGCAGAAGCTCGAGCTGCTAAGGAGACTTTGGCAGCTTCCCATCAATCTATGCTCGAAGCTTAACAGGGATCTGAGGAGGCCAAGCTTCGTTATGAAAGGCTAGCTGAAGATCTAAAATAACAGAAGGTTAGGGTGGAGGTGCTTTCCCTAGAGGCCAAACTGGCCCTTGAAGTTCAGAGCGTTGATCGCTTTAAGAGGTTTCCTACATTCGAGGCAGTCATGCTATGGGAACTGGAACGAGGGCTTGCCACTGTTAGAATTTTCTTTGGGGGTAAGGAGAGGTATACTGGAGAGGCTTGCCGAAAATGGGATCGGACGATCAAAAAGCATAAGGCTAAATCCCTAAATGCGATAAGGAACCAGAAGATGAGATGGAGGGCTTATTGCAAATCTATTAGGAAGAACCCCCATGTAATGCATCTAGAGCTCCCCTCTAAATCTTCGCTGGTGACCTTTCATACGGGTGAGGAGAGTGGTGCAACCTTCAAAGGTGTTGATGCTTGACCTTTGCCTGAGACTGATTACTTTCCTTTTATCGCTGAAGATTCTGAAGATAACATTTGCTGGCCAGATTTTGGAGATCTGACCAAGGGCTATGCAGAAGAAGACAAACCCCCTATCAACTCTAGACCTGGTGGCCCCTCGAGAACCCCTGGAGCTTGATCTATCCTATATCTTTTGTTTTGCCACATATCTTGTAAAATTTTCCTATATCACGGTATGAATGATTGCTTCATTCTTAATGATTCAGATCTTCATTTACTTATATGGACTCTTTTATTTTAACCAACCATCTTTGCTGATCGTCGCTTCTAATTTAATCAGTTATCTCGTTAACCAACTGTGACTGGTTCGATTGATCATGTTTTCAACTGATCAAACTTGATCAATTACTAACCCAACCAGTTATATTACTTAACTGATCGAACTTGGCTAAACTAGTTTCGTTTCAAATCAACTATCTTTGATTCGTTCAGTTATCTTTTTAACTATTCGTTATTGACCCAGTCAATTACCTTCTTGATTGACTGAACTTGGTTTGGTCTGTTTAACTACTAATTAGCCTTTGATTATCCCGATCAGTTGTCTAATCAACTGACTGAGTTTGGTTTGGTTAGCTTGTGATTGAAAATATCTAATCAACTCTCTTTCCCTCTCTTTTAAATATCTCTGTCCCTCTCATTTCGTTCTAAGAAGAAAATTTAAAAAATAGAAGTGCAGAATTTTCTCTCCAATTTTCTCATCTTCCAAATACCATATCTCTCTCATTTCTTATCCGATTTGAGTGATTCAAGTTGGAGAATCATTGCATTGAAGTCCCCTACCTTCTCCAAGTTAGTTATCATCCATTTATTCAGGTTTTGTGGTGTTTCTACACTCAAAACCGAAACTGCACGAGATTACAAGGTGTTGATCTATTCTTTGTGTTTTGATCTTCAAAGTCTTCAATTACCTTGGGTTTTCTTCTTCTATATGTATGTGTTACTTGGAAAAATGCATTTGAGAAGTTGAGCTTCAATTATAGGATAATCTTGTCTAATTAGAGACTTGAATGTGAACTATTTTTTCTTGAAATCTAGGTTTCCACATGTTTGTGGGTTGTATTGTGATTAGCTTATTATCTAGAGCTATTTGTTTTTTTATTGACTTTATTTTCATGATTGATAGCCTCATCATGTGCTAGGACACATTAGTTGAACATATCTAGGATTAGCACATTTGATTTCATATTTAGAGCTGTTGACGGTGATTTTTCGGATTATGTAAACTTGATCACACGTCACGCAAAATATATAGAATTGACAATGGTTTTATGAATAAAAAAGAAATAACTAAAATCATGCAAGCAAGAATTTAAGTGGAAAACTCATAAGGGAAAAAACCATGGTTGCTGATAACGGAGTGAAAGCAATTCACTATAAAAAAATTGTTACAATCTCCACCTCACTTGCTCTCTTGAAAATTATGTGAGTCGTGAACCCTTTTTTGGGTCTTTTTAGAGTCTATTTATATATCCATAGAACCCTAATTCTTGGAGCACAAGTAGAAGAAAATATGGTAGTAACTTAGCAAAACTCTGGCTTGTTGGATTCGTTTTAATCTTCTTTCCTGTTTCGTATCACTTAGTATTTCAAATATGTCAAATCTCTTGCCTATTTAAGATTTTGATATCTTTAAGGAAATTCATTTCCTTATCAGAATATGCTTCATGAAACCTTGTTTGAGGAAGATTCTTTCTTTGCATATTTGAGTCGTTATTGCAATGAATTCTGTGATACTGGTGTGTCCACGTGTTGTTTAGCTGACCATCTATCAAACCCGATCAACTTTCTTTCGCCTTCGACCAGGGAACTAAACCAGATCGGGTAACCAAAACCCCGACCAATTTGGGTTCCCCCGATCATCTTCTTTATTCTGATCACCACAATTAATTTTGGCTAAGTATTTTCAACCTGACCATCTAAGTAATCTTGACCAAATATAAGGGAACAATGTTGTGGTCATTTTAAGTTGGTTTAGTAACTATGGACGAGTCATCGAAATGGGGCATTTATGCTGACGTGTCATTATTCCAGATTTTACCAATAAAAATACCCTCTTAAACATTCAAAACTGAGCATCTCGTTCAATAAAGAAGACTCCCTCGGTGAGATATGTTTAACTCAGAAGTCTTTTTTCGTATAGCTCATTAATGTCTATTAATCCTTGACAGCTTGCCTTTTAATTCTAACTACAAACTTTTGATTTGCTTAGGCGATTTGACGCTCATGACGTAACTGACGGCGGCGGTTCAAATTTCAAATGGCGCGTGATCTCCGGGATTAGCACACCAACCACCACTTTCAAATGACGTCATCTTCGCCTATATACATTTTCAAAACCCTTCATTTTCCCTCTCACGCAATCTTTACATTCTCTTCTCTCGAAACTTTTCTTCACTTAATCTTCTCTGAAGCTCTTCGTCTTCTTCAGACCTTCAATTTGGTTGGCGTCAACGCCTCATCCCATCCATTTTAATCATCAGGTATGAATCCTATTACCCATCATCGATTCGTTGAGTTATTGATGTGTGCTATTGAAACTGGCGATAAAGAAAATGCTGCTAGGATTGAATTTATTTTAGGGGGCGTTCTCAAAATTTCTCCCCTCCAGTTCAACCCATAGCTCTCAACCTTGATTATTCAGTGGCTCATCCTGAATTTCAGCCTTCATTTTTTATTCGAATACTGCTAACCCAAATGTTACTTTTCCTGATACATACTCAGATATGTCAAAGACAACTGGATCCGGTCGGGGTAGCAGACCAAGCACAAGGGATTCTGCTGCGATAGACCTTATAATCCCATCTCAACTGTTAAAGATGGAAGATGTCCCTAGGAAGCATCAAGCTGATTATTAAAGTTCCCAGCCGAACAACCAAGCACCTTCGACTCAGAGGTGAATGTGGTAGACATACAAGAGTTAGTGAAGTATAGCAAAAGATTTGATCTCCCTTGGTTGGCTGAACTATTCCTGAGTAGCCAATGCATAATCTGGAATCCCCTTTAGGGTGCTGTGGCCGTTTACAGAGCGATGCTCACATCCAAGGTCACACTGCTCCTACAACCTTTCATTGCCCAATTCCTTGCTGAAGCATGAATTGCTTCTGCCCAAGTCACACCAAATTCTTATTAGGTTCTTATGAGCTTGTGGCACTTGTAGAAGCAAATTGGTGTCAAGTACCCCCCGACCCCATACGAAACTCGCAATTTCTACACTTTGGGTCTGTTAGACAATAGGGGTACTTTTCATCTACAATCCAGCTCGATCAGCCACTAGATTCCCTAAGGGTATAACCAACAACCCACTCCCCCATCCAGCAAGGATCACAACGGCTTCATCTGGGGTTTCCTTACTTCAAACAAATATTGGAAGAATAGTTGGTTTTTCGTCAGAGGTGAATGGGGCGAATCTGTGATTACTGACCCTCATCAGGAACGAGCTAGAAACATCGTTCCCAGGCACTATTACAGTCTTGAACTATGGAAGAAGACTTCTGCACTGCTCACAGACGATCAGACCAAGAACGTGGTCAAGGCCGCTCAGACAATTTGAGAGGCCAGAGATCGGCGGGTGTCGTTCGCTAAGAAGGAACTCCTATAGCTGAGATTGTTCCCTCCTATCTCAAATTGCCACAAACACTGTAAGTGTTGCGTCTCCCCAATCTTGATTTATCCAGGTTATATTTGCCTTTTCTGATGTTCTGTTAACTATTCAGTGTATGAGATGGACATCGTGGCCAACGATCAGGCCAAGAAAATTAAGAACCTTGATAAAGTTAGTCGTGCAGAGGCTGCTACTCAACTGGCTCAAGGGATCGCTTATCCCCAACAGGTCATGGTTGAGCACACTTATGAGCCTGATCCTAATGCGTTTTCAAGTGCTCTTGATCGTGAAAGATAAAAGAGATCCCCGGTCAGGAAAGTGACCAAAATAGCAGTGGGATCCTCTGCCTCTGATGCTGCTCGTAAAATGAAGAAGACTGAAATAGTGAAAGGCCTGGGAGCTCATTAGACTAGAGTCAAACCTATAACTCTCGAGGAGGAAGATGAGGATCAGGATACGTTGACTGATCTAATCTAATCTGCAGGGAACAACGATCAAAGAAAGGAAACGATCGTTCATCTTCTCCATCTGCTATTCCACCACCTGATCAACCTAGAGTGGATGATCAAGATACTATTGGGTTAGAAAACATGCTACCCCCTATCAAACTCAGGCTCCACTTATGGCTAAACCAGCTCCTCTCCATTCTGACCATTCAGCCAGTCAGTTTCCCATTAGCTCTCTTGTGCAGCGTGCTGGCAAAGTCCCAATGTAATTTTCTATTAAACGTTAGATAGTATTTACCGACTCAGATTCTGATGAGGGGCAGACCTTCCTTGAAGAGGCGTCAACTAATCCACATGCTCCTCAAGCTGAAGATAATCTGACCGACCAGGGTGCAGATCATACTGACAAAATTACCCTTCGATTGGGTCGTCTCCCTGAGGCCTGTATGAATGTCGGAATGAGCCCTTCTATAGGTGTAATCGAGGCGGGTTCATCGGGAGCCAATGATCAGGGGCACATTGATGCTGCCCCCATGGAGGCCACTTCTAAAGCCACCTTGATTGCCTCTAGGGAATCCCCGACTGTTCATCAGGCCCAAAGTCATGAGGTGGTAAAGTCATCTGCCATTACAGGCCCTTCTGGATCAAGGAGGCATCGGTCAACCCTCTTGATACGTTAAAGACCATGTTTGCAGGCAAAGGCTATGTTGGAGAAGGCTATAGGAAGGAGTTCCGGGATGCCAGTAATCACGAGCAAGTTCGCACAGTTTACAACAACGGTGTATAAGTAAGTATCTTTTATTTTCTTCATCGACCTCTTCTATTTTTGGCTTATTCTCATAATTTGTCTCTTTTCTTTTCAGGCCGTGGAGGAGCTGACCAGGGTCATGATCGTTCAGGAGAAACAGGTTGCTGAATCTCCCGACTAATGAAGGAACTTGAAAGGGGGAAGAAGACATTTGATTCTGCTTCGGCCAGTGAGTCAAAACTAAAGAAATCATATGAAGAAAGGCTGAAGCAGTGTGAAATGACTGAAACAGTTTTGAGGAAAGCTGTGTCTACCACTAAAACCTGAGCTGACTAAGGCTAAGTAGCGATGCGCTGAATTGGAGCAAAAACTAATCCTGGTTGAAGAAGTTGTTGCCAGTCAAGAGGCGGAAGCTCAAGCTGCCAAACAGACTCTGACCGCCTCTCAACAGTCCATGCTTGAGGCTCAAAAAGGATCTGAGGAGGCTAAGCTGCGTTATGAAAGGTTGGCTTAAGATCTAAAGCAACAGAAAGTTAGTGTGGAGGTGCTTTCTCAAGAGACCAAGTTAGCCCTCGAGGTCCAAAGGGTTGATCGATACAAGAGGTCTCCAGCTTTCGAAGTAGTTATGTTGAAGGAGCTAGAGCGAGGGCTGGTCACAACACAGATGTTTTTTGGAGCCAAGGAAAGGTCATCCAATGAAGCTCGTCGTAAATGGAATCAGACGATCCAAAAGCATAAAATCGAGTCCATGGGCGCAATAAAGAATCAGCTAATGAGATGGTGTTAGTTCTTGAGTTTTGTGTTGACATAATTCTATATCAAAATGACATTTGCTTTGTATTGATTAGTTGTCTAGGATTTGTGGATAATCAAGCTTCAAGGAAGATTGGACAACATTCAAGCAAAGTGGTGGCTTCAAGAGGATTAAAGCTAATTTGCTTAGCAAAAGGTAAACCGAGACCTCTTTCCTCTTGCAAGGCCTAGGCACACATATACATTGCATTCATATGTGTCCCTACATTATTGTGCAAAATTTGGTTTAACACAATCCACACACTTATACATGTATGCACATGTATTAGACTTAAAGTTGACAATTTGCATAAATTGCATGTTCTAGGATTAGTTCTAAGAAATAGCATACTTGTATGTTTTTGTGTTTATATGTAAATGAACCTGATTTTGAGCTTATATAATTCCTCATTGAGTTCCAATTAATTTGGTTACTCATTCATTGAGTTTCAAGTTCAAATTAGGTGGTTAAGAAACTTTCTATGATTTTATCATACATGGTTTTCAACCATGATTTCCAAGTTGAATTCCATATTTTTTTGTAAAAGGTTTCTTGATGACTTTTGTATATGAGGGAGTTTCGGTTAGTAATCAAAAAACGAATTTGAATTCGGAGTTCAAAGGCCAAAGATATGGCTGAAATAAAAACAGTGCGCAAGAGGGATGAGGGGTGCCAAGCACCTCCCTCCCGTGGAGGCGCTTGGCCTCCACGGGAATGGAGGGCTGCTGGTCCCGTGGGGCCCACGGGCCTCCATGGGGATCCAGCATGGCAGCCCCCCATTGGATGGTGAAATTACTTCCTTTCTTACCTCTTTAAATATCAAACTTCTCTTTCATTTCATTTCAAGAAGAAAATTTGAAAAACAAGTGCAGAATTTTCTCTCCAAGTTTTCTCATCTTCCAAACACCATAACTTTCTCATTTGGAGTCCGTTTTGAGTAATTCAAATTCGAGATTCATTGTCTACTGATCGGATTATTTTTTACCTATTTGAGGTCCCCCATTTCCAATGGTTTGTCTCAGTTTTCGAGCATATTTTTGTATATAATATTTTGTTTGAGACTTGTATAGGTACATATTCCCTACCATGGGTTTTCGAGCTTAAAGTTTAGATTGGGAGGCAAAATGAGCAAAACAAGAGAATAATTGGAAGATGTAGATTTGCCGCGCCTCATCGTTGATATAGACCATGAAGTGATCTAAGCCCAATCGTGGCCAAGAAAATCTAGATGTCTCCATGGTTGATCCATAGTCAAAATACCAGACTGCAACACCAAGACCGCGTGCATGAACCCCTCTAATTTTTCGACAGCTTATGGGCTAAAATTGTGTGGGCCTGTATAGAACATCCGACTTATGGGTGCCGTAACTCCCTCCTCCGATCGAAACACATTGAGATCTTTATATATTCAGAAATGTACAGAAGTCTAGTTCTTATAACTTTTTACGGATTGCGATTCTAACCTTTCTGGAGGAAGTTATGCCCATTTGAGTAACTGGTGCGCAAAGCGGAAATGGCATTCGGCGGGCAACAAAACCGCCGTTCTGACAGCCAAATTAGGACAATAGGTTTCTTCACCAATTCAGCGGGCAAAATGGCTGGCACCATGGCCGCCGTTTTGACCGCACACGGCACCTGGAGGTCGCATTTTTACCCGAAACTGAGGGGCATTTTCGTCCCTTCACTACCAATTCATACCCTAACCTCCCAACACTATATAAACACATTTTCCTCTCCTCTCTTCATAATTTTTTACAGACTTCTTCTTCCCCAAACTTCTTCTTCTTCATTTTCTTCATTTCAAAAGAGAGAGAGAGAGGAGCTTCCAAGAGCATCCATGGAGGTTTTTCCTCCATGGATGTCTCTCCCACACCATTTCTACCCATCACCCACCACATTTGAGAGTTGATTGCAAGGAGATAGGAGTGGTCTATGACCAATTTTGAGCTAGGGATTTATGGAGCACTTGGAGGGATTTCTTCAAGGGTTGTCTCCTTTAAACTCATTCTCTTTGTATTTCATGTTTTCTTAATTGTGTAAACCCCCATTTGGGAATATTTGTAATCCTACATTTTGGTTATTTATATATGATGATTTTATATTTATTTGGGTCTTGTTTCATTCTTGTTATTATTATTATGAATTAATCTCTTATTGTGAATTACATGTGTATGGATGATTTGAAATTAATATGTATTCAAGATTGGGATTAGGAGTAGATTAGTGTAATTTAGGAGTAGATTAATGAAACATCCCATGATTGTGTGTATGTTGATGGATACTTAGAAATGCTATGTTAGGATCAATTTGAGTGTATGAGAATTAGTTGGGGTTATGCTTTTGGAAGGGCCTTTCCGGGGTATGATCTTGATTAATAGCTCTCAAGAGTGGAAATAACTTATTTTATACATGGCTTGCTAGAATAGGTTTTGGTTATTTGTTTTGTGCTAAAATGGGTCCTTGGCTATGTCTCAAGCTAGGGGCTCTAGGTGAGTTATGGTTGGGGACGAATTTAGTATATCCACTTGTGGGATTTTTATCCATGTCATTGGACCTAACGTTGCCATTTTACATTACCTAGTTAGTATTGGGGCTCAATCTGGCTTTGGTTTGTAGAATTGGTTCACAAATGTCGGTTGCGGTTTCATGTTTGAGAGGATCTCGACACACTCTTCAACCTTTAGCTCAAATGAATGGATACCCTAAGTTGGATTTAGGCTTGAATAAACCCTTGACTTGAGTGAATGTGCTTAAGTGTTCAACCATCTAATAGATATGCCTTTGTGTTTGGTGAACTTATTGCCCCTTGTGTGACCACTTTCATGCATCTCTTCAATCCACCATTTTATTATTTCTCACTTAATCACCATTCTCACCTTTCCACATTCTCTTTGTTTGCATTATTTTCCTTTACATTTTCTACACACACACACACACACACAACACCACTTCACACACCATTCTCACCTCTCCACATTCTATTTACATGCTTTCCCTAAACTCTAAAACTTGAAACGGTTAACAAACACATCCCTGCGGAACGATACCCTTGCTTGCACGATGTACTAGTTTTATTTCTATATATGTCCTTTGACTCGTGCCTTATAGCAAGGTTGATTTTATTATAAATATTTGACTATATTTCCAACAACATAAAAATAGAATTGTCATCTACCAGTCCTCTATCATTTCCACAAGAGTTTGGAGTCAATAAATTGAGTTTTCTGGTAGCTCTACTCATAAAAATGAAGCTGCACAATTTTCTTGCAAGGAATTGATTTCTATCTTGTTCTTGATCTTCAAGTCTTCAATTGCCTTGGGTTTTCTTCTCATATATGTGTATGTTTGATGTGTAAACATTGATTAGAGAAATGATCTCAAATAAAGCTAGTTTGAGCTTCAATTGATTAAACATGTTGAGTTAGGTTTTTGTAAATCTATGTTTTCACATGTTTGAGTTGTTGTATTGTGTTAGCTTCAAATCTAGGACTATCTTGTGTGTATATTGACATGATTTTGTTGATTGATAGTCTTTTCATATGCTAGATCATTTTAATTGAAGATTTATTGAAATAGCATATTTGATTGATGATTTAGAACGTGAGTGGATTTAATTGATTATCTTGAGAATCTAAGTTCTATTGTTTTGCTAGAGTTTCAGTTTTGATTTTATCAAATTGATTTTAGCATTTTTATGTGAATTGAACATAATCTAGATTTTTGTATGTGTTAGGTGTTTCACATACTCTAGGTTGTTAGTTCATATTACAAGATCTAGATATATTTGATTTGTGCTTTCGATGATGAATATCTAGTTCTTCATGATTTGTGTCTAATCCTCACTTCTCATATGTACAGGTATCATTGTGATTGATTGCATTGCTTTTAGGATCATAAACTAGAATACATATGATATGTGCATATTGGTTCAATTCTAGTTTCCATAGGATATATTGATCATATATACTATGTTGTGTGTGTTTGCATCATTTGCACTCACTTAGATCATTTACCTTGCAAAAGGCCGGAAGTATCATTTCTTAGAGTGATTCTTTGATTTGAGCATGTAAGACTTGGCTAGGATCGGGGTGATCCAGATAGCTAAGCAGTGGAAGTCACATGTTTGGAGAAGGGTTCTTCAACTTGTGCAAGTAGAAGTCTTGACTAGAGTCGGAGTGACTCGGATAGTTGAGCATGTAAGACTTGGCTAGGATCGGGGTGATCCGGATAGCTAAGCAGTGGAAGTCACATGTTTGGAGAGGGGTTCTTCAACTTTTGCAGAAGTCTTGACTAGGATTTGGGTGATCCAGATAGTTAAGCAAAGGGCATCACTTTCGTTGTGTATGGTGGAAGGGTAGATTTCTAGGTGAAGTGGTCACTTGAGAGATTGTATCTTTTTATCTTACTAGTGGATTTGTTTGCCGATGGTTTTGGTATCAACCCGTGGATGTTTCCTCTTAGGAGGTTTTACCACGTAAACATCATGTGTTTATTTTCTCTATCCCTATCTCCTTTATTTGTATATGTGTTGATATATATCTTAGTGGATATCTATGTAATTAATATTCATTGTATATCATTTTTGTATATGTTGTTGTTGTCTTTGTTTGAACAGGCATATCTTTATTTGAATTGATATTTCTTGTGCTTGTATTTGAAGTGTGATACAAGCTACTTAGAGGGACAAACTTGTGTTTTTTTCAATGGAGCGAAAAAGGTATTGTAACCTATTCATCCCCCCCCCCCCCCCCCCTCTCTAGGTTAGCTTAAGGCAAATTAACCGTGCTTGTATTTTTCATTTGGTATCAAAACGGGTCACTAGATTGCACTTAGTGAGATCCCGGTATACTTTCACGTTGATTTGCAAGAGCTATTGAAGCAATGGGACTTCTGTTAGGATTATGCTCAATGGCAAGAGTGTAATATTGTAATTGACAATCTTCACATATTAATAAAGTAAATTTTGATTCTTACAATTACTTATAGCATTTATTATTATAATTGTCAAGGTAAATAATCATAAGGTCAAAAGACTATGAGACATGAAGAATTGTTCATACATCCGGATATGTATGAGGTAGACACAATTCTTTAGTTAGTCTTGAATAACGTTCACAACTTAAGTTAAAGGTTGGGCACCTCTATCTTGTTAAAGTTGTAGAATTCTTTTACTAGCATTTGAGTGGGATCAAATGAATATGATGAGTCTAAAATCATCGAAAGGTTTTCGAGTAAAAGAATCTAGTGCACTAGGTGCATTGAACTGGATCACAATGAAATACTTTATCTAGAACCGTCACTAGATATAAGTCTTTTCATTAAATAGGACAATCGGAGAGTCTATCTTAATCCTGAGATAAATGATGGACTTATGGTTGCAAGTGTTATCATTAGAGCTATCAATGAGTACGATTATATAGCATAGTCTATCCTCGATAGTTTGGTGGTATTGATTTGTTAATCGATAGAGGACTTCATTTATAGATATGGACATCGTGGCTCCATTTATTAAATGAGAGTATAATATCATCATATGGATGTTTTGAGGTATTGGATATTAAATCTCAACGTTGACTTTTCAATAATGATTATTGAAAACATGGCTTCTGGACAAGTCAAAGTATCCAAGTTCGAAATGTGGTCATATGAGGAAATATGGTAACTTGGAGAGCTATAGGCGGTCTATGAGCTCTTGGCGATTACTGATATTATTCACGAGGATACACCATCTCCTATAAGATTGTCTAGGGTATGAATGAGAAACATCTCCTTATTCTATCTTTATTTAAGAGTTCAATTTTAGCTCTTTAGTGGAATGAGTTAAAATTAATAGATTGGACCTAAGTGAATCATTTGTTGATTGTGATTAGGTTGTGTCTATTGAAGCTTAAATTTAGATAGCCCGCCAAGATCCCCAATCCACACGTATTTGCATGGATCACTTGATATATTCTACCGGGCCGATTTAAGGGTCCATCTAGAATTGTTTTTAATATATCAAGAATATAATATGTCTATTATTTAATTAATGGGCTGCACTATTATATTAATATATTAAAAGGAGACAAGTGAGCTTGTTTCTTTTAGTAAGAATGGGTCTGGTTCACATGTAGGCTTTTATTTAAAGTCCAATGGATTAAATGAAATAAGAAAATAATATATGGCCCATTTATATAAGTGGGGCGGCAAGGTGTATATATTAACCTAATATATTATTTTGTTTCATTGTTTTAATTAAATAAGAATTAGTTAATTTATTAATTAATTGTTTAATTAAGAAACAAATCTTTTTCTGATCAGGAAATATATTTCCTAAAGTTATGCTATTGGTAGTAGTATATTAAAAGTAAAAGACTTGTTTGATAAGAAAATAAATAAATAATTTTATTTATTTAATCAAATAAGAAGTCTTTTTATTTAGTCAATAAAAGAATAAAAATATCTATGAGTTGGATTAGGTTTTGAAGTCTAAAGGTTGATGGAAATTAGGGTGCAACACAAACTCTTTTTGGTATGTGATTTGCGGCAACCCTAGTTCATTTAGAGGAAGATTTCGGCAATCCTAAATAGAAGAGGAAGCAAAATTTCGGCCACCTATATAATACCACATATAGAATTCGGCCACCACAATATAGTTGATTGAATGATTCAATTTTTCTTCCTCTTCTCAATTTATAGAAAAGGATCATTTTTATTCTACTAAACATAAAAGAGAGAAGAGATTATTCTTTGATAGTACACTGATTGCTTGTTCATCAATAGGCTTGTGTGTACAACATCGAATTAGGTTCACACGAGTTTCGATCATTAGATTGAGAACTCAAAAGTGACCGGAATAATTTTTGTCTTCTTTTGATTGTTTTGTGACTAACAAAAGAAAAAGAAAACTTTGTTCATCCATTCTCAGGTTTGCAATTCAAAGAAAAAGGGAGACCACGCTCCTAGGTGATTCACGTACGTGTTCGGATTGGAAGATCTCGCGGTACTGTTCACGATCACTGTTCACGGGGTGGGGGAAGGGGTACTGTTCATAATCACTGTTCACGCGGGTACTGTTCACGTGCATCGGAAAAGATTTTGTGGATTACCAATCGACGTGAGTCAATCGGATCACGCGTCAAGAGGTATTTAACTCTAATCGTATATATTTGAGTTTAATTAATTAAAAGGTTAAGGTTCAAATTTGAGAAAAATTTTAAAACCATACGAAATCTATTTTTCGTTTCTTCCGCTGCGTTTTATATCGATTTTTCCCTACAATTGGTATCATAGCCTTGGTTGTACCTTTTAATTAATTAACGTATATATACGTGAATCTATTTCTTTTTTTTTTGTGATTATACATGTTTTAGAAAGATATGGCACTCTAGGTATTCGCATATATAATTACATGTTGAATGTATGGATTTATATATGTTTATAAAGTGAATTGTTATTGCTCGATTTTGGTCATAGAATTTCAATGTAATTTTTGTTTCTGATTTGTAACAAGATTGGTGGTCTATTATCGCCATAATTCCTACCTGGTAGTTGCTAGGGTTTTATTTTTTTGTATGTAAAATAAGTGCAGTATTTTTTTGTAATCAGGTGCAGTATTTTTTTTGTAAATCTTACTGCAGTAAAATAAAAAAAAATTTGCTGCAGTAATTTATTCATAATATGATGTAATGTATTCGGGTATTGAAAATTCGAAGACACGAAGAAAAACGAAGCAACCGGAACCGAGAACGAGCACCGTGCGCACCTTAGGACTGGATTGGGCTACGCATGGCAAGCCCAATCCTTGTGTGGCCTTATGGGCTGCGCAAGGCAGCCTTTTTGTGGGGTTGTAGGCTGTGCACGTCCATGGGAGGAGGCTGAGGGATGAGCGTATGGTTGATGGCCACCTGAAGATCTTGTATTCCTAACAATTGTAATTTACTTGCTTTTCTAGGATGGGCCAAAATTGTTGCTATTTAATTTTTGCTTAAATATTACAATATTTGTTGTTGTATGATAACATGACATTTTAGAATAGGAGTGCCACTCATATATCTCTTTTTGTATGAACATGCATTGAATGATTTAGGTATCTAATTGGCATCTAGATAACTTGGTAAAAATCATTCTTTGGGATTTAATCACACGCCTTAAATAATTGAGTGGGAGAAGGTGTGCAAGAACGCCTATGGCCTCCAAGATTAGTTGAGTTTTATTATTTTTGGTAATCCCCCCAAGGGGCGTCCATAAATGGAATTTAACAATATACTTCCTTACAAGGATAGACTAGACAATTGACTTAAACGAAATCTACTCCCCAAGGAGGGATTTTCGTGAGAGAAAATTGAGGGTCGATATCTTGGTAACACACTCAATGTAATTTTATTAATATCCTCCCAAGAGTTCTTGTTAATAAAAATTACAAGGCTAAAATTAAAAACGCTGGTTGTTATGTTAACAATTAGGTGGGACCTAGTCTAACTAGTAAATAGTGCGAACTCCCAAAGGAGGCGTAATATTTATGGGTGTTGGATTACCGTTGATTTTTTATGATTGAATTATTTATTTTAATTCAAGATAAATTTTTAAAAGTGCTATTATCATGATTATTTACTTATATATGTTTTTTTTAATCAGAAATCATGACCCCATCACTTATGAACATCTTGAAAGATAACACCTTAATTGGAGATAACTACATAACATGGAAAAGGAAAATTGGGTTGTTGCTGCAAAGTGAAAAACATAAGTTTGTTCTGACCACTCCTAAACCACCCCTTCCTAATAATGAATCTAATGTGATGCAAAAAGATGAGTATGAGCAGTGGAAGACTTCTGATGATATGGTAAAATGTTACATTATGGCCACTATCTCCGACGTGTTGCAACAGCAACATGAAGGAATGGAGTCCGCTGCTGATATAATGATGTCTCTAGAGGAAATGTTTGCTATGAGGTCTAGGACGACTAAGAGAGAGGCAGTGACTGCTTTTATGAATCTTAGGATGAAACCTGGACAATCTGTGAAAGATCACATGATGAAAGTCATAGCACATCTCAATATTGCTGAACTAAATGGTGCTGAGATTGATGGTGAGACCAAAATTGATATGGTAGTTAACTCACTGTCAGATTCCTTTGATCAGTTCAAGTTGGACTACACCTTGAACAAAAAGGAATACACCTTGTAGAGCCTGATGCAAGATGTTCAAAGCGCTGAAAAGATCCTTGTGAAAAGCAAAGGTCAAGAGATTCATTTGGTTGGTAAAGTTGCTACTGTTAAGACCCGTAAGAAGGTCAAGAAACAACAGAAGAAAAAGCAACTTGGGCCTACCAAGAAGGAAACCAAGAAAGTAACCAAGATCAAAGGGAAATGCTACCTTTGTGGTGAAAAGGGACATTAGAAAAGAGATTGCCCAAAGTCCCAGAAAAAGAAGGAAGAAGGTAATGTTAATTATCTAGAAACATGTTTTCTGGCAGATTCTACTGATTCTTGGATCATAGACTCTGGAGCCATTAATCATGTTTGTTATTCCTTGCAGGGGTTTCAGGAAAAGAGAAGGTTGAATGAAGATGAAGTCAATTTGTGCTTGGGCAACGGAACGTTAGTGTCTGCAAGTGCAGTGGGAGATATTAGAGTTATTTTAGATTCTAGTAGGCATTTAGATTTAATAGACGTTTATTATGTACCTCAATTCAAGAGGAATTTAATTTCAGTTTCTTGTTTAAATAAGTTTGGATATTCGGTTACTTTTAATAAAACTTTTATTATTAGTAAGAATGACAAAGTTGTTTGCAAAGGTACATTGGAAAACGGTTTATTCTTTTTGCATAGAAATATCTCTCACTCGTTAGACACAGAAATAACGGAACCTAATTATAAAAGAGTAAAATTATCAAAAGATGAAACCTATCTTTGGCATTTACGCCTAGGTCACATTAACCTTAATAGGATTAAAAGATTGGTATGTGACGGACCTTTAAGTGACTTAAAGGTTGATGATCTACCAACTTGTGAATCTTGTTTGGAAGGTAAAATGACCAAAAGGCCGTTCAATACCAAAGGTGCAAGAGCCACTGAATGTTTAGGACTAGTACACACTGATGTATGTGGTCCTATGAGCATTCAAGCTAGAGGTGGATATGAGTACTTCATCACCTTCACAGATGATTACTCAAGATTTGGTTATGTGTATCTCATGAGACATAAGTCGGATGCATTTGATATGTTCAAAGCATTCAAAGCTGAAGTAGAAAATCAGCTTGAGAAACATATAAAAATCTTGAGATCTGATCGTGGTGGAGAATATCTATCTGGAGAGTTTCAGCAATATCTTATTGATAATGGGATAGTTTCTCAGCTTTCTGCACCAGGTACACCTCAACAAAATGGGGTAGCAAAAAGGAGAAATAGGACTCTTTTAGAGATGGTTAGATCAATGTTGAGTTATTCAACACTTCCTATTTCTTTTTGGGGATATGCTCTACGAACAGCAATATATATTCTAAACGATGTACCTTCTAAATCTGTCCCTAAAACCCCACATGAATTGTGGACTGGGCGAAAGCCTAGTTTACAACACATGAGGATATTTGGTTGTCCTGCACATGTGTTGAAAGGAAAGACAGAAAAGATGGAGTCCCGTTCGGAAACATGTATATTTGTGGGGTATCCAAAAGGAACTAAAGGATATTATTTCTATAGTTCTTCTGATCTAAAAGTATTTGTTTCAACAAATGCTTCATTTCTAGAAAAGGACTATATGAATAATTTTGTGCCCAAAAGTAGAATTGTCTTGAATGAGATGTCAGGAGATACAATTCCACAAGAGGTTTCACAACCTAGCCCAATTGTAAGTTCCACTCCAACACAAGATCAACAACCTACCATTCCTCGTCGTAGTGGGAGGGTTAGAACACAACCCGAAAGATATATCGGTCTAGGAGAATCTGTTGAGAATCTCCCGGACGACGATGATCCCTACACGTACAAGGAAGCTATGGAGGATGTTGATTGTCGTCATTGGCAAAAGGCAATGCAATCCGAGATTGAATCGATGTTCAATAACAAATTCTGGTCCCTTGTAGACTTACCTAAAGGGATAAAACCCATTAGGTGCAAGTGGGTATACAAGAGGAAAAGAGGTATGGATGGTAAGGTGGAAACCTTTAAAGCTAGACTAGTAGCTAAAGGTTATACACAGAAAGAAGGTATCGATTACGAGGAAACCTTCTCACCTGTGGCCATGCTTAAATCCATTAGGATACTCTTATCCATTGCAGCATCTCTAGACCTAGAGATTTGGCAAATGGACGTCAAGACAGCTTTCCTTAATGGAAGTCTTGACGAAAGCATTTACATGATGCAACCAGAGGGATTCATTGAAAAAGGCCAAAAAGAAAGAGTATGCAAGTTGCAAAAGTCCATATATGGACTAAAGCAAGCATCCAGATCCTAGAACATAAGGTTCGATCAAGCTGTAAAAGGTTTTGGATTTATTCAAAACCCTGACAAACCTTGTGTATACAAGAGGATCAAAGGAGACAAGTTGGTTTTCCTCATTCTTTATGTTGATGATATACTACTCATTGGAAACGATGTAGGTGTATTGACATCAGTGAAAGAATGGTTAGCAAAACAATTTGATATGAAGGACTTAGAAGAAGCAAGTTATATTCTTGGTATCCAAGTAATAAGGGATAGAAAGAATAGAATGATTGCATTATCCCAAGCTTCATACATTGATAAAATCTTGTCTAGATTCACCATGGAAGATTCCAAGAAAGGTATGTTACCTTTTAGACATGGAATCAAACTTTCTAAGGGTCAAGCACCTAAGAATGTGAATGAAGAGCAATTCATGAGTAGAGTTCCATATGCCTCGGCAGTTGGAAGTCTCATGTATGCAATGCTCTGTACTAGACCAGATATTTGTTTTGCTGTTGGCATAGTTAGCAGGTTTCAATCGAAACCTGGTCCTGATCATTGGACGGCAGTCAAGCATATTTTCAAGTATCTCAAGAGAACTAGAGATTATATGCTTGTATACTCTGGAGGGAATTTAATTCCCGTTGGGTATACAGATTCTGATTTCCAGTCGGATTCTGACTCCAGAAAATCCACATCAGGATCTGTGTTTACCATTAGAGGAGGAGCAGTCATATAGAGGAGTATCAAGCAATCTTGTATTGCTGATTCCACCATGGAAGCTGAGTATGTTGCTGCATGCGAAGCTGCCAAAGAGACTGTTTGGCTCCGCCAATTCTTGATTGACTTAGAAGTGGTTCCTAGTGCGAATAAGCAAATCACTATACACTGTGACAACAGTGGTGCAGTGGCTAATTCGAAAGAACCAAGAAGTCATAAGAGAGGTAAACACATTGAAAGGAAGTATCACCTTTTGAGGGAAATTGTTCATAGGGGAGACGTGACGATCACCAAAAGCGCGTCAGCAGAAAATCTAGCGGATCCTTTCACAAAGGCTCTACCTCAGAAGAGCTTTGATGGACATCTAGAGAACATGGGAATTAGAGATATGACACACTTGCTATAGAGCAAGTGGGAGATTGTTAGGATTATGCTTAATGGCAATAGTGTAATATTGTAATTGACAATCTTCACATATTAATAAAGTGAATTCTGATTCTTACAATTACTTATAGCATTTATTATTATAATTGTCAAGGTAAATAATCATAAGGTCAAAAGACTATGAGACATGAAGAATTGTTCATACATCCGGATATGTATGAGGTAGACACAATTCTTTAGTTAGTCTTGAATAACGTTCACAACTTAAGTCAAAGGTTGGGCACCTCTATCTTGTTAAAGTTGTAGAATTCTTTTACTAGCATTTGAGTGGGATCAAATGAATATGATGAGTCTAAAATCATCGAAAGGTTTTCTAGTAAAAGAATCTAGTGCACTAGGTGCATTGAACTGGATCACAATGAAATACTTTATCTAGAACCGTCACTAGATATAAGTCTTTTCATTAAAGAGGACAATCGGAGAGTCTATCTTAATCCTGAGATAAATGATGGACTTATGGTTGCAAGTGTTATCATTAGAGCTATCAATGAGTACGATTATATAGCATAGTCTATCCTCGATAGTTTGGTGGTATTGATTTGTTAATCGATAGAGGACTTCATTTATAGATATGGACATCGTGGCTCCATTTATTAAATGAGAGTATAATATCATCATATGGATGTTTTGAGGTATTGGATATTAAATCTCAACGTTGACTTTTCAATAATGATTATTGAAAACATGGCTTCTGGACAAGTCAAAGTATCCAAGTTCGAAATGTGGTCATATGAGGAAATATGGTAACTTGGAGAGCTATAGGCGGTCTATGAGCTCTTGGCGATTACTGATATTATTCACGAGGATACACCATCTCCTATAAGATTGTCTAGGGTATGAATGAGAAACATCTCCTTATTCTATCTTTATTTAAGAGTTCAATTTTAGCTCTTTAGTGGAATGAGTTAAAATTAATAGATTGGACCTAAGTGAATCATTTATTGATTGTGATTAGGTTGTGTCTATTGAAGCTTAAATTTAGATAGCCCGCCAAGATCCCCAATCCACACGTATTTGCATGGATCACTTGATATATTCTACCGGGCCGATTTAAGGGTCCATCTAGAATTGTTTTTAATATATCAAGAATATAATATGTCTATTATTTAATTAATGGGCTGCACTATTATATTAATATATTAAAAGGAGACAAGTGGGCTTGTTTCTTTTAGTAAGAATGAGTCTGGTTCACATGTAGGCTTTTATTTAAAGTCCAATGGATTAAATGAAATAAGAAAATAATATATGGCCCATTTATATAAGTGGGGCGGCAAGGTGTATATATTAACCTAATATATTATTTTGTTTCATTGTTTTAATTAAATAAGAATTAGTTAATTTATTAATTAATTGTTTAATTAAGAAACAAATCTTTTTCTGATCAGGAAATATATTTCCTAAAGTTATACTATTGGTAGTAGTATATTAAAAGTAAAAGACTTGTTTGATAAGAAAATAAATAAATAATTTTATTTATTTAATCAAATAAGAAGTCTTTTTATTTAGTCAATAAAAGAATAAAAATATCTATGAGTTGGATTAGGTTTTGAAGTCTAAAGGTTGATGGAAATTAGGGTGCAACACAAACTCTTTTTGGTATGTGATTTGCGGCAACCCTAGTCCATTTAGAGGAAGATTTCGGCAATCCTAAATAGAAGAGGAAGCAAAATTTCGGCCACCTATATAATACTACATATAGAATTCGGCCACCACAATATAGTTGATTGAATGATTCAATTTTTCTTCCTCTTCTCAATTCATAGAAAAGGATAATTTTTATTCTACTAAACATAAAAGAGAGAAGAGATTATTCTTTGATAGTACACTGATTGCTTGTTCATCAATAAGCTTGTGTGTACAACATCGAATTAGGTTCACGCGAGTTTCGATCATTAGATTGAGAACTCAAAAGTGACCGGAATAATTTTTGTTTCTTTTGATTGTTTTGTGACTAACAAAAGAAAAAGAAAACTTTGTTCATCCATTCTCAGGTTTGCAATTCAAAGAAAAAGGGAGACCACACTCCTAGGTGATTCACGTACGTGTTCGGATTGGAAGATCTCGCGGTACTGTTCACGATCACTGTTCACGTGGGTACTGTTCACACGGGTACTGTTCACGGGCATCGGAAAAGATTTTGGGGATTACCAATCGACGTGAGTCAATCATATCACGCGTCAAGAGCTATTTAACTCTAACCGTATATATTTGAGTTTAAATAATTAAAAGGTTAAGGTTCAACTTTGAGAAAAATTTTAAAACCATACGAAATCTATTTTTCGTTTCTTCCGCTGCGTTTTATATCAATTTTTGCCTACAGTTTCGTCCAGCTATGAGCCAGATATGGCTTCCCTTGACCTTTCAAAGCTAGGTGCGGTTTCCCGTGACCTTTCGGAGCTAAATGTGGTTTCCTAGGGATATCCCCCTGTATCAGCGAGGTATAGGTGAGTTTCTGGAGGAATTGTGAGGTGACCTCGGCTTCGGGGAAGAAAGTGTTTTCAGTTTTGGTGATGTGGGCTAGATCTGATCGTTTCGGGCTCTATCTCGGATGTTTCTGAAGCCCGTCCTTGTTCCTGCGGGGTGGTATCTTAGCTCGACTTTGGGTAGAATGGTTTCCTGGCCGGAACTTTCGGGCATGGAGCCAGGTCTGGAAGGTGGAAAATTTTCCTTTGGTCCTTAGCCAGTTTTGGCTATTAAGAAAAGCTACCCCATATTAGCAATCAAACAATCCAAAATAAAATGCGGAAAACATTAAAAACACACAGATTGATTTACGTAAAAAACCCTCCAACTGGGCAAAACTCACCGGCTATCCTTCTAGCCACACACGGTCCTTAAATCAACTATTAAAATGAAAGTTTACAACTTAGGTTGACATCTAGTCACACAATTCTTGGTCACTAACCCTTTCACTCTACCCAACGAGCCTTTAATAGTGATTGTAGACCAACTGTTTGTGCACTAATCCACTTAGTTACAAGGCTTAACAATCAATGAAGAGATTAAGCAACCTATGCGAATATATGACAATATTCTATCATGTAATTAATGCTAGGCTACACTTTATGCCTATCTAGGAATTAAAGATGACACTAAGTATAAATCCTAGATATCAATATCTAAATGCAAAACAATTAGATTTAGCTAGAGGGTAAAATGGTCCAATATGCTAGCTATCAACGAACTTGCAATCTCGACCAACAAACAAAGTCACGAACATACTCAAATCATGCTAAACCAAAGAAACATGCAATTAATTAATAAATAATTGCTAACCCTAGGTAAAAAAGAACATAAAGATGAAACAAGAAGTTCTAAGTCATTCAATTACCTAGTCAAGAAGAGCATAAAGACTCATGAAGAAAAGAAGCAAGAATGAAGCTAGATGCACATGGGAATGAGTTTGGTTGAGTAAAAATGGATTCTTGAGAGTCTTTCTCTCTAGAAAATCACCTTCTCTCACTAAAACACAATTCCGGACTCCCTAGCACGAAATGGAGAGAAGATGACATATATATGAGGTCTAAGTAAAGCTACGTCATTTTGGAAAAGTTTGCAAAACGACAAAGCAAAACTGACGTAGTTTGCGGGTCCATGTGAGCGGGTAGGGTACCCGCACACTACCCGCGCATAAGCAATCTAGGAAAAATTACCCTTAGTGCATGGGTACTGCACGGGGTAGGATACCCATGCACAACCCGTGCAAAAACAGACCCGAGGAAACCCAGAGTAGTACGCGAGTACTTGCCCGGGTAAGGGACCCGTGCACAACACGGACACTTGAGAAATCCTAGGATACCCATCCTCAGTGCACGGGTACTGCAAGGGTAGGGTACCCATGCACAGCCCGTGTAGAAATAGACCCGAGAATGCTCAAGGTCAGTGCACGGGTACTGTGCTGGTATGGGACCCGCGCACAACCCGTACACTAGAGACCATTAGGAAGGTCACTTATCGCGCTAAGTAAAATCACACCAACGTACGGGCGTGGACATTTCCGAACAAATACCAAGAAACAAATTACATAGAATAGAACCACACTTAGAACTAACACCAATGAGCATGCGTGTGAAGTGTAAAGAAGAACACACACATAAACGATTGAATCACAAATGCAAGAGGTGTAAGGCATGCATGATAATGTGTGTGTGTGTGTGTGTGTTTGTGTGTGTGTGCTACTAGTCTCTTCAAAGAGAGTTAAGAAAGTGATATACCTTTGAAGTGCTCTTGAGCTTGAGGATGTCATCGAAGCTTAATCACGAACAATGAGACCTAACTACCCTACAAGCAAATCCCCATGTGGTTTGTTAACAAAATGAGCTGATCGGTCTGATTCTATACATGTTTTAGGTATTTCCAATTATTTGTGCTTTGTTCTCAAGTAAAATTAGGTATTTTATGTGTTTGTTGAGTATGTGTAGGTCATATTCCATAGAAGAGGTGTTGGATGTTATTTTGGAGAAAAGAAGCAAAAAAGATGAATTTTGGCTGTGCAGAGCACTCATATTACGAGCCCCATATCTCTCTCCTCAGTTTGAATTGTGTGTCCTACAACCTATGGATGGAAAGCCCCAGAAATCTAGTTTCCAGTGCACTTTTCAGATCACAATTCCAATATTCCTAGAAGAGGTTATGCCCGTTTTGGTACCAGATGGTCAGATCAGTTATAATTCTGTGAATAGTGACGGGATTTGTTTTGCAAGTTGTCGGAATGGGAAATATTACCTTCTCGGACATGAGTGTGAGTCTTGGAAAGCAATTTGACACCTAATCCTTATCATCCTTCATTAAGTAATCAATTTGAGCGGATTAGGAAAGAATAAATCCCAAAAAAGTAGAGTTCTAAAAGGGAATTGATTTCCTTGTTGTTTTAGGACTTGGCTTAGCATCTAAAGTCTATTTAAACCCTTTTGAACCCTAGTTTCAGGTGAGAAGCCAAGGAAGGTCCCAAGCCACCAAGGGGGCCGTCCCCCACCACTCCATCACCATACATCATCTCACAACTTTCATCCATCTTTACACATTGAGATTCAAAAACGAAGAAGATTCATCATTGAAGACTTGAAGAACTCATTGAAGGCCAAGATGGGTTTTATCTTTTCTTTCTCTTCTCTTTTTATTTTCATCATGTGTAACTAATCCATAACTAGGGAATCAATGTGAACCTTTTGTGAAAGCGCATGTTAGGATTAATTATTATTTCTTCAATTCAATTATTGATTTATTCATTGCTTAATCCTTATTAGTTTTAATTTTCATTCACATCATAGATCAAAGGGTGGATGATTATTTGGCATGATTTTATGGTTAAAACTATCTGAGAATTAGGGTTAGAGTATAGATCCAAACCTAATCCTGATTAATGCTCACTTGAATAAATAAAATTTATCTTTAGCATAGATCAAAGCAAAGTTTAGATTTTGATTCTTAATTCTTGAACTAATGGGTTTTCGATTATTGTTCACACCATAGATCAAAGGGTGAATAGTGGTTGGGAACACGTGACTCATCCCGCGATCGTACGGTAATAGTCATATTAAAGATAAAGAATGAACCCTTTAATTAATTGAATCTTGTTTACAAATTAATTCCATGCATTGAGTGTTCATAATTGGGGGTCATTGATGACCTAGTGTTTTCTCTCCATTTATCACAAACCATATTCTTTTAAATTGTTTTCTTAGTTTAATTTAATTTAGTTTTAGTTTAATTCAATCATCAACAAATTTTTTGGTTACTTTAGTTTAACTTTAATTAGAATTAGTTTTAATTAATAAATCACTTTTCCTCGTGGGAACGATCCTTACTTGCCACAGTACTTATCTTCACGATTCGTGCACTTGTGAGTGAGTATTTTATAACACGATTTACACATCAAGTTTTTGGCGCCGCTGCCGGGGACTAGTTGAATTCATTGGTTGATTCTAGTTTTAGTTTTAGTTAATAAATTTAGTCTAGTTTAGGTAGTCGTGTCATTAATTTTTAGATTTTTAGTTTTTATTTTGTTTATTTTTATTTTTCGAAGTTTACTGTGTGTCTGTCTTTTGTTTTAGGTTTCAACTGTGAATGCAAGTGAGAAGATCACTGCAAGGAGAATTACTACGATTGAACGACAACATTGATCGTCTTGGACAAAGAGCAATGGCAGAAGATGGAAATTGCAACATTCAACAAGTTCCAGATCCACCAGCTGTACCTATCAAAACCATGAAGGATTATAGTAGGCCTATAGTCAACAATCATCCTTTATGCATCGCACTAGATGAAGCAGCAGGAAACTATAAGCTGAAGAGTTTCTACTACAATTTGTTGCCCGTTTTCCATGGGCTGAAAATGGGCAGCAGAATAAAGATGTGCTTAAATTTCTCAGAGAATTCTATGCAGCAATTCAAGCTTTTCCAAACAACAGGGTGACAGAAAACCAGTTGCGTATGAGGTGTATTCCACATGCTCTAAAGGAAAAGGCAAAGATATGGCTCTTAACTTTACCTCCAGCTTCTCTAACAACATGGGATGAGGTAGTGGAGAAACTTACTGACCAATTCTATTCTCTACAGAAAACCAGTGAGATAAGGGCCAAGATTACTAATTCCTTCCAAGGGGACCAAGAAACATTCTATGAAGCTTGGGAGCGTTACAAGATGCTTCTTTTTTATTGTCCTCAGCATGGATACCATACCCACCAACTTTGTCAATGGTTTTATGATGGACTGAATGACGTCTCAACAGTTTTGGTGAATAATGCATGTGGAGGATCCATGACTGACAAGACTCCGGAAGAGTTGGAGTCGATTTTTAAAAAAATGGCCAATAATTCTCATCAGAAAAGTTCTAGGAGAAGGAAGGGGATTTATGAAGTAGGTGTTAATACCGGGAACTCAATGCAAATGTCACAAATGCAAAAGTCCATCGAATTACTTGTGAATCAGGTGGGACAAATGAGAGAAACTAGATACATGGGATGTGAACAACCAAGGTATGGCATGGAAGCTTATCAAGCAAGAGGTACTGGACTTAATGAAGAGGGAGAGGTGCAAGCCATGAATAATTTCAATTGAAAACCACAGAATGATCCTTTCTCAAATACTTACATTTCGGGGTGGAGAAATCATTCAAATTTTTCATGGAGCAACAATCAAAGTGCCGGAAATCAGTGGGGAAACAGCAACAACAACAACAATTATGGTCAGAGACAATACAATACTGGTACTCAGAATCCTGAATATCAATCCAAGAACTCGTCACTAGAGGATACAATGAAGCAATTCATACAAACTATGGATCAGAGAATGAATCAAAATAACAGAAGGTGGCAAGACTCTGATGTGAGATTTCAAAACATTGATGCTTCATTAAGAAAGATAGAAATGCAAATTGGGCAATTGGCTGAAGCTAATCAAAGAAGTGAACCAGGAAAATTTCCCAGCCATACTGAGCAAGCAAAAGCTATCACAGTTCTCTGGAATAGTAAGGCTTTAAATAATGATAAACCTGTTGAACTTTTTAATACTTCTATTAATGTTTCAGGGTTCTCTAAAGAAAATAGTGTGCCAGTAGAAGATGAAGAGTTCAAGGTAGAAAAGGCCAAGGATATATCTAAAATCCACAAATCTCCAAATCCTTATGTGCCACCAGTTCCTTTTCTAGCCAGAGTTCAAAGGAACAAGCTCAACCAATCATTCAAAGAGATCTACAACATCTTGTCAAAAGACAATGTCAGTTTACAAACCATGGAAGTAATCCAGAGGATGCCACCTTATGCAAAGTATTTCAAAGAGCTCAACTCAAGAAATAAGAAGACTGATTCTCATGAGACGGTGCTAGTTTCAGATGAGGTTAGTGCAGTACTCCAAAAAAGATTGCCTCAGAAACTCAAGGATCTCGGAAGTTTCAATATCACTATCACGGTGGGAGAAACAAGAAAGGAGATAGCCATACTAGATCTAGGGGCAAGCATTAATTTGATGCCCTATGTTGTGTACAAGGAGATGGGGTTGAGTGACCTTAAATCAATCAACATGGAGCTTTTACTTGCCGATCTATCCATAAGGTATCCTCGTGGAATTGTGGAAGATGTTCTAGTCCAAGTCGGCAAGCTCATCATACCAGCAGATTTTATCGTATTGGATATGGAAGAAGAAGGCACTAGTGCAAAGGACTTACCTATTTTGCTCGGAAGACCGTTCATGTCAACCGCAAAGGCTATCATAGATGTGTATAATGGCAAGGTGTCCATGACAGTATTTGATGAGACAATCAATGTTGATATTTTTGAATCCATGCGACATCCTGTAGGAGCTCTTGACTGCTTCAATGTACAAGTAGTGGATCCAGGGGTTAGTCTAGAATCAACCCCTTCCTCATCTCTCCAACATGAGATCTCACCTCTCCAGCATGATCATTCAGGTTATGAGAACATGATTAAGCAACTGAAAGAAGAAAAACATACGGTTGTCGCTCCCAATTCTGACTTGACAACCAAGATCAATGAGCTAATAGAAGAAAAAGAGTCCTCTTTGAGGGAGTCTGCAGAATTCTACCAAGAGGTGGAAGAGCTCAAAGATGGGTTTGATCAACGGATGAGATTAATGATGGTTGAAATCGAACAAAGGGATAAAGCCTTAGAGATCATGAAGAATAAGGAACTTGAAAGCATTGCCAAGCTTGCAAAGGCCGAGCAAGAAATCAAGTCATTGACCGCCGAAGTGATGAAGCAATCTGCGGAGGTTAAGAGCAATAAGGTGAATAAAGATAAGTCGAGTGATTCCGTCACCCAGAAGATCTATCCACTTCCGAAGAGAAGAAGAAGAAACAGAAGGAAGCAAGCTCTACCACTGAATCACAGCCGTCAAGAAGGTAATTTTCATAGATTTGTTCCAGTTTGCTATTTTTGTAACATAAAGGGTCACATTCGACCAAGGTGCTATAATTATCTTAAACAATGCAAACATGGGAGTAATCGGGTAAGGCAAGTATGGATTCGAAAAGACGAGATCAGAGAAGTTGAGCTTGGTGGAACTATTCGGTTGAAGAAGAGTGGCAATGAGTACGTAGTTGCTACTTCACCACAGGTAGAGGAAACCTCAAGGATATTGAAATCAATCAAGCTCAAAGAGCCGTTGAGCTCTCATCCGTCTTGCCAAGATGTTAAATAAAGTGCTTGGTGGGAGGCAACCCACCTAGGTAATTTCTTTTTAATTTTTAGTTTTTAGTTTTTAGTTTTCTTTCTTTAGTTTTTGTGTTTCGAGTTCATACATGTCATGCTTTTTCTTTATTCGTTGTCCATGATTTTAATGTCATATAAACATTGAGGACAATATTTAGATTAGTTTTGGGGGTGTGAATTCGTATTTATTTTTATTTTATTTTTTTGAGCCATTTGTTGAAATCTGTGAAAAAGTGACATGTTTTGAAAATTTTTGAGGCAAACGTTTTGTTTAAAATGTATTCATTGGTGAGGAAATAAATTTTCCCTCTCTCATTGGTTTCATCATTTTTTTGATATGAATCCAATGGTATAAAGAACGTAAAATTCTGGGCTGTGGTTTAAAAGTTATGATTGTTTCTTCGACCAAAGGTCATGGGCAATGCCCTGTTTTTGAAATTCTGCACGTGAATATTTTTCGTCGTCTGTTTTCTCACTTTTGAAATTCGAATTTTGAAATGTTTTATAAATGAAAAGTGTGAATTTGCATGTTGATTTTCTTGTGTTAAAATTTGGTTAACTTTCGTTGAGCATTTTGATAGATATTCATTAAAGAACAGACATACGTCAATTTCAAAAGTCACCAGTTTTTGAACTTTTGTCCTCCATTTTTTAGATGCTTCTTTTGTGTGCTTTTAAAGACGTAATATATGCTTAAATCACTGAGTTTAGACTAACATCTTGCCACTTAGAGTATTGCGTTGCATTTTTCAAAATTTATGACATACTCTTGATGTGATGGTGGATAGGATGCTTAGTTGAATTTCTCGATATGATCCTTGGTTTGTTTGCTATCCTTTTCCCATTCTTTCTTAACCTACACTCAATGGCCCCATTACAACCAAAAAAAAGACCTAATTGATCTTTTGGGAATACTAGCTCGAGAGTAAAGGTAAACATATGCTCTATCTTGTTCTTAATATCTGATTCTGTTCATGAGATCCTTTGCATAAAAATCAAGCGTTCTTTCTATTATATATTCATATGCGATTATAACTTGAGATTTCTTGTGCATAACTTCATTCGCATATGCTTGATGAGTGTATTAGCCTAGGTTCTTTGTGAAATTAATGAGCGATATCTTGTGAGAATTAGAGTCGAGGCGAATTATATCAATGGCGTTTAACGAATGTGTTTTTGAAACTAGAGTGTCTTGAGTGTGGGCTTTTCATTAAAACCAAGCATGCATTCGAATTTGTGGAATAATTTTAGTCTTTATTCAGTGGCTTTGAATGATACATGTGAGTGTGCTTCTTAATTATTTTGTTTTTCGCAGAAATATGTTTGTGGGTAGCATAGTTGTAAACCCTCAGGAGACAAAACTCCTCCTACTAGGGACACCTAGAGGTTTAAAGGCTTGTAGCATACGCTCAATGCTATCGTGTTCCCTACGAAAGTGGCTTAGTTTATTTTTATTTTATTTTTAGAATTTTTTTTGTTTTTAGTTTTTGTTTTTATTCTAGTTTTGATCGAGGACTAGCAAAAGATAGGTTTGGGGGTATTTGATCGGTATATTTCTATACATGTTTTAGGTCCCCATTTCCTATTATTTGTGCTTTGTTCTCAAGTAAAATTAGGTATTTTATGTGTTTGTTGAGTATGTGTAGGTCACATTCCATAGAAGACGTGTTGAATGTTATTTTGGAGAAAAGAAGTAAATAGATGAATTTTGGCTGTGCAGATCACTCATACTGCGGGCCCCATATCTCTCTCCTCAGTTTGAATTGTGTGTCCTAGCACCTATGGATGGAAATCCCCAGATATCTAGTTTCCGGCTCATTTTTCGGATCGTAATTCCAATATTCCTAGAAGAGGTTATGCATGTTTTGGTACCCAATGGTCAGATCAGTTATAATTCCGTGAATAGTGACGGGATTTGTTTTGCAAGTTGTCGGAATGGGAAATATTACCTTCTTGGACATAAGTGAGTCTTGGAAAGCAAGTTGACACCTAATCCTTATCATCCTTCAATAGGTAATCAATTTGAGTGGATTAGGAAAGAACTAAATCCCAAAAAAGTAGAGTTCTAAAAGGGAATTGATTTCCTTGTTATTTAAGGATTTGATTTAGCATCTAAAGCCTATTTAAACCTTTTTGAACCCTAATTTCGGGAGAGAAGCCAAGGAAGGTCCCAAGCCACCAAGGGGGCCGTCCCCCACCACTCCATCACCATACGTCATCTCACAACTTTCATCCATCTTTACACATAGAAGATTCGAAGACGAAGAAGATTCATCATTGAAGACTTAAAGAACTCATTAAAGGCCAAGATGAGTTTTATCTTTTCTTTCTCTTCTTATTTTATTTTCATCATGTGTAACTAATCCATAACTAGGGAATCAATGTGAACCTTTTGTGAAAGCTCATGTTAGGATTAATTATTATTTCTTCAATTCAATTATTGATTTATTCATTGTTTTTCACTGCTTAATCCTTATTAGTTTTAATTTTCATTCACACCATAGATCAAAGGGTGGATGATTATTTGGTATGATTTTAGGGTTAAGACTATCTGAGAATTAGGGTTAGAGTATAGATCCAAACCTAATTCTGATTAATGCTCACTTGAATAAATAAAATTTTTCTTTAGCATAGATCAAAGCAAAGTTTAGATTTTGGTTCTTAATTCTTGAACTTAATGGGTTTTCGATTATTGTTCACACCATAGGTCAAAGGGTGAATAGTGGTTGGGAACACGTGACTCATCCCGCGATCGTACGGTTATAGTCATATTAAAGATAAAGAATGAATCCTTTAATTAATTGAATCTTGTTTACAAATTAATTTCATGCATTGAGTGTTCATAATTGGGGATCATTGATGACCTAGTGTTTTCTCTCCATTGATCACAAACCATATTCTTTTAAATTGTTTTCTTAGTTTAATTTAATTTAGTTTTAGTTTAATTCAATTATCAACAAATCTTTTGGTTACTTTAGTTTAACTTTAATTAGAATTAGTTTTAATTAATAAATCACTTTTCCTCGTGGGAACGATCCTTACTTGCCACAGTACTTATCTTCACGATTCGTGCACTTGCGAGTGAGTATTTTATAACACGATTTTACACATCATGAGCCAATCAAAAAGTTAGGAACTTACACTAAGAACTCCTCATCAAAGACCATAGACATTGAGTTTAACCCATCTTCAACTTTATTCAACCGATTTAGGTGATCTTTGAAACTCTGATTTTTTGACATCTTCAGATTTACTAGCTTTTTGATTAGGTAAACCTTCCTCGCTACAGAAGGCTGCTCGTATAGGTTCGATAAGGTCTTCATAAGATTTACTGTTGTCTCCTGACCTTTGTCGTTAAAGGCAACTGATTTCGTTAAACTGAGACGAAACGCTCCCAATGATCTACAGTCTAAGAGTAACAACTCCTCGTAGGTCATGCCCTTAGGCATCCGTTTGACCATCCAGTCTTTGTCAGATTCACTCTTCGGCTTCTCTACTATCGGCCAATGTAGGTCTTTCTGGTATAGATAATCCTCCATCTACATCCTTCAGAAACTGAATTCATACCATCAAATTTCTCAATCCTGTAAGAATCTTTCTTTGATCCCATCTTCACTCGATAAAAGAAAAAAAAATGGCCTCAAGAAACCCTAAATTTATGTAAAACCCTAGATCCTTCTGACCTAGGCTCTGATACTAGTTGTTGTAGAAAATCTGCAAACCACAGTTACACAAATCACAATCACACAAGCAGATAATGAAAACAATGAGAAGAAAAGAAAAGACACAAAAGATTTTTAAGTGGTTCAGCAAAGGCCTATGTCCACGAAGTGCATCTGCACTCAATCCACTATCAGAGTTTAATTACAATCTCTTTGTCTCTCTCTTTCAGTCTCTCGTACAATTACTCTCAGCCTCTCTTGCTAATTTCTACACACCTCTAAGCATAGGGAAATAATAGTATTTATATGGGACCACTAGGGCAAGCCAAACCATACTAGGAGTCCTTTTCTTTCCGCACAAGATTTCATGTTTTATACAAAATTCATCATTACTGCGGTCAAGGCCGTCGTCTGTAGCCCGCGCCCTGGCCACGGTCTTCCTCTATTTTTACAGCTTAGAAAACTGCGGTGTGTGCGTCGCGCTTTATACCGCAGTAAACTTTTGGAATCCATCGTGGTATGTACTGCAATTGTGTATCACGCTTCATGCCAGGTGACATCTCTGAAATTGAGTGCGGTTGGTGCCCTACGGCCTATGTTATGGCTGTTTCTTGCTTCACAATATCCCAACAGTCCACTCATTTGATTCTTTTTGGGTGCGTTTGGTGCACAGTATTGGATTGGATAGGGTTGGACTATTTTTAAGGGATTGGATTGGATTGAACTGGACTTGACTAAATTAATATTGTAATGTGTTTGGCACAGTACAGATTGGACTAAAATAATACTGTCTCTTGTTTGGTCTAACATGAGATAGGATAAAAATTAATTGAAAATAATTGTTTTTAAATATTTTAATACAATATAGTAATACTATTTTAATCCTTTTTTTAAGGAAGAATTTCACAAAATACCTATCTTTTTGGTGATTTGTCACATTTATAAATGGCTTTCCAAATTTATCACTTTAGTCCTAACTTTTTCCAAAACTCATCACTTTAGTCAATTTGACCAAATATGTGAAAGTCAACTATTTTAAAACTTGTAAAAGTACATTTTTACCCTTATTACTATTTATTTAGCTAAAATGATTTTATTAGCTTTAAATTAAAATAAATAATAATAAAATTCTCAATAATAAAATCTTAAATAAATATATTACAAAAAAATCTTAAATAAATAATAATATTAAAATCCATTAATTTTTTCTTTTTTTGTATTTTTGTCATAATGGATATTTATTTAGCTAAAATGATTATTTTAGCCTTAAATAATTAATTTTCAAGATTTTTTTGTAATCTATTTATTTCAGATTTTATTATTAGGAATTTTATTGTTTTTCATTTTAATTTAAAGTTAAGATAATCATTTTAGCTAAATAAAAATTCATTATGTAAAAATACAAAATAAGAAAAAATTAATGGATATTTTTAATTATTTATTTATGTTTTTTTCTAATATATTTATTTAACATTTTATTATTGAGAATTTTATAGTTTTTCTTTTTAATTTACAGCTAAGATAATCAATTTAGCTAAATTAAATAGTAATGAGGGTGAAAGTGTACTTTCATAGGTTTTAAAATAGTTGACTTTCATATATTTGGTCAAATGGACTAAAGTGATAAGTTTTGGAAAAAGTTAGGACTAAATTGATGAATTTAGAAAGACATTTATAAAGGTGACAAATCACCAAAAAAGTAGGACTTATTTAAAATTCTGCCGTTTTTTAATAGATGGAAATCCAATCTCATAGAAAATTTGAAAAATGAAAAAGAAAAAATACATAACAGATGGAGATCCAATCAGATCCATCATTGAAAATTTGAAAAAAAAAAATTAACAGAATCTGGATCTACATCACTTCAGACCAACCTCCTCCGCTGTCCAACTCCATTTTTTTTTGAACTTCATTCAACAAATTCCTTCCACAAAATTCCATAATTATCAAAACATCCCAAACTCATCAATTCCACAAAAAGAAAGGTAAAAATATGTATCTTTCTCAAAGAACAGGTAAAATTGTCTAGGAAAATTATGCGTGGGGTGTGGAGACTCTGGCGACAACTAGATCGGCTACAAGGACCAGCCGATTAGGTAGAGGAAGCGAGAAGTTACTTGGCTGGAGAGAGTAGAAATGGTGATGATGAGCTCTTAGGGGTGGTGGCTGGGTTTTGGTTGGATGAAGAAGATGCAGCTACATGGTGAAGATGAAGAGAAAAGAGCGGGCTAAAAGGTGGGAAAGAAAATGGACAACAACAAAAATAAAAATAAAAAGGTGGGACTAAAATAGTCCCAATGTTGATGATGTGATAAATTAGTCTAGATGTTGGAGGATAAAAAGTGGGTTCCACAGCCTTTTAAAATGGATGGTCTAATCATGGGAATGGTAAAATGGATGGTCTAATCATGTTCAATCCTATGTAACAAACACGGCCTTTTAGCATAATTTTTAGGCCTTTTAGCATAATCTTTAGGGAGAGTTGCATAAATAGTCATTCTTGGTTTTTAAAAACTAAAAATAGCCCATGTTTAAAAATTTTGTGTTTTTGTTTTTTTTGGAGTTAATTTTACCGGATTATCCTTTAAAAAAAATTTCTATTATTTACATCATTTAATGCGATATACCAAATTACCCTTCTTAGGGACAGCTTTCCTAAAATTTAAAATACAATAATTTCAAAAAGAAAAGAGAAGCAAATAGAAAAAAAATTCTTCCATTTCTCGCCAGAAAGAAATTGTTCATGCCCGAGTTCAAACGTTCCGTCCTAGAGCAACAAAGAAATTGTTCCAGACTTCAAACATCTAGAACGAAAACATTGTTAGGCCTTCTTCGTTCCATTCTTCGATTTCTCGCCAGCCCGAAAGAGGGGTTTTTTCTCAAACCAAACCTAACCTAATTCTTCGATTCCTGTGAAGGTATGTTTTTTTTTTGTTTTTGATTTTCTGTCATGCTTTGTTTTAATGTTATCTGACTTGCTCTTTGTGTAATTTTGTGTTTGTTTTGTTTCTGAAATCATCACACCCAATAGACATGTAATTTTCAGTTTTTTGTTTGTTCATGTGCACAATGCTGATGAATTTAGAAACATAAATTTTTTGGAAAGATGATTAAATACAAATTAATGTAAGGATTTAGTCGATATCGGCTCAAATGGGAGCATTTTTTTGCTAAAATCCCTTTATGAATCCATGGGTCATATTGTGCAAAAGACCCATCACTGAACTCCAACATTTGGCATCCAAATACGTTGTCATTTCAAAATAATAATAATAATAATAATAATTGAAAAACAGGGGGTTTTGCTTCTAACAATTGCTTGCCTCCCTCTCTCAACCTGTCACTGAGTTGCTCAAATGTTAATGGTATCTCATTTTATTCAAGGGTCGGTTAGGGTGTTAAGTGTTAATGGTGTTAAGTGTTAAATATGGTGATTCTTGTTTATTTCTTGGTTTTATTTTGGTGATGATTTTATTGGTTTATTGATGATTATGAGATTATCTGCTTTGACATTGCAGAGCTGAGTGCTTTTTTGGTGATTGACTAGATTTTTGAAAGTGGGTTTCTTTTTTATTATTAATTTATGTGGTATTTGAATGTATTATCATTTGATGCAAAATTAAAAGTTTCATCTTGCTAGAATTGCTGATGGAGTCCGGAAAATGTGCTGATTATTGTTGGCACAAATTGAATACTATTAGGACTTGCTGAATACTAGAATTGTATAAATATAATTACTTTTAATTATTCAAAGCATGGGTTAGTGTCAATTTGATGAAATGAGCTTGAGATGACATTATTCTTAAATATTTGTTGAAACCTGTTTTGACTTCAATTGAGTGAAATCTCTGTGAACTTTGATCATATTTTTTAAAATACTTTAATACCTTCTTTGAAAAGTTAGTAACTAAAGATTGCTACATATTAGTAATTGTATTCCAGCTACAAGAATTATGCCACATAAAACACTTCACCATGTTTGCTACCGATAGTTCTAAGTTGCTAACATTGAAGCAGCAATCAGTTATTGATCAGAAACTTTGTGCTTGCACTTAATTGTGCCATGTTCAAGAGGGGATACAGATTTAATGTGTTCATGTGGATACTTGTTGAGTGAGTGGGGATTTCCCAGAGTGAGGATTCCCTTTAATTGTTTGGGCAGGATACTATGAAGAATTGGGAATCAAACCGAGAAATAATGCATTCTTGGCAGAAAACGTCAACAAAATACATATTCCGCAGTAGGATGACGGGTATTGGTCTTTGATTACTTGAACTGAGAGAATTTCTTCATTCTGGATCATTTATATTTATTTTTGTCCATTAACATTTTGCAGTAAAGTTGCGGTGCGTTCATGCTTAAGTTTGCAGAACTTTTACTCTTTGGCACTTCTCTACCGTGGATTAACAAATTTGGCCAAAATGATATACCTGCCATTCGTGAGGCAATGGCATTGGATTTGTTTATAAATGGAGTTATAGAAGGGTAGTTATAGAATGTGGGTGGTTCTGATTTTGACTCACAGAGGTCACTGGTATTATAGAATGGCACTGGTGTATAGAATTTTTGTGGTGGATGATGTTTATATTAACAGAGGTTGGTTTTGTGGAGTGGTATTTGATTTTAGGCCAGGTTTTTAATCTTTTCAGCCCGGGATTCAATTTTTTAAGTCCTGGGTGTTAATCTTTTGAGACTGGGATTTAGTATATGTGTTGAATTATTATAATTTTTTTTTATTATTGTAGTGGATCAGTCTTGTATAGGTATTTGTATGTCATGCTCTTATTTTGGGGTCTTCTCATTAAATATTTTAGGCCCAGATGTGTACTGTTAAGCCCAGGTATTAATATTTTGAGCTCGGTTATCAGTCTTTTGAGTCCGGGTATTAATATTTTGAGTGCGGTTATTAGTTTTTGTAGCCCGGGTATTAATATTATGAACCCGGTTCTTAATATTTTGAGTCCGGTTATCAGTTTTTGATCCTGGGTATTAATATTTTGAGCCCGGGTATTCATATTTTGAGCCCGGTTATCAGTTTTTGAGCCCGGGTTTTCAATATTTTTATCCCGGTACTTGTGTTTTCGATTAAATTTAATTTTTCCCGATAATTTTTAATTATTTTTCCGGCTCCGCGGGATAGTTCCCACATGAGCTGACTGTCGTTTGGTTTTAGAACCTGTATCTAAAAGCATGCCCAAGAGGCAAGGTGCATAACTCTTAAGGACATTAAGTGCATGGAATAAACTAAGAGTGGTGAATTAGCTTCGGATGGCTAACTGTAGGGGATCCGTATTGCACGACTTTCCCTAAACACCATGGGGGGGTCATGCCGAACCAAAAACTTACACGCCCGGAACAGATCGCGAAGTATGACGCGGGGCCGGTATATTCATATCGAGATGTGTACTGTTAAGCCCGTGAATTAATATTTTGAGCTCGGTTCCTAATATTTTGAGCCTGGTTTTCAGTTCTTACGCCCGGGTATTAACATTTTAAGCCCGGGTTGAAAATACTAAAGCGTGTGTCTATTAACCTAGAGGGGGGGGGGGGGGGGGGGGGGGGGGGGGGGGGGGGGTGAATAGGTTTTAGTTGATTTATTACCAACTTTTCGACTTAATCAATATTAACAGTCCTACCCCATATTAGCAATCAATCAATCATAATATAAATATGCGGAAAACAATAAAAACACAAAGATTGATTTACGTGAGAAACCCTCCAACTGGGCAAAACACACCGGCTATCATTCTAGTCACATTCGGTCCTCAAATCCACTATTTGAATGAAAGTTTACAACCTAGGTTGACCTCAAGTCACACCTACTTGGCCACTAACCCTTTCACTCTACCCAACGGGCCTTTAATAGTGATTCTAGACCATAAGTAAGTGCACTAATCCACTTAGTCACAAAGCTTAACAATCAATGAAGAGGTTAAACAACCTATATGAATATGTAAAAATATTCTAACATGCAATTAATGCTAGGCAACACTAAATGCTTATCTAAGGATTTAAAGATGTCAATGAGTGCAAATCCTAGATATCAATACCTAAATGCAAATGCATGAAGATTTAGCTAGAAGGGTAAAAAAGTCCTAAATGCTAGCTATCAATGAACATACAACCTCAACCAACAAACATAATCACAAACATACTCAAATCATGCTAAACCAAATAAACATGCAATTAATTAACAAATAATTGCTAACCCTAGGTAAACAAGAACATAGAGATGAAAAGGAAGTTCTAAGACTTGTTTGATTACCTAGTCAAGAAGAGCATGAAGACCCATGAAAAATAGATACAAGAATGAAGCTTAGATGCACATGGGTATGAGTTTGGTTGAGTAAAAAGGATTTCTTGGAGCTCTCTCTCTCTCTTGGATTTACTTTCTCTCACTTAGGGATATATTTTCAGAGCTCTAGGTCTAAATGGTGGAGAAGAAGATATATTTATAGAGACCAAAAAACGAGCTGGTGTGAAATACCCAAAATGCCCAGTTCGGGTAAAAAAGGCGACATGAGCAAGTCGCCTTGGAAGTCGCCTAACACACTGTGAGAAAACACGCTGCCTGAGGAGACATGTGAGGCGACATCCCCAAGTCGCCTATGAAGTCGCCTTACACACTGGAGAAAAAAGAACATGACTAAGGCGACATTGGAGGCGACATGCACAAGTGGCCTTGCATGTCGCCTAACACACTGTGGGAAAAACCTAAGTCTAAGGCGACTTGTCAGGCGACATGCACAAGTGGCCTTGCATGTCGCCTAACCTACTGTGCAGCCCATCAACTCCAAAATGCAAGAAGTGTGTGTGTGCAACCATACATGCATGTCAATACAAATGCATAGAATATGAGTGTGTGCAACTAAAACCTCTTCAAAGAGAATTAAGCAAGTGATATACCTTTGAAATGCTCTTGAGAGAGATGATGTCCTTGAAGCTTGATCACACCCAATGAAGCCTAATATACCCTTACAAAAATTAATCCCCAATGTGGTTTGTCGACGAAATAAGCCAATCAAAACATGAGGAACTTACAATCTCCACCTTTGGCTATTTCATGACAAAACCACCTCTCACAAATCATCCTCACAAAAGAATAAAAACTGGAGGTCAACAAAGAAAATTCTACATTACAAATAGATACCTAGATACTAGGTCTTCAAATCTTCAAGCTCTTGTAAAATAGCTATCCCTACAAAACAATGAGACTACACTTTCGAAGACAAGTGTATGTGAGGTGATCAAGAGAGATAATAAATAAAAGCAATTTGCATAATAAAAGAAAACTACAACATGCAACATGCAAATGCTCCCCCTAAATAGGTTACTCCCCCTCAACAGGACAATCTCTCCAAATATGCAACCCCCTTAAATAAACTACATTACTCCCCCTTTTTGTCATGAGATAGGCAAAGGAGTATTCCCCAACCGGGTCACTTTAGCAAAGAAAGCTATTTGCAAGATAAGTGCATAATCATATACAACAACTTTATGCAACTTAATTAATTGAAAGAGAATCATTGAGGGTTTATATTTAAGAGGAAAAAGTGTGACTTAATTGTTTTGGATGTAAGACATGTAACATCATAGTTCAAGCAAATTGTATTTGGCAAGGAGAACGTCAAAAGGGTTCCAAAGGAATTCAAACCAATTTGCACCCTTTTGCCATAATTGAACAAGATATAGCTTTAAAAAATTTGAGCACACACAAGCAACCAAGTCAATCCTTAATGGTCAATCAAGACATGGATATAAAATCCTTATTGATTGAATGGATATTGAATCCTTATTGGTTGTTGTCTTGTTCAACCATTAAGAAAAGACCCAAAGCTAAATTGGATGAGACATCCTTATTTATTGCATGGACACAAGGTCCTTATTGAGTTTAGCTTTGTCAAGATGCTTCCACATACATTTGCACACACAATTCATGCATAATACTTTAGCATGTCAGAAATCAAGTCACATGTCATGGAGATAAATTTTAGGTCATTCAAAAGTACTTCCCAATCAATTCTCCTAGTCTAAAAATGCATGTTTGAACATAGAGGTGACATGGATTACAAACAAAGCAAGGCACACTTATTAAATAAAAAAGCCATATAAGAATATATGTAAGCACAACCAAAAATACTCAAGCAATTAATAAAGAAGTATAAAGTCGATCAAGTTTTTTGCTTATTTCAACATGCAAGGTCGCTCTCTTTGCTTGAGCTCCCCATCATGGGTCAATCACCAAAACACATCAAGGCATAAGACAAATCCCAATAGACCTACTAAGTGACTTGAACCTAGTTGAGTCTAAAGGCTTTGTAAATAAATCCTTTAGTTGATCATTAGTGCCCACATGCTCAAGTGCAATGCATTTGTTTTCAACTAGTTCTCTAATGAAATGATGTCTAATGTCTATATGCTTTGTCCTAGAGTGCTGAACCGGATTCTTTGAAATGTTAATTGCACTCATGTTATCACAATAAAGGGTTAGAATACCTTGATCAAAACCATAATCCACAAGCATTTGCTTCATCCAAAGGAGTTATGTGCAAGCACTCCCGGCGGCTATGTATTCCGCTTCAGTTGTGGATAGAGAGATGGAATTTTGCTTCTTGCAAAACCATGAGACCAAGTTGTTACCTAGGAAGAAGCAACCGCTCGATGTACTCTTCCTATCATCACAATTTCCTGCCCAATCTGCATCACTAAAGCCAACTAAGCTAGCATTAGTGTCAAAAGAGTACCATATCCCATAGTTGGATGTCCCATTCACATATCGAATGATTCTCTTCACGGAGGAGAGATGGGATTCCTTGGGATCCGCTTGGTACCTAGCACACACACCCACACTAAAGGCTATATCGGGCCTACTTGCGGTCAAGTAAAGCAAGCTACCAATCATGCCACGATATAGACTTTGTTCCACACTCTTGCCACTAGCATCCTTGCTTAGCTTCAAGGTGGTACTCATTGGTGTGTCACAATGTTTGGCATTCTCAAGGCCAAACTTCTTCACTAGGTTCTTAGCATACTTAGCTTGGGATATGAAAATCTCATCATGCAATTGCTTGATTTGCAAACCTAGGAAGTAATTGAGCTCCCCAACAAGACTCATCTCAAACTCATGAGACATGACATCAACAAATTGTTGGACTTTGGATTTGTTGGTGGAGCCAAAAACAATATCATCAACATAAATTTGAGCTATGAAAAGCTCATCTTTGTTCCTCTTGATGAATAAAGATTTGTCAACACTACCCCTAGTGTAGTCATTGTCAACAAGAAATTGAGTGAGGCGCTCATACCAAGCCCTTGGTGCTTGTTTCAACCCATATAAAGCCTTCTTGAGGCAATAGACATGATTGGGGTGGTGTGGATCCACAAACCCCTTGGGTTGCTCAACAAACACTTCCTCATGCAAGAAACCATTTAGGAAGGCACTCTTAACATCCATTTGATGCAATTTGAACTTGTGCACACATGATATGGACAAGAGAAGCCTTATGGACTCAAGACGGGCAACCGGAGCAAAAGTCTCCTCAAAGTCAATACCCTCAATTTAAGAGTATCCTTGTGCTACAAGTCTAGCCTTGTTGCGCACAATGTTGCCATTCTCATCCGTCTTGTTCCTATATACCCATTTGGTGCCTATGACATTAGTATCCTTGGGTCTAGGAACAAGAGTCCAAACCTCATTTCTTTCAAATTGGTTTAGCTCTTCTTGCATGCCAAGAACCCAAAACTCATCATTCAAGGCTTCATCAACCTTTTTGGGTTCAATTTGAGAGGTGTAACAAGTATAGCTAATTTGATTAGCTATTTGACGCCTAGTCCTAACACCCTCATTCATATCTCTAAGAATGTCATTCTTGTTGTGGAGATGTCTAACCCATGGAGCGGGTTCTTTAGAGTCCAATGATGGATCTCTATCAAGAGGTTGAATGACCTCTTCATCAAGACTTGACTTCACATCAATTGAAGTCTCACCATTCATTTCCAAGGAAGAATCATCAACCACAACGACCTCCTCATCATGATCTCTAGTCTTAGGCCTACAATCATCTATGACAACATTAGTTTATTCCATGACACTCCAAGTTTTTAAATTGAAAACTCTATAGGTCTTACTATTAAGGGCATAGCCAATGAAAATCCCCTCATCACTCTTGGCATCAAACTTCCCAAGTTGATCTCGGTCATTTAGAATGTAGCATTTGCTCCCAAATGAGTGGAAATAGCTAACATTTGGCTTCCTACCCTTCCATAATTCATAGGAGGTTTGCCTAGTACCGGGCCTTAGGAAGACTCTATTTCCTATGTAGCAAGCCGTATTGACAGCCTCCGCCCAAAGGTTCCTAGGGACATTGTTGCTAAGCAACATCACACGGGCCATCTCTTGAAGGACCCTATTCTTCCTCTCAACAACCCCATTTTGTTGAGGAGTTCTAGGAGCCGAAAACTCATGGGAAAGACCTAAGCTATTGCAATAGCTTTCAAAACAAGCATTTTCAAATTCCATCCCATGGTCACTCCTAATGCTTTTAATGCTTTTAATGTGTGAGTTCTTTTCATTTTGAATTTTAGTGCAAAGCATTTTAAAATTTTCAAATGTTTCAGATTTTTCTCTAAGAAAATATGTCCATGTAAATCTAGAGAAATCATCAACACAAACAAAAATGTATCTCTTGCCATCGATACTCTCGGTTTGCATGGGACCCATAAGGTCCATATGTAGAAGCTCTAATGGCTCATTGGTGGCGAGATACTTGCCTTTCTTGTGCGTACTTTTGGTTTGTTTCCCTTGTTGACAAGGTCCACAAACGCCATCGACTTTCTTCCCAAGCTTAGGGAGGCCACGCACAACCTTGAACTTATCTAAGATCCTCAAATCTCGATAATTCATGTGGCCAAGTCTTTAATGCCACAACTCAACTTCCTCACACTTGGACATATTGCAAGAGATAGCACTAGCTTCAAAACAATAGCAATTGTCACTAGATCTCTTTCCTTTTAGCAAGGTTTGTCCATTTGGCATTAAAATAGAGCAATCATTTTTGTGAAACAAGACGGAGAGTCCATCATCATTAAGATGAGAAATGCTTATAAGATTGGCTTGCAAGCCATCAACAAGTAAAGCATTGGACAAGGAGGGTAAATCGGGAATGGAAATGGTTCATTTCCCTATGACTTTCTTTGAAGATCCATCACCAAAGGTGACAAATCCTCCATCCTCCAAGACAAGGGATTTAAAGAAACTCTTGTTCCCCGTCATATGCCTAGACACCCACTTTCCAAATACCAAGTGTTAGAGGCATTTGCCTTCAAGGCAATTTGAGCCACATAGCAAAAATAGTCATCCCTTCTAATCCACCTAGGTGAAATGTTCTCATTCCTAGTGGTATTAGTCACATTGGCTCTAGATTTCCTAGGATCATGCAAATTGGCTCTAGATTTCCTAGGAACATGCATTTTGGATCTAGCTCTATTTCTTTCAATCATGCTCTTGATTCTACACATTTCAATGTATTTGAAGCAATTAGGTCTAATGTGACCATCAACACCACAAAAGTGACAAGTGGGAATAAAATAAGAAGACATACCATGCCCTTGTGAGTACAAAGGGGCTTTCCCACGCATTTGAGCTTGTCTTTGGTGTTGGATTGGTTCGCTCCTCCTTTGTTGTTGAGTTGGAATGAATTGCTTCCTTGGTTGAACTTGCATGAATTGCTTCTTGGCTTGATGGTATTTGGGTTAAGGGAAACTTGCTTGATGCACCCTTGTTGATTGAGCTTGAGTTTGTTTCCCTTGTGCTACCTTGACTTGAAAATCTTTAGAGCACTCTCCTAGTTCGATCTTCTTCCTAGGATGTTGTGGGGGTGGAGGCTCTTTGATGTCTAAGCTCTTTACAAACACAGTCTTGCTTGAGGATGAGGTCTCATTGTCATCTTCATAGCCAAGACCCTTCTTATCACTTGGCCTCTTGCCAACTCCCAACATGTGATCGAGTTTCTTCGTACTTGAAGTCATTTTAGCAATGATCTCTCTTGCTTCTTCAAGCTCCTTTTTCACCAATTCCTCATTTCTTTTTGCTATCTTTACTTCTCTATTTAGGTGAGTGATTGCGGTAGATAGCTTGAGATTCTCACCCTTTAGCCTTTAAATCTCTTTCTTCATCTTCAATCTTGAGCTTTGAAAATGCTCAATGAACCCTTCAAGATCCATTCCTCCTACATCCATATTTGTTGAATGGGATGAAGAGTCACCATCACTAGAGTCATTTTCACGTTGTTTCTCTTCCTCTTCATCATCTAATGCTTCCTTACTCTTGAGAGAAGATGCGAAGGCAATAAAGTTTGCCACATGATCCTCATCATCCGAAGATTCTCCTTCTTCTTCCAAGTCATCACCATCACTCCACGTGGCGGCCATAGCCTTTCCTTTCTTCTTGTTCTTTAAATTGCCACAATTCGTGGAGATGTGTCCGAAACCTCCACATTCGAATCATTGAATCCCTTTTCTTGTGGGCTTGTCTTCACTTGACTCAAACTTCTTGAAATGAGTCTTCTTCTTCATTTATTTTCCTTTAGATCCAAATCCCTTCTTCTCAAATTTGATGAACTTCTTAAAACTTTTAACCATGAGGGCCATTTCTTCATCCGAGTCTTCTTCCTCCTTCTCAACCTTAGAAGTCTTCAAAGCAATACTCTTTTACTTCTTTGGAGGTGTAGGTGTGGGAGTCCATCTAGACTCATATGTTAGAAGCCTTCCAATAACTTCACTTGGCTTCATGTTCTTGTAGTCACTATTCTCCTCAAGAGCCGTCACTTTTAACTCAAATCTTGCCGGAAGAGACCTCATAATTTTTTGCTTGATTCTCCTATCCGAGTAAGGATCACCAAGTTGATGGCTTTGGTTGACTATATCCATCAACTTCACTTGAAAGTCATTGAAGCACTCATCCTCCTCCATTCTAATTTGCTCAAATTGTGTTTGGAGGACTTGAAGCTTGGAGTCCTTGACCACCTCGGTTCCCTCATTGGCCGTCTCTAGAATCTCTCATGCCTTTTTTGCAATTCTTGTTGTTTGGATCAATTTGTACTGATTGTCATCTATTGCACAAAGAATGGCATGCATAGCCTTATTGTTCCACTTGGATGCTTCAAACTCTTGAGTTGACCATTCTGACTTTGGCTTGGGAACTACACTTTCGTCTGCAAGTGTCTTTTCCAGAGGAGTGTAGCTATCTTCAATTGCCATCCATGCTCGGTCATTTATTTGGCAAATGTAAGACTCCATCTTGCCTTTCCAAGAGGCATAGTTTACTCCGGTGAGCAAATGGGGTCTTGTGCTAGAGGCTCCCTCATTACCACTTCCGTTTCCACTCATAGTGTTTGGGTGAGAATGAGATGAATGTTAATGATGCAACAACCACAAACAAAATGCAAGACACACAAAGAGCAAGGATAACCTAAGTGTATCTAGGAACCCGCTCTGATACCAATTGAAAATACTAAAGCGTGTGTCTATTAACCTAGAGGGGGGTGGGGGGGTAAATAGGTTTTAGTTGATTTATTACCAACTTTTTGACTTAATCAATATTAACAGTCCTACCCCATATTAGCAATCAATCAATCATAATATAAATATGCAGAAAACAATAAAAACATAAGGATTGATTTACGTGAGAAACCCTCAAACTGGGCAAAACTCACGGGCTATCCTTCTAGCCACATTCGGTCCTCAAATCCACTATTTGAATGAAAGTTTACAACCTAGGTTGACCTCAAGTCACACCTACTTGGCCACTACCCTTTCACTCTACCCAATAGGCCTTTAATAGTGATTCTAGACCATAAGCAAGTGCACTAATCCACTTAGTCACAAAGCTTAACAATCAATGAAGAGGTTAAACAACCTATGTGAATATGTAAAAATATTCTAACATGCAATTAATGCTAGGCAACACTAAATGCTTATCTGAGGATTTAAAGATGTCAATGAGTGCAAATCCTAGATATCAATATCTAAATGCAAATGCATGAAGATTTAGCTAGAAGGGTAAAAACGTCCTAAATGCTAGCTATCAATGAATATACAACCTCAACCAACAAACATAATCACAAACATACTCAAATCATGCTAAACCAAATAAACATGTAATTAATTAACAAATAATTGCTAACCCAGGTAAACAAGAACATAGAGATGAAAAGGAAGTTCTAAGACTTGTTTGATTACCTAGTCAAGAAGAGCATGAAGACCCATGAAGAATAGATGCAAGAATGAAGCTTAGATGCACATGGGTATGAGTTTGGTTGAGTAAAAAGGATTTCTTGGAGCTCTCTCTCTCTCTTGGATTTACTTTCTCTCACTTAGGGATATATTTTCAGAGCTCTAGGTCTAAATGGTGGAGAAGAAGATGTATTTATAGAGACCAAAAAATGAGCTGGTGTGAAATCCCCGAAATGCCCAGTTCGGGTAAAAAAGGCGACATGAAAGGCGACATGAGCAAGTCGCCTTGGAAGTCGCCTAACACACTGTGAGAAAACACGTTGCCTGAGGCGACATGTGAGGCGACATCCCTAAGTCCCTATGAAGTCGCCTTACACACTGGAGAAAAAAGAACATTACTAAGGCGACATTGGAGGCGACATGCACAAGTGGCCTTGTATGTCGCCTAACACACTGTGGGAAAAACCTAAGTCTAAGGCGACTTGTCAGGCGACATGCACAAGTGGCCTTGCATGTCGCCTAACCTACTGTGCAGCCCATCAACTCCAAAATGCAAGAAGTGTGTGTGTGCAACCATACATGCATGTCAATACAAATGCATAGAATGTGAGTGTGTGCAACTAAAACCTCTTCAAAGAGAATTAAGCAAGTGATATACCTTTGAAGTGCTCCTGAGAGAGATGATGTCCTTGAAGCTTGATCACACCCAATGAAGCCTAATATACCCTTACAAAAATTAATCCCCAATGTGGTTTGTCAACGAAATAAGCCAATCCAAATATGAGGAACTTACACGGGTATTAATATTTTGAGCTTGGTTATCATATTTTGAGCCCGGGTATTAATATTTTGAGCCCGAGATGTGTAATGTTAAGCCCGTGTATTAATATTTTGAGCCCGGTTCTTAATATTTTGAGCCCGGTTATTAGTCTTTTGAGCTTAGTATTAATATTTTGAGCCCGGTTATCAGTTTTTGAGCCCGGGTATCAATATTTTGAGCCCGAGATGTGTACTGTTAAGCTCGGGTATTAATATTTTGAGCCCGGTTATTAGTCTTTTGAGCCTGGATATTAATATTTTGAGCCCGGTTTTTAATATTTGAGCCCGTTTATCTGTCTTTTGATCCCAGGTATAAATATTTTAAGCCCGGTTCTTAATATTTTGAGCCCGATTATCAGTTTTTGAGCCTGGGTATTGATATTTTGAGCCTGGTTCTTAATATTTTGAGCCCGTTTATCAGTTTTTGAGCTCGGGTATTAAAATTTTGAGCCTAGTTACTAATATTTTAAGCCCGGATTTCAGTTTTTGAACCCGAGATTCCATTTTTTGAGCCAGGAATTCTGTAACTGTATCGACCAACCTTTTCTTTTATTTTAGTTGATCATGTTTGTTTATATATTGGTATGTAATGCCCTTGATATTTTGAGCCCGGTATTCAGTTTTTGAGCTCGGTTCTTAATATTTTGAGCCCGATTATCAGTTTTTGAGCCCGGGTATTAATAATTTGAGCCCGGATATCAGTTTTTTGAGCCCTGGATTCCATCTCTTGAGCCCGGAATTCTGTAACTGCATCCACCAACCTTTTATTTTATTTTAGTCTATCATGTTTGTTTATATATTGGTATGTAATGCCCTTGATATCTTGAGTCCGGTTTTCAGTTTTTGATCCCGGTTCTTCATATTTTGGGCTCGAATTTCAGTTTTTGAGCCCGGAATTCCATCTTTTGAGCCCGGGATTCCATCTTTTGAGCCCGGAATTCTATATCTGCATCGACCAACCTTTTTTTTTAGTTGATCATGTTTGTTTATATATTGGTATGTAATGCCCTTAATATTTTGAGCCCGATTTTCAGTTTTTGATCCCGGTTCTAAATATTGTGAGCCTGGTTCTTCATATTTTGAGCCCGGTTATCAGTTTTTACGCCCGGGTATTAATATTTTGAGTCCTGTTATTCATATTTTGAGCTTGGTTATCAGTTTTTGCGCCCGGGGTTTCAATATTTTTATCCCGGTACTTATGTTTTCAATTAAATTTAATTTTTTTGATAATTTTTAATTATTTTTCCGGCTCCACGGGATAGTTCCCACATGAGCTGATTGTCGTTTGGTTTTAAAACCCGTATCCGAAAGTGTGCCCAAGAGGCAAAGTGCATAACTCATAAGGGCATTAAGTGTATGGAGTAAACTAAGAGTGGTGAATTAGTTTCGGATGGCTAACTGTAGGAGATCTGTTTTGCACGACTTTCCCTAAACACCACAGGGGGTCATGCCGAAGCAAAATCTGAAATGCCTAGAACAGATCGGGAAATACAACGCGGGGTCCGTATATTCACGGGCCCGAGATGTGTACTGTTAAGCCCGTGTATTTTTGATAATGTCTCCTAATTTGATTAGAATCTCAATGGGGGTATTTCATTTTAAGCTCGACGCTTGGGAATTTCATTGGAGTTACGCATTATCTCTTAGGCACGATTTCGGCTGCGGGTTTTTAAACCAGATGATAGTTAGCTCATGTGGGAACTATCCTGCGGACCCGGAAAAATAATTAAAAATATAGAAAAAGTAAAATTTAATAGAAAACATAAGTACCGGGCTCAAAATATTAAAACCCAGGCTCAAAAAGCTGATAACGGGGCTCAAAATATAAATAACCGGGCTCAAAATATTTAGAACCGAAGCTCATTCACTACTCCCTTAGTTTACTCCATACGCTTTATGTCCTTAGGAGTTATGCACTTTGTTGCTTGGGCATGATTTCCTATGCGGGCTAAAAATATTAGGAACCAGTCCTTAAAAACTAAAAACCGAGCTCAAAATATTTATACCCGGGCTCAAAAAGCTGATAACCGAGCTCAAATAGCTGATAACCAGGCTTCAAATATTTAGAACCGAAGCTCATTCACAACTCCCTTAGTTTACTCCCTATGCTTAATGTCCTTAGGAGTTATGCACTTTGTTACTTGGGTAGGATTTCGGATGCGGACTCAAAATATTAAGAACCGGGCCCAAACAACTAATAACCAGGGCCCAAAATTTTATACCCGGGCTCAAAATATTAAGAATCGGGCCCAAAATATTAATACCCGGGCTTAACAGTATACATCCCGGGCCCCGCGTTGTACCTTCCAAGGTGTTCCGGCCATTTAAGTTTGGGATTCGGCTTGACCTTCCAGTGGTGCTCAGGGAAAGTCCTTCAAAACGGATCCCCTACAGTTAGCTATCCGAAGCTAATTAACAACTCTTAGTTTACTACACACGCTTAATGTCCCTTGGAGTTACGCACTGTCTCTTAGGCACGATTTCGGTTGCGGGTTTTCAAACCAGATGATAGTTAGCTCATGTGGGAACTATCCCGCGGACCCGGAAAAATAATTAAAAATATAGAAAAAGTAAAATTTAATCGAAAATATAAGTACCGGGTTAAAAATATTAAGAACCGGGCTCAAAAAACTGATAACCGGGCTCAAACTATAAATAACCGAGCTCAAAATATTTATAACCGAAGCTCATTCACTACTCCCTTAGTTTACTCCATACGCTTGATGTCCTTAGGAGTTATGCACTTTGTTGCTTGGGCATGATTTCCTATGTGGGCTCAAAATATTTATACCCGGGCTCAAAAAGCAGATAACCGAGCTCAAAATATTTAGAACCGAAGCTCATTCACAACTCCCTTAGTTTACTCCATACGCTTGATGTCCTTAGGAGTTATGCACTTTGTTGCTTGGGCAGGATTTCTGATGCGGACTCAAAATATTAGGAACCGGGCCCAAAAAACTAGTAACTGGGCCAAAAAGTTTAATACCCGGGCTTAAAATATTAAGAACCGGGCCCAAAATATTAATGCTCGGGCTTAACAGTACACATCCCGGGCCCCGCGCTGTACCTTCCGAGGTGTTCCGGCCATTTAAGTTTAGGATTCGGCTTGTACCTCCAGTGGTGTTCAGGGAAAGTCATTCAAAACAGATCCCTTACAGTTAGCTATCCGAAGCTAATTCACAACTCTTAGTTTACTACACACGCTTAATGTCCCTTGGAGTTACGCACTGTCTCTTAGGCACGATTTCGGCTGCGGGTTTTCAAACCCGATGATAGTTAGCTCATGTGGGAACTATCCCAGATGATAGTTAGCTCAAAATACTGATAACCGTGTTTAATTTTTTTGAGCCTGGTTCTTAATATTTTGAACCCGGTGTTTATACTTTTGAGCCCGGTTCTTAATATTTTGAGCCCGAATATTAATCTTTTGAGCCCAGTTATCAGTATTTTGAGCCCGGATTTTAATCTTTTGAACAAAGGTATTAATATTTTGAGCACGGTTATCAGTATTTTGAGCCCAGATTTTTTTCTTTTGAGCCCAGTACTTGAGTTTTCTATTAAATTTTACTTTAAAAACATTTTTAATTATTTTTTCGGCACCGCGAGAGAGTTTTCACATGAGGTGACTATCATTTGTTTTAGAACCCGAATCCAAAAGCGAGCCCGAGATGTGTACTATTAAGCTCGGGTATTAATATTTTGAGCCCGGTTATCTGTATTTTGAGCCCGGGTATTAATATTTTGAGCCAGGTTCTAAATATTTTAAGCTCGGTTATAAGTATTTTGAGCACGGGGTTTAATCTTTTGAGCCCGGTATTTGTGTTTTCGTTTAAATTATATTTTTCTGAAGTTTTTAATTATATTTTCGGTAACGCGGGATAGTTACCACATGAGGTGACCATCGTTTGGTTTTAGAACCCGTATCCGAAGGCGTGTCCAAGAGACCAACTGCATAACTCTTAAGGACATTAAGTGTATTGAGTAAACAATAAGTTGTGAATTAGCTTTGGATGGCTAACTGTAATGGATAATTTTGGCACGACTTTCCCTAAACACTATAGGAGAGGTCCAACCGAACCCCAACGTTAAATGGCCGCAAGATATCTAGAAGTACAACGCGGGGCCCGTATATTCATGGGACCGGGATGTGTACTCTTAAGCCCGGGAATCAATTTATTGATCCTGATCCATAATATTTTAAATAAATTACGAGACACTATCGAAACTAAAGAATGAGGTCAAAGAAGACTCTAAGGTTTGCCATTCTCTTCTAATTCAAAAGTAAAATAATTAAAAGGTCAGAAAAGTTAAATTTAATTAAAAACACAAGAACCGGGGTCAAAAGAGGATACCCAGGGCTGGAAAGATTAAGATCCGCGACTAAAATCAAATACACCATTGAGAGTTTAATTTATTAGGAGAGATTATCCAAGATAAGGGCATGACATACAAACATACAAAACAGCATGATCCACTACAACAATGAAAATTTTAAAAAACAAAGATCCAGGCTCAAAAAATTTGAATACGGGCCCAAAAGATAGGTAATCGGGCTCAAAATATTAAGAATCGGACTCAAAATACTGATAACCGGGCCCAAAATTTGAAGACCGGGCTCAAAAGATGAATACCCAGGCCCAAAAACGAAGATCCAGGCCAAAAATTAAATACCACAATCGAGAGTTTAATTAATTAAATCAATTACGTCACACTATCGAAACTGATGAATGAGGTCAAAGAAGACTCTAAGCTTCGCCATTCTCTTCAAATTCAACAGTAAAATAATTAAAACGTCAGAAAAGTTAAATTTAATTAAAAACACAAGAACTGGGCTCAAAAAAGGATACCCGAGGCTGGAAAGATTAATACCCGCGACTAAAATCAAATACACCATTGAGAGTTTCATTTATTAGGAGAGAATATCTAAGATAAGGGCATGACATACAAATATATAAAACATCATGATCCACTATAACAATAAAAAAATTCTTAAAAAAAAATCCGGGCCCAAAAGATAGGTAACAGGGCTCAAAATATTAAGATCCGGGCTCAAAATAATGATAACCGGGCCGAAATTTTGAAGACCGGGGCCCAAAAACGAAGATCCGGGTCTAAAATTAAATATCACAATCGAGAGTTTAATTAATTAAATAAACTACGAGACACTATCGAAACTGAAGAATAAGGTCAAAGAAGACTCTAAGGTTCGCCATTCTCTTCTAATTCAACAGTAAAATAATTAAAACGTTAGAAAAGTTAAATTTAATCAAAAACACAAGAACCGGGCTCAAAAGAGGATACTCGAGGCTGGAAAGATTAATACCCGCGACTAAAATCAAATACACCATTGAGAGTTTAATTTATTAGGAGAGATTATCCAAGATAAGGGCATGGCATACAAACATACAAAACAGCATGATCCACTACAACAATAAAAATTTTGAAAAACAAAGATCCAGGCTCAAAAAACTTGAATTCGGGCCCAAAAGATAGGAAATCGGGCTCAAAATATTGAGAATCGGACTCATAATACTGATAACCGGGCCCAAAATTTGAAGACCGGGCTCAAAAGATGAATACCCAGGCCCAAAAACGAAGATCCGGGCCAAAAATTAAATACCACAATCGAGAGTTTAATTAATTAAATCAATTACGTCACACTATCGAAACTGATGAATGAGGTCAAAGAAGACTCTAAGGTTCGCCATTCTCTTCAAATTCAACAGTAAAATATTTAAAACATCAGAAAAGTTAAATTTAATCAAAAACACAAGAACCGGGCTCAAAACAGGATACCCGAGGCTGGAAAGACTAATACCTGCGACTAAAGTCAAATACACCATTGAGAGTTTAATTTATTAGGAGAGATTATCCAAGATAAGGGCATGACATACAAACATATAAAACATCATGATCCACTATAACAATAAAAATTTTCTTTAAAAAAAAATCCGGGCCTAAAGGTTAGGTAATCAGGCTCAAAATGTTAAGATCCAGGCTCAAAATACTGATAACCGGCCCCAAAATTTGAAGATCGAGCTCAAAATATGAATACCCGGGCCCAAAAACGAATATCCAAGCCCAAAATTTAATATCACAATCGAGAATTTAATTAATTAAATAAACTACAAGCCACTATCGAAACTGAAGAATGAGGTCAAAGAAGACTCTAAGGTTCGCCATTCTCTTCTAATTCAACAGTAAAATAATTAAAACGTCAGAAAAGTAAAATTTAATCAAAAAAACAAAAACCGGGCTCAAAAGAGGATACCTGAGGCTAGAAAGATTAATACCCGAGACTAAAATCAAATAGACCATTGAGAGTTTAATTTATTAGGAGTGATTATCCAAGATAAGGGCATGACAAGCAAACATATAAAATCCACTACAACAATAAAAAAAAAATTTAAAAAGATCCGGGCCAAAAAATTTAAAATCCGGGCACAAAAGATAGGTAATCGGGCTAAAAATATTAAGAACCGGGCTCAAAACACTGATAACCAGGCCCAAACTTTAAAGACCGGGCTCAAAAGATGAATACCCGGGCCCAAAAACGGAGATCCGGGCCCAAAATTAAATACCACAATCGATAGTTTAATTAATTAAATAAATTACGAGACACTATCGAAACTGATGAATGAGGTCAAAGAAGACTCTAAGGTTCGTCATTCTCTTCAAATTCAACAGTAAAATAATTAAAACATCAGAAAAGTTAAATTTAATCAAAAACAGAAGAACCGGGCTAAAAACAGGATACCCGAGGCTGGAAAGATTAATACTCGTGACTAAAATCAAATACACCATTGAGAGTTTAATTTATTAGGAGAGATTATCCAAGATAAGGGCATGACATACAAACATACCAAACAACATGATCCACTACAACAATAAAAATTAAAAAAAAAAGATCCAGGCTCAAAAAATTTAAATCCGGGCGCAAAAGATAGGTAATCGGGCTCAAAATATTAAGACACGGGCTCAAAAGATGAATACTATGGCCCAAAAACGAAGATCCGGGCAAAAATTAAATACCACAATCGAGAATTTCATTAATTAAATAAACTACGAGACACTATCGAAACTGAAGAATGAGGTCAAAGAAGACTCTAAGGTTCGCCATTCTATTCTAATTCAACATTAAAATAATTAAAACGTCAGAAAAGTTAAATTTAACCAAAAACACAAGAACCGGGCTCAAAAGAGGATACCCGATGCTAGAAAGATTAATACCCGTGACTAAAATCAAATACACCATTGAGAGTTTAATTTATTAGAAGAGAATATCCAAGATAAGGGCATGTCATACAAACATATAAAACATCATGATCCACTACAACAATAAAAAAAAATTTAAAAGATACGGGCCCAAAAGATAGGTAACATGTCTCACAATATTAAGAACCGGGCTCAAAAAACTGATAACTATGCCCAAAATTTGAAGACCAGGCTCAAAAGATGAATACTAGGGTCAAAAAACGAAGATCCGGGCCAAAATTAAATCATACAATCGAGAGTTTAATTAATTAAATAAATTACGAGCACTATCGAAACTGAGGAATGAGGTCAAAGAAGACTCTAAGGTTCGCCATTCTTCTAAATCAACAGTAAAAAAATTAAAACCTCAGAGAAGTAAAATTTAATCAAAAACCCAAAAACCGGGCTCAAAAGAGGATACCCGAGGCTAGAAAGATTAATACCCGCGACTCAAATTAAATACACCATTGAGAGAATACTCTAGACCATCGAGAGTTTAATTTTTTTAGGAGAGATTATCCAAGATAAGGGCATGACATACAAACATATAAAATCCACTACAACAATAAAAAAAAAATTTTAAAAAGATCCAGGCCAAAAAAAATTAAAATCCGGGTCCAAAAGATAATTAATGGGGCTCAAAATATTAAGAACCGGGCTCAAAGCACTGATAACCAGGCCCAAACTTTAAAGACCGGGCTCAAAAGATGAATACGTGGGCCTAAAAACGAAGATCTGGGCCCAAAATTAAATACCACAATCGAGAGTTTAATTAATTAAATAAATTACGAGACACTATCGAAACTGATGAATGCGGTCAAAGAAGACTCTAAGGTTCGCCATTCTCTTCAAATTCAACAGTAAAATAATTAAAGCATCAGAAAAGTTAAATTTAATCAAAAACACAAGAACCCGGCTCAAAAGAGGATACCCGAGGCTGGAAAGATTAATACCCGTGACTAAAATTAAATACAACATTGAGAGTTTAATTTATTAGGAGAGATTATCCAAGATAAGGGCATGAGATACAAACATATAAAACATCATAATCCACTATAACAACAAAAAAATTTAAAAAAAAATCCGGCCCCAAAAGATAGGCAACCGGGCTCAAAATATTAAGATCAGGACTCAAAATACTGATAACCGGGCCCAAAATTTGAAGACCGGGCTCAAAAGATGAATAACCGGACCCAAAAACGAAGATCCAGGCCCAAAATTAAATATCAAAATCGAGAGTTTAATTAATTAAATAAATTACGAGACACTATCGAAACTGAAGAATGAGGTCAAAGAAGACTCTAAGGTTTGCCATTCTATTCTAATTCATCAGTAAAATAATTAAAACATTAGAAAAGTTAAATTTAATCAAAAACACAAGAACCGGGCTCAAAAGAGGATACCCGAGGCTGGAAAGATTAATACCCACGACTAAAATCAAATACACCGTTGAAAATTTAATTTATTAGGAGAGATTATCCAAGATAAGGGCATGACATACAAACATACAAAACATCATGATCCACTACAACAATAAAAAAAAATTAAAACGATCTGGGTCCAAAAGATAGGTAACCGAACTTAACATACTGATAATCGAGCCCAAAATTTATAGACCCGGCTCAAAAGATGAATACTCGGGCCCAAAAACGAAGATCCAGGCCCAAAATTAAATACCACAATCGAGAGTTTAATTAATTAAATAAATTACGAGCACTATCGAAACTGAAGAATGAGGTCAAAGAAGACTCTAAGGTTCACCATTCTTTTCTAATTCAACAATAAAATAATTAAAACGTCAGAAAAGTAAAATTTAATCAAAAACACAAAAACCGGGCTCAAAAGAGGATACCCGAGGCTAGAAAGATTAATACGCGCGACTAAAATCAAATACACCGTTGAGAATTTAATTTATTATGAGAGATTATCCAAGATAAGGGCATGACATACAAACATACAAAACATCATGATCCACTACAACAATAAAAAAAATTAAAACGATATAGGCCCAAAAGATAGGTAACCGGACTCAACATACTGATAATCGGGCCCAAAATTTATAGACCCGGCTCAAAAGATGAATACCCAGGCCCAAAAACGAAGATCCGGGTCCAAAATTAAATACCACAATCGAGAGTTTAATTAATTAAATAAATTACAAGCACTATCTAAACTGAAGAATGAGGTCAAAGAAGACTCTAAGGTTCGCCATTCTCTTCTAATTCAACAATAAAATAATTAAAACGTCAGAAAAGTAATATTTAATCAAAAACACAAAAACCGGGCTCAAAAGAGGATACCCGAGGCTAGAAAGATTAATACGCGCGACTAAAATGAAATAGACCATTGAGAGTTTAATTTATTAGGAGAAATTATCCATGATAAGGGCATGACATGCAAAAATATTAAATCCACTACAACAAGAAAAAAAAAATTAAAAAACAAAGATCCGGGCCAAAAAAATTAAAATTCGGGCCCAAAAGATGGGTAATCGCGCTCAAAACACTGATAACCAGGACCAAACTTTAAAGACCGGGCTCAAAAGATGAATACCCGGGCCCAAAAACGAAGATCCAGGCCCAAAATTAAATACCACAATCGATAGTTTAATTAATTAAATAAATTACGATACATTATCGAAACTGATGAATGAGGTCAAAGAAGACTCTAAGGTTCGTCATTCTCTTCAAATTCAACAGTAAAATAATTAAAACATCAGAGAAGTTAAATTTATTCAAAAATAGATGAACCGGGCTCAAAACAGGATACCCGAGGCTGGAAAGATTAATACTCGTGACTAAAATCAAATACACAATTGAGAGTTTAATTTATTAGGAGAGATTATCCAAGATAAGGGCATGACATACAAACATACCAAACAACATGATCCACTACAACAATAAAAATTAAAAAAAAAAAAGATCCAGGCTCAAAAAATTTAAATCCGGGCCCAAAAGATAGGTAATCGGGCTCAAAATATTAAGACCCGGGTTCAAAAGATGAATACCAGAGCCCAAAAACGAAGATCCGGGCCAAAATTAAATACCACAATCGAGAGTTTCATTAATTAAATAAACTACGTGACACTATCGAAACTGAAGAATGAGGTCAAGAAGACTCTAAGGTTCGCCATTCTCTTCTAACTCACCATTAAAATAATTAAAACGTCAGAAAAGTTAAATTTAACCAAAAACACAAGAACTGGGCTCAAAAGAAGATACCCGATGCTGGAAAGATTAATACCCGTGACTAAAATCAAATACACCATTGAGAGTTTAATTTATTAGGAGAGAATATCCAAGATAAGGGCATGACATACAAACATATAAAACATCATGATCAACTACAACAATAAAAAAAAAATTTAAAAAGATCTGGGCCCAAAAGATAGGTAATCGGACTCAACATACTGATAACCGGGCCCAAAATTTGAAGACCAGGCTCAAAAGATGAATACCCGGGCCCAAAAACGAAGATCCGGGCCCAAAATTTAATTTCACAATCGAGAGTTTAATTAATTAAATAAACTATGAGCCACTATCGAAACTGAAGAATGAGGTCAAAGAAGACTCTAAGGTTCGCCATTCTCTTCTAATTCAACCGTAAAATAATTTAAACGTCAGAAAAGTAAAATTTAATCAAAAACACAAAAACCGGGCTCAAAAGAGGATACCTGAGGCTAGAAAGATTAATACCCGCGACTAAAATCAAATAGACCATTGAGAGTTTAATTTATTAGGAGAGATTATTCAAATTTAAGGGCATGACAAACATATAAAATCCACTACAACAATAAAAACAATTTTTAAAAAAAAAGATCCGGGCCAAAAAAATTAAAATCCGGGCCCAAAAGATAGGTAATCGGGCTCAAAATATTAAGAACCGGGCTCAAAACACTGATAACCAGGCCCAAACTTTAAAGGCCGGGCTCAAAAGATGAATACCTGGGCCTAAAAACGAAGATCCGGGCCCAAAATTAAATACCACAATCGAGAGTTTAATTAATTAAATAAATTACGAGACACTATCGAAACTGATGAATGCGGTCAAAGAAGACTCTAAGGTTCGCCATTCTCTTCAAATTCAACAGCAAAATAATTAAAGCATCAGAAAAGTTAAATTTAATCAAAAACACAAGAACCTGGCTCAAAAGAAGATACCCGAGGCTGGAAAGATTAATACCCGTGACTAAAATTAAATACACCATTGAGAGTTTAATTTATTAGGAGAGATTATCCAAGATAAGGGAATGACATACAAACATATAAAACATCATGATCCACTATAACATTAAAAGGTTTGTTTAAAAAATATCCGGCCCCAAAAGATAGGCAACCGAGCTCAAAATATTAAGATCCTCGCTCGAAATACTGATAACCGGGCCCAAAATTTGAAGACCGGGCTCAAAAGATGAATAACCGGGCCCGAAAACGAATATCCGTACCCAAAATTAAATATCAAAATCGAGAGTTTAATTAATTAAATAAACTACGAGACACTATCAAAACTGAAGAATGAGGTCAAAGAAGACTCTAAGGTTCGCCATTCTATTCTAATTCAACAGTAAAATAATTAAAACTTTAGAAAAGTTAAATTTAATCAAAAAGACAAGAACCGAACTCAAAAGAGGATACCCGAGGCTGGAAATATTAATACCCGCGACTAAAATCAAATACACCATTGAGAGTTTAATTTATTAGGAGAGATTATCCAAGATAAGGGCATGTCATACAAACATATAAAACATCATGATCCACTACAACAATAAAAAATATATAAAAAAATGATCCGGGCCCAAAAGATAGGTAACATGTCTCAAAATATTAAAAACCGGGCTCAAAATACTGATAACCAGGCCAAAAATTTGAAGACCGGGCTCAAAAGATGAATACCAGGGCCCAAAAACGAAGATCAGGGCCAAAATTAAATACCACAATTGAGAGTTTCATCATTTAAATAAACTACGAGACACTATCAAAACTGAAGAATGAGGTCAAAGAAGACTCTAAGGTTCGCCATTCTCTTCTAATTCAACAGTAAAATAATTAAAACGTCAGAAAAGTTAAATTTAATCAAAAACAGAAGAACCGGGCTCAAAAGAGGATACCCGAGGCTGGAAAGATTAATACCCGTGACTAAAATCAACTACACCATTGAGAGTTTAATTTGTTAGGAGAGATTATCCAAGATAAAGGCATAACATACAAACATACCAAACATCATGATCCACTACAACAATAAAAACTAAAAAAAAAAATATCCAGGCTCAAAAAATTTAAATCCGGGCCCAAAAGAGAGGTAATCGGGCTCAAAATATTAAGAACCGGGCTCAAAAGATGAATACCCGGGCCCAAAAACTAAGATCCGGGCCAAAATTAAACACCACAGTCGAGAGTTTCATTAATTAAATAAACTACGAGACACTATCGAAACTGAAGAATGAGGTCAAAGAAGACTCTAAGGTTCGCCATTCTCTTCTAATTCAACAGTAAAATAATTAAAACATCAGAAAAGTTAAATTTAATCAAAAACAGAAGAACCGGGCTCAAAAGAGGATACCCGAGGCTGGAAAGATTAATACCCGTGACTAAAATCAAATACACCATTGAGAGTTTAATTTTTTAGGAGAGATTATCCAAGATAAGGGCATAACATACAAACATACCAAACAGCATGATCCACTACAACAATAAAAACTATATAAAAAAACAAAAGATCCAGGCTTAAAAAATTTAAATCCGGGCTAAAAAGATAGGTAATCGGGCTCAAAATATTAAGAACCGGGCTCGAAAGATGAATACCCGGGCCCAAAAACGAAGATCCGGGCCAAAATTAAATACCACAATTGAGAGTTTCATTAATTAAATAAACTATGAGACACTATCGAAACTGAAGAATGAGGTCAAAGAAGACTCTAAGGTTCGCCATTCTCTTCTAATTCAACATTAAAATAATTAAAACGTCTGAAAAGTTTAATTTTATCAAAAACACAAGAACCTGGGCTCAAAAGAGGATACCCGATGCTGGAAAGATTAATACCCGTGACTAAAATCAAATACACCATTGAGAGTTTAATTTATTAGGAGGGAATATCAAAGATAAGGGCATGACATACAAACATATAAAACATCATGATCCACTACAACAATAAAAAAAAAATTAAAAAGATCTGGGCCTTAAAGATAGGTAACCGGACTCAACATACCGATAACCGGGCCCAAAATTTATAGACCCGGCTCAAATGATGAATACCCGGGCCCAAAAACGAAGATCCGGGCCAAAATTAAACACCACAATCGAGAGTTTCATTAATTAAATAAACTACGAGACACTATCGAAACTGAACAATGAGGTCAAAAAAGACTCTAAGGTTCGCCATTCTCTTCTTACTCAACAGTAAAATAATTAAAACGTCAGAAAAGTTTAATTTAATCAAAAACACAAGAACCGGGCTCAAAAGAGGATACCCGATGCTGGAAAGATTAATACCCGTGACTAAAATCTGATCAACCGGCTGAAAGTCTAACGGATGATCATGGCAACGATTAGTCCACGACTCCACGCCAAATCGCCAATTGCCATCTCCAAAGTCCAAATCTGCAATAAAAGGTAAGAGAACTACATGGCCTTTGATTCTTCTAAACCCTTAAGGGTGCGTTTGGTACGCAGGACGGGACAGGACAAGGTGGGACAACTTGTTCTTGTCCCACGTTTGGCGCGATCTTAGCATGGGACAGGACGGGACAAGGTGGGACAAAAATCACAAAAACTTGTCCCACCCAAGACCCTAGGACAACTTGTCCCATGACATGGTACAAGTGTCCAAAAGACCAATTTACCCTTTAAATGTTCAAACAATTACAAACATATCCAATATATTATATATTATATATAATAATATATATAGGATATATATCATATATAATATATTATATATATAAATATATAATAATATATTTTATTATAATATATTATATATATTAATATATAATATGATCTATATTATATATATCCTATATATATATTATTATATATAATATATATATTATTAAATATTATTATATATATAATAATATATTTAATATATTATATATTATTATATATAATTTTATAATATATATAATTAAATATTTTTATATATAATAATAATATATTTAATATATTATATATTATATTACATATGTAATTATATATTATGAATTATATTAAAATATAATATTATATATGTAATTATAATTTATATATATTATTATATATAATAATAATATATTTAATATATCATATTATATGTAATTATAATTTATATATATTATTAAATATTATTATATATAATAATATATATATATAATATATTATATATATATTAATATATTATATTTTTAATAATATATATCATATATATACTATATTATTATTATTATATATATATATAGGATACATATATATATAATATACAATATTAATAATATATGTATATATAATATTATATTTAATATTATATATATATATTTTATATATTATTATATATAATGATATAATATATCATATTATTATATATAATATATATAATATACAATATTATTAAATAATTATAATATATTTCAATTACAATATTACTATTTGTATTAAATATAATAAAATTGTAATTGAAAACAAGAGGTCATTTGAACCTCTTGTTTTTATTAAATATTATAATATATTTCAATTATAATAATTATTTAATATTGTTAAATACGATATATAAAAATTGTTTAATATTAGATAGAACAAGGAGGGCACTCTGGTCATTTGAATATCTTGTCCCGTCCTGTCCCAGCCATAACAAACACATAATAGTACAGTCTACAGTCTTGTCCCAGACATTCCAAACACACCATGGAACAACTGTCATGTACTGTCCTGTCATGTCATGTCCAGTCCTGTCCTGTCCAGTCCCGTCCGCATACCAAACGCACCCTAAGAGGATACGTAGGCAACTTAATTGTGGTAAAAATTAAGTGCAATGCCAATTTTATATTTTTTGGTTTTGTTTTATTTTTTAATTTGTCATTTATTTATTTAATTTAATTTTGTGGGTGACCTAATAAAATACATTTACCAATTACATTTTTACATGGCTAATTTTTTTTATGAAATAAGATTAAAATAAAAAAAAATAAATAAAAAGGGCCGATACCGGTTCGGAACCGGGGAACCGGACCGGAACCAAAACCGGCGTCACGTCTAATTGTAAATACCTTTACTACTAGGTTAAAAGTCTCAAAGTAATCAAAACTATCAGTTTGATAGAAGCCTCTATCAACTAAGGCGAGCTTTGTGGTTACTGATGGAACCATCTTGGATTATATTTGGTTTGAAAACTCATTTACATTAAACTATGTTCATACAGTCAGAAAAATTTACTATGTGCCATGTGTTGTTAGCTTGCACGCGGTCCTAGAAATTCATTTTGCATAACTTCTAACTACTTGAAGTTTGCCATTGCTTTTTTGACATTTCTGAAATTGATTTTGTAAGGAAACGAGAGGGAAACTGACGTTCTGAAAATTTAAGATATATGCTTTTGGCTTTAGAACTCTATTTTTCGTCCTTATGACCATTGGATGTTTTTGTGCTCACGTTGTTCTCAAATGTTATTCTTGAGTGAGAGTTTAAGAGGGTGTTTGACACTTGTTTCTTTTGTGTTGTTGTGCTTCATTGTTCTAGCCTTCATAGTGTGTTTTTTTTATCTTCAAACAAACTATTTGTTTTGTTTTGTTCATGCATTCAATAATGAGCACTTAGTTTATTCTCTTTAGAAATTTTGAGTTTGGATTTCTTGAGGGGATCACAAGAGGTTAATGAGTCTTACGAAGATCGTAAACATTCGTGAGCAAAACGAAGACTTGTGAAGAAGACTTTTGCAAAAAGATTGCTAACCAAAGGCCTGCGGGTAGATAGGGATAGGTACTAAGTGATTATAAACAAAATATCAACTAGTAGATTCGGTGACCGACTCTATGGGATTAGTGGTTTTTTACCCTAGTTTGGGTGATGCTTCCAACATTCTCGTTTTCGTTTAGGGCTAACAAAAATATCAGGAGCAATCTATTTTTTAATTATATTTTGCAAATAAATTTCCAACTGCAAAAACCTAGCCACAATAGCATATTCCGTCAAAAATTGAATAGAGTGTGACAGAATGACTATTTCGGTCATGGTGTTCGTCTATAATATTCATTTTGAACTGAATTTCTCATCGGATAGTCATTTTGATAAGTGAAAACCAAAGTAATTTTTCTATAGCAAAACAAATGAGCCCTAAATGAAAGTCTTAAATCTTAATAAAAGCCTAATAAAGACTGTTGCACCAATCCTAGGCCCATATCTGAGGAGCCAACCGGGTCAGAAACTTTTGTTTTCGGGTCGGGTTAAAATGGCAGGCTCTGCTTGTACAACGTTGCCCAAAAAAAAAAAATCACCATCTCAGAGGTAAAACCCCTCGGCGGCTAGCTCCCTCCATCGCAAAACCCCAACTCTCGAAAGCAGCGCCGCAGAACCACCGACTATGATCCTCTCTTCAAAACCCAGAACCCACTTGCCTCTTCTCTCTCCACAGCCTCTAGAATCACTTTTCACAATCTCGATTTACTAAAAATCCCAACTTGCCAATTTTTTTTTTTTTTTTTTGTATGTATTATCAACCCAAATGATACTCTATGCAAGCGTTTCAAGAACTCTGTCCACGCATTCCCATCACTATCGCTCTCTCGAGAAGGTACGTTTTTTGTTCCCGTCCTGTTTTTACTCTCACCATAGCTGTCCATCGATCGATAACAACCCTGAAACTTATTATAAAGATCTTATTTTCAACACTATTGAAGCAAGTCCGTGGGCTTTTTGTAATAATAGATGGGTTTCGGATAGTTTTCAAGATGTAATTTCTGACCCCGAGTTGCTTGCTCGAGTTCTTGATAGTATTAGAGAGAAACCCAGGATTGCTTTGCGGTTTTTTAGATGGGTCGAAACTCAGCCGGATATCAGACGATCTGAGTTTGTGTTTTGTACGATTTTGGAGATTCTCGTGGAGAATGGTTTGTTGAGGTCTGCGTATTGGGTGGTAGATAATGTTGTTTGTGTTGATATGCATGAGGTTGTGGACATTTTGATAGGGGGGCGTATGAGTTCGTGTGTTTTGGTTAAGATTCTCGATGTTTTGTTGTTGGTGTATACCAAGAGATCAATGGTTGAGCAATGTGTGTTTGTTTTTGATAATATGGTGAGAAATGGATTGTTGCCTGATGTGAAGAACTGTAATAGGGTTCTTAGGGTACTTAGAGACAATAATTTTGTAGTCAAGGCTAGGGAAATTTTTAGATTGATGGGTGAGTATGGGATTAAGCCAACTATTGTTACATATAATACTATGTTGGACTCATATTGTAAGGAAGGTGATCTGCAAGAAGCGTTTGTTCTCTTATCGGAGCTGGAAAGGAGTGGTTGTACTCCAAATGATGTTACGTGCAATGTTTTGATTACAGTGTTTTCGAAAATGGGGGAAATGCAGCAGGCTAGGGGACTTATTAAAGAGATGTTGAGCTCAGGATTGAAAGTTTCGGCGTATACATATAACCCTTTGATATGTTTGTACTGTCACAAAGGACTGCTTGATGAGGCATCAAGCATTGGAGAAGAGATGGTAGCCGGAGGAGTTACTCCTACGCTGTCAACACATAACGCGTTAATGTATGGCCTTTGCAAGTGGGGAAGAGTAAGTGATGCTAGAGAGAGGTTTTCTGATATGTTGAGGAAGAATATTACTCCAGATATTGTTTCATTCAACACTCTATTATATGGTTATTGTAGATTGGGAAACATAGGGCAGGCCTTTCTCTTGTTCGATGATTTAAAACATAGGAATCTCATTCCTACTGTTATCACATATAATACACTTATTGATGGACTTTGCCGACTGGGGGACTTAGAGATTGCTCAGCAGCTCAAAGATGATATGATCAATCAAGGGATTCTTCCTGATGTTATTACTTACACGATTCTGGTAAATGGGTCTTGCAAAATGGGAAATCTAGCAATGGCTAAATTTTTTTTTAATGAGATGTTGCATAGGGGATTGGAGCCAGATCACTACATGTACACAACACGAATAGTGGGTGAACTGAAACTTGGTGACACATCCGAGGCATTCCGTCTACAAGAAGAAATGAAAATGAAGGAATTTCCTCCAGATCTGATCATCTATAATGTTTATGTTCATGGGCTTTGTAACCTGGGCAATTTGGGAGAAGCAGTTGCATCGGTGTGGAAGATGACCAAAGACGGTCTTGTTCCAGACCAGGTAACATATACCTGCATCATTCATGCTCACTTGCAATATGGTTACCTAAAGAAAGGCAGAGAGTTTTACGATGAGATGTTAAGCAAAGGCTTAGCCCCCTCTGTTGTGACTTACACTGTATTGATTCATGCTCATGCAGCTAAGGGAAAGTTAGAGTGGGCACTTATGTATTTCTCGAATATGCAAGATAAGGGTATTCTTCCAAATGCTATCACCTACAATGCACTCATGAATGGTCTTTGTAAAGAGAGGAGAATAGATGAAGCTTATAAATTTTTTGCTGAGATGAAAGAAAAAGGAATACTTTCTAATAAGTATACCTACACGATATTAATAAGTGAGAATTGTAACAGAGGCCATTGGCAAGAGGCGTTGAGATTGTATAAAGAATTGCTGGATAGAGAAATTCAGCCAGATTATTGTACACATAGCGCACTGTTTAAGAAACTAGATAAGGACTGTAAAGTTCATGCAGTTCAATACCTTGAGAGTTTAATTCTAGATACTGTAGAAACTTCGAATGCAAAGACTTGATAAAGCCTTTGACAGAGTTGGGGATTCTCTCCAGTGATTAATGAGAAGGTGCCATACTTGTTTCTTGAGGGATCCATCTCATCCAACTGTATAGTTGCTCCAATTACCACCATGTAAATTCACTTGGAGAATTCAACAAGTAAGAATTATGATCTTCTATAGTTCAACATAGCATCCTATATATATGCTTGATTGATTGTAATGATTTTGAATTATTGCTGGATATGACAGGGCGAAACTTTGGCGACTTACCAGATCAAGAAGCATTGATTATCTCCTTTTTTTTATTTGAAGCTGGGTGCAACCAAGTAATTCCTGAGACTGCCCACAGATTGGGTTGTCATGCGTGCTGCTGGACAAATTACACTGCAAATAGTGAATAACAGGTATACAGATGAAATTTAAGCCTGTGTCAAATGTTTCAAAGAAACTTCTGACATATATAATATTTATTAATTCTCTTAAATATTTTCGAGGGAGAAGGATTTCTTTGTTCTGTGTGATTGTAACAGGTACTCTTTGTAATCAGGTAATAGTTTTCTTTGCTATTTACAACATAACGGTTAGTGAAGATTTTACATTCGTTAACACTTTCAATTGCTGACCCCCTTGACTGTTTAATTTCATTGGGAGCGAATACAACATATCTTCCTTCTATTTATTTTTTATTTTTTCCTCTTATGTGGTCAAGGAAGCAGTTTTTTATTCTGTATGGTTGGAAAGTAAACTTGTTGGAGCAGGTAGGTGAAAAGTCATTCTGTATAGTTTTTAAATATGGTGAAAAAACAAATTTTATGGTTCAATTAAGTTTAATTTCCATTTCTCCATTGTGTGTGTATATCTTTTTCTTCATTATTCGTGTAATTGTCTTATTTTGCACACTACAAAGTCGTCCTGTTATATCTCATTTCTAAATTCTAAAGCACCCTGTCTCTGTCTCTATAGGGGATATGACAAAACTCTAAAAATTTCCATTCCTATAGTTTCAAAAGGAGAAAATATATAAAGAAAGAGACGATGTTGCGTCTTAAATAACTATCCTATAATTGTTGAATTAAATCTCGGCAGAGTTTTATAGAATACTAGTTGGTTAAAACTATTGCAAGAAGTAGGTGTTACTATAGTGACTAGTCATTACTGCCGATCGAAACGGAATATACGCACTTGTATAGGCAGTTTTCAGCTGAATTGTTATTTCCAGCATGCCAACAGTCTTGGCTTTTTATGACTGGTTGAGAGTACGTGTTAAAGAAGACTCTTGGTGACAAAAGTCTGATCATAAAAAGAAAATTTTATATTTGTTTAGGACATCAAATGTAGCTAGATTTTGATCGACATAAATTAAATTGCAACTCCCTTGGATAAGAATCTTTTTTTTTAACATATACTCCTAGGAATTAGCATATAAGTTTACATAAATCTGATGAATGGTGATTCATTGTTTTACATCAACAGAATGCCATTCTTAATGTTGCCTTAAAATTTGGGTTTGATTTCATGTGAAGAGTCTAAATGCAGAATACAATCTTTCGATCCTTAAAGATATAGAAAAAGTATCCAGTGCTGCAGTTTGCTCCAACAAGATCTAGGGTTTGATCCCTAAGAGCCATCTACTGGGCAAACATGCTACGAGTTGCCCGTTTTCCAAAGATTGTAGGGTTTGGCAATGTTCCCAATTTCAAACTCAAGTGCTTGAAGCAGATTTGGGGGATTTCTGGGTTATCAATCAAATATATATATATATATATATATATATATATATATATATATATATTGACAGGGGAAAGGTAAAAATCAAAAAGGGTGTGTTTTCAAGGTTGGCGTGAAAGACTAATGATATTAGATAGAAAGAATGGAACAGCAAAACAGAATGAAATGCATGGTGTTAGCATATCATCATGAAAATTGCTTTTTGAAACTGTTTTCCGTCTATTTATTATTTAAAGAGAAGGCTGCTCTCATGCAAGCCTAGTTCCTGAGTTTGTGCCCAACTGTAGCTATCTTGATTCTATTTTATTCTATTAATCCGTCTCCTTCCTTGTTGCTATTATATCACAAGTAATTTCATGTTTTGTTAATATTAACTGTTTCATGTTTTGTTAACATGTTCAGGAAACTCCAAGTTCCATAAGATTCTGCACTGGAAATTTCTTTGGATATGCATTTTAGTAGTATATAAGGTCCCTTTTTCATCTATTGGTCCCTTTTTCATTTTAGTAGTACATGGTCGAATATAACTGCTAGACGGATGAAGTAGATTTGTATGTTCGGTCTTTGGAAAACAAAAAATTATAGTCTTTAGTTGGAGCAAACCACAAACATGATCATTCTGTTAATCGCACATGAGTTCTCGTTTAAATTAATTGGTGAGATCTTTTACTACTCAGTAGTCATTTAAGAGGTCTAGATTTCGAATTCTATTCACAAGTCACACCAACCTTTCGATTATATATATTAAAAAATGAAACTTATTATTGCTTCAAATTGTGATGTCCAAAAGTAGTGGAAAATGAGGTTCAATTAACTCAAAAGATGTCATGTTTCAACATAAACCGTTAATAACAAAAATGATTCTTAGTGAGAATCGCAATAGCTTAGCAGTTTTAAATGGAAACTCAACTTTGAGCTAATATCAAGAGTGCTTTGTGTTGTTTGAAAGTAAAATTTAATAATAAAGAAAGCAGAAGCAGATCTTCTGCTTGTCTCACTTGTCTTGATTATGTTCTTGACTCTACCTATTTGTATTGTATATTCCAATGACCATTTTAGGGACTGTAATTTGGAAGTGCTCTTGTAGTCTTGTGTTACAAAAGCATCAATGAGATTATATGACATTACATTCGTTCAGTTTTCAATATTGTGGATGAGATTTTGTACGCAATAATTGTTAATTGTTGTAAAACGCCAAACTTGCATATTTTTAAGGCTATCATTGTCGACATTAACCCGTGCTGAATTTTCACCTTCAATACTGTAAAAACTCGTTTGAAAAGATATTCTAGAAAGCAATGTTCAGTCTTCTAAAGAAAAAAAAAATCACGCCCACTATATACTAAGGCCCCGTCCTGCAGCTGTTTTTTTTTTTTCGTTTTTGTTTTCCAAAAACGATTTTGAATTCGTGTTCGTTTAACCGTTTTTTATTTTATTTTCGAAAAACAAAAAAAAATTGAAAAATACAATTAGTGTTAAAAGTGAAAATTTTGAAAAACATTTTAAAGTTGTTTTTCGTTTTTCGTTTTTTTTTCACTTTTTTTTTTTTTATAAAAAAAATCATTTTTTTCTTACTTTTCTCCATCTTCCCGTCACTATTCTTCTTCATCTTCTTCCAGACTCCTTTTCTTCTTCTTCTTCGCCGATCCGTTTCTTTTTCGCCGATCCGTTTCTTCTTCTTCTTCTTCTTCTTCTTCTTCTTCTTCTTCTTCTTCTTCTTCTTCTTCTTCTTCTTCTTCTTTTTCTTCTTCTTCTTCGCCTCTTCACCACCAATCGGCTTCTTCTTCTTCTTCTTCACCTCCGATCGGCTTCTTCTTCTTCTTCTTCTTCTCTTTCTTCTTCTTCTTTTTCTTCTTCGCCGAGTCCACCTATTAGTCATCCAGCGAAGTTAAAAACTTCCTTTCTTTGAAATTTTACTGAACTTTGTTTGAATATCAGCTTTTCAATTTCCTTTCCTTCCACTTCTAGTGTAAAAGACTCATTCAAGCTTAAAAATTTTAGCCTCCCAATGACATCTATGGCTAGTGAACCTATTCCTTCAAAAGTTATATATATATATATACTGTTCGATAGAAGTCCTAAACGAATTGGTATTTCAACAATTGATTCTAATTAACTACGCTGGATATGTGATTGATGTTGAAAAGGATGTGGTTAAAAATGGTTATTTTACAGGTAATGGTACTTCTCATGATGATTGTAGTGACGATGTGTGTACTAATGATGCCCCTACATGTTCTTCTTCAGGGAGTTTACTAGATAGGCGTTTTGTGATTGGTGTTTTAAAATTTTGTAGCAATGAAAGATGTCTTGAACTGGGAAGAAGATACCATGCATTGATTATAAAGAGTGAAGTTAGTGTTAATCAGTTTGTAGGAACTAGTCTTGTTGGTATGTTTGCTAAATGTGGAGATATGAGTTTATTGGTAGCACGTTTAACTCCAGATTTTGTTAACTTAACTCCAGTTTACTGAATTTCATGTGTAATGTTCTGGTGACTCACTTTTATTTAAATTTTATATATATATATATATATATATATATGTATGTATATGTATATATGTATGTATTCGGTGAATCAATTTTCTTCTCTGATTCATTATTATATTTTTCTCTTTATTTTTACAACAATTTTTAAATTATGAGTTATTTGATAATTATTTGGGATAAATTATTGACTCCCTTTTATTCAAATTAAAAATTGCAATAGAAAAAATATAAGAAAAATTATAATTTTTGATATTTTTCAGTTATTCTACAAGAAGTGTTTTTATTGTTTTCATTTTCAGAATTCAGCTTTCAATGAAGCTACCAGACGCGTTTTTACTGTTTTCAATTTCAGGATACAGTTTCTCGTATATGCTACCAGACGCGTTTTCAGAATTCGAAAAACAAAAAAAAACACTGTTTTCATTTTCATTTTTATTTTAGAAAAACAGTCACTGAAAAATACTTACAGGACAGACCCTAATTTTCTCGTATCTAGTGAATTTTAGGAGGATCAACATTATCCAACCTTGGTTTCATCCACATAATTTTTATTCTTCTTTCAAACCAAACAACTTCTTATTAGTAGAAAACTAAAACTGTAAATTATTAAATATAGTCTTGTTCAACTCTAAAAGTAAAATGTAACCAAACCAGCTGCATTTTTTGACCGGTTAATAATACCCTTATAAATGTCTCACATCAAATTATCTGAAACTATAATAGAAAATTTCAAAATTCCTTGAATTAATCAATGTATAACATACAAATATAATCAACCCTAAATTCTTTCAACAAAAAAAAAACCTTGAATTTACTAAAAGTGATACAAACTCAATAGAATAACGAGTAGGTCACATGTTATATAGATTATGCATTTTTGAGAAGTTGAGGACCAAATAAGTTAATACGTATTTGTCGAATAAAAAAGTAATATTTCTTGAAAACTTAAGAATCAAATTATAAATTCTCATTGTTTTATAAGAAAAAAGAAAGTTGAAAACTTCAGGAGTTCATCCATCTTAATATAACTAGGGTGTTAATATGAGTTACCGTGTTATGCTTGTATCAGTTCAAACACGGCCATATAATTTTTTGCTCAACTCAAATACGATCCGTTAAGTTTATCGTATTGCACGTCAAAACTCAAACATAGCCCATTAAATAAACAAGTTACTCGATAAAACCCGTATAGCTCGTTAATTTATAAGAAAATCATGTCAATTACATGGTAAAATACAATTCGATTAAGTGGAAATAGGGTGAAATAACACTCTTTTTATATGGACTTTTAAGAGTAATACTAGTTTAATAAGTTAAATTTAAATAACATCAGTAGACAAAAATATCTTTATCTCCCTCTTTTATTATGTTTTTTTACAATTTTAAATGATTTTTTTTTTCAAAAACCTCCATTGATGGAGGACCTCTATTGGTCCTCCAGGTCCTCCATCAATGGAGATGGAACAAATCTCCAATGGAGGTCTGTTCGTTCGATCTCTATTGGAGGTTGATGAAGAAGATAAAAAAAAATTGAAAATTTTCATTTTTAACCAGTAAAGTCTTGGAAATTGCAAATATACCTAATAAGTCTCGAAAACTACAAAATAAGTTTTCGAAATTACAAAATAAGTGTCTGACATACAAAATAAGTTTTGGAAACACCAAAATATGTCTCGAAAATACTAAAATAAGTCTCGAAAATACCAAAATAAGTCTAAGAAACACGAAAATAAGTCTCGGAAAAAAAACACTAGACTTATTTTCGTAAGTGTGTTTTAAGGGTATTTTTGTCAGATCCACACTTTAGGTGCTATTAAAACTTAAGATATTAAGTTGGTGAGAGTTTTCAAACTCACTCTTTAAAGAGTGCTATTAAATTTCCGAACCCTTTGATTAATTCATTTACCTATATAATTTTTTTAATTTAGTCACATAATTCAATCCACTGCTGTTGACTACACCCAACACCCATTTAAGAAATATTTTAAAGGTCAAAATTTTATCATATATTTAATCGTATTAAATAGGTTAATGGGTTAGAAGGACCCAAATATGACTCGTCTCTTCAACCGATTGAACGTATTTACCCATTTAATGACTCAAACCCAATAAAGTTTAACCTAGACCTACAAATTTCGTTCAGTATCACCGTATCGTGCCAACAATTGCCACCCCAAAATATAACCATGGCGTTTAAGCACAAATTCCTATGTTTTAAGACAATCGGGAAAGTTAATGGTAGCAGTGGCACCCATTTTCTGTCTTAACCTGAGCAAACAAAAGATGGTGATAATTGTTAAGAGATAGAATCTTGATAACAAAGTAAAATGAAAGTCTCAAGAGACAAGAAAAACTTCTCTTTTCTATCACACTCATATTTTCTATGTAATCATTTATATTATTTCAATATTATTTTAAAGCAAGACAGAATGCAGTGACTTTCAGGATTTTCTTTGGTTTCTAGTAAACAAGACTGATGAACTACAAACTTAACCTGTACGAAAATTGTTCATGCCCAAATTCTAGGAGCATACAAGCCAATCAAAAAAAAAACCATCTCCAAAATCTTGGTACTTTTCACACACGAAAAAATTAATGCCAAAAATAAAACTTAAACCATTTTTGTTTCTTTGTCAGCTGGAGATTAAATCTAAGATGCTTGGACTCAATTTTGCTGCAGAGACAAGGCAGTCTTGATATATTCAATACTAAGAGAAATAGGTTCCTGAATTTTGTCCTGAACATTAATTAATTGTCTTGAACAATCCGCCAAGAAGCAGCTATAAAAGCACTTAAATCCATTCCAATGTTTCAAACTTTTCACTTGTAAAAAGCAGAAAAAAGAGAGAAGTGCTTTAATGGCTGTTTCTGCTTTGTCTTATATAATTTCCTCCTATCCTGTTAGATGTGCTTTTCCTGGAAGTAACCATGATCCTAATAAGCAAAAGCTGAGATATGTTGGGAATTCTACTAAACCTGCCAAGGTTGATTTGCTGAGCCAAACTGCTGGAGTGGCTAGCACTTTTGTGGCTTCTGTTGCTGATCAAAAGTTGTACATGAACAAAGTTCAGATTCGGCAAAATATTCCAACAAAGAAACAGTTTGTGGATCCTTATCGACAGGGACTTATCATCGAAGAAGGAGTTGGATACAGACAGACAGTTGTGATCCGATCCTATGAAGTTGGTGCTGATAAAACTGCAACACTTGAAAGCATTCTCAATCTTTTGCAGGTAATTATCAACTCAACAATAAATTAAAATGAATGGGATTATATGATGTATTCTTAAAGGTAAATAGGTATATATATGTAGGAAACAGCATTAAATCATGTATGGATGTCGGGGCTTCTGAGCAATGGTTTTGGGGCAACACATGGAATGATGAAGAACAATCTCATTTGGGTTGTCTCAAGAATGCAACTCCAAGTCGATCACTATCCAATCTGGTAAGTCTTTTATCTCGATCCTCCTAAATAAAAGCAAATGAAAGATCATTTGACAAGTAATATTTACAGGGGAGAGATAGTGGAAATCGACACATGGGTTGGAGCTTCAGGTAAAAATGGCATGAGGAGAGACTGGTTAATCAGAAGCCAAGCTACAGGTCACATTTTTGCTCGTGCAACAAGGTACGTCTGTCAGTCAAATCTCATCTTTTATTGACACTTGATTTATACTAAGAAGAAGAAGATGTAATGGAAATGGAAATTTACAGCACATGGGTGATGATGAATGAGCAAACTAGGAGACTCTCAAAGATGCCACAAGACGTTAGAACTGAGATTTCACCTTGGTTTATAGAGAAACAAGCAATCAAAGAAGATGTTGCAGAGAAAATCAACAAGTTGGACAATAAAGCAAAGTATGCAATCTCTGGCTTGAAGGTAATCATATATATCAAAACTTCAACAAACTCATGCCAGGGCTAGAGAAGCTTTATATTGACTCATGCAAACTTCTGCTCTTTTGTAGCCTACAAGGAGTGATTTGGATATGAACCACCATGTCAACAATGTCAAGTATGTACGATGGATGCTCGAGGTAAATGCTTATTTTTGCTAAATGAATTTTAAAATATTTTTTTGTTATTTTTAATCTTATAACTTTCATTTGTTTCATCTACAGAATATTCCTGACCAAGTTGTGCAGTCTCATCAACTCTCCGGTATTATCCTGGAATACAGAAGAGAGTGTTCTAGTTCAAGTATAGTTCAATCACTATGCGAACCTGAAGAGGACGGAATATTGAAAGATGGAGTGAAACAGGACAGCAGCTTAACCCTCCTCAACGAATTTTCCTTTCCATCCGAGATTATGGAGGGTGGCGGCCTTATTGGATCTTTCGAAAAGGAACCTGTAAGATATACACATCTGCTACAGATCAAAGGGGAATCAGTAAATGAAGAGATTGTTAGAGGGAAAACAACCTGGAAGAAGAAACTGCCTTCTGTGCCATTTTCCAGTTAGAAACTAGTAATAAAAACCTGCAAGTGAATCCTGTCTTGAGAAAAAAAATGAAATGTCTCTGGAATAATCGAGTAACAGGGCATTTCTGGCTTTGAACTATTTTCCCAGAAATTTTCAAAATTCTGCTTCTGGATCATTGGGAAATTAAGCTGAATTAAGAGCCAAAAATAAGGTCATGGAGTCCTAGAAATTAAGGTGCCGGAAGTACAGAAGAAGTGTCGTGCATTTATGGGGAAATAAATACAGATTGATGTGTGATGGTGGTATTGGCGATTATGAGAAATGCCTCTTATTTCTGGTGTTTACCTGTAAAAATGTGATTTACAATATCTAGTGTTTGTATTTCATAGAAATTATTTGAATAATTAAGTAATTGTAAAGAGAATTGCCACGCTGGCCAATAGCAATACCACCATATATTCGACATGTTGTCGACATATATTGTAATTTGTAAAGAATCATCCCGGTATTTGTTCTATCATTAATACAATTTCAAGAGATTCACTTGTCCACGTAATGTTTAAATTCTTGATAATCAGAAAATAAAAAGAAAACAACACAGTTAACATGCACTAGACCCCTGAATGTTCTCAGAAGTGCTGCTTTTATAATCTGTTGCAACAAAAGAACCTCATTAAGAAACACTTCTAACAAAAGCATTCACAATTCAATTACAGAGCATTCGATACCAAATCAAGGTTCTTCAATGTCAATAAATATGCATATCAATCAAAAAATAAAAAACTTCCAACATTTCAAACTAATGAATGTCGGATAATCTTGTTAATCACTGCAATTCATATCAACTACACACTATTCAAACAATTTAAGCCCACTACTATTAATGGTGATTCGTATTGCAAAGTTGAAAAGAGCACCGGAAAATTACAAATTAAATAATAGAAGATAAAAAATTCATGGGAATTCGCTCGACCAAGTTAGTAAAAAAAAGCTGCCAATTTTGATGATACTGGCAAACTACATTCGAAGCTGTTAAAAGCAATTCGCAATACCTAACAAGAAAGAATATATATTCTCTGCTCAAGAAAGTAACTGTGATCCGTTAACCTAAGGGAATTAGCATTTACAACTTATGAGAATGCTGAATGGTATTTACAACACCGGTGAATACCCATAAGAACACTAAGAAATCAAAGAATAATTTACCGCATCGCCAAAATCATCGTCTCTTTCTTCCCAAACTTTTGTAGGACCACACAGTCAAGAATGTTACAAGGGTAACTCCGGCAGACGTCCAAAAGATTACCATCCATAAGGGCATTGATTTAGGATACAACCCTGGTAGCAATTACAAAATCCATTATTATTGTTGGAGCAACTCCAACAAAACTTAAAACATGATTCAAGCATCAGTTTGGCGATACCATGAAAATTGGCCAACTGAGATAAAATTTAAATCAACTCTTTTTGATAATAAAGAGATAGAACATACCATGTCCAAACTTGATACAAATGAGAAGTTCAATGATGCAAATAGCTAGGGAAAGCCAACAAAATGCTCCAACCTTTTTCACCGAATTTCTGAAGAATCAACAATGATATTTGATCAATAGCAAATAAATAAAATCATTTCACTATTAACAGCATCCACAATTCACATAAATATATGAAGAGAGAGAGAGAGAGAGAGAGAGAGAGAGAGAGAGAGAGAGAGAGAGTACCGGTCTTGGAGATATGTATTGTACTCACGAATTGTAGGTATTGCAATAAGCCACCACAAGATCAACCTATAAATTATCACGGGGTTTCGAGGAGGAATCCATAGACAAAACTTTAGGAAGAATGTGTTGAGCTCAACAGTCAAGAAGATAATGCAAAGAGTGAGAACTTGAATGAACCGCCATGGACCAAGCAAGGGGTGCCACTCATCTTTGTCCCATTGGGCTGGTGTAAATTGTCCCAACGTTCGTTTGAACTGACAAAAGTAAACCAAGTCCTTATCATCAATCATGTGGAAGACTATATCCACATTAAATGAAAGTGCTAGGGTTGGGTCAAACAATTTTTTTTTAACTTTCGTGGAGATTGGTTCAGAAGATGATGTGAGTACAAGCCTTTGGATTTACACTAGTCCAAGTACGAGTTTGAATGAAAACAGACAAGTTACATAATTAAGAAGTTCGTAACATACTTTCCCAAAAATATTAGGCTGGCGGCTTATACCAACCCACTCATATGTTTTCCCGTCAAAGTACCTAACTGTATGCATTCCAGCCCAGATACCTGCAAAGTTTTCCAAAAGGAACTTGTCATAAATTGGCTAAAACAACTGAAAACTTGCAATCAAAAACTTTAGCTCTAAATACACAAATCAATCCTACCTTGTCAGCATACAAATAACAAATGGTAAGTAAAAAATACCAGCAAGCGGATAAACAAACATGCAACTTACGTAATCAAATAACTGTCAATTGAAAGTAAATATACATTATTCTTATTATGAGCTACAGCGATCTCACCAAACCAATTGCAGATCAGAATGTCCAGAATAATACTGTCCCACCAGCACTCAATGAAGTTTGCTAACATGTGGCGGAAAGTAAACTGAAAAATGCCAACACATGCTTGAGCTAATACAAATACCACAGGATTAAAAGGACGTATAATGCAGATAAGCCATCCCCGGCATTAAGAAAAGAACGAAACAAGCTATAACCTTAAGGTGAACAAACTTACCTCCATTAACTCAAATCCAATTGATAAAACCCATAGAAGTGGCTGATTACGGATCAATATAGCCTTGCCCCACCATCCAAAGATATGAGCAACAACAAATTCATCAAAAAGTGTTTCCTACAGAGAGCTTAACAAATCAGAAATCTGTTGTCTGTACGTTGCAGTAATACAGCACACCAGCACCAACAAAAATATGCATAAAATAGAAAACCAAGATAGACAGGCAGTGAAAGAAGAATTCATACATAAACATTCTTAAACCTGCTTGTAGGGTTTTCAGGCAGATAAATGCGACAATCAGCACCATATGATCTTTCTGGAAGTTCTGCATGAATACATGCAAATAATTATCGATAATTTCATATATGCAATTAATGAGCCAAATTAATATGAGAATTTACAGTTCTGAAAATTCCAACAAAATACTAGAAATTTTGAGATGAGAGTAAAGATGGAAAATGCCATATTAGCAGAGCTAAGTTCCAAAGCATTACCAACACCAAGATCAGGATGGAGAAACTTCATGAACTGACGGGCATCATCTCGCTTCTGGAAAAAAACAAAAGATAATATCAGTAATCATCCATTCATCTTCAAATCGACACAATAAACATAGAAGTTCTAAAAAGAAAAATAAGTAGAGCAGAACTCATTTAGTGCTCTAAGATTTAATTAATATTTCAGTTATGTCTGTTTGTATAGGAGAGGGGGAAAGAGATGGATAGGTAAACTCAGGTGCGCTAAAACCTAGACTTCAATTAGATTGAGATTTTGAAAAAACCAACCAAAAAATAAAAACATATATAAAATAGTGCAGGGTCAAGAAAGAAGAAAAATGGTCTTCAACAGTAATACCCTGAAGTTCAATCTTACATACAAGTGCACACACAAACTGTCTCATTGTTTATTAGATTGTGATTTTAAGAAAACCAACCAAAAAAATAAACATATAGAGATAACTACAAATAGTACAGGGAAAGGAAAGAAGAAAAAATGCCTTCGAAAGTAATAACCCAAAGTTCAATCTGACATACAAGTGCATGCCACACACACATAATAATAACATGGATGCAACCAACCTGGAAAAGCAAAAATGTGAGTGCCACAAGGTAAACGACAGCCATTCCATGTACTAAACGCCAAATTGCAGGATGTGGTCTGATAAGGACCCTGTAAACAAATATGAAGTTTCCATAGTTAAGAGCACGTAACTAACAGCACAAAAGTTTAGAGTCCGTAGCATTACTTATCAAGGCAATCAAAATGATAAACTCAATCATTTCATAATTCTAACTCTAAAACAAGTCCTTCGAAGTAAGTACTCCCTAACAAAATTTCCATCCAACACAAATATGGCATAGTCAAAACAAATTTTGGATTGAATTTAAGAATCCTAAAATAGTAGTGCAAAAGTTCACTTTTGCATGGTAAGAAGCAATAATACCAATCAGCACAGTTGAAAGTATAACTCTATGAAATTACTTGGTGGTCAGATGCTAGTGACTTTCACATCAACATCCAACAATTTGGACCAAACAAGATTCCATCAAGCACTAAAGCATACACACCAGCCTTTCTACTCCCGGTATTACCTTCAAAAAATTCCTAACTAGACATATATCATGTATACCAGCCTTTCTATTACCAGTAGTATCTTCAAAAAAATTCTGACTCAGATGCATAGATGGTCGATAGTCCACACCCATGAGGGGAACAGGAACAGCCTTAGGCTTACCTGTGACCTAAAATATTTTTCATAAGTCTCAACATCCAGAACTCAATGAACTTCGCTATTGACACCAACAAAACATTCTGACAAAAGAAAGTGTCAATGAATTTTTCTAGCGACCTTTTCTATTCCATCCGATTCATAGATCACACAAGGAAAAGGGCCAAAGGCTAACATACAACGGAAGAAATGGTGGTCAAATTAACATTTCTTCTCAATTGTAAGCAAGTCTTTCATCACAGATCCAAAAAAGCTTGACAAACAACAAGAAAGAGAAGCAAGTTCTCAGCTACCAAACTTAGCCTATACCATCTTATGATCTTATTAAAGATCCCCCGTGACAACAGGCAAATGAATTCAACTCCTATAACACCGTTGCTATATGAGCAAGTCAATCGCAGTGACGAAGAATAAACTCATAATAAGAGGATTAAATTGTTCATCATATGAAACCATTGCAGTCAGATCCAAAAACTTACGTAGATGGGGCCTGCAACAAGCAGTAAGCAAGAAAAACTGCAATCATCGCCCATACACCCCTACAACAAACAATAAAGATGAGCCTTCTACACATTTTACCCAGTACAAAAGCATTTAATAGAATTATTATTCAAAGAACATCACTCATATAAACCTTTTCACAGACGTAACGAGATCTCCAGAAGCGCAGCTTTCAGGATCAAGGGCTCCACTTGCCCAACTGAATATCACATCCAAACTTAAGAATAAGAAAATAGTTATCACCAAAATAGAAAGCAAAATGATGTTAATGAGGCTAAGTATGGTGCAACTAGTTTAAAAGGTGAACCTTCTAAAAATTTGTACAGTTACTAAGATAATAAGCAATCTTTGTCAGTAGTCTTATTTATAGCTATCAATTCATTGCTTAACTCTCTATATTTGTTCTTTGCAAGTAAAGCAAATTAATCATATAAAAATATGCATGTCATGTCTAGGATTTTGGAGTGGTTATCTCCAAGATCCCATATGCATGATGAGACACGACCCTCATACCCATGTCAAAATCATTTATTCTCTAATCTATTACAGGCCCACTGCTATTGATGAAACACGATATTTTGCTAAAATCCACAATTGAAATTATTTTGAGGAATGTCACCAGCAACACTCTTTATGAAACTGGGGAATGAGGATAGCTGAATCATCATAACAACCGGCACATTTAAGTGGAGGAATAAACTTCAAGCAGGAGATTAAGTTTCCCTAGATCACATGTATGAGAAAGTGGAAAGATATCTATAAATTACAACCAATCCATTATTAATAAATAATATGTATACTAGGACCAATATATTTATATATGACTAAAAAGCAAGCATTTTATCAGTATCACACTTACATCAGAAAGCATGCACCAATAAGCAAGAAGGAAATAGTACGAGGTTGGTAAGCCCATGCCGTCCATGGGTCTAATTCATCAACCACACTTGTTAAATTGACATCACCGTTTTCTTCACCACGATGATCCTTTGTCCTCAGTCTCCTGTGACCATTAGGCTCGGTGAGCCCCATATTTAAAAGGCAAAGTGATCACTGCAATCATCAAAGATAAATCAGAATCGGTAATTTTCTTATCAGCAGAAGCACTTCCAAACTTGCCACCCCTTACCCAAAAAAAAGAGAGAGGTGCTTACATAACAGTATAACAGTGAAAACTTTTATTTTCTACAAAAGCAATGTATCAGGTGCAGATTGAAAAAATCTGCAGATATAGGTAAATATAACATCACTCGCATTATATGATATAAAGCAATTTATCTATTCTAGCAACAATAATTTAATTCAAAGATCAAAGTTACAAAAGCATTCACAACACAAGCAAAACACATCATGCATATAATCAATCACATTTGTACTCCAAATATGAAAAGGACAAGAAGCAAAATGTTCTAGTCTAAATACAAGAACTTCCTATACCTGTGCAATACATCATAAAATAATGCAGAAAATGATAAAGTATTGTTACCAAAAATCAATAGTCATATATCCATGCAATACATTTTACCAAAGGTATGGGTAGGGTACTGCCTGAAATATAGCTTAATTAGCAGTATGTTGATATAAATCAATTATACAAGTAAATTAAAAAGAGTGAAACTAAAGACACAATTCAAGTCTCGTTAAATAATGGATCACCACATTGCCTCTAATAGATAATTATTTTATGCACGAAATCCATCAGCCCAAACAGGCCCCCCCACTGCCGAAAATAACATCTATCAAAGTAATAAAAGATGTCATTTGACGAGAATCTAAAACTGAACCAATACAGTCACTTAAGCTGAGGAGAGAGCTTGAAGCTTCACCCCACGGCACTATATGAGACTTTAGGTTTTCTCCTTCAAAATCACAGATGTTACTTTGAAGACATCAATCCCCACAAGACTCAGAAATGCAACCAATATAATTGTATCGACAAATCTCAGTGGAGATTACTTCTAGTACACCTCAATTATTAATCTTATTAAATACAAAACCAGACCAGCTCATCTTACAGAAAGGGTTGGAGTTGGACCCTACAGATTGACCAACAAGAGCAGCCGTTACTACATACCAGTCATATGACATGACAGTCCACTACCATATAACCTCCCAACAATGGAAGAGATAATGTCACCATAACCTATCCACCACAATCTATACTCCAGAATTATTCTTCAAATGAATAGAATTGACAACCATCTCTCATTGAACATAAACAATTTCAATCAACATAGATCGATATAAAGAACCAACAATCTTTAATGCAGGTAAATGATAATTTATGTAGCCTGCGCTACCTCTTGTAAAAAAGTTGAAAAGTGTTAGACGGTAAAAGAAAAATCATTTATGTAACCTATACTAGCTTGTGACAAAGAGCATCAAAATAGAACCTTAAAAAACACAGCGACTAGAAAAGACCTACATGAAGTTATTAAAACCCCACATGCCCCCTACAGCTTTACCTACCTGGGGCTGGAATTGCTAAGACTTTATAATGACAAAATGAAACCCACATAACTTTTAAATGTGCAAAACCAACCTTAGAACACACGAGACCACACAACACCTAACTCAAAATTCCTACACAATTGCATATAGACACTCAAATAAATGTATAAAATTTATGTAAAACACAAACTAAAACCAACCCAATTCCCTTTGTCAACCTAGATTACTGCAGAGAATGAAGCAATCCAACAAAATAAATGAATTAAACATTACATGCAGATCACAAAAGCAGTCAAGTATGCTTTGATCATCTAACTAAGAAAACTATAAACACCAAACAAGTTCAATAAAATATCAGTTAACAGACTAACAGGCACATCACTGAAGCTAAATGTAATAAAATTGAAAAACAATTTAATATAAAAACTGAATCTCAAATCAGTACTTGAATTCAAAAAAAAAAGACATTCATTGCATGTAAGCAGAACCCAGAAAAGAAAAAAGCCTAAATTCCCGGTAAAAAAACCACCAAAGAAAAGAAACGTTTTTTTTTTAGTCTTTTTTTTATCTGAACGCTAAGCAATAAAAAGCGAAATTGCTGTTTATTTCAAAAAAAAAAAAAGCGAAATTCCTGTTAAAGTTAAAAGAAAACAATTACGTACACGGAACCGATTCAGAAATGGAGACGACGAGAAGGACACCGTCGTCGAGAAGCCAATACATACATAAGCTTAAACAATACGTACATGCGTACAAATACATCATTCAAACAAATAATATACACAAACAGAAAAAGATAATAATAATAAATTTTTTTAATAAAAGCGAGAGAGAAGAGAGATAAAAAAAAAGGTGGCTTGAAAAGGCAAGTGAAGTATTTCCACTTACGTAGCACAGAGCGAGGCTGACAAACAAAAGAAGATGAGCCCTAGCCGTACGATTGGAGGGACGAGAAGATCGTGTCCGTCGGATCAATCCAAAGCAACCGCTTCGTTGTTCAATACAAATCAATAATAATATTAATAATAATAATAATAATAATAATAAATCCTGGATTGGAGAGATTGAGAAGAACAAATAGAGAAAGTGAGAGTTAACAAAAAGTTTAGAAAAAGAGAGAAAGATAGGGTCTGGTTTATTTTTTTGTTTTGGTTGTGGTCTATGCTTTAATGGAGCTCTTTAATACACAGCACAACAAATCTGAATCAAACACTAAAAGTGATTTATGATGATGATGATTATTAGTAGTAGTTGTTGTTTTTCGAGAGAGAGAGAGAGAGAGAGAGAGAGAGAGAGAGAGTTGCGGCAGTGACTTAACAGAGACACCAGAGCGAGCTTTTTTGTTTTTCGGTTTCTGATTCTCTTCTCTTCTCTCTCTCTCTCTGTGTAATTGAAAAAAAAAAAAAAAAAAAAAACAGGTTGAGCGGCGAAAAGGCGATGGTGCGAGAGAGAGAGAGAGAGTGAATTGGTACGACGGTCAAAGAGAGATTTGAAGATGTTTTTTTTATATATATATATATATGGGGATATTATGGATTTCCGAAATTGCCCCTCTGGATATTCTTGATTTGTTCTAATCTTCATTGGGGATAAATACTATATAAGTCCCTCAAATTTGAGATAAGTGCAGACAAAGAGCAATTATGCATTTTCTTTTGTTTGAAGTATTATATAATTTGGGTTTTTTAGGAGAATGACTCGAACTCATAAGCTCATGGTGCAGTCGTGAGGGGTATACCACTAGACCAACCTCATCTCGCCAGCAATTACGTATTTATTTTTGAACTATTACAATATTTCAATATTGGAGGAGAGGTACGATTCGAACCAACAACCTTTTGAATGTATGTGTGAGGAGTTTGTCATTGAACCAACATCAAATTGTCAATTATACAATTATTTAATAACACCTTAACTTCTTAGATTTTAAAGTAGACTTTGGTTGACTATGAAAAAAACAAAAAACAAAAATTCCTAGTAGTTATTAAAATTAAAACCTTAAGCCTCCTGAGCCATATATGGTATTTGGTTTAACTTTAAAAAATATTATGTAATTTTTTTATAATTTTTTTTTCATTTAACATCTTTTTAAATTTATTTTTTATTTTTTAAAATTATTATAATATTTCGAGATTAGAAAAGAGATCATGACTCATAACCTTATAAATATAGGTGTAAAAAGTTTATTATTGAGCCAACATTATCTTATCAAAATTTATATATTTCATTGCAAACATTGAAAACGCATATTTTATTAATATATATATATATATATATATATATATATATATGATAGTTTTAATATGTGTTCCTGTGTATATATGTTAATAATTAAAAATTTATTAAAAAGAAAAAAATTCATTACAAATATATCTTTATTGTATCGACTAAAACAATAAATTTAATTAATATTTTTTATTTTAAATATTTTTTTTAATTGTTAACTTAAGGTACAGATTCACGTATTAAAACTGAGATATATTTGATTAAATAAATAAATGCTTATTTTCTAATTGCACTTCTGTAAAATTTTACGGGGCTTTCGGTGTATTTACCTCATCCTTTTGATTATTGATTTGATTAATTTTTGAAAGGTGATTATTGATTTGATTAGATGCTTTGCTGTGATTGTGATTGGACATTTACTGATTTGTACACACGACTTGGGTTTTGTGTGGGAATAAGAGAAAGGTTTAAAGTAAAGATTTAGAAAGATTTACAACTTTTTCAAGTTTATCATTTAGAAATCAAAGAATCTAACTTTTAACTTTTGTTTTTTTGTTTTTAAAAATTTTCATTGTATTATTATTTTCCTTCAATTTCATGTTTACGTACTTTTCCTTTTAATGTTTCTTTCTTTCTTTTTTATTAACTAACCTAAAATGCATTTTATGATAATTTCAATTATCATTTTTTTTGTTTGATATATATTTTGAAATAGAATAATGTTATTTTATCTAAATTCTATATCCAAATCTTCAAATTTGGATTCCAAATTTTGACAAAATAGCATTACTCTTTGAAATATCATATAAGTGTCAGCGATTCAAACATATAACATTATAACCCTGAATAAACGTTTTTTCCATCAAACTACATTGAACAGTGGTATATCAAAGATAAAATGTGAAGATATAGTCGACTAAGAAATATATCATTCTTGTGCTAAAAATCTAATATTTGTGAACAATTTGTTCATACCACCTAGTGAAATAAAGGTAGATTTTAGAGAAATACCATAAGCCTAAGATTATGTAAATAAATTTGATTACATTTCAACTTTCATTGCTCATTGATAACCCACGATCCAACAAATTCAATACATTTTTCGTTTTAGAAACTCATTTCAAATAATATGATAAGTAATTTATAATCAATATATCATCTCATAATTTATATGATAGTCGTAAATCACTTATCATATAATTTTAACATCTAAATTTTTCTCATTTTTGATATATACTTCCGGTTGCTTTTTCATTACATATCATCTCTATAGATTTACAAAAATAAACTAGAGAATTAAATTTAAGTAATTGTGTAATACTTTAAATATATATATATATATATATATTGAATTTATACTAGAATATTGGATAGGAACTAATAATTAAATTTACAACTCATGAGGCATTTATCATTTATGGGTTTTGGCTATAAATTTCCATTCTAACAACCATTACAAACAAAAGCAATAAATACAACAACTTGAATATTATTTTATTTTTATTTTTTGAGAAAATTATTAGTATTATTATTAATTATTAATATTCTCTAGTTAAAAATTAAATATGAAAAGGAAGGCCATTAAATAATTTTGTTGTAAGCATTAATGCAAATAAATAAATAATATTTATTATGGTTTTGTAGTACAAGAAAGGTCAAAATTCTTTTTCTCTTCCAAATTGGACCAAATTAAAAAGGCTAAAAGGGACAAGTCGAAAAGGATAGTGGGCGACAGAAGAGAATAAAAGACTAGTAGGGGTACCAAAAAGTTTTTTTTTTTAATTGATTAATAATAAATAAAATAATATTTTTTCGTAAAAGAAAAAGAATAGGAATATTTTTAAGTGATAAATGATGAGGTGGATGGGACCACAAACAGGCCATCAAGCACCCAAGCCTTGGACCAAGCAGCACAACTGCACAAGAAGACCCTATTTTATTTTATTTTGTTTTTCTATTTCTTTTTTATAAGTATTTTTTGGTATCTTTTTTACTATAAAATGAAGATCTTCGGGTTTGGTGGGATTAGTAGCTAATATAATGAGAAGTAATTTGGTAGGGAGAAATAGAATAATTCTACGAAGAATATCCATCACCAATACAACAAGTTATCCAATCATTATTAAACCATTATGAAAACTAACCACCGACCCAATAAACAAAAGAAGAAAACTGAGATATGTAACTATGTAAGAAATAAAATAATAATAATAATTAGTATTATTATTGTATAGTTTTTTGCAATAAACAATAACATTTTCAGCTTAAAAATTATTATTAGTTTTGTGTAAATTGAAAGAAATAAATTAAATATTTGATCTCGTAACTATTCTAACAAACAAGTGAAAAATAAACTTTGTGAGGTGCGGACGCACTAGCTCTAATATATCGGATACCATCAAATTTCTTAAGTTTGTAGTACTTGAGCGAGAACACAGCTTGAATGGGTGACTTCTGGGAAAGTCATCATATGGCACCGTTTTTAAATATTTTATATATTGAAATAAACCTTGTTGAAAAAATATTCCATATCAGTCAAGGTAGGCCATGCAGAGGTTTTAATAAAGGCAACAAGAAATAGCCCACAAGCCACCCTCGCCAACAAAAGTTGAAGAGATAATTGACAACCAAAAACATACTTCCACGAACATAGAGACAATTTTTGTCAAACTCATAAAATTTCATTTTCTCCCATAAATTTTTTGTCTATATAAAGTTTATATTAACATGCACATTTTTTTCATTATGATTTACACATTCATATTTTGTGTTTAGAAGTGCTTTTTTTTTTGTATTGGAAAAGGAAAGAAAAAAAAACTACTTTTAAACAACGGGTAGCATTTGACTTCAATATCCATTTGTTCTAAATCTAAGGGTTTATCATTTATTACTCTTCTTCTTTACTATTGGATTAATAGTAAATTGGATTGATGAATATTGAAGTAGCTAATTTAATTATTTAAGTCAAAATTTTAAGTTTATTTAAGTCAACTTTTTAAGTTTATTTAAGCTAAATTAAACAAAATTATATCATGTGTGTTTTATGGTATTTATTAGAGTTTTTGTTTTTGAAGTATATATATATTTTTTTATTATGGATCAGATTATACCAACTTAAATTTCTAACTTAATTTTTTGACTTCAATATCTCAACAATTTATATGCTTATGTTATTGAAGTAAAAAAAAAATTAAATTGAAAATTTAAGTTAATATAACCTGACCATTTTATTATTATCAAAATATCTTTGAAGTACTTCCGAATGTCTTTATGTTTATGTTACGGTGTTCACCTGAATGATAATAAATCACTTGTCACAAAGGGTGCTTTTTTTAATAAATAAAAAAACAAAAAGAAAATTGTTTTAAAAAGAGAAATGTTTGAAGTGTTTATTTTTTAGACTAATTGACACGGATGGGTCCCTGAACTATATCCGAATTTGCACCTTACCTCATATATATTTTTTTTCGCCATTAACCCCAGAACTCTCATAAATTAGCAATATATGACAGAGGGAAAACCCAAGTGTTTATCAAAAAAATGAGAGTTCAAAGAGTTTAGTGCATATTTTGAAAGAGTTTTAGGGACATCGGTGTCAATTAGCCTATTTTTTAAAAGAACACTTTATGAATAATTACAATTTTTTTCGTGGGACAATTTCATTGTCATCATTGAACTATGACAACATTTATTTTTAATTATTCAAATATTTATAGTAGATTTACCTACAGATGTGTTTTAATTGAATAGCATATGAATAAGAAGATGGATGAGACTATCCCATTTAAGTTTTTCTCAATTAATAAATACCATACGAAATGTATATTTTATTGAAGATTTTTTTTTCTTTATTGGTACATAAACACACTTTTATACAAAAATACTAAAAATATACATATATTATCATTTGGATTTCTATGCCTTTTTAAATTATCTACTTTTTACTTATTCATTTTTCGCTAGATTGATTCATATGTTTTTAAAAATCATTCAATTTGATCTCTCTGACCAAAATTTTGTCGGTCAACTGTCACAGAAAATACAAAATGACATGTTTACCCTTACTTTAAAATCAAAATAAAATAAAATGAAAACTTTTTATTTTCTTAATTTTATTTATAATTATATTTTAATTTTAATTTTTTTTAAAGGAAAGAAATATAAAAATATTCAAACCCTAACTCAAACCCAAACCTAAATTCAAACCCAGACACCACCCAAATTCGAAATCAACCACCAACCTAGCCACCAAACCCATACTCAAAATCAACAACCATACCAAACCCAATCCTAAGTTCGAAATCAATCACAGTCATAGCCGTCATACAACAACTTGAAACCTATATCGAAATCAGAAATGAAACCCATAAATTATCAACAAAAAAAAAAATTGAAACCCAGCAATGAATTGAAACCCAGATACAAAGAACCCAGAAAGCCCCTACCCCTCTCACCACGAAATCAAACCCACCACCGAAACCAATCTCCAACCACCAAACCACTATCTTCAACCCAGAAAACCCAAAAAACCCAAAAAACCACCACCACCACCATCACTGAAACCAACCCACCAAACCCTCCACCTCCCAACACCAAAACCAAACCCAGAAAACCCAACACTACCCCCAAACCCATCAAGCAAAACCTATATACCAGGCCGTCGCTGCCATCATCACCACCGCCATTTCTAAATCCAACCACTATTGATGACCAAACAAAGCCCAAACCCAGTTTTGGTTCAAACCGCCTTTTTGGTTCGAACCAGATCTTCTTTCGTATCGCGGCGGCCGACGAGAGATAGATTTGAGTAGCTTCTTCTGGGTTTTTATGAAGGTCAAAGAGAGACCGATAAAGGAGAGAGAGATCGAGAAAGAAGAGGGAGATGTGGGTTTAGATAGTGAGAGAGAGAGAGAGAGAGAAAATGAGATATGATTGAATCTGGTGTTGATTGGGTTTAGGTTTTGTTGGTGGCTAGGTTTGATTTTTGTTGGAGATCGTAATGAAGAACTGATTTCTAGCCACCACCACTTCGAGAACTGATTTTTGCTGGGATTGGTTTTAGGTTTCCAAAGAGAGATATATATTTTTTTCTTTTTTTTTTATAAATTTGTGATTGTTCTTTTGTTTATAATTTTTTAATTTGTAGTTATATATTAATTTAATTTTTATTTTATATATATATATATATATATTTATTTGTGTGTTGACACATGGTATATCATTGTTTAAAGATAAAAATACCTTTAGAACTGTTTAATTTGACTAATGGTTGACTCATAAAAGGACGGAATTGAGTGATTTTTAAAACCATAGGGACCATTCAGTAAAAAAATGAATAAATGAGTAAAGAATAAATGAGTAAAAAATAAATGATGCAAAAAAATATAGAGACTCAAATGATAATATCCCTATAAAAAAACAAAATTGTTAAACATGTACATAGATTCCAATTAAGTTGGTATCTTTCATATACACTATACTGTGATTATTAATTTGAACCAAAAGATGGTTGCCTTGGTGGTCCAAGGTTTGGGATGAAATTCAAGTCCTTGGTTATACTCTTGGCAATTACTTTGAGGTTAGTCTTCAGGGTGTTTAGCCCTGCTGATGGAAGGATGGATATGAGACTTAATGTCAGCGGTTTGAATCCTACCCAAGTGGGGACAAGCCCTGGTTTACTTGCTTGTATCGTTATGAGGCCAGTGGTATGGGCCGAGGTTTCTTATCTATCATACTCTGTGAATCCAACATATAGACCTTAGCACGACAACAGGTCAGGCGAGTGTCACGCAATTGAAGGAGAACATACGGATATATGTCTGGACGAAATCCGGGATTTTGGATAAAAAAAAAGATTATTAATTTGGGTTGGTGCCATTCGCTCTCCCTCTCTAGGGAACAGTACCCACATCACATGCAGTTCTGATTAATGTTTATCTGTAGGGTTCCAACCTGAATAAATGAAATGAAAAAAAAATAAAAAATAAAACTGAAATAGTTTGTTGATCCAGCTAGAAGAATGAAATATTGAGTTGTTTCTATGTCCAACAGTGTCCAATAATTATGGCACCCAGGGGATCCACACTGGGGTTCTTCATGGCTTAGTGGTGGTTGTAGCGGTGTCTATGTCTATGTCTGTGTCCGGCTCCACCTGACCTGGGCCCCGTGTACTCACCCAATGAGACACATGGCGAGATCTTTTTGTGGGAGGTGCACCATGAATCGAGTGCATGGGAGGAGACTCTCTCTACTGGATCAGGTCCCTTCTATCATTCTGTGTCCAGCTGATCAGGTGGTTGTTGCTTTGATACATTTGCCATGTCTACCACTACTAATAATTCTATTAATTAGTTCTTTCAAAAATAAAATAAAATAAAGGGTAAATTGTATTAAAGTACCCTGACCTTTGTTAGAATTGCAACTAGATCGCACTTTTGATAAAATAACAAATCAGTACCCTTAACCAAACGGTTGACCGTTAGAGTTGACTATATACCAGTTAAATATTACGAATTGACCGAATTACCCCAAAACACAAGTTTTATTAATTTTTTTTATATATAAAAAGGTTATTAGAATAAGTCAATAACTCCAAGATCAGATTCATCTGTATGGTGGACCTCTCCTCAATAGAGATTGGGAGCTCCATTGAAGGAGATATAAAACTAAAATCCACCGATTAAAATTTTCTCCACCAAAACCCTTATTTATTCTCTCACAGATTTGCCATTTTTCACCTCTCCAGATCTTCTGATTCCTCTCTAGAAACACCCACTTGGGTTTTTTATTTTCTTGTTGGAAAATTTATTCTCAATAAAATGAAATTCCATTTCTCTTCCATCCGCGAGGTGTAAGATCTGGGTTTTCAAAACCAGATCTCTGAAAACAAAGGTATATATATTTTTTTCTTTTTGGTTATTTTTTTTTAAATTGTGCCTTTTGTTTCTGGCTTTGGTTTTGGCTACTTAGCTAGTCTTTTTGGAACCCATATATATAAATATATATATATATAGATATTTGAACCTGAAAGAAAGAGTCGGAACACTGTAAAATGGTGTGTGTGTGAACTATGAAACATGTTGATTTTGATTGAGAAAGAAGAGGTAGATATGAGTTTCCAGATCTCCTAAAAAAAAGTTTTTTATTTTATTTAATTTTTTTCTTTAATCGATGTTATTGATGATTCAAGAAGAAATTTATTATTTCAGTAATAAAAAAAAACTCTCTTGAGAAAGAAGAAGATGGAGATTTGGAAAAATTTGTTTTTTTTTTCTCTATTTTACATTATTTATGATGATTGAAGAAGAAAATTTTATTATTTCAATTTTTGTTCATTTTTTTCTTTTTCTTTTCATTTTTAATATTTAATATAAGATCTTTTATTGGTTCAACTTATTTAAGGGTAAAAGACCTTAATACCCTTCTAACATAGAAAACCCAGTTAACTCTAATGGCCAACTCTTTGGTCAAGGGTTATTGTTAACGGAAAATTCCACTCGGGGAGCGAAATTTTGGAGTGGAATTTTGGTTAACACCCTCGTCCACTACCGGTAGGCAATAGCGGGGTAGGTACCTTCGGTACTGAGGAGAATATGAACAAATAATGTTTTATTGAATAAACACTCATGTAAAGGTTACAACACTCTCTCTTCACTCTCTCTAACACAAAATGGAGATGGAGAATTCCGTTTATGCCGATAAGTGGTTATTATCTACCAAGTGATCGTCTATATACTCTCACTGGCTTCAGAGAGCTCTAATGGAGTTACTATGGGTACATAAATCTCTTTTTCATTTTTGGCAATCAAAACACGGTCTGGGATCCCTCTTCTTTGTCCTTCAAGGCCGTATATATAGGTCTCTAATATTCCCCAGAATTTGGTCGCATTTATGAGGATTATTTAGAGTCCTATTTTAGGCGTTGAAAGGAGTTGAATGAGGCTGAAGGCGAGAGATTTGATCCCGTTAATTATTGTCGTATTTAAATTCTGATCCGGTTGACCGGTAGGTCTCATTTATGGCACTGTAAATGGTGGTGGAGTCAACTCTTCCTGCTTACGTTGTTTGGAGGAGAATACTGGTCTGACTTTGTTGTCATGGTGCTTGTTTTAATCATACTGGCGACCTTGTAGTGATATTTGTCCTGCTGGACATATGGGATGTCTGTCTTGATTGGATTCTGGGCTGGTGCCGAAATGCTCTGGATATCAGGTGCACATTGAGGTATCGGGGTACCAGGTAGGAAGTACCGGATACCTGCGAGGTACTGGGAGCCCAATATAGTGATACCCACTCCATTAGGTGTCAGCGTAGATATACAACGTGGTACCTGTCATTCATGGATCATACCTCTAGCGCCTTGTCTAGGTGGATAGGTAGCCGAGGTCCTGGCTTGCTAGGTAGTGACTCCTTCGAGGTCGCAGTATTGCTCCTGCCAGGTGCCTAGGAGCCAGGCTGGTTCCTACCAGGTGGTTACTTGCTGAAAAATTCTCCTTTGGACCCTAGCCAAAAAACCCTGTTAACAGAAGTCTCTCCTGACTTGAACACCGGTGCCTGGTTGGGGTTGGGGTTGGAGTCAGGATTTAGTACACATGGAAAATTTTCTGTAAACGTCTTGTAGAATGGAATCTTCCCCTTGCATGCTGACTTAAATGGGTCTTCCACGTGGCCGGTTGTGGTAGGCCGAATTCAAAAAAGGAAATATCCCGGAGGCGCGGGTTTCTTGAAACTGTTTCCCCCAAGTCACCGATTGTCCCGCGACATTGATTGCCTCCTCTACCTGTTAGAAGTAGCTGCCTCTTCTTCTTTATATACCTCGCTTCTTCACGGCGTACTTACTCCTCTTTAAGCAAATTTCTCAAAGTTCTCACTCTGGTGCGAAAACCCAGTTTTCTTCTTCTTCATTCTTCAAACCCAATCTCTTTTATCCTCGCTTCAATTCTGTTATAATGTCTCCTCCAGACAGTGACATTATCGAACAATTCTTCACCGGTGACGTGTCTGTAAGCAAGAACCTCGCCCATAGAAAAAGGACCCCCGTCGATGATGACAGTGGAAATGACGTCCCTCTTCTATAACGCTGCCGGTCCAATAGGAATGTCACAATCGGGACAGGTTTTTTAAACGATCCCTACACTCCAGTCGATATCGACCGGGAGTCGAGTGTAGAATCAGACGCTATCAGGGTTGGTGGAGATCGTGCTGGTGAATTCACGGACACTGTGGGGAGGGTGCTCGCCCTTCCTTACGAATATCGGTTTATCCCTGATTCTACTAGCACCAATGACACTATCAGGCACCTACGGAGAGATTTTAGGATCCCTAAGGATATTACGATCTCCATACCTCCTCATGGGTATGATATGTATACTCCCAATCTTGGCGAGCTTTCGATTCACACGGCGGCTTTCGATAGTGGAGTCAGGCTACCTCTCTACCCTACCTTGCGTATGGCACTACATGCCTTACAACTCACCCCTTTCAGCTAACACCAGGGTTCTTGAGGCACCTGGTAAGGTTCTTGGTACTGTGGAGAGAAATGGTGTGAGAGAGATAACGTCGACCGTGAACCGGGGGCCGGACGAGCTCAGATACGTGTTCCAGATTGCTGCTTATTCTCCAGGCCCAGATGGGCAATTTTATGCTCGGGCTAAGAACAACTTGAAATTCGTGGTACCAGGGGCCACGAAGAAAGATACCTCATGGAGGGAGGAATGGGTCGTCATCAAAGGCGAATGGGGTAGCTCAGTTCATATTGGAGGAACTAAATTCAAGGTTCCTACTTGTTTTAGTGGGAAGCCCTCGTTGGAGATGAACAAACTCTCTGCTAAGTCGGAGAAAGTTTTGAGAGCTATTATGGCTCGCAATTATGCTAACCTAAAGTATCTTACCTCGGATGCCTTCGAGGCTGGTAGGGTGGAATTCTTCCTCCGCGTTTCCAGTGCATCCCTAGGTAAATAATTTCTCTAGTCCCTCATTGGTAACTTTTTCTCGTTGATTATGCATGTGCTAACTCTTTCATGGGGACAGTCTCTGTAGTGCTTCCATCGTTTCCAGATGGGGAGCTTAACCGGGCTGGTGGCAGAGATAATTCCCCATCGCCCTCCACTATCAGGCTTTTTGCTGGCTCTGAACGTGAAGGAGGAGTGGGTACCCCCACTGGATCTAGCAGGAACCCGACCGAGGTACCTGGGGCTTCAACTCCTCTTTTTGTCTGATCGTTGGAAACTTTTACAGTTAGAGTTGGGAGGTACCGAGGTACTCCTAGTCGGGTGCAAGACGTGCCAGCTATCGCCCCAGTTACTGCAGTTGCTGCTACTACTGCTGATCAACCAGCTCCCTCTGCCTCTCCTGCTGTGGCAACCGACGATCTACCCGGGTCGAGAGAGGTTCTGATTCTGCCGCTGCTAGCCGAATGGTACCTTATGATAGTCCGCGATCGAGGTTGAGGGATAATAGCCAGGATAAAGTCTTGGCTAGGTTTACAGCTTCCTGCCCAGGTGGGAGTTTGGAGGCCATGACTTCCATGCCCATTGATTACATAGTCTCAAAATGATCTGCTCTTCTAGCTGAGGTAAGCTATCTTGTCCGGTCTTTTATCTTGATTTCATACCTGGAAATATTCTAACTCATGTTTCGTACATGGCAGGCCTTCAAATTCAACGTAGCTATGAACCATCAGGTTTACTCCTTCTAGAACCAAGTTAATGAGGCTAATGTCGAGCTGCAAATGGCCAAGGAGGAGCTCGCTAAGGTTGCTGAGGGCGTGGTAGTTCTGAACCAGTCTCTGACTAATGCTCAGAAGGAAGCGGATACATCAAAGGTAGATAGGAAGTGGATGCAGGACAATTTGGACACAGAGAGACTCAAGTCCCTCCATCGTAGAGAGGAGATGGAGATTGCGAAGGATAGAGTTGCGGAGCTAGAGAATGAGGCTCAAGTTCTTCGTGAGAGCATGGCCAGCTTGGAAGCTCAGGTGGATACTGCCTTTAGGGATGGCTAGTTCTTCGTTAGCTACCATGTGGCTCTAGCTTTCCCTCATCCGTTTGACATGAGGGTCATCGAGGGATGGAGCATGGAGGAGATTATGGCAAAATCCGTCGAATTGGCTGGGGTTGCTCCCTTCGATGTAGCTGGACCTTCTCGGGTTGTTGGAGCAAATGGAGTGGTAGGTGGTGAAGATCAGAGACCTATCTCCCTTCCTCCACCAGACAGTGTTGGAGCAGACCCTAATCTGAAGGCTCCTGAAGTTGGAGTGGCTCAAGTTGAAGCTGGGGCTTCTGATCCACCGGGCACTTCTCCCAAATCCATCAAGGAGGTAAGGGATCAGCCTGCTACTAAGGATAGAGAGTTTGATGTACCAGTCTCCTTACCGGGTCCCGACAAAAAGGTGGGGGATCTGTAGGGAAAAATTAACTAAAAACCGCAGCAAAAGGCGAAAAAATAATTTTCGTATAGTTTAAAATTTTTCTAAAGATTTGAACCTTAACCCTTTAATTAATTAAACTCAAATATACGGTTAGAGTTAAATACCTCTTGTCGCATGATCCGATTGACTTACGTCGATGGCAATCCGCAAGATCTTCAACCCTAGCACGTACGTGAATCACCTAGGAGCGTGGTCTCCCTTTTTCTTTGAATTGCTTACCTTAGAATGGATGTATGGAATTTTTGATCTTGATCTTCAATAGTAAAACACCAAGAGCCTAAAAAAATAGTTCCGGTCACTTTTGAATTCATAATCAATATGATTGAAACTTGCGTAACCCTAAATCGAAAGTGTGCACAAAACCTTTTGATGTTAAAGGCTTGTAAGTGCACTATCGAATGAGAACCTATTTTCTTTTTCTCTCTTGGCTGAAAATCTATGTGTATAGAGTAGGATTTTTTATTTTCAAAACAAACAATAATCTCTCTCTATTTTTTGCTTCTTGGTGGCCGAAAATTCATAACCTTATATTTATAGGTTGGCCGAATTTTCTCCTTCACCAAGTAGGGTTGGCCAAATTCATTGAATAGGAAATCTAGGGTTGGTTAATTTCCTTACTTGAAAAGGAATTGTCCTTTTCCCTAATTCCTATTAATTCAAGAATCCTAATCCTACAACCCTTGTAGGACTAGTGGTGGCCGAATTCTTTGTATAATAAGGAGTGTATGTGGACTTAATCCTTACCACATTAGGACTTCTATCACTTAAAAGAATTCCAACCCTAATCCAACACATAGTATTTAATTTACTGATCAGGAAAAGATTTTGATTTAAACTATTAATTAATTAAATAATTAATTAATTCCCATTTAATCAAAACAATAAAATAAAATAATATCTTGGACTATTTTATTTAGCCTTGCCGCCCACACCATGTATATATGGGCCCAATATTATTTTTCTTATTTTATTTAATCCATTAGACTTTAAATAAAAGCCCACATGTGAACCAGACTTATTCTTACTAAAAGAAATACATGTCTCCTTTTAATATATTAATATAATAGTGCAGCCCATTAAATAAATAATAGACATATTATATTCTTAATATATTAAATGCAATTCTAGATGGACCCATAAATTGGTCTGGTAGAATATATCAAGTGATCCATGCAAGTATGTGTGGATTGTGGATCTTGGCGGGCTATCTAAATTTAAGCTTCAATAGACATAACCTAATCACAATCAACAAATGATTCACTTAGGTCCGATCTATTAATTTTAACTTATTCCACTAAAGGGCTAAAATTGAACTCTTAAATAAAGATAGAATAAGGAGATGTTTCTCATTCATACCCTAGACAATCTTATAGGAGATGGTGTATCCTCGTGAATAATATCAGTAATCGCCAAGAGCTCATAGACCGCCTATAGCTCTCCAAGTTACCATATTTCCTCATATGACCACATTTTGAACTTGGATATTTTGACTTGTCCAGAAGCCATGTCTTCAATAATCATTATTGAAAACTCAACGTTGAGATTTAATATCCAATACCTCAAAACATCCATATGATGATATTATACTCTCATTTAATAAATGGAGCCACGATGTCCATATCTATAAATGAAGTCCTCTATCGATTAACAAATGAATACCACCAAACTATCGAGGATAGACTATGCTATATAATCGTACTCATTGATAGCTCAAATGATAACACTTGCAACCATAAGTCCATCATTTATCTCAGGATTTAGATAGACTCTCCGATTGTCCTGATAATGAAAAGACTTATATCTAGTGACGGTTCTAGATAAAGTATTTCATTGTGATCCAGTTCAATGCACCCAGTGCACTAGATTCTTTTACTCGAAAACCTTTCGATGATTTTAGACTCATCATAACTCATTTGATCTCACTCAAATGCTAGTAAAAGAATTCTACAGCTTTATCAAGATAGAGGTGCCCAACCTTTAACTTAAGTTGTGAATGTTATTCAAGACTAACTAAAGAATTGTGTCTACCTTATACATATCCGGATGTACAAACAATTCTTCATATCTCATAGTCTTTTGACCTTGTGATTATTTACCTTGACAATTATAATTATAAATGCTATAAGATTTTTCAGAATCAGAAATCCCTTTATTTATATGAAAAGATTGTCAATTACAATATTACACTCTTGCTATTGAGCATAATCCTAACAATCTCCCACTTGCGCTATAACAAATGTGTCATATCTCTCATTACCATGTTCTCTAGGTGCCCATCAAAACTCTTCTGAGGTAGAGCCTTTGTAAAGGGATCTGCTAGATTTTCTGCCTACGCGATTTTGGTAATCGTCACGTCTCCCCTATGAAAAATATCCCTTAAAAGATGATACTTTCTTTCAATGTGTTTTCCTCTCTTATGACTTCTTGGTTCTTTCGAATTAGCCACTGCTCCACTGTTGTCACAGTAGATAGTGATCTGCTTATTCGTACTAGGAACTACTTCTAAGTCAATCAAGAATTGGCGAAGCCAAACAGCCTCCTTGGCAGCATCGCATGCAGCTACATACTCTGCGTCCATGGTGGAGTCAGCAATACAAGATTGCTTGATACTCCTCCAAATGACTGCTCCTCCTCTAAGAGTAAACACAGATCATGATGTGGATTTTCTAGAGTCAGAATCCGATTGGAAATCAGAATCTGTATATCCAACGGGGATTAAATCCCCTCCAGAGTATACAAGCATATTATCTTTCGTTCTCCTAAGATACTTGAAAATATGCTTAACTGCCGTCCAGTGATCAGGACCAGATTTCGATTGAAACCTGCTAACTATGCCAACAGCAAAACAAATATCTAGTCTAGTACGGAGCATTGCATACATGAGACTTCCAACTGCCGAGGCATATGGAATTCTACTCATGAATTGCTCTTCATGCTCATTCTTAGGAACTTGTTCCTTAGAAAGTTTGATTCCATGCCTAAAAGGTAACATACCTTTCTTGGAATCTTGCATGGAAAACCTAGACAAGATTTTGTCTATGTATAAAGCTTGGGATAGTGCAATCGTTTTATTCTTTCTATCCCTTATTACTTGGATACCTAGAATAAAACTTGCTTCTCCTAAGTCCTTCATATCAAATTGTTTTGCTAACCATTCTTTTACTGATGTCAATACTCTCACATCGTTTCCAATGAGTAATATATCATCTATGTAAAGAATAAGGAAAACCAACTTGTCACCTTTGATCATTTTGTGTACACAAGGTTCTGTAAAAATCCAAAACCTTTTACAACTTGGTCGAACCTTATGTTCCAGGATCTGGATGCTTGCTTTAATCCATAAATTGATTTCTGCAACTTGCATACCTTTTCCATTTGGCCCTTTTCAATGAATCCTTCTGGTTGCATCATATAGATGCTTTCGTCAAGACTTCCATTAAGGAAAGCTGTCTTGACGTCTATTTGCCAAATCTCTAAATCTAAAGATGCTGCAATGGATAAGAGTATCCTAATGGATTTAAGCATGGCCACAGGAGAGAAGGTTTCCTCGTAATCGATACCTTCTTTCTGTGTGTAACCTTTAGCTACCAATCTAGCTTTAAAAGTTTCCACATTTTCATCCATACCTCTTTTCCTCTTGTATACCCACTTGTACCCAATGGGTTTTATCCCTTTAAGCAAGTCTACAAGGGACCAGACTTTATTATCGAACATGGATTCAATCTCAGATTGCATTGCCTTTTGCCAATGGTGACAATCAACATCCTCCATCGCTTTCTTGTAAGTGTAGGGATCATCGTCGCCAAAGAGATTCTCAACAGATTCTCCTAGACCGATGTATCTTTCAGGTTGGGTTCTAACCCTCCCACTACGACGAGGAATGGTAGGTTGTTGATTTTGTGTTGGAGTGGAAATTACAATTGGGTTAGGTTGTGAAACCTCTTGTGGAATTGTATCTCCTGACATATCATTCAGGACAATTCTACTTTTGGGAACAAAATCATTCATATAGTCCTTTTCCAGAAATGTAGCATTTGTTGAAACAAACACTTTTAGATCTGAAGGACTATAGAAATAATATCCTTTAGTTCCTTTTGGATACCCCACAAATATGCATGTTTCCGAACGGGACTCCATCTTTTCTGTCTTTCCTTTTAACACATGTGCAGGACAACCAAATATCCTTATGTGTTGTAAACTAGGCTTTCGCCCTGTCCACAACTCATATGGTGTTCCAGGAACCGACTTCGATGGTACCACGTTTAAAATATATATTACAGTTTGTAGAGCATATCCCCAAAAAGAAATAGGAAGTGTTGAATAACTCAACATAGACCTAACCATGTTCAAAAGAGTTCTATTTCTCTTTTCTGCTACCCCATTTTGTTGAGGTGTACCTGGTGCAGAAAACTGAGAAACTATCCCATTATCAATAAGATATTGTTGAAACTCACCAGATAGATATTCTCCACCACGATCAGATCTCAAGATTTTTATGCGTTTCTCAAGCTGATTTTCTACTTCAGCTTTGAATGCTTTGAACATGTCCAAAGCATCCGACTTATGTCTCATGAGATACACATAACCAAATCTTGAGTAATCATCTGTGAAGGTGATGAAGTACTCATATCCACCTTTAGCTTGAATGCTCATAGGACCACATACATCAGTGTGTATTAGTCCTAAACATTCAGTGGCTCTTGCACCTTTGGTATTGAATGGTCTTTTGTTCATTTTACCTTCCAAACAAGATTCACAAGTTGGTAGATCATCAACCTTTAAGTCACTTAAAGGTCCGTCATATACCAATCTTTTAATCCTATTAAGGTTAATGTGACCTAGGCGTAAATGCCAAAGGTAGGTTTCATCTTTTGATAATTTTACTCTTTTATGATTAGGTTCCGTTATTTCTGTGTCTAACGAGTGAGAGATATTTCTATGCAAAAAGAATAGACCGTTTTCCAATGTACCTTTGCAAACAATTTTGTCATTCTTACTAATAATAAAAGCTTTATTAAAAGTAACCGAATATCCAAATTTATTTAAACAAAAAACTGAAATTAAATTCCTCTTGAATTGAGGTACATAATAAACGTCTATTAAATCTAAATGCCTACTAGAATCTATAATAACTCTAATATCTCCCACTGCACTTGCAGACACTAACGATCCGTTGCCCAAGCGCAAATTGATTTCGTTCTTATTCAGCCTTCTTCTTTCTTGGAACCCCTGTAAGGAATAACAAACATGATTAGTGGCTCCAGAGTCTATGATCTAAGAATCTGTAGAATCTGCCAGAAAACATGTTTCAAGATAATTAATATTACCTTCTTTCTTCTTGTTCTGGAACTTTGGGCAATTTCTTTTCTAATGTCCCTTTTCACCACAAAGGAAGAATTTCCCTTTGATCTTGGTTACTTTCTTGGTCTCCTTCTTGGTAGGCCCAAGTTGCTTTTTCTTCTGTTGTTTCTTGACCTTCTGACGGGTCTTAACAATAGCAACTTTACAAACCATATGAATCTCTTGACCTTTGCTTTTCACAAGGATCTTTTCAACGCTTTGAACATCTTGCATCAGGCCCTGCAAGGTGTATTCCTTTTTGTTCAAGGTGTAGTCCAACTTGAACTGATCAAAGGAATCTGATAGTGAGTTGACAACCATGTCAATTTTGGTCTCACCATCTATCTCAGCGCCATTTAATTCTGCAATATTTAGATGTGCTATGACTTTCATCATGCGATCTTTCACAGCCTGTCCAGGTTTCATCCTAAGATTCATAAAAGTAGTCACTGCCTCTCTCTTAGTCGTCCTAGACCTCATAGCAAACATCTCTTCCAGAGACATCATAATATCAACAGCAGACCCCATTCCTTCATGCTGCTGTTGCAACACGTCGGAGATAGTAGCCATAATGTAACATTTGGCCATATCATCTGAGGTCTTCCACTGCTCATACTCATCTCTTCGCAAAATACTTGATTCATTATTAGGAGCAGGTGGTTTAGGAGTAGTTAGAACAAACTTATGTTTTTCACTTTGCAGCAACAACCCAATTTTCCTTTTCCATGTGACATAATTATCTCCAGTTAAAGTGTTATCTTTCAGGATGTTCATAAGTGATGGGGTCATGATTTCTGAATAAAACAAAAAGCATAAATAAGTAAATAATCATGATAAAGCACTTTCGAATATTTATCTTGAATTAATTAAATAACTCAATCGTGAAAAATTCAACGGTGATCCAACACCCAGAAATGTTACGCCTCCTTCGGGAGTTCGCACCATTTACTAGTTGGACTAGGTCCCACCTAATTGTTAACATAACAACCAGCGTTTTCAATTTTAGCCTTGCAATTTTATTAGCAAGAACTCTCGGGAGGATATTAATAAAATTACATTGAGTGTGTTACCAAGATATCGACCCTCAATTTTCTCTCACGAAAATCCCTCCTCTGGGAGTAGATCTCGTTTGAGTCAATTGTCTAGTCTATCCTTGTAAGGAAGTATTTTGCTAAATTCCATTTATGGACGCCCCTCGGGGGGATTACCAATAAATAATAAAGCTCAACTAACCTTGGAGGCCATAGGTGCTCTAACACACTTTCTCCCACTCAATTATTTAAGGCGTGTGATTAAATTCCAAAGAATGATTTTACCAAGTTATCTAGATGCCAATCAGATACCTAAATCATTCAATGCATGTTCATACCAAAAGAGATATATGAGTGGCACTCCTATTCTATACGACATGTTATCATACAATAACAAATATTGTAATATTTATACATAAAAATAAATAGCCACAATTTTGGTCCATCCTAGAAAAGCATGTAAATTACAATTGTACGGAATACAAAAAAACTTCTTTCTTGGCGAACAAGACTTCAAGCGACCATCTCGCGCACGTAACTCGCGCGCCCGAAGATCACCAAGTTGCCCATGCGCACGCCTAGCCCATGCAAGGGTCGCTCGCGCTGCTGCACCGCAACAAGAGCAGATGCACGCTTGGTTGCGTGCGCGCTTGTTGTCTCAGTGCGCGCGGGTGCCAAGCTCGGTTCCGGATGCTCCAATTTCTTCAAATCTTCGAGTCTTCGAATCTTGAATATATTACAACTTATTTTATACAATAAAATACTGCAGAAATATATATATTTTTTATTTACAAATAAAAAACTGCACTAAAAAAAACTGCAGTATTTTTAATACATTAAAAAAAACTGCACTATTTTATATAATAAAAAAAAAATTAAGCAACTATCAAGAAGGAACTTGTGACGATAATAGGCCACCCTTCTTGTTACAATTTCGAAACAAAAATTACATGGAAAATCTAGGACCAAAATTGAGCAATAACAATTCACTTTATAACAACATATATAAATCCATACATTCGACATGTAATTATATATGCGAATACCTAGAGTGCCATATCTTTCTAAAACATGCATAATCACAATAAAAAGAAATAGATTCACGTATATATACGTTAATTAATTAAAGGGTACAACCAAGGCTCTGATACCAATTGTAGGGAAAAATTAACTAAAAACCGAAGCGGAAGGCGAAAAAATAATTTTCGTATAGTTTAAAATTTTTCTAAAGATTTGAACCTTAACCCTTTAATTAATTAAACTCAAATATACGGTTAGAGTTAAATACCTTTTGTCGCATGATCCGATTGACTTACGTCGATGGTAATCCGCAAGATCTTCAATCCTAGCACGTACGTGAATCACCTAGGAGCGTGGTCTCCCTTTTTCTTTGAATTGCTTACCTTAGAATGGATGTATGGAATTTCTGATCTTGATTTTCAATAGTAAAACACCAAGAGCCTAAAAAAATAGTTCCGGTCACTTTTGAATTCACAATCAATATGATTGAAACTCGCGTAACCCTAAATCGAAAGTGTGCACAAAACCTTTTGATGTTAAAAGCTTGTAAGTGCATTATCGAATGAGAACTTATTTTCTTTTTCTCTCTTGGCCGAAAATCTATGTGTATAGAGTAGGATTTTTTATTTTCAAAACAAACAAAAATCTCTCTCTATTTTTTGCTTCTTGGTGGCCGAAAATTCATAACCTTATATTTATAGGTTGGCCGAATTTTCTCCTTCACCAAGTAGGGTTGGCCGAATTTATTGAATAGGAAATCTAGGGTTGGTTAATTTCCTTACTTGAAAATGAATTGTCCTTTTCCCTAATTCCTATCAATTCAAGAATCCTAACCCTTGTAGGACTAGTGGTGGCCGAATTCTTTGTATAATAAGGAGTGTATGTGGACTTAATCCTTACCACATTAGGACTCCTATCACTTAAAAGAATTCCAACCCTAATCCAACACATAGTATTTAATTTACTGATCAGGAAAAGATTTTGATTTAAACTATTAATTAATTAAATAATTAATTAATTCTCATTTAATCAAAACAATAAAATAAAATAATATCTTGGGCTATTTTATTTGGCCTTGCCACCCACACCATGTATATATGGGCCCAATATTATTTTTCTTATTTTATTTAATCCATTAGACTTTAAATAAAAGCCCACATGTGAACCAGACTTATTCTTACTAAAAGAAACAAGCCTACATGTCTCCTTTTAATATATTAATATAATAGTGCAGCCCATTAAATAAATAATAGACATATTATATTCTTAATATATTAAATGCAATTCTAGATGGACCCATAAATTGGTCCGGTAGAATATATCAAATGATCCATGGAAGTATGTGTGGATTGTGGATCTTGGCGGGCTATCTAAATTTAAGCTTCAATAGACATAACCTAATCACAATCAACAAATGATTCACTTAGGTCCGATCTATTAATTTTAACTCATTCCACTAAAGGGCTAAAATTGAACTCTTAAATAAAGATAGAATAAGGAGATGTTTCTCATTCATACCCTAGACATTCTTATAGGAGATGGTGTTTCTTCGTGAATAATATCAGTAATCGCCAAGAGCTCATAGACCGCCTATAGGTCTCCAAGTTATCATATTTCCTCATATGACCACATTTTGAACTTGGATATTTTGACTTGTCCAGAAGCCATGTCTTCAATAATCATTATTGAAAACTCAACGTTGAGATTTAGTATCCAATACCTCAAAACATCCATATGATGATATTATACTCTCATTTAATAAATGGAGCCACGATGTCCATATCTATAAATGAAGTCCTCTATCGATTAACAAATGAATACCATCAAACTATCGAGGATAGACTATGCTATATAATCGTACTCATTGATAGCTCAAATGATAACACTTGCAACCATAAGTCCATCATTTATCTCAGGATTTAGATAGACTCTCCGATTGTCCTGATAATGAAAAGACTTATATCTAGTGACGGTTCTAGATAAAGTATTTCATTGTGATCCAGTTCAATGCACCCAGTGCACTAGATTCTTTTACTCGAAAACCTTTCGATGATTTTAGACTCATCATAACTCATTTGATCCCACTCAAATGCTAGTAAAAGAATTCTACAGCTTTATCAAGATAGAGGTGCCCAACCTTTAACTTAAGTTGTGAATGTTATTCAAGACTAACTAAAGAATTGTGTCTACCTCATACATATCCGGATGTACAAACAATTCTTCATATCTCATAGTCTTTTGACCTTTTGATTATTTACCTTGACAATTATAATTATAAATGCTATAAGATTTTGCAGAATCAGAAATCACTTTATTTATATGAAAAGATTGTCAATTACAATATTGCACTCTTTCTATTGAGCATAATCCTAACAAGATCAAGCTACCTCAACCAAGGAAGTGGGGGAACCATCCGGTATGGTAGTTGAGGAGCTCCAGGCTGTACCAGCTCAAGTGGAGATCCTAGTGATATAATGAGTCCAGGTAGCAAGCGAGACTCCAGTCGAGGTGGTGGTGCAATTAACTGGTGAGCTTCCAATTGGACCTGAAGGTGAGGCTTAGACCGTAGGAGCTGGAGAGAAGGGGGCCGACCAGGAGAAGAGGGGTGTATGAACAAGCTTGATCCTTTACCCAGTCAACTTTATTTTTTTATCAGTTTTGTAGCCCTTGATCGGGGAATGGGCTCCCCAATTTTAGTAATGAAAACATTTCTTTCTTTTCTTTAGCTCCATGCGTGTGTATTTTATTGATCCCATGGTTGAATTCTGCCTTGATCTAAAGAAAAGTCCCCAGTGTAAACTTGATTTAACAAATTTCTAATAACAGAGGGGGCTCTGAAGTTTGGCGAGATTGAAAAGTATAGCACGGCTTGTAACCGATACAAGGATCTCTTGGGACTTAGCAGTAGGTCTCACTTGGGGGAGAAGACTAGGAACCAGGCATTCCGGTTCTGGGAATCATGGTACTTAGGTGAGATTGCAGTTGGACTCAGGGTATCGGGCATTCTTGTTCGGAGAATCCTGGTACCCAGGTATAGATTTGGTGATACATCTTCTATTGAACTCCGATAAAATGCGGTCGTTGATGTGATTTGTCCATGAGTGGTACCAGGATATCAGCTGGACATGGATCGTGGTACCTGACAATCGAGGTAGTCATGGTATACATCTTGTTCGAGGATATCCTAGTGGAACTTCTTTTCTAGCATTCTAGAGTAAGAACCCCTGGTTCAGATACTATATTTAATTGTTCTTGCATGTGTCAATCCAGGATAGGCTCGTTTGCATAACATTAAATTTCAGAGGCACATGTTTTACGAAGCTGTCTTTCCCCATATTCTGGGTGTCGTGTCTCATTAATAACCTATCTTCTCATTACCAAGGTCCTCTTTCTCATTCTATAAATACCCCGCCCTGCTTGAGAGTTCTTCACATTGCTTCTTTGTTTTCCAACAGAGTCGAAAACTTCATCAAATTGATCGATGATCGTCGTGATGGTTAGCACCGTGTGAGGAAGAGGAGATGTGATTTCTTTGACTGGCAGGATGCTTGGAATTGTGGAAAGAGCAGTGCGAGATAGACTTAGTTACCGGGGAATCACGATAGATAGTGATTCCTAGGATCGGGAGGAGTGGTGGCATACGATGCTGCGCCTTTGCCAATGGTGTAAACATTACTTAGGCGGGTTGCGACAAGGGGTGGGCACTAAGTTTGGAACCGAACCGAACCGAATCGAACCGAACCAAAAAAAGGGTGTTCGGTTCGGTTCGGTTCGGTTCTTCCAATGAATTCGGTTTAAACCGGTTCAAAAAGTTGAAAACTGAAAAATATTCGGTTCAAACCGGTTTGGTTTTCTAAAAACCGGTTTGAACCGATTAAACCACCTATATAAATAAATAAATAAAACACTAACACACTTATTCTCTTTCATTCTTTGCCTTCTCATCTCTTCCTAGTTCCTACCGCCGACTTCTCTACTTCTCTCATCACAAATTCATACAGGCATGAGACATACAGTACAATTTTATGTCTATTCAATTTGTGATAATGAATTATAGATTAAATATTACTAGTTAGGATTGATTTGGGTTTATTTTGGCTTGGACAATTAAAATTTATGAAACTTTCGCCCAAAATTAAAATCCAACAAGGCAACAACCCATCAAATTTAAAAACATAATAATAAAAAAGACTTATTAAGCCCATCAAGCCAAAAGACCTATTAGGTCCAAAACCGAAATGAACCGAACCGAACCGAACCGAACCGAATAAAATCAGTTCAGTTCAGTTCGGTTACCATTTCTTATTCGGTTTAAACCAGGTTCAATTTTTGGTAAACCGAAATATTTTCGGTTCAATTCGGTTTTGTTCAAACCGAACCAAACCGTGCCCACCCCTAGCTGCGACTTCGTATCCAGTTGCCTCTTGAACGTGGATGGTTTCAAGATTATCCTTCTACCCCTCCTGTATTTGACGATTCCAACACGGCCTCTGTTCCTATCTCCGGTGGTCGTGATGGTGTCGCCGACCTTCGTCTTGGATGAGATCAGTGTCGTCGGATGAATAAATCAAGAAAGTGGGCAGAAAATTGGAGAGGAAGCTGGCATACCTGAGTCTTCAAATTATTTCCTGTTATTTTTCTTTCTTGTTTTCTATATGTAGCCTGGAAGAAGGGTTGAGCTCCCTAATTTGATCAATGAAGAAACCCCTTTTTCTGTGCTTGTCTGGCTATTCTTTATGTTTTCCTTGATTGACTTTTGTTGCATGCTTCTAACTGTGGTATGAAATTCGGGCAAGAACCCCCAACATGAATCTGCCTTAACCAAAATTTGGTAATGCGAGGAACTTGATATGAACAGGAGTATAGCGTGATAAGTAACTGGTGTTAGGGTACCTAGCCAATGGATATGTGGGCAATCTTTCTAGGTGCAAGCACTCCTTTGCAAATGGTACTACGGATCCTATTCGATATCACGATCTGGGTACCCAGTATCTCTGCATCAAGGATTCTGGTACATAGGTGAATATACTTGATTGAACCCGGTACCTGGCGCTCTTATTTTAAGAGTTCTAGTACCTAGGCGAACAATCTGGCGAATTTAGGTACCTAGCATTCCTACTTTAGGAATCTCGGTATCTAGGTGAACATACTGGTGAAAACATTATCGAAACTGAGTACCTCGCATTCCTGTTCTAGGAATCTTGGTACTCTGGCGAATAATCTGGTGAATCGTGGCACCTCGCATTCATTTTTAAGAAATCTTAGTACCATGGCGAACAATCTGACAAATCTAGGTACCTCGCATTCCTGTATTAGGAATCTTGGTACTTTGGCGAAAACAATGGCGAACATATTGGCAACAAGATTCTGGTAGGCAACTAAAGCCACTTTAGCACCAGGTCTTTCTCGACGAGGGGTGGTACCCGGCCAAAGCCTTGATCTAGGTACATCGCATTCCCATTCTAAGAACCTCAATACCTTGGCGAAAAGAGGTGAAAGCATTGTCGAATCTGAGTACCTCGCATTCCTGTTCTAGGAACCTCAGTACTTTGGAGAATATAGTGGTACCTAGCCTTCCTGTTTTTAGGAACCTAGGCACATTGGCGAAAATAAGGCGAACATACTGGCAATAAGATCCTGGTGGGCAACTAAGGCCACTTTAGCACCAGGTCTTTCTCAGCGGGGGGTGGTACCCGGCTAAGGCCTTGATCTGGCAGGCAACTATGCTCTTACTATCCAGACCCTTCTCAACTGGGGGTGGTACCCGGCCGAGGTTTCATCCGTCGAGCAACTATGCTCTTATGTATCAGATCCTTCCTAGCGAGGGGTGGTACCCGGCCAGAGCATCAAGAGTGCTATATGACTTGTCCTGGTTTCGAGGAGATCCTTCTGGAGGGATTAATCCGGCCCAGGGAATCAAGAAAGCTATGTAGCTATCCTGGTCTTTATGGTGATCCTCCTGGAGGGATTAATCTGGTCCAGGGCATCAGGAAAGCTATGTAGCTATCCTGGTCTTAGGGCGAACATGGCAGATTATGGCGATACAGCGTAGACAGATGTAGACAGATGTAGACAAATATAGATGGAGAAAAGTCTTCTTTATTGATGAATCAAGAGGCGATACAAATATTCATGAGCACTAATATTCACTAGTACCTATTTAAAGTGATTCCGGTCGGTCTCTATTGTAGGTTCTATGGGTAAAACCTCCTTAAATGATCTGAGTTCTAGGTGTGGTCGATGGGGCTTCCTTTCATGTCCTCCAACTTGTCGGACTACCATTTTAACTAGTTAAGGACCTTCCCAGTTGGGCGACACTACCCCATCAGACCTCTTCCGGGTATGATGGGTTACCTTTCTGAGAACCAAGTCCCCTTCCTTGAAGCTTCGGTTCCTGACTTTCCTGTTGAAGTACCGGGCAACCCGGCTTTGGTAGACTGCTACCTTCTCTGCGATCCTATCCTGTTTTTCCTCCAGGAGGTCTAAGTTGTCTCTTAGCTTGTCTTTGTTCCCCTCTGGGTCGAAGTGCTAAACCCGAAAAGAGGTGAGTTTATGCTCGATGGGGAGGACAGCTTCTACCCCGAAAGCTAGTGAATAAAGGGTTTCTCCAGTGGCAGTCCTTTTGGTGGTGCAGTAGGCCAATAACACATCCGAGAGTTCATCTGCCCACCTACCCTTCTACTGTTGAAGCTTCCTCTTCAGCAGTCTCCTGATAGTCTTGTTTGTGGCCTCTACTAGGCCGTTAGTTTCAGGATGTGCTACTGATGCAAAATGAAGCTCGATTCCCAAATTCCAGCAAAAGTCTTGGAATCTGGCATTGTCAAATTGTTTTCCCAAATCCATGATAATGACCATCGGGGTACTGAACCGGCAGACTACGTTCTTCTTAATGAACTCTGTCGTGTTTGCTTCAGTGATCTTAGTGAGAGGCTCTACTTCCACCCATCTGGTGAAATAGTCAATGGCCATAATCGCGTGCTTCTATTGACCAGGCACGGTTGTGAGAGGTACAATTAAGTCTACTCACTTGTAGGAAAATGGATATGGTGAGCTGATTGATGACAATCGCTCTAGAGGTAAATGGTACAAATTGGCCATTTTCTGGCATGGTTCTTATGATTGCACAAACTTCCTCGCATCGTGGTGCAAAGTTGGCCAGTAATATTCCATGCGTAGCATCTGGTAAGCTAGTGCTTCTCCTCCTGTGTGATTCCCGTAGTCTCCTGAATGTACCTCTCTAAGTGCCCAGTTTACATCATCGGAATGTAGACATCTAAGTAAGGGGAGAGACCTTCCTCTTCGGTAAAGGTGTCCCTCCACCAGGCAGTACCGGACTAAGGTTCTCTTGATCTTGAGAGCTTGATTAGGATCTTCAGGGAGTTTTTCTTCCTTGATGTAATCTATGATGGGATCCATCCAGCATGGAAGTCGTTCCATATGGTTGATTTCTCTTCCTTCTGCTATACTAGGTCTAGAGATTATCTAGAGAGGTACCCCTTTTGGAAATGCCTGTCCTCCGTTTACAGCTATCTTGGCTTGGACATCGGCCCGATGATTCTGCTGCCTGGGTAACTGCTCGATCTTAAACCCTTTGAAGCGGGATACAAGTTCTTAGACCTTTTCGAGGTAGGTTGCCATGTTTTCTCCTTTAGCCTGGTATAGACCGGTTATCTGATTAACTACCAGTTGTGAGTCACACTTAGCAAGGAGGTAATCAGCTCACAGCTCTGCTGCTATTCTTATTCATGCTAACAGAGCTTCATACTTAGCTTCCTTGTTGGTGGTGTCAAACTCGAATCTGAAACAGTGACAACATTTGACTTTTTCTGGATCGGTTAGAACGATTCCACCCCGCTTCCAGCTTGATTGGATGCCTCATCTGTGTATAAGACCCAGGTGTCTCAATTGGTGGTCTAATCTTCAGGTTCTTGCTCTTTTTGAGGGGTTAGATCCGAGATCGGGGTGGTATCGCGATCAGGCATTATACTGAATTCTACCACGAAATCTACCAAAGCTTGGGTCTTGATGGTAGTTCTGGCTTTATACTTGATGTCGAACTGGGTGAGCTCAAGGGCCCATAGTACAAGTCTTCCTGATACGTCTGGCCTTTGGAGGAATTGGCGTAGGGGCTGATCGGTGACCACCGGGATTGTATGAGATAGGAAGTAAGGGCGGAGCTTCCGGGCGGTGGTTATTAATGAAAAGCAAGCTTCTATATGAGAGTGTAATTCTTTTCTGACTTGGTCAGGACACGGCTCACATAGTAGACATGCCGCTGAATTCCACATCCACATTCTTTTATCAAGGCCCCGCTAACAGCCGTCTCGGACACAGCCAGGTACAGCTGTAACTCTTCTCCCAGTACCGGGTTAGCTAGCAGTGGTGGGCTAGCAATATATCTTTTTAATGATTGGAAATCTAACTCGCTGTTTTGTTCCCACTTCATATTCTTCCCTTGTTTGATGGTTTTGAAGAAGAGAATGCACTTATTAGTCAATTGTGATATGTAGCGGTTCAAGGTTGTTATCCGTCCGGTCAGACCTTGTACTTGTTTGAGCGAGGTAGGAAATTTGAGCTCCAGGATGGCTTTGATCTTCTCCGGGTTTGCTTCAATCCCTCTCTCATGGACCATAAACAAGAGGAATTTCCCGGCTGCAACCCTGATGGCACACTTAAGTGGGTTTAACCGCATCTGATTTTCTCTGACTATCTGGAAAGTCTGACGGAGGTGATCCTCGTGCTGCTCAGCTACCTGGGACTTCATGATCATATCATCAATGTATACCTCCATTGACTTTCCTATCAGCTTCTTGAACAAACAGTTGACTAGACGCTGGTAGGTAGCCCTTGCGTTCTTGAGTCCGAAGGGCATGACCTTGTAACAATATAGGTCATGCCTGATTATGAAACTGGTTTTATTCTGATCAGTAGGGTGCATCATAATCTGGTTGTACCCCGAGAAGGAGTCCATGAAGCTTAGAAGCTTGTTACCCATGGTCGAATCTACCAGCTGGTCGATTTTAGGTAGAGGGTAGGCGCGGTTGAGATCAGTGTAATCAACGCACATGCACCATTTTCGGTTCGCTTTGGTCACCATGACTACGTTGGCAATCAATTCGTGGTACTGGTACTCCCTAATGAACTTTGCCTTTAGTAGCTTGTTTACCTCCTCTTGTACTGCGGCATTCCTTTCTGGGTTGAAATGCCTCCTCTTCTATTTAATCGGCTTCAAGGTAGGATCTACAGCCAACCTGTGAACTGCTAAGGTAATTGGTATCCCCGGCATCTCTTAGTGACTCCAGGCGAAGATGTCACCGTATTCTTGTAGGAGCTTCACCAGACCCTCCTTCACTCCTGTTTCCAGCTTCGAACCTATCCTGACAACCTTGGAAGGGTCGTCCTTCCTGATAGATATTTCTTCCATCTAATCTACAGGATAGCCACTGGCCCATCCTCTTTCTTCTTTTTTCCTATCTTCTTTCTCTGGAACTCCTACCTCGGGTTCCACTACACCTATCTCATCTTCAAAGTTCTCCTCTGGTAAGGTCTGATCTTGCACGATAGTTACCTGTGCACACTGCTTGGTAAGCCATACCGGGTTGGCAGACACTGCGTAACATTTGCGTGCTGCCTATTGGTCTCCCCGTACCTCGCCTACCTTATCCCCCATCGGGAATTTCAGGACATTGTGGTAGATTGACAAGACACCCTTGAGAGAAGATAAGTAAGGTCTCCCTAGGATGGTGTTGTAGGCAGATGAAGTGTCTACCATGACGAAATCTGTCATGAGATTCTGATGGAGCGATGATGTCCCTACTATCACTGGTAGGATCATGGACCCGGTGGGGACTATTGAGTCCCAGTGAATCCATATAGTGGTATGGTGCAGCTGTTGTAGTAATGATTCTTTAAGTTGAATTGCTCTAAAGCACCTTTGAAGAGAATGTCGACACTGCTACAGGTGTCAATTAGGACGCGATGGACCAAATTGTTAGCTATTTGTATAGTGACGACCATGGGGTTGCACAGTGTTGTATACATCCTCCTCAGTAAAGATAATCTGCGCTAAAGAAGGAGATCTGGGCGATTCTCTGGTGACCTTGAAGACATCTTGGCCCGCATCTATCCTGGGCATTTTCCTGGTGTGGTTCTTTCTGGAATTGACTATGGTGTTGACTATGTGGATTTGCTCCACCAGATCCTTTCCTTTCGCTTTGCTTCTCTCCTCCGTTGCTTTAATGTCTGCTTGCACCTCCTTCCTAATGCGAATGCTATCGCGCACCTGTTGGAGGAATTCTACCAGGCATCCTCCTCTTACCAGTGCCTCAATCTGGTTACGTAAACTGTAGCATTCTGAGGTATTATGACCTACATCCTCATGGAAATTGCAATACTTATAACGATTTTGCTGATCGGCTGGTGCCTTTATTGGACTAGGCTTTCTGAGTAGTCTTTTGTCGCGGATGGGGAGGTAGATAGTCTCGCGAGACGCGTTCATAGGGGTATAATGGGTGTACCATTCTCCTTCTCTAGTTATCCGCGCCACTTCCTTGGGTGGAGGTGTAGCTCTAGGAGGAGACCTCCTGGCGAGGTACTGGTTACACTGAGGTTGGTAAGGTGGTATCCGGTATGTAGACTTGTTGGGAGGCTTATTCTGGTTCTTCTAAATTTGAGTGGGCTTGGGCGCCTCTTTCTTTTGACGCTTGGCAGATCTCATGTCATCATGCTCCATCTTGACACGGAGCTGTTCATCTATCTCCATTTGTTCAAGAGCCCTATCGTAGGCCTCCTGGTACGTCTCTGGTGGATGCTTGGAGAAGGATCGGAACAACCTGCCTACCCATAAATTCCTTCTGAAATTAGCCAAGGTCTCCTTCTCCGCGAAGACCCCCATCTGAATTACCTCCTTATGGAACCTCTCCACATAAGCTCTGAGTGACTCACCCCGCTCCTGGATCACGAACTGAAGGTGAATGGGATCCTTAGGGTGAGGTTTGATGCCCTGGAACTGAGCACAGAAGTCGGTAGTCAACTTGGTGAATGAGTCGACGCTCCCTGCTGGCAGCTTCCTAAACCATGTCTTGGCATAGTCCGTTAGCGTGGTAGGGAACAGTCTGCACATGGCGGCACGGGTAGCATTCTGGACCTCCATCTGTTGAACAAAGCTCTCCAGGTGGCTCAGAGGATCTTCAGTCCCCGAATATTTGTCGGTTGGCATCTTGAATTTAGGAGGTAGTTATGCCTCCCTGATCCTCCTGGATAAGGGAGAATTCATCTCTTCCAAGGGGTCTTTCCGGTTTTCCCGGTGTTTACCCTTATTTAACTCTTGGATCTCTTTCACCATTCTGGCAACCTGGTCCCGGAGAAGCTTGTCGCCATCATTCCCGAGCTCTACTTCAGAATCTTTGTCATCAGACCTCTTTGATGCTATTGAAGTTTCATCATGTTTCTCTCCCTGGGAGGGTTTTCTCGGGTGCTTCTAATAGTACCTCATGTCGCTGACCGAGGTTGCCTCCTGGTCGCTTCTCATTGAGGTCGTCTAGAAGCAACTTTCGGTTGAACCAGGTAGTGGCGTTCCCTAGGGGGGAGGTCGATGGCGGATCTCACCAGTCTAGGTTGATATCCTTCAGGTTGTCCTAAAGTCAGAGGCATGGGCCCGAGTCTATCGTGGACCGGTATTAGAGGTGGTGGTCCCAATCTGTCGAAGGGCTCAACGACTTGCCTCTCCCCTGGTATTTGGTACCGCATGCTGACTGGCTCCACCTTCCCCCACCATTCGGAGGCGGATACTTTCTATGACGGCCGCGACTTGCCGGTCTAGACTTGCCGTGTTAACTGTCGGGTTGGCAGGTATCTGGGGGGTAGCTCGCGCTATAGCTGATGGCTTTGGAGCGAGGTTACGACTCTTCCCCCATTTCTTTCGCTTCTGACCCTTCTGGGCTGAAGCATTTGATTGGTGCTCCGACGGATCGGGATGATCTTGAGAAGACCGGAGTTTCATATTGGTAATGGTATAAGAAAACGAGGCTAACCGGCTTTCTTTTGAGGCTGTGATGTTTCCCACAGACAGCGTCAAAAAGTGTTAACGGAAAAATCCACTTGGGGAGCGAAATTTCGATTAACACCCTCGTCCACTACCATTAGGCAATAGTGGGGTAGGTACCTTCGGTACCGAGGTTCTTTCTATGCTGGAGATGAATATGGACAAATATGAAGGAACCAAGAGAATAAGAACAAATACTGTTTTATTGAATAAACACTCGTGTAAAGGTTACAACACTCTCTCTTCACTCTCTCTAACACATAATGGAGATGGAGAATTCCATTTATGTTGATGAGTGGCTATTATCTACCCAGTGATCGTCTATATACTCTCACTAACTTCAGAGAGCTCTAATGGAGTTACTCTGGGTACAAAAATCTCTTTTTCTTTTTTAGAGATCAAAACACGGTCTGGGATCCCCCTTCTTTGTCTTTCAAGGCCGTATATATAGGTCTCTAATATTTCCTAGAATCTGGTCGCATTTATGAGGATTATTTGGAGTCCTATTTTAGGCGTTGAAAGAAGTTGAATGAGGCTGAAGGTGCGGGATTTGATCCCGTTAATTATTGTCGTATTTAAATTCTGATTCGGTTGACCCTTAGGTCTCATTTATGGCGCTTTAAATGGCGGTGGAGTCAACTCTTCATGCTTGCGTTGTTTGGAGGAGAATACTGGTCTGACTTTGTTGTCATGGTGCTTGTTTTAATCATACTGGCGATCTTGTAGTGATATTTGTCCTGCTGGACAGATGGTATGTCTGTCTTGATTGGATTCTAGGCTGGTGTCGAAATGCTCTGGGATATCAGGTGCACATCGAGGTACCGGGGTACCGGGTAGGAAGTACCAGATACCTGTGAGGTACTGGGAGCGCAATATCGTGATACCCACTCCATTAGGTGTCAGCGTAGATATACAACGTGGTACATGTCCTTCCTGGATCATACCTCTGGCCCCTTGTCTAGGTGGATAGGTAGTCGAGGTCTTGGCTTGCTAGGTAGTGACTCCTTCGAGGTCGCGGTATTGGTCCCGCTAGGTGCCTAGGAGCCGGGCTGGTTCCTACCAGGTGATTGCTTGCTAGAAAATTCTCATTTGGACTCTTGCCAAAAAACCATGTTAACAAGTATTAATATGTTATTTTGATAAAGTGCGATCTAATTGCGATTTTAGCGAACATCGGGGTACTTTAGTGCAATTTTCCCTAAAATAAATAATTATATTCATTTGTGCATGTTGATTTCCCATTTATATGGTTTTAATGATCAAATCAATCATTGGATTTCGATGCTTATTAATCAATTGGTTTATAATATTTTTATCGAGATCATCCATTAATAAACATTAAGAATGTAAATATGTATTTAGAGAAAATTGAGTGCCATATAAAATAAATAGATAAAAAGTTAGAAACTCTCCAATACAATTATCGAACTTTAATATAGAGATGATGTGGTAAAAAAAAAGTTAGAGAATATGAAGTTGAGTTTCTAATTCTAGAAACTCTCATAGAAATACTGATTACGATTTCTAACTTTTTCCACCAATAAGAGCATCTTCAATGCAAATATGTTTTTTTGAGTTTATAAATAGTGTCATGTCAGCATTTCTATTCATTATGGACCAATTTTAGAAACAAAATTAGAGAAATGCATATTCACATCTTTAATGCAGTTATCTAAAATCTAATATGTATCCATTTTAAGACCGATCATAATAAAACAATTATTTCACTTTTTCTCCTCTTTTATTTTACAGTTAAATGTGCTCTAATATTATAGGTGGAAAATGTTAGAAATCCTAGTCAGCATTTCTAGGCGAGTTTCTAAAATTAGAAACTCAACTCCATATTCTTTAACTTTTTTTTGACACATCATCTCCATATTAAAGCTCGATAATTGCATTAGAAATAGTTTTTTTAACTTTTATCTATCTATCTTATGTGGCACTCTATTTCCCACAAATGCATATTTGTATTAGAGATACTATAATATTATAACTTATTTAGCATATCATCTCTTAACAGAGTTGGTAATGTACCTCCCTCCCACATAAGTGGTGTGCGGTTCAAATCCCACAATGCACATTTACCAGCATATATAAAAAGTTTTTTTCTCGGATTGTGGGAGTAGTTATCTCCCGTTATGAGAGTGGATATCCGGGTCACACATGTATTGTTTGATCTCGGCAGGTGTCGACAGTTCTATTGTAATAGTTCTTGTGATACTTCAAATATATATATATATATATATATATACACACACACAATAGAGCTCATTTAATTGTAAAATAAAAGAGGAGAGATAGTGAAATAATTGTTTGAATAATTGGCACAGATACCTCCTCAACTATACGCGAATTCGCATGTTGCCCCATAAACCTCTTTTTAGGCAGTATACCCTCTAAACTCTAATTTATTGACAAACAGTTGAGTGTATTGCCCCTTGAACGCTTGTTTGAAGGGGTATCTATAGTCACCAATAAATGAGAGTTTAAGGGGTTTAATGTTTAAAAAAAAAGATTATAGGACAACATGCATTCATGTATACTTCGGGGGGCATTTGTGCCAAGAACTTTATTGTTTTATTATATAAAATGACTACATATTATATTTTAGATAATTACATTGGAGATATGAATATAAATTTCTTTAATTATGTTTCTAAAGTGGGTCCATAATGAATAGAAATGCTGACGTGATATTATTTAGAAACTCAAAAATATATATTTACATAAAAGCATCGTTAATGCAGCAATGTATTGTGAAAAAATTATATGTCAAATAGGACGAATAGACATTGTATTCAAATATGTCTCTCAAATTCAGTTGTTGCTACTCAATGTCAAGCTAATGTGGCAAAAATAAAATAGACATTATCAAGTTGAATGTCTTCTTTCAAAGACTATGTTAGACAACTATATTGTAGGCCAACTCAACATTAATTTGGAGATAAATATAAAAAATTGTTAAGAAAGCTGTTTGATTAAAAATAAATAAATAAGTAAAATAATAAGACATGTTATTAATAAATTAATATTTAAACAGGAGCATTGAAGACATATTTTTTATTTAATTGTCTATCAAGTAGACTTCTATGTCACATAAAAAACAAGTTTCTTAAAATTGTTGACATACCAATAATTATTGAAGTACAAACCACTTTTGCATTGGAGACCGATGCTCTAAGGATTATTGAATTTAATATGAAAGCAATAATTTAAATAAGTGATTTTCGATGATATTATGGTACCAATAAGTTAGCTAATTTCTTTAATTAATATAATGTATGGAATATAATTGGATTAAATATTATATTTATTAAAAAATTAATCTCAATGATACTGTATTAAAAAAATGTAAAATATTTCATTTTGGATTTACATTTATCCACAAAAATGATTAATTACATTTTACTTAGAAAAAAAAATCAATTGTTAGTTTGTTCTATATTTTTCTCTCCACTGCATTGTTAGGATTGTTTAAATTTAATTTAATTCAATTAAACCAATCAATTCATAGCAAACAAATTAGTTTTAATTTATCACGACGACTTTAATTGATCAGTTTAGATTTTACATTTTGGTTTTACATCTATCCACAAAAATGTTTAATTGCATTTTACTTTATTTATATATATATATATATATATATATATATATATGTATTAGTTATCAAGTGAGGTATACCCTATTTTAATTTCGGTAAGAATCTTGATAAAATCATATTTATTTTTTATGAATTTTAATCTGAATTAGTTCATTGAAATCTATCTATAAAAAAAATTTGAGAAATTTTTAAACATTAGAAATATTTTTCTTGATTTTTCTTATATTTCAACCATTTTTCCGATGTCTTTATATTTAACTAAATCGGGATAGATAATTGTAGTGTTTGAAAAATTCTCAAATTTTATTCATAAGTACACTTCATTGAACTTATCATCCACAGTAAAAATTCAAATCAAAATTCATAAAAATCGATACGATTTCATCAAGGTCCTTACTAATATATAAATATAAATATATATATATATATATATATATAATCATTTTCTCCTCGGTGCGCACTGATATAACTTTTATCAGTACGTTGCATGTGGACCACTGATTATGAAGAAGTTTTGACATGTACATACACTTTGAGTTAAAGTATGTAAATCTAATGGTCCACATCCAACGCATTGATGAAGTTACATCAGTGCGTACTGACTTGAAAATTTATATATATATATATATATATATATATATATTTATATTTATATTTATATAAGAGTAATGTTACTTTGTTCAAATTTGGAGCTCCAATGTTATGGTATCACTAAACCCTAATAATTTCAATCATCCAAATCTAATACAGAGAAATCATGAATACCACGTCATTTTAACAAGTTTAGATTAAAAAAAAGGTCAATCAATTTATTGTGAAGAAATCGATTTTAATTTGTTAGGACGATATTAATCGATGGATTTGGATTTTTGTATTCGAAAAACCAACATGATCCATTCAATTAGTAGACTATGTCAAGCATATAACAATTAAAAGACATTATAATCAAAAGTTGTTTGGATGCTTGGAATCTCTAGCCAAACCCTATTTACAACTAAAAAACAAGAAAGAAAATGTCACCATTAGCAAAGAAATTGGGGTTGCGTAGGGTTGGGTAGGCAAACCCACCACCCAAAAATTAAATTGTGAGCAAAAGTAGCACAGTCCACTTTGCTTGAACTGACCAAACCATTCAAATACAATCAATTTTTTTTTTCCTTTATATCCTACAACAACACTTGCATCCACTAGCCCACTATTTGCCCTTCTACACACAGAAACATTTCCAACATAAACATGACACCCTCCTTCAACTTTATTATTTTGGCGTTGTATGTAACTTGTCATGGGACTCACTATCACAACAAACTAACACAATGTGACCCAAATAGGCCCTCTCTCTCCCTTTAACATTCACAACATTGCACATAATCCACGCAGTTAAACCTAAAATAAAATCATAAGGGTCCCTCTAACCCTAGTGTCCATTTCCAACTTCTCGAATTTAGTGGTTGATTCCATCAGTCCAACCCAACCGTGGCCCGACACATCGGCCAATGGTACAACGTAACGATCGGGACGGGTCGAATTTAATCGTCGTGGCACGGTCTGTGAGTCACATTTTAATTTTTGTGTCACTTGGAGCACAAGTCCTAGTCCTATAGTTGTTTATGTGCAAGTTTAAGTGAGTTACAACTTACAAACAAGTACAAGAGTGAAAGGATGATGGAAATTCCAGACAATAACACATAATGGGGCATTGATTTATGACCGCAAATTCCTCTCTAATACTTAGCAAATCTTTGAATTAATGAAGCCCAATATATGGATATATATATATTTCAATTGAAGAATGAAGAATATGGACAAGAGAGGAGCATACTTCTCCCAGCCTGTCTCTTAGCCATTTGTTCAGATTCCACTCTTTTCAAAATTATTTTTTACCTAATCGATTTGGACTAACCCGTAACAAGCACCAAAATCGATGTTACATCAATGTGTAAAATATGATTTATTTATTATTAAAAAATAGTGGTCACATGACTAGAAACATATGGTCAATAAGGGGTTTTTATTTTAGGTCAATTTGTTGTGGTTAGATTCTGAGAAGATATTTTTGTTATTAATTTATTTAGTGGGTTTTTTTTTTGGTAGATGACAAAAAAAAAAAGCCCTTGGAAAAGAAGTAGACATATAAAAAAAAGTGACTGTAGTTAATCTACCAATTTAATTGTTTACATTCACATGTCATAAAGTCAACTTAAGTCACGGATTTGTACTGACCCTTCTCTCTCTCTCTTTTTCTCTTTTCAGATTGGATTGCATTTTTACTTTGATCTGATTTAGATAGGGACTGTTTTCATATATCTAACATTTAAATTACCTTCAATTAAACTCAAGCTACGGATATAATCAAGTATTCGGTTGTTAAAATAACGGTTCTGAATTCAACAAATCTCACACACATCAAAGTTCTCAAATTAATCAAGATAACGTTGGTCCCCATTCCATCAAAACTCGAATTTATATAATACTTAAAATAAAAAAAAAATATCACAGTTCCTAAATTGATTTATATGTTGTAATAAATAAAAAGTTATAATGAACAAATGAACTGAGGTTATATTTGAAAATCCTGAAAATGCTTGGTCAGATCAAAAGTTTTTGTTTAAATGGATAAAATAATTTTTTTTACAGTCAAATATTCCTTTTTAAATTTTCTCAAAGAAGAATCTTATGGATGTTATTATCTGTAAATACTGTTTTATATAGACACATAAAATTCTTTAATTATCTAACAGAGCTTTTGACAGTAAATACACACCAAAAAAAATTAATAAATAACAAAACAACCTTTTGAATATCTAAAATTATTTTTAACAAAATTAGAAATATTCCTCCTTATATCTATCATAACTCATTATTGAAAAATAAAAAGAGTAATGATATTTGAACAGCTTAAAAGCACCTTAAATTAGTATGTTTTTAAAAATCTAATAATACCTTTAAGTAAAATTACTAAGAGGATTAATTGTTTATTAGTACACCCACCAATAATTATTAATTAATTTCCTACTTTAATCTTTTATAATTTTTTTTTCCTATTAATGGTTTGATATTAACATATATCAGAAAAACACTTTCCATTTTAATAAATCCTAGATTCTCTTTTAAATAAATTTTCAATCTCTTTTAAGGAAATACAAATTGATTGCTAAGTAAGGAAAATGAATCAAAATCATGAGACAAATTTGATTGTGAAAAAGTAAAGTTTTAAATTAATTTTATTAGAAGAAAAAAATCATTATGTATAAATAGAATTTTAAATTAACTACATTATCTATATTTTTTATTTCTTTTCAAAAACACTTTAGACTTTTTATTTATTTATCAATATTACATGTTCTTTCTTGTCAAAAAAAAAAATAGATGTTCTTCAATTTCATCACACCTATTTTTTTTTTGAAATATCATTTAACACATATCTACTTCCACATCAATTGTGACATAACACAAATCTTATATCCCTACAATTCTCTCAAACAGAAAGTGATTCTCTAATATAAAAAAACAATCTTAAAATGGATTTTATTGAAAAATAAATAACGAAAAATGAAGTTTGATTTTGGAAAAAAAAAAGAAGAGAAAAGAAGTAGGGAAGAGATAGAATAGTAAGAGAAATAAAGGTAACAACAAAGTTGAAATAATAATAAAGTTGATTAAATAACATAATAATAGTCATAGATGGTGTGTATTTATAAAAATACAATACACTATAATTAAATAAAGGGTATTTTTGACATTACGTGAGGTTTATTACAAATTAGAGATTTTTTTAAAAATTTTGATAGGTGTGATTACAAAAAGAAGTAGATACAATTTTTGAACAATACCATTATCGTCACTCAAATAAAAAGTAGAAAAAAAAAAATTCAGGGCCAATGTCATCTTGATACAATTATACCCCTTTAGTTTGATAATTTTTGTTCAATGATTATTGAATGTAATTTTGAAAAAAAATGAACGAGATGAGATTGATCCGGTGTTAAACCCTTCATATCTACAACATAAGGTTACAGGTTCAAGTCTTCCCCCTCTTAAAAAAAAACCCAAAATTTATTTAATATCTTAATACTTCAACAAAAGAGAACATTTAATTTTTGTTCATATACAAATCAACAAAAGAGAACCATACGTTTGTTTACCTTAACATGGAATTGTATCAAAATTTTGGTCACTAATTTTTTGAAAACTATTTCCATTTCACCAATCAGACGACGCTCGTTCGCGTTCCCTGCAAATAATAGTTTGTACATATAGTATAATCAGGATCCACTTCTACTCTCCAAATCAACACATGCAGTCATATATGGAACAAGAAGAAAAAGAGGCTGTTCACTCTTTACACAGTTTTAACTCCAAAGGCACAAAATTCCATCACATTACAACAATGTATATAGGCCCCTCCAGATGATGTTTATATAGAGTAAAAATATATATCAAGTCTGAGCTAAGATTTCGGTCTTTACTTGCTATCATTTTGTATAAAGTATTGACATACCATGAAGCAACTCCCAGTTCGTTTGCTGTCGATATGTACAGTGCCGGTGACCATTGATCACCTGCCCCAAAAGCAAAATGGAGGTGGACAAAATATATCAATCCTGGTCCATTGACTTCTAGCTAGCTGTATGCCTGTATGTTCATTTGTCTAGAGGCAGGTGATAGAAAAATAATATTGATTCCAAATTCTAGCCCTAACCCTGCAACATTGATTTAATTGTTTATGTTCGAACAAAAGGATATACCGATAGAAAGTCTCGATTCTGGCAACCAGAATTTTTTCTCTTCAGGAAGTATGTACCATAAGCTAATGCACATTGCTTTCTAGAAAAGCACTCATGGCAAACTTAAGCAAGTTAGTCTAGAAATGCTCCTTCTTGCTTTTCTTCAACATCATTGACATGTGACTGCTTTTCTTCAACATCATTGACATGTGATTGATATATTCAAGGCCTGTTCGGGTCTCGCCCATCAGCCACATCAGAGCCTCTGCTGCAGCGTCTTTTTCTGCACTCTTCTTGTTGCTGCAAGGCTGCCCCATAATTTGCATTCCATTGAATTCCACCATAGCTTGGAATTGGTTGCTCATCGATTGTTTTGTTTTGTAGGTTGGTGCGGCATATCCTGCCCTGGTGAGCAATGTCTGGAGCTGACTCTTAGAATTATCGCCACCAGGTCCGCTTTCAGTCCTAGAAATCAAAGCTGGTGACACCTGGCTTTCAGTCCTTGAAATTGGCTGTGTTGCAGTAACTAACGGCATGGAAGGCTGAAGCACCTGGCGACCAAACACAAATCTGCCCTCACAATGATCCTCCAAAACCAGTAATTGTACAGCAGATAGGAGGTCATGATGAGTGTGCATGTCCATTCTGGGATTGAGTAACTGCACATCACCAGTCACTTAATGAAATTAAACAAGCTAAGAGAATAGAAAATATCCAGAGACAAGCAGACAACTCATATACAAATTAAATTCAATGTGCACATATGATAAAGATCTTGCTTACTTTATTCTGAATCAATTCATCAAGTTCTCTCCTTACACATACATACATATCAGCAACAGCGGGGTTCATAAAGAATTCCAAATATCCTCCCATCATTTTCAAATGGCCATCCTGTTATGACGCAGCCAATATAGTCATTACAGAATTAAATAATAAGCTCACACAGCTCTTTGGCAAATGAGAGATTAAGTTATTAGACAGAAATGGAATGCTTACCACGTCTCCTTGTGAGATGCTTCCGCCAAATAGGAGCAGCACCGAATCACAGACAGCTGTTGAGTCCCTAAGGAAAACAGAGTTTACTTTCATCTTCTCGTTGAAAACCAGCCATGGATATGGAATATCAGATTCCCGAGCATTAACTGAATTCTAGGGAAATGAAATGAACATGAAATTATAAATGAAGCAAAGAAGACAGGAGACCTCAGTAGATAATTTAGTATGAAAATGAAACAATAATTTGGATGGGGAGACTTACAGAGTATAGAAGCACTTGGCCATCCTCCATAGTTTTCAGAGAAAATGACTTCAAATTGTGCTGCATAAATGCATTTACATTAGGACTCGCGAAATTAGACAACTACACAAATCATAAATCCTTGTCATGGAAAAGGAAAAAAAAGTAACAAATTAAGCTCCAAGAACTGAAACCACAATCAAAGCTATCCATAATTTTCATTTTTCATTACAGCTAATCCTAAATCAATTTTCCATTTTGATAACTACAAGTGGCCTCCTTATAGTGGAAAATGACTCCATGAGATGTACAAAGGACACCAAACATCAACGGGATTATATATTAAGTAGATTCCAGGAAGAAAAAGAGAGATAAGAACCTTCTGAGACATGAAAAATCAACAAACTCACCACGACAGAGCAAATTCCAGGATAAAGACCATAACAGATAACTGCTCGGATGAGTACAAAGATGTTTTTTGGTCTCTCGTTTCTTTTCTGATGTTCATCATGGTTCGATGCATTGAAGATGGTTGTGTTGCAATCAATGAGACCAGCATCCTTGAGCAAAGAGAAAAATTCTTTTCGAAGAGAATCAATAGCTTTCAATGATTGCACTGAAAGAAAGTTATTCCAACAGTATTCGTTCCCAGCAAGGTCTCTTTCAGCTTCTCTCCATCCCTCGTAGGCCCGGACAAGTGCAAGGTGATCACTATAATCCCAGGAAAACTGAGATTTTGCAGCCTCTGCAAGCTACAAAGAAAAGAAAAGATACACTGAATGCACTTCATAATTTTAAGCATTATAGGCAAACATTTACATAACATTTACTATGATTTCATTATGTAAATAGCCAAAATATACTTCCAACAAAAGAAGTTATAATTATAAAGCAACCTGCCTCCCTTTCACAAAGTAAAAAATGTTTTAAATATATTGATCATTTACTGACTTTTAAGGAGTACAGAGTACAGAATGATGGGGAAATGAATTTGCTTAGGTAATATCCCTTGTGCAGTTAAACAAGGCTTATCCCTTAGTTGCATGATTAAACTAGCAACTAGATGTTACCGGTCAATGTAGAAGCAAAGATATTACAAATTTGGAATATAACCATAACCATAACAGAAATATAACTAGGAGCAGCAAATTTGGAATCATCCATGCCTCAGAATTTCAATGTAGAACCTTTATGCTTCCAAAACCATGCTAACAATACAAAGTTCCCATTTCAGCAGAATTCCAAAAAATTTAATGCAAGATTTAAAGAGAGCTTCCAAAGGAGGTAATTGTCCAGTTCTAGAACAAGGAAGCTCGTTAGACAGAATGCAGAAGAGTATTTAATAGCTCTGGTACACTTGAAAGTTGAAACAAAAGAGTGGTGCTAATCCTGATTGATGCAATTTGGTCAAAAGCCTCAAGTAGCAAAGCCTTGGGAAGCCTTGGGAATAACACTCGTGCAGTTACTTTGTTAAAATGGTTTATATTTTCAAATGGGATTTCCTAGATAAAAAACCATCAAAGAAAGATTAATGATTCATATAAATCACTTAATGGGAATAATAACCCAAGTGAATTAGTGAGCGCATAATCCTGTTGGATAAAGAAAGGAGAAAGTGAAAGGGGCAAGGTGGAGATGAACAGAACCGCTCATCAAGCCATTGCTCACCTTAATCCCTTATATAAGAAGAGGGGGTACCATAAACTAGGGGGTACTGGATTTGCACCTGACCATGGTAGGCATCTAAATAATCCTCTACCCTAGTAACCCCTTAATCTAAAAGTACAGATGAGAAGATCACTCACATCTTTCTTGTCCAACGGTGCTAAGAAAGGATCTCTAACACTAAGGCCAGCGACAATAGTTAATACTGGATCCAGGCAATTGAAGATAGCACCTAATATGAGCATCTTTCCAAGCTTAGGCTCCATTGGAAGCATGGTCAGATATTGTCCTGTCAAATAAAAATGAGGCTTCAGCGAGTATAAATACTGTTGAAAAGAAAAGTCATCAAGTACTTCTATTATAATTGCAAACAGAACTAGATAAGGAAAAACAATATAATTTTCCCTACCTAGAACTGTCAGATCTTCATTCTGGTCCAAGGCTCCAATGATTTTTAAATATTCAATAGCATTTTGAACCTACGGGAAAGATTAATAAAATAAAGTGAAATGAGGAAGACATGCAAAAAGTTCACTAAATAACTTCTCCACGGGAAACAGGTCACAATATGATATATCACATATCCACATAAAAAATAAGAATACAAAAAATTAGATTAATACTTACTGCTAGTAACTCAGGTGACTGCAGAGCCCTAGATAAGAACTCAGAAATACTCCCAAGTTTTAAGCTTTTGATTTGCAAACAGAGAGACTGCAGAGGTGTCCGCAGAATTTCTGGAAGCTGATATTCTGCAAAAGCAGCATGTACACATCTAGGATAGAGATGGTAACATTCTCCTGGTTGAACACGGCCAGCCCTACCTCTTCTCTACATAATACATAAAACAAGATAGACAATATCTATTTAGCTAATTTGATGGATGAAGCCTTAAAACAGATGAACACTTCCAGCCCTACCTCTTCTCTACATAATACATAAAACAAGATAGACAATATCTATTTAGCTAATTTGATGGATGAAGCCTTAAAACAGATGAACACTTCAGATTTATCATACCAAATAGTAAACTAGTCAAATCATAGAAACAAATCAAGTAGATGAAGCCTTAAAACAGATGAACACTTCAGATTTATTTATATTAAAAATTTAAAACTGGCACTATCGAACAACATGTGCACATATACTCAGATAGAGATGGACAATGCCATGAACATTCAATCGAGAACCAAAATTGATCTCGCTCTTGACGGCATGTCAATATAAATAGCAGGATATGAATATTGCACCTCTATCCGGTTAAACACTCCTTTTTTGTAAGAAACATATAAGAACACAATATATATTCCTCTCTTCTTTCACTTTATTTTATTAATTACAAAACTAGAGCAACTAAATCAATCAAAATTGAAAAGGAGAGGAAGTGAACACACAGGTCAAGTCACCACCATGTAAGAATCTAGTTGTTTAAATAGAAAAAAATTCAAAATACTTTTTATTTTTACATAGTTCTCAAATTTGTTAAAATTAATAATGTCATTATCAGGAGCTAGACTAGGACAAAACAATTTGGTGACTGGCAAGCAGGCACTGGCTAAATCAAATAACTTGATAGATACATAATAAATTATGGAATGTAAATTGACTACCGATAGTATCCAAGTTCTTATCTCAAGCTAAGATCAATATTACTCCAGCCCACTTAAAAGTCTAAGGTAGAGTACAATTATTTGATCAGATCATTCAGGTAAAGTTGTCACTTATCTGTTAATAAAGGCAGATTCAGTCTTTTAAGTACACAAAATTTTCTCGTCATTCCTAATTATAACTTATATATGGAGCTTACTGCAAGCTAATTTCAGAATTGATCTGATTTTCTAAACACATTTCTTTTGTTATGTGCTATTAAATAACTAAGACATCACCTTGAAGTTGCAAATGCTAAACCGCTTCTATAATTCATGTCAGCCTTAAAATTTAACATGATCAAACTAATATCACTCACTTCAGGTATACTCACAATGAGTTTTAAAGCACAATGTCTTCTCATAGTTCATGAGAGCACAATTTTAAATAATAATAATAGTGAATGCCAGAAGCAAAATGTGAAAAAATAATTTTGCAAACGTGAGAGATCAAATTTTGAACAGAATGAAGACCTTACTTGTTGAGCAGAAACCTTAGAAATCCAGGATGGAAGCAAACAAGACGTGTTATTCAGGGCATCGTAGGATGTCTCCTTCGCCTTTCCACAGTCAATGACAAATACAACATCATTAATGGTGATACTTGTCTCAGCTATATTGGTAGTAAGCACAATTTTCCTCACTCCAGCTTCAGGCTCATCAAATATCAACCTCTGCAAGCATTTCAAATATATCTTCTAAGATTCTTTGTCCTTTTTATTTTTTCTCTTAGGGAGAGGGGGTAGGGGAGCAAAAGAAAAAAACTTCTATTCTATTAGAAATGAATAGAAGCATATGTTAAAAGCAACTGAAAATATGTTCCCACATGACTAAAAAACCCAATTAAAAATTGAACAATTAACAAATAAGTAACAACTTTACCTGCTCTGAACTAGCCATAGAGCCATGGCAAGTAAGCAACAAAACTCGACTTGGATCTCCTAAAATTGGATGAGCTAGTAGCTTATCCTTCAGAGAATTTATATCATCCCACCCAGTCATAAAGACTAGAACAGCACCGGGCCTTTCTTCCTCACATATATGACATAAAATATATTCTATGAGATTAAAACCAATACAATCAGGATTCCAACACGACAAAGACTCCTGTGTCTGAGGGCTATACTCCTTGAAGTTGGCTTCTTTAAGTGCATCCTTATTGCATAATTCCCAAAAATTAAAAATAAAATGAGGAACTTGTAATGCAATTAATACACCAGTAAAAGCTATATAAATCTTTGCATACCTCCACAGCAAAGGCAATTGGGCTCTTCCTCTTTCTTGGAGCTTGTTTGGTCATTTTCCACATTTTTTCTTGACCATAATCATCAATTTGATTATATGTGGTCAATCTATATCCCGACATTTCCAAAATATTTTCCAGAAAATGGGTTCTAACTGGGTATGTGAAACCCTAAATTAGACCAGAAGACAAGTAGTCAATTATATAAGACTTGTCATTCTGACGAAACTTAAAAAACAAAAAAGAGAGATATACATGTTAATTCTATAGATATCTCTGATGAACAAACTTTTACTGACTAAAAGTAAAAACCTAATCGAAGATGTAAAATTGCCGCTCATGACAATTAAACTTTACCGGGATGTTGATTATTTTAGCCCCACCAAAGTAGGATGAGAAAAGCTCTGCATCTACAGTTGCACTCATCAGTATCAGCCTTAATTCTGGCCGATGAGGGAGAAGATCTTTAAGGACAATAAGCAGAAAATCTGGCATAAACGTGTGCCACTGTGAGAAATCAGAATTCATCATCCCAAAAATAAAACCTCAAATTAGTCGACACTTTACCCTCATTCATTCCACGTTCATGAATCTCATCAACGATCACATGAGTTACACCTTTCAAATTTCTGTCAACCAGCAATCTTCTCAACAAGATGCCTGTGGTGCAAAAGAGAAGGTGGGTATCCCTCCCTTTCATACCTTCCAGCCGAACTTTGTAACCAACCTTTTCAAGAACACCATAAACAGAAAGAAATTTACTTCTCAAAACCCTTTATTAACAAATAAAACGACCGTGACAGGTATCTTAAACAACACTATTCTAGACATAAACTCACACATTCACCCAGTTTCTCCCCTCTCTCTGAAGCAACTCTCTCAGAAACAGTCATAGCAGATATTCGTCTTGGTTGTGTACATATAATGTTACAAGCAGCGCCACGAGCAGAATCTGTTTCAGATTCTAATATGAACTGAGGAACTTGAGTGGTCTTGCCACAGCCAGTTTCGCCCGATATGATAACAACCTGTGAAACATAAATTCCATGCATTGTTAAAGAAACAATGAAGAAGAACCGGGTCATCTAAAAAACAAAGGGATCCATGGGATCTTGGTGTGAAAGCTATTAAAAATAAAAAACAGTTTCTAACACACCTGATTCTGTGAAATGGTTGTCAATAGTGTGTCCTTCTCCTTATAAGCAGGAAGACTTCTTCGAAATTCAAGCATCTTTTTACCATCTGGAGATGCCTACAACAAACAAAAGATTATGATAATTCAGGCTATTAATACTTCAGTATTCACATTGACACAAAACATCCAGAATATACGCATGATTTAGAAACTTAAAAACATATGTTCAATGTCATAATCTTAAATAGCAGAAAAATGATATGAATTGTCAATAGCTATCTACAGAAACGTCCACTACTGTTTGAAGTCATACTTAGGTCTTTAAGCAGACATCTTATAGCTAATTAGATGATCAGCACAGGTAAGTTCCAAAATAAATCTACATAAAACAAATGGGCTTCGGTTGGGATATCATGGCCTAAGAATAGACTGGTGAATGGGACAGCAACCCCAACCTAATGAAAATGTCGTGTGAATAAGGTTAAGAATAAATGTATTTTTTAACAAATCCCACTTAAACATAAAACTCCCTAACCTAACCCATATCTAGCTTATTACCTACAGAACTAGATATGGCTAGGACACCAAATGTAACAACAATTGTCCTTCAAACTGAATCAGGAAACAACCGCTTCAAAAGGAGTTTTGAAGAAGCATAAGTTCAATAGGCAAATATCAAACAAGCAAAGTTGTAACCCAGGACCTTAAAACAACTGTCTTTTCCAATTAGCTACAAAATAGATCGAAATCATTATATGTTTAACAGCACATGCATGGACCAACCAAGTCAGAAAATAGGAAGGCATAAAGGATAGCCTGTGGTTTATAAATTTACACCTTACTTTGAAAGAAGTCTTCCTACCCATTTCTTTGTTCACAGGTAAAAAATTTCATCTAAAATTCACATCCCCATTGCCCTTTTTTGCCAGACAGTCCGCTTAAGAACCATAATTACTACAGAAATAAAATTCTAAGAGAGTTTTTCTTCAAGTATGAGTGCTGACAAACAGTAATCCCTTTAGAGTAAAAATTAAGCAAAAAGCTGCTTAAAACGTAGAGCCCAAGGGGACTTGCTGAAGGCCCAAGGTTCTCACTTGTTTAACCATCAAAATTCATTTGACATTTTTAAATTTCTTAATTATAAGAAAACGATAATAATACCTATACGGCTATACGCATATACCTGATAACACAAAAATCAAAGAGATGGACCACCAAAACCATCTTGATGCAGGACAATTTAGGAGAATTGTTATTTCAGACTTTAGAATGATTTATTTTTTAATTAGTGTTTGGGATTTGATCTATTTCAATTAGACTTGTTTAGGATGTTTTTATCTTTTTAGGAAAGATTGTTTAGGTTGTTTCTATTTTTTTAGGAATGTCGTATTGGAGTCATATTAGGATTAGTTTATTATAAATAGTCTTATTATTTCAAATTATTATTAATGAAAATGTTCCTTTGGAGCAAATTCTTGTCCTGGATTCGACACTAATCGTGGATTTGACTAACCTATCGCCTTCACTTTGTCACATCTTCTATTCTGGTAACATATTTCTTGCAGGAAGGCACCCTTCAGCTCTATCTCTCCCTCCCTATCTTCTTTTTTTGATAGGCAAGAGAAACCCTTAAGCTTTCTCTCTTAATATGACCTATCACCTGTGTCTCCATGGATTTACCTAGAGTCAAACCCAACAGTCTACTAATTATACAACAGATTCCACCTCAATCACCCAAACTACCTAGCATTTCTCTGATTATGTTCTTCAATTCCAAAAATATCTTACTTTTATAAAAATTGACTTTTTTTAAGGATTTACTGGATCGGGCTAGTATATACTCTCTGCCCGGATATCGTCAAGAGGTACCAAAGTTCCACAATTAGGACAACATATTTGCAACATCAAAACCTAGTAACCTACATTTATTGAAATAGATTGCATTTTCCCTATAAGGAAATATTCTTTTTTTTAGATGGTTTTCAAAGAACCAGCATAGGAACAAGATTGGAGTAACTAATATATTTGCCCGGTAAGCTAATAATGGAAATTGAGATCTCTATTTGAGGATAGATAAAAACGTTTATCCATGCTGTATTTTGGTGGGCAAATGAAAACCAGCTCAAAAGTATTAAGTAACTATTTTTAAAAGCAAGAAAATACAGCCACATTCTTACCAGCAGATATTTCAAAATATCTCTAACATGTTTTACAGAAGTTGTTCAGAATATAAAACATGATAACAAAAAACATGCATCACGATTCACGCCAATGCCCTGCCTTATGCTTTGATCCCTAACACAAAGGCCTACTCTCATAATCCAAGCATAGAAAAATGCGGGCATATACTTGTCTCACTTAGACAATTTGGTATATATAAAATATAAGTTTGTAACAATCCCGAGCGAAATAAAAATCAGGAAGAAGAAGTAGCCTAACCTAGGTCGTAACTTGTAAGCAATATATTCTGCAACGTAGACAAAGAGTAACAGAAGTCCCCAAATAATGCTTCCTTTTAAATTAGGAAACTAAAACTAAACAAAGTAAATGCATTGGGATAACAGTAGAAAATAGAAACAGTTCCAGAATTGTACTGGTAAGATGAACCTGCCAAGTTTGTAGCTGATCACGCATTCGTAAACTTCTCCGCTGCAGAATTTTCTCCATGACAGACTTACTTGATGCCAGTGGCTCTGGTAGATCAAAGAGACCTTCCTCAGTAGCAAGACTACTATCACTGGTTATCCTTGAAAAGGAAGAATCTGGAAAGCTCCGCTTAATTCTCAACTTTTGTGAACGGTAATCTCCAAGATATGAATCAACTTGTCTTAGCAAACCAAGAGGTAAAGTCACCTGTGAATGCTTGAAAGCTTCAAGAGTGCCTTAGCAGCATGCATGTAAGAAAACTAAAGACTTCAACATTTCAAGATATGGATAGGGTGAAAGAAACCAATAATAGTTGGGAAAAAAATAGAAGAAAGAATTTCCATTTAAAATAAATTTTGGGCTCTACTCTGGTGCATGCTAGTATAGTAGTATTATATTTAAAGATAAAAGGAAAAAATTAAGTGAAAGATTACATAAGTACCTCTCTCTGCGGACGCCTATCATCCAAATCAAATCTGTAATTTGGCAGCGGAACCTTACTAAAGACAACAACTTTGGCATACAGATGGCTGCAAAAGGTAATTTTGAATCAGAATCCTAACTCAAAGTGAAAGTCGGTTAACTGGTCAAGGAATATACTCTAGTGAAAACAGAAGATACCTATACAAACCCATGCTGCTAGCCAGAGCTGCTATTTGCTCGTAATCTCGTCTATCTTTTTTCTCCCTTGAGATCAACTCTTGCTTCTCCTTGTTGTGTAAAAGCTTAGTCAATTTCCGACTCCACTCCTCCATGTTATCTGAGGGGAAAGAACCCTACCAAACATAGTAAAAATAGACAACAACTATGAATAATACATGCCTGCACGAATATTTAATATAAAAATTTGCAACATTGACAATCTCCGCCCTGAGTTTCTTTTAGAAGCTTCGACAAAACAATGCACAGCTACAACAAAATCAAACCCTACTAGAGGTCGCTTCATTCCACCAAGCAACTGAGTTCCTTTCAGAATCTTCTAGAAAACAATAATCAAAACCTACACCGTAATCCTAAAAGTTGCCATGTTCGAACCTAGCAACTGGTTCCTACTTTTTTCACAAACAGAAATATACACAGGTGTATGTACATATAAAACCAAAAAAACAATTTAAAGTCCATCAAAATTCTATCAATCCAACAATAATCACAATAAAATTTTAGAAAAACAAAACACTTTCAAAAGCAATGCGACTCACTCACCGGTTGCAACGGCGACGAGTCCAGCTCCCGATCAGACCCTTCCTCGGAGACACCGTCGTCATAAGCTGAATCGAACTGCAAATTCTTCTTATTAGTAACAGTATCATTGTTTTTATTATTAAAAATATTGTAACTGTGGTTCAGTTGAGGGTGGTGAGAGTGAGGAAGAGAAGAGACTTTAGGGTTTAAAACTGAATTCAGGCTGTTATTGGAAGAGGCGGGATTGGGCGCGGTGAAGACGGAGCGTAGGCGGTGGTGCGGAGGGATGTAGACGGCGCCGTACGAGGACGGTGGCCGATCCTTCATTGTGGTTACGAAGGAGAGCGAGTGTTTGGGTTTCGGGTTCAGTTTTAGGGTTTTTGAGTGAGAATTTGGAGAGAGTAGGAAGTGAGAGTGTGGAGAGAGGAGGAGAAGGAAAGAGAGAGAATGAGAAGCGAGCATGCAAGGCTGATGCGATTCGATGCGAAGTCGTCTTCCGTGTAATCGCCGGTATCTGGAAATGGCCGTTTTTTTGCATTAAGACTTAAAGAGTGTTTCGGTGGGGGACGTTAGAGTTAAACAATGAGCGTTGTGTAGCAAAAATAGCACAACAGCCCAAATAGAAGTCGAGTCCCAACGAAGGCCCAAACGGTGATAACAAACCTTGACTAAATCTAATGAGATAAAGGCCCAGTTTGGTATTGCTTCTCCAACTGTTTTTGGGGCCAAAAGTGATTCCTGATCAATAATAGGGTGTTTGGTAAAATTATAGGGAAGTGCTTTTGGCCACTTTTAGCTTCTCTCAGCTGAGTTTTTAAGAAGCTACAAATACATGCTTTTGGAAATCAGCTTCTGCTTTTGAAAATGCGCTACAGGGTTTTTTTAATGAATTTTTACCTAACTTTCCTATTTTGCCCTTAGCGTTTCATGACATTTAACAAAATCATTTACCAATCAGTTTGATTCGTTCAAGCTTCGATTTCTCCTCTCTCTCTCGCAACAATCATTATCATAATCAAACTTTTTTTTCCAGAAATCATTATCATCAACAACAATCAACAACCACCCAGAAATCATTATCATCAACCCTAATATTTTTTTTTAGAAATCATTATCAAACACAAAAATTCATCCTCAGTTCATCATTATCATTATCAGTCAAACCTACCAGAGAAGGATTTTTTTTCTTAAATTGACAATATGAAGATAATAAATAAATTGTTTAAAAAAAATTATGCCATCGCCATCCATTATCATCATCACTTCTTTCTCTTTCAAACCACAAAAAACTCAACAACAACAACAAAAATTTAAAAAGGAAAGCTGGGTATTTCTACCCCGAATTGTTTTTTTCCTTGCATTTATTTTTATTTTTCATTAAAAACCATAAAAAATCCCACAACCATAAAATCCCACAACCATCAAATACCATCCAAGTATCCAACCATCATCAATTTTTTTTTTAAAAAAAAATTATGATGGAGATGAAGAACAGCCCAGAAGTTGAATCACAAAAAAAAATTACTTTTTATTTTATTTTGGTGGATATGATGAAGATGAGGTTGGGTGATGATTGTGATTTTGTATTGAGTTGGATTTAAAATTGAAGATGAAGATGAGGTTGGATCTTAGTTGTGAATGAAAGAAGATGGAGAGAGAGAGAGAGAAAGAGGGAGAGAGAGGCGGTGAGAGTGAGGTGAGACTTGAGAGTGAGGGAGAGAGAAAGAGATTAGAGTTAAGGTTTGTTTTTATTAATTTTGTTTTTTTAGTTGTTTTTATTATTTAATTTAATTAAATTTACTAATTTAAATGCATTTAATATATATATAATATTATTTCATTTAAAGTTTAATTTAAAAATGTTTTTATTTTTTAATTATTTGTAATTACAATGGTGTCCTTTTAGTAATTTTACACAATCACAGCACCTTTTACTTCTAGTTTACCAAACATATTGAAATTGTTTTTGGTTCTCACAGCACTTTTGAAAATCAGTTTACCAAACACTCAGCTGATTCTATCCACAGCAATTCCAAAAGCAATTCCCCCCCACAGCAGATCCAAAAGCAATTCCCCCCACAGCACAACAATGCCAAACTGGGCCAAAGTCAGTATTGCAACACAATGTACTAACGATTTAGGGGGTGCATTCAATTAGGATTTCAAACGACTTTTATAGAATTAAAAAGTTTGGGTGTATTCAATGTAGACTTTTAAATATTCTATAAAAGTCATGGGGTATTCAATACATACTTTTATAGACTTTAAAAAAGTCATTAAAAGACATATGGTATTCAATTAAGACTTTTTAACAGTCTATGAAAGTTAGGAGGTATTCAAAATCTCAATGACTTTTAAATATCAATGACTTTTAATGATTTTGAGTTATAACAAATCTCACAATTTGTCTTTCATTCCTACCAAAGACTTTGAATGACTTTTGTTTTAAAAAATAAAAAGAATTTCACTTTAGAAGAAAAACATAAAACTCTTTGAAAAACATTAATCATCAAACATATGTTATATTTTCAAATAAAAGAACACACATTCTTAACAAATTTTACAAATAAAATAAAATGAATAACTTTTAAAATGAATAAACATTATAAAAAAAATACAAACATTAACGATCTTTAACAAAAAAAATTAACTAAAAAATAATATAAAACAACTCTCAATAGGCTATACAATTAAGGACGATATTTTTTTTACCTCTATTTTCAAATCAAACGAACTTCATTTACGTTAATTAAAAATAATAAAAGACAAAAACCACTACTCAATCATGCCAATATGCTATAATGAAAGTCGCGTATGAGCGTGACTCCATGTAATTATGATCAATATCAAACCACACACTTTTAGGCGTGAATCTTGTTCAACTACTATGTGCGGTTTTTATGTTTTATCTTCAGTAATTTGAATTAATTTTTGGTAGATTTGTTATACACATTGACATACTTTCGTAGAGACCTGTAAACGTTAATATTATTGTCGATTTGCTACATTTATTCTAAAAGAAAATTTATAATATTTTGGCTAATTATAAAAAAAATTTGGTGCATAATATCTTTATGATGCAAAATATAATAAAATTACAAATAAAAATTTTAAAATCATATATATATGCAAGAATGTTTTTGTCAAGTTTAATTAACAATGATTTTTTTATTCTTTTTAAAAAATATATTTTTATTGATATGAGAAATCTATATAATTTTGCTAAAACAAAGTATATATCATATTTAAAAATCAATAAATGTTTATAAATGCCTATGAAAGTCTCTGAAAGTCATTTGAAATAAAAGTCTATGAAAGTCATTTGAAATAAAAGTCTATGAAAGTCTATGAAATTTTTTCATAATTCTGTAAAGTCTATAAAAGTCCATAAAAGTCCATAAAATCTGCAAAAGTCATCCACTTAAAAAAGTCATTAAAAGTCTTTTGAAATTCTAATCGAATACACCCTTCTTAGAGTGTGTTTGGTATGGCTTTTCAAGTAGAGCTTCTAGAGTATATCTTTTTGTAGTAGAGCTTCTAATGAGTATAGCTTCTAACAAAAAAAGGCTTTTGGTTGTGTAAATTACAAAAAAAGTGTTCACAATGTATTTTTTAAAAGGGCTTTTGGTTGTGTAAATTACAAAAAAGGGTGTTGACAATGTATTTATAATGAAAGAGTTGTATGGGCATTTGAGACAATTCATATGTTTTAAAAAAAACTCAAAAAAAGTTTTTGGAAAAACCTAAATTTTGGGCTTCTCCAAATAGACATAAAATGACTTTTATAAAAGGTAATTAAGACAATTCATTCATTAAAAAAAGCTGTTTTAAATTTTGCCAAACAACCAAAAAAACTTCAAAATAGCTTTTAGCATTAAAAAAATGCTTTTGATCTTTACAAAAGCCATACCAAACATACACTTAGTTAATAAAACTGTCCAAGAATCTCGAGACATCTCACTCCATAATATTAGACCAAGATAGGTGGAGAGATCAGCTTACACTTTAGTTGAGTGACTCTTCCATCACTATAAATATAAGATCTCTTTCACTATAAAAGGGGGCGGAAGCGGAGTATGATATTGAAGCTCTTACCGTGTTGAAACTCAGTAAAAAAAAACAGAAAACAGAGATTTGAAGAATTCTTAGCTTTTCCCAGTTCATCTCCAATCGATCTTTCTTTAATCTGTCTAGATTAATTTAATTAAACCTAAATGCTCAGTCCAAACAAATATAAGGCTATTTGAACGACGCCATCCAAGGTTCTATAGACCTCTATTACGGTTTGCTCTGGATCCTATTTTGTTTCATTCTTAGTATAGATTGTCTTATTTATTCATAAACTACTTAACTTGAGTTTCGAGTAGTTCCTACGAGATACTTCTCCTTTTAGTTTTGTTTTTTGACTACGACAGATGTCCAAAGCACTCGACAAAGTTCTATTCACAGGTTGTAAGAGCCCTCCATTCTACAACTGCAAGGCGACCAGTACACAACTCATAATTCATTTTCTAATCACACATGACTCATTCAAAGTCAACGAGTTGCATCTAATTCATTATTGCCATCACTACCAAATGAGCATTTATTCGACTTTGGTTGAGCTCATTCGACATTGGTTAAGTTCATTCGACATAATTTGACTAAAAGACATCATTATATATTACTCGTCGAAGGCTCAACCCAAGCGAACATAAGGCTATTCGAAAGACACCACCCCAACTACGTGTTCACATTTTATTTGTAGGATTGTCAATGCCTTTCGCTCTACCAAATTCAACTGTGGATTTTTGGGGTCTACAGTTTAGCGCCCACCGTAGGGCCCTGATAATCATTTTGGCAGAACTAACCTATTTGTAGGATTGGATCTCGAGATTCAACTAGCACTCATCAGACTACCTTCGTACCATAATCAAATACAGACATCGATAACCTGTAGTCAATGCAAGCCATGCTCAGAACACTACTTTATATAACTTGGTAAAGGTTACGTCTCCAATAAATGCTTTTACGAGACTGGTTATGGTGAAGGTTCCTTACAACGAACAAGATACAACATACAAAATGAAAAGGTCTTTCACAATTCTCCAAAGTGTTGGTAAAACAAATTACAAAAATTGGGAAAGGTTAGTATATTTCAAATCTCTTCGGACATGTTTTTTTTTTATGTAGGTTGTGAAAATTTAGATTAAACTTTGATATATTGGTCAATACTTTTGCCATGCTTTTACTGTCAAATGTTTTGCCATCGATGATTGTTTATTTGCTGAACCACTAGTCTACATTGAGCAACAGATGACAATAGTTCTATGCCAAACTATTACATTAAAACAAAGAATTTTATGTTGCCTCATTTTGCACTACAATTTTCTTCAATTATTTCAATACATAGGCAATTTAAAATATATACATAGGCAATTTTCTTCACTCATCATTGCCATCACTACCAAATGAGCATTTATTCGACTTTTGTTAAGCTCATTCGACATTGGTTAAGCTCATTTGACACAATTATACTAAAAGACATCATTATATATTACTCGACAAACGCTCAGCCCAAGCGAACATAAGGCTATTCGAAAAACACCACCCCAATTCCGTGTTCACTTTTTTTTTTGTTTTGCAGGATGATCGCTCTCAAATGGTACATACTTTGAGCGTTTAATTCATCTATTTTGTGTCCGTTTATCGGACATTTGTGTGTTTTTAACTATCTCCTTGCGTCCTTTGTAGGTAATGTTGTTATTCAGGTGAAATATTAGGACTTGATGAAGATTAGGGGAGAAAACAAAGTGAAATTGAATTTTTGGAACATTCTGCGAGTTAAACCTCGTAGAACCAAGTCGCAGAGCATGTCCAAAAGACACTGCGATGAAAAGCTGTGAGATGGGCCTAGCAAGACAGAAATGTGAGTACAAACTGCGAGTTACAACTCCTAGACACAGAAGGCAGATCAAGATCAGAGGTTACTGCGAGCAAGCATTACAAGTCCGAACTAGCAGAAGGAGATAGCAGCCGAACCAGATATTTTTCTACGACGACCTACTGCGAGTTCTATCTAGCAGTTCAGTTCCAGAAATTGACTGTGAGAAACGACTGTGGGTTCATCCTCACAGAAGCATCAAGCAGAACAACACCAAAAGGATATGCGAGCATAGAGTGCGAGAGTAACGTCGCAGATTAACGTCGCAGAGGAAAGAAGAAAGAAGATCTGTGAGTTACAATCCGCAGAATAACCTAGCAAATGCTGAGCCGACTTAAATGCCAGATGATACTGCGAGTATCAAGTCGCAGAAGACTTTACATGTCACTCTGCAAGTAGATTTCATTCAAAAGTTTTCCCCATTATATAAGCACCTTTTTCATTCTAGAAAAGTGTGTTGAAGAGTGTGTGAAAAGTGTTAAAATAGATGTTAGTGTAAGAACTTTGTAGCTAGAGTTAAAAACACCCATTTTAAGAATCACTCACTTGTACTTCAGATAAAACACTTTAGTTTACTTAATTTAGAAGAAAAGTTTTCTGTTTAGTGATAAGTAAATCTACTCTTTGTCATTCAAGCAAGGTTTTGTTGAGCAAGCTAGAGGAAAGCATCAAGAACACCATGAGCTTTCATTATCTCTCTCTTTCCTTTACTTGTATTTATTTGATAATGAGTGGCTAAATCCTTTTGTTGGGGATTTAGTGATTATATATATGTGAACACCTTTAGTAATGATCTAAGTCTATCTTTTATCTATTTTGAGTTTGCACTTATGCTTAATTTATTCACATGTTAATTGTTGAGTATGAACTTTACTTAACATTCAAGCATCAATTGTAGTGCATGAATACTTGATCTACCTCTTGGTGTCACCAATCTTAAGTAGCTACACTTGAAACTCTTATAAATAAATGGTTTTAGATTAGAACTTAAGTTGTGAAATTTGTTATTAGCATATTGCATTATTACTTCCCCAACATATCTTTAGAATCTTCAAATTTAGAGTTTAAACTTAGCATTTAAAAGAAATCTTTCATTAGTTTAACATTAGGTGAATTGTACTAGAATAATTACAATAGAATACTTTTCAAGTTCCTTGTGGGAACGAAACCTTTACTTGTGTCCGCTATACTCGATAGCGATTCGTACACTTGCGAAGGGTTAATTAGACTCGCGCACTTCATTTTCATTCCATCTAGTTTTAAGAGCACCAGTAGTTTAAAGGTACGCTCGGAGTGCGTCACAGGATTGTCAGTGCCTTTCGCTCTACCAAATTCAACCGTGTATTGAAATAATTGAAGAAAATTGTAGAGTAAATCTAGTTTAAATTACCCCAACTCCGTGTTCACTTTTTTTTTGTAGGATTGTCAGTGCCCCGTCGCTATACCAAATTCAACTGTGTATTGAAATAATTGAAGAAAATTGTAGTGTAAATATATTTTAAATTGCCTATGTATTGAAATAATTGAAGAAAATTGTAGTGTAAAAGGAGGCAACATAAAATTCTTTGTTTTAATGCTATAGCTTGACATAGAACTATTGTCATCTATTGCTCAATGTAGATTAGTGGTTCAACAAATAAACAGATCATTGATAGCAAAACACTTGACAGTAAAAGCATGGCAAAAGTATTGACCAATATATCTGTTAACCGCCTAAAAAGGCAAGAGTCCAAAGAAGAATTTTTTCCTCAATACCAGAGCTACTTGGAGTAAAGGGATGCTACAAGAAGAGCTTCAGGCTGGTCTCTGACAGAACTAGAACTGGCACACCTCGATGTTCGTATATGAACCGAGACCAGGACCAAGGTTATACATGTTCCCCGGTACCAAGAGACATTGATACCACGGTCTAGAGAGTCCTGACGTTGCCACATACTGGTTCACTGATATCAAAGAATACTGGCACCACGGTCCATGTTTACCTGGTACCCCAATACCATTATACCTGTCCTGGAGTGGTCCATCAAGTATTGGCCATCTACCTAGCATGGAAAAATGGCAGTAAGAAGGTTCCCACACGTCGATGGAAAGAACGCTTAGGAAGGAGGAACTGATGCACCGAAGAATCAACCTAGAACCAGACCATGTCAAGTGTACAAAACCTGCTGTATCCTCCAATTAGAAAAAGAGAAAGTTGACCTCTCCCACCATTCATAGGTGCCATTAACGGAGATGGTCAACTTCATCAAATCTTACCAGAATGGAAGCTGTTACTTGATTCAAGGAATGAATCTTTGCACTTAAATGCAGCCTCCATCAACACTAAATCAATGTCCCTATGATTGCTAATTGATTGACAAAATAGACAGGAACAAACAGCAAGAACTAGGACCTATAAATACAACAGAACTCTCTCTGAAAAGGGGATCCAAATTTAATCTACTTTTCGACAGGAAAAATACAGACACCTTCGCCTAGAAAGCCAAGATCCACTTTTCGACTAGCTCGAGTTCGCCATTGCCTATTTGTCCAGAAAAAATCCCTCTTGTCTACCATCATATTATTTTATCATGTACTGTAATATATTACTAGTGAGTAGATCGTCCCATAGAATATGAGATGAAGCTTTTACATATTATGTCCTATTTTTTATAATCTAGTCACCCCATATTTTTTACAGTAAGTTTACCAGGTACCAGGTGGTACCTCTTCAACCGAGACCTACCAAGGTCATGGTCAAAAGTGTTAATTGGAAATCCACTCCTCTTCTACTTTTCGGTTAACAATATCAAAGTTTCATCTAAATTTTCACAACCTACATAAAAGAAAACCGTGTCCAAACGGATTCGAAATATACTAACCTTTCCCAATTTTTGTGATTTGTTTTACCAACACTTTGGAGAATGGTGAAATACCTTTTCTTTTTGTATTTTGTATCTTGTTCTTTGTAAGGAACCTTTACCATAACCAGTCTCGTAAAAGCATTTATTAGAGACGTGACGCACTTCGAGCGTAACTCTAAACTAATGGTACTCTAAAAACTAAATTTAATGAAAATGGAATGTGCGAGTCTAAATAACCCTTCACAAGTGTACGAATCGTTGTCGAGTATAGCAGACACAAGTAAGGGTATCGTTCCCACAAGGAACTCTCTGTAGGGAAAAATCGATATAAAACGCAGCGGAAGAAACGAAAAATAGATTTCGTATGGTTTTAAAATTTTTCTCAAAGTTGAACTTTAACCTTTTAATTAATTAAACTCAAATATATACGGTTAGAGTTAAATACCTCTTGACGCGTGATCCGATTGACTTACGTCGATTGGTAATCCGCAAAATCTTTTTCGATGCCCGTGAACAGTACCCGCGTGAACAGTGATCGTGACACAGTACCCCCCCCCCCCCCCCCCCCTCCCCCCCCCGTGAACAGTGATCGTGAACAGTACCATGAGATCTTCCAATCCGAACACGTACGTGAATCACCTAGGAGCGTGGTCTCCCTTTTTCTTTGAATTGCAAACCTAAGAATGGATGAACAAAGTTTTATTTTTCTTTTGTTAGTCACAAAATAATCAAAAAAAGACAAAAATTATTCCGATCACTTTTGAGTTCTCAATCTAATGATCGAAACTCTCGTGAACCTAATTCGATGTTGTACACACAAGCTTATTGATGAACAAGCAATCAGTGTACTATCAAAGAATAATCTCTTCTCTCTTTTATGTTTAGTAGAATAAAAATTATCCTTTTCTATGAATTGAGAAGAAGAAGAAAATTGAATCATTCAATCAACTATTGTGGCCGAATTCTATATGTGGTATTATATAGGTGGCCGAAATTTTGCTTCCTCTTCTATTTAGGATTGCCGAAATCTTCCTCTAAATGGACTAGGGTTGCCGCAAATCACATACCAAAAAGAGTTTGTGTTGCACCCTAATTTCCATCAACCTTTAGACTTCAAAACCTAATCCAACTCATAGATATTTTTATTCTTTTATTGACTAAACAAAAAGACTTCTTATTTGATTAAATAAATAAAATTAATTATTTATTTTCTTATCAAACAAGTCTTTTACTTTTAATATACTACTACCAATAGTATAACTTTAGGAAATATATTTCCTGATCAGAAAAAGATTTGTTTCTTAATTAAACAATTAATTAATAAATTAACTAATTCTTATTTAATTAAAACAATGAAACAAAATAATATATTAGGTTAATATATACACCTTGCCGCCTCACTTATATGAATGGGCCATATATTATTTTCTTATTTCATTTAATCCATTGGACTTTAAATAAAAGCCCACATGTGAACCAGACCCATTCTTACTAAAAGAAACAAGCCCACATGTCTCCTTTTAATATATTAATATAATAGTGCAGCCCATTAATTAAATAATAGACATATTATATTCTTGATATATTAAATACAATTCTAGATGGACCCTTAAATCGGCCTGGTAGAATATATCAAGTGATCCATGCAAATACGTGTGGATTGGGGATCTTGGCGGGCTATCTAAATTTAAGCTTCAATAGACACAACCTAATCACAATCAACAAATGATTCACTTAGGTCCAATCTATTAATTTTAACTCATTCCACTAAAAAGCTAAAATTGAACTCTTAAATAAAGATAGAATAAGGAGATGTTTCTCATTCATACCCTAGACAATCTTATAGGAGATGGTATATCCTCATGAATAATATCAGTAATCGCCAAGAGCTCATAGACCGCCTATAGCTCTCCAAGTTACCATATTTCCTCATATGACCACATTTCGAACTTGGATACTTTGACTTGTCCAGAAGCCATGTTTTCAATAATCATTATTGAAAACTCAACGTTGAGATTTAATATCTAATACCTCAAAACATCGATATGATGATATTATACTCTCATTTAATAAATGGAGCCACGATGTCCATATCTATAAATGAAGTCCTCTATCGATTAACAAATGTATACCACCAAACTATCGAGGATAGACTATGCTATATAATCGTACTCATTGATAGCTCTAATGATAACACTTGCAACCATAAGTCCATCATTTATCTTAGGATTAAGATAGACTCTCCGATTGTCCTCTTTAATGAAAGGACTTATATCTAGTGACGGTTCTAGATAAAGTATTTCATTGTGATCCAGTTCAATGCACCTAGTGCACTAGATTCTTTTACTTGAAAACCTTTCGATGATTTTAGACTCATCATATTCATTTGATCCCACTCAAATGCTAGTAAAAGAATTCTACAACTTTAACAAGATAGAGGTGCCCAACATTTAACTTAAGTTGTGAACGTTATTCAAGACTAACTAAAGAATTGTGTCTACCTCATACATATCCGGATGTATGAACAATTCTTCATGTCTCATAGTCTTTTGACCTTATGATTATTTACCTTGACAATTATAATAATAAATGCTATAAGTAATTGTAAGAATCAAAATTCACTTTATTAATATGAGAAGATTGTCAATTACAATATTACACTCTTGCCATTGAGCATAATCCTAACAAAAGAATTCTACAACTTTAACAAGATAGAGGTGCCCAACCTTTAACTTAAGTTGTGAACGTTATTTAAGACTAACTAAAGAATTGTGTCTACCTCATACATATCCGGATGTATGAACAATTCTTCATGTCTCATAGTCTTTTAACCTTATGATTATTTACCTTGACAATTATAATAATAAATGCTATAAGTAATTGTAAGAATCATAATTCACTTTATTAATATGAGAAGATTGTCAATTACAATATTACACTCTTGCCATTGAGCATAATCCTAACAATCTCCCACTTGCTCTATAGCAAGTGTGTCATATCTCTCATTCACATGTTCTCTAGATGTCCATCAAAGCTCTTCTGAGGTAGAGCCTTTGTGAAAGGATCCGCTAGATTTTCTGCTGACGCGATTTTGGTGATCATCACGTCTCCCCTATGAACAATTTCCCTCAAAAGGTGATACTTCCTTTCAATGTGTTTACCTCTCTTATGACTTCTTGGTTCTTTCGAATTAGCCACTGCACCACTGTTGTCACAATGTATAGTGATCTGCTTATTCACACTAGGAACCACTTCTAAGTCAATCAAGAATTGGCGGAGCCAAACAGCCTCTTTGGCAGCTTCGCATGCAGCAACATACTCAGCTTCCATGGTGGAATCAGCAATACAAGATTGCTTGATACTCCTCCATATGACTGCTACTCCTCCATATGATTGCTCCTCCTCCAATGGTAAACATAGATCCTGATGTGGATTTTCTGGAGTCAGAATCGGACTGAAAATCTGAATTTGTATACCCAACGTGAATTAAATCCCCTCTAGAGTATACAAGCATATAATCTCTAGTTCTCTTGAGATACTTGAAAATATGCTTGACTGCCGTCCAATGATCAGGACCAGGTTTCGATTGAAACCTGCTAACTATGCCAACAGCAAAACAAATATCTGGTCTAGTACAGAGCATTGCATACATGAGACTTCCAACTGCCGAGGCATATGGAACTCTACTCATGAATTGCTCTTCATGCACATTCTTAAGTGCTTGACCTTTAGAAAGTTTGATTCCATGTCTAAAAGGTAACATACCTGTCTTGGAATCTTGCATGGTGAATCTAGATAAGATTTTATCAATGTATGAAGCTTGGGATAATGCAATCGTTCTATTCTTTCTATCCCTTATTACTTGGATACCAAGAATATAACTTGCTTCTCCTAAGTCCTTCATATCAAATTAGTTTTGCTAACCATTCTTTCACTGATGTCAATACACCTACATCGTTTCCAATGAGTAGTATATCATCAACATAAAGAATGAGGAAAACCAACTTGTCGCCTTCGATCCTCTTGTATACACAAGGTTCGTCAGGGTTTTGAATAAATCCAAAACCCTTTACAGCTTGATCGAACCTTATGTTCCAGGATCTGGATGCTTGCTTTAGTCCATATATGGACTTTTGCAACTTGTATACTCTCTCTTCTTGGCCTTTTTCAATGAATCCCTCTGGTTGCATCATGTAGATGCTCTCGTCAAGACTTCCATTAAGGAAAGCTGTCTTGACGTCCATTTGCCAAATCTTTAGGTCTAGAGATGCTGCAATGGATAAGAGTATCTTAATGGATTTAAGCATGGCCACATGTGAGAAGGTTTCCTTGTAATCGATACCTTCTTTCTGTGTATAACCTTTAGCTACTAGTCTAGCTTTAAAGGTTTCCACCTTACCATCCATACCTCTTTTCCTCTTGTATACCCACTTGCACCCAATGGGTTTTATCCCTTTAGGCAAGTCTACAAGGGACCAGACTTTGTTATTGAACATCGATTCAATCTCGGATTGCATTGCCTTTTGCCAATGACGACAATCAACATCCTCCATAGCTTCCTTGTACGTGTAGGGATCATCATCGTCCGAGAGATTCTCAACAGATTCTCCTAGACCGATATATCTTTCGGGTTATGTTCTAACCCTCCCACTACGACGAGAAATGGTAAGTTGTTGATCTTGTGTTGGAGTGGAACTTACAATTGGGCTGGGTTGTGAAACCTCTTGTGGAATTGTATCTCCTGACATCTCATTCAGGACAATTCTACTTTTGGGCACAAAATTATTCATATAGTCCTTTTCTAGAAATGAAGCATTTGTTGAAACAAATACTTTTAGATCAGAAGGACTATAGAAATAATATCCTTTAGTTCCTTTTGGATACCCCACAAATATACATGTTTCCGAACAGGACTCCATCTTTTCTGTCTTTCCTTTCAACACATGTGCAGGACAACCAAATATCCTCATGTGTTGTAAACTAGGCTTTCGCTCAGTCCACAATTCATGTGGGGTTTTAGGGACAGATTTAGATGGTACATCGTTTAGAATATATATTGCTGTTTGTAGAGCATATCCCCAAAAAGAAATAGGAAGTGTTGAATAACTCAACATTGATCTAACCATCTCTAAAAGTGTCCTATTTCTCCTTTCTGCTACCCCATTTTGTTGAGGTGTACCTGGTGCAGAAAGCTGAGAAACTATCCCATTATCAATAAGATATTGTTGAAACTCTCCAGATAGATATTCTCCACCACTATCAGATCTCAAGATTTTTATATGTTTCTCAAGCTGATTTTCTACTTCAGCTTTGAATGCTTTGAACATATCAAATGCATCCGACTTATGTCTCACGAGATACACATAACCAAATCTTGAGTAATCATCTGTGAAGGTGATGAAGTACTCATATCCAGCTCTAGCTTGAATGCTCATAGGACCACATACATCAGTGTGTACTAGTCCTAAACATTCAGTGGCTCTTGCACCTTTGGTATTGAACGGCCTTTTGGTCATTTTACCTTCCAAACAAGATTCACAAGTTGGTAGATCATCAACCTTTAAGTCACTTAAAGGTCCGTCACATACTAATCTTTTAATCCTATTAAGGTTAATGTGACCTAGGCGTAAATGCCAAAGATAATTTTACTCTTTTATGATTAGGTTCCGTTATTTCTGTGTCTAACGAGTGAGAGATATTTCTATGCAAGAAGAATAAACCGTTTTCCAATGTACCTTTGCAAACAACTTTGTCATTCTTACTAATAATAAAAGTTTTATTAAAAGTAACCGAATATCCAAACTTATTTAAACAAGAAACTGAAATTAAATTCCTCTTGAATTGAGGTACATAATAAACGTCTATTAAATCTAAATGCCTACTAGAATCTAAAATAACTCTAATATCTCCCACTGCACTTGTAGATACTAACGTTCCGTTGCCCAAGCGCAAATTGACTTCATCTTCATTCAACCTTCTCTTTTCCTGAAACCCTTGCAAGGAATAACAAACATGATTAGTGGCTCCAGAGTCTATGATCCAAGAATCAGTAGAATCTGCCAGAAAACATGTTTCTAGATAATTAACATTACCTTCTTCCTTCTTTTTCTGGGACTTTGGGCAATCTCTTTTCCAATGTCCCTTTTCACCACAAAGGAAGCATTTCCCTTTGATCTTGGTTACTTTCTTGGTTTCCTTCTTGGTAGGCCCAAGTTGCTTTTTCCTCTGTTGTTTCTTGACCTTTTTACGGGTCTTAACAGTAGCAACTTTACCAACCAAATGAATCTCTTGACCTTTGTTTTTCACAAGGATCTTTTCAGCGCTTTGAACATCTTACATCAGGCCCTGCAAGGTGTATTCCTTTTTGTTCAAGGTGTAGTCTAACTTGAACTGATCAAAGGAATCTGACAGTGAGTTAACTACCATATCAATTTTGGTCTCACCATCAATCTCAGCACCATTTAGTTTAGCAATATTGAGATGTGCTATGACTATCATCATGTGATCTTTCACAGATTGTCCAGGTTTCATCCTAAGAATCATAAAAGCAGTCACTGCCTCTCTCTTAGTCGTCCCAGACCTCATAGCAAACATTTCCTCTAGAGACATCATTATATCAGCAGCGGACTCCATTCCTTCATGTTGCTGTTGCAACACGTCGGAGATAGTGGCCATAATGTAACATTTTGCCATATCATCAGAAGTCTTCCACTGCTCATATGTTAGGATTATGCTCAATGGCAAGAGTGTAATATTGTAATTGACAATCTTCTCATATTAATAAAGTGAATTCTGATTCTTACAATTACTTATAGCATTTATTATTATAATTGTCAAGGTAAATAATCATAAGGTCAAAAGACTATGAGACATGAAGAATTGTTCATACATCCGGATATGTATGAGGTAGACACAATTTTTTAGTTAGTCTTGAATAACGTTCACAACTTAAGTTAAAGGTTGGGCACCTCTATCTTGTTAAAGTTGTATAATTCTTTTACTAGCATTTGAGTAGGATCAAATGAATATGATGAGTCTAAAATCATCGAAAGGTTTTCGAGTAAAAGAATCTAGTGCACTAGGTGCATTGAACTGGATCACAATGAAATACTTTATCTAGAACCCTCACTAGATATAAGTCTTTTCATTAAAGAGGACAATCGGAGAGTCTATCTTAATCCTGAGATAAATGATGGACTTATGGTTGCAAGTGTTATCATTAGAGCTATCAATGAGTACGATTATATAGCATAGTCTATCCTCGATAGTTTGGTGGTATACATTTGTTAATCGATAGAGGACTTCATTTATAGATATGGACATCGTGGCTCCATTTATTAAATGAGAGTATAATATCATCATATGGATGTTTTGAGGTATTGGATATTAAATCTCAACGTTGAGTTTTCAATAATGATTATTGAAAACATGGCTTCTGGACAAGTCAAAGTATCAAAGTTCGAAATGTGGTCATATGAGGAAATATGGTAACTTGGAGAGCTATAGGCGGTCTATGAGCTCTTGGCGATTACTGATATTATTCACCAGGATACACCATCTCCTATAAGATTGTCTAGGGTATGAATGAGAAACATCTCCTTATTCTATCTATATTTAAGAGTTCAATTTTAGCTCTTTAGTAGAATGAGTTAAAAGTAATAGATTGGACCTAAGTAAATCATTTGTTGATTGTGATTAGGTTGTGTCTATTGAAGCTTAAATTTAGATAGCCCGCCAAGATCCCCAATCCACACGTATTTGCATGGATCACTTGATATATTCTACCGGGCCGATTTAAAGGTCCATCTAGAATTGTTTTTAATATATCAAGAATATAATATGTCTATTATTTAATTAATGGGCTGCACTATTATATTAATATATTAAAAGGAGACATGTGGGCTTGTTTCTTTTAGTAAGAATGGGTCTGGTTCACATGTGGGCTTTTATTTAAAGTCCAATGGATTAAATGAATAAGAAAATAATATATGGCCCATTTATATAAGTGGGGCGGCAAGGTGTATATATTAACCTAATATATTATTTTGTTTCATTGTTTTAATTAAATAAGAATTAGTTAATTTATTAATTAATTGTTTAATTAAGAAACAAATCTTTTTCTGATCAGGAAATATATTTCCTAAAGTTATACTATTGGTAGTAGTATATTAAAAGTAAAAGACTTGTTTGATAAGAAAATAAATAATTAATTTTATTTATTTAATCAAATAAGAAGTCTTTTTATTTAGTCAATAAAAGAATAAAAATATCTATGAGTTGGATTAGGTTTTGAAGTCTAAAGGTTGATGGAAATTAGGGTGCAACACAAACTCTTTTTGGTATGTGATTTGCGGCAACCCTAGTCCATTTAGAGGAAGATTTCGGCAATCCTAAATAGAAGAGGAAGCAAAATTTCGGCCACCTATATAATACCACATATACAATTCGGCCACTATAGTTGATATAATGATTCAATTTTTCTTCTTCTTCTCAATTCATAGAAAAGGATAATTTTTATTCTACTAAACATAAAAGAGAGAAGAGATTATTCTTTGATAGTACACTGATTGCTTGTTCATCAATAAACTTGTGTGTACAACATCGAATTAGGTTCACACGAGTTTCGATCATTAGATTGAGAACTCAAAAGTGACCAGAATAATTTTTGTCTTCTTTTGATTGTTTTGTGACTAACAAAAGAAAAAGAAAACTTTGTTCATCCATTCTCAGGTTTGCAATTCAAAGAAAAAGGGAGACCACGCTCCTAAGTGATTCACGTACGTGTTCGGATTGGAAGATCTCGTGGTACTGTTCACGATCACTGTTCACAGGGGGGTACTGTTCACGATCATTGTTCACGCTGGTACTATTCACAATCACTATTCACGCGGGTACTGTTCACGGGCATCGGAAAAGATTTTACGGATTACCAATCGACGTAAGTCAATCGGATCACGCGTCAAGAGGTATTTAACTCTAACCGTATATATTTGAGTTTAATTAATTAAAAGGTTAAGGTTCAACTTTGAGAAAAATTTTAAAACCATACGAAATCTATTTTTCGTTTCTTCTGCTGCGTTTTATATCGATTTTTCCCTACATCATACTCATCTCTTTGCATCACATTAGATTCATTATTAGGAAGGGGTGGTTTAGGAGTGGTCAGAACAAACTTATGTTTTTCACTTTGCAGCAACAACCCAATTTTCCTTTTCCATGTTATGTAGTTATCTCCAGTTAAGGTGTTATCTTTCAGGATGTTCATAAGTGATGGGGTCATGATTTCTGATTAAAACAAAAACATATATAAGTAAATAATCATGATAATAGCACTTTTAAAAATTTATCTTGAATTAAAATAAATAATTTAATTATAAAAATTCAACGGTGATCCAACACCCATAAATATTACGCCTCCTTTGGGAGTTCACACTATTTACTAGTTAGACTAGGTCCCACCTAATTGTTAACATAACAACCAGCGTTTTTAATTTTAGCCTTGTAATTTTTATTAACAAGAACTCTTGGGAGGATATTAATAAAATTACATTGAGTGTGTTACCAAGATATCGACCCTCAATTTTCTCTCACGAAAATCCCTCCTTGGGGAGTAGATTTCGTTTAAGTCAATTGTCTAGTCTATCCTTGTAAGGAAGTATATTGTTAAATTCCATTTATGGACGCCCCTTGGGGGGATTACCAAAAAAAATAAAACTCAACTAATCTTGGAGGCCATAGGCATTCTTGCACACCTTCTCCCACTCAATTATTTAACGCGTGTGATTAAATCCCAAAGAATGATTTTTACCAAGTTATCTAGATGCCAATTAGATACCTAAATCATTTAATGCATGTTCATACCAAAAGAGATATATGAGTGGCACTTCTATTCTAAAATGTCATGTTATCATACAATAACAAATATTGTAATATTTAAGCAAAAATTAAATAGCAACAATTTTGGCCCATCCTAGAAAAGCAAGTAAATTACAATTGTTAGGAATACAAGATCTTCAGGTGGCCATCAACCATATGCTCATCCCTCGGCCTCCTCCCATGGACGTGCACAGCCCACAACCCCACAAAGGGGCTGCCTTGCGCAGCCCATAAGGCAACACAAGGCTGCCGTGCGCATCCCACCAAGGATTGGGCTTGCCATGCACAACCCAATCCAGTCCTAGGGTGCGCACGGTGCTCGTTCTCGGTTCCGGTTGCTTCGTTTTTCTTCGTGTCTTCGAATTTTCAATACCCGAATACATTACATCATATTACGAATAAATTACTGCAGCAAATTTTTTATTTTTTTATTTTACTGCAGTAAGATTTACAAAAAAAAAAATACTGCACCTGATACTGCACTTATTTTACATACAAAAAAAAAACCCTAGCAACTACCAAGAAGGAATTATGGCGATAATAGACCACCCTTCTTGTTACAAATCCGAAACAAAAATTACATTGAAATTCTAGGACCAAAATCGAGCAATAACAATTCACTTTATAAAACATATATAAATCCATACATTCAACATGTAATTATATATGCGAATACCTAGAGTGCCATCTCTTTCTAAAACATGTATAATCACAATAAAAAAGAAATAGATTCACGTATATATACGTTAATTAATTAAAAGGTACAACCAAGGCTCTGATACCAATTATAGGGAAAAATCGATATAAAACGCAGCGGAAGAAACGAAAAATAGATTTCGTATGGTTTTAAAATTTTTCTCAAAGTTGAACCTTAACCTTTTAATTAATTAAACTCAAATATATACGGTTAGAGTTAAATACCTCTTGACGCATGATCAGATTGACTTATGTCGATTGGTAATCCGCAAAATCTTTTCCGATGCCCGTGAACAGTACCCGCGTGAATAGTGGTTGTGAACAGTGCCCCGTGAACAGTGATCGTGAACAGTACCCCCTGTGAACAGTGATCGTGAACAGTACCCCCCGTGAACAGTGATCGTGAACAGTACCGCGAGATCTTCCAATCCGAACACGTACGTGAATCACCTAGGAGCGTGGTCTCCCTTTTTCTTTGAATTGCAAACCTGAGAATGGATGAACAAAGTTTTCTTTTTCTTTTGTTAGTCACAAAACAATCAAAAGAAGACAAAAATTATTCCGGTCACTTTTGAGTTCTCAATCTAATGATCGAAACTCGCGTGAACCTAATTCGATGTTGTACACACAAGCTTATTGATGAACAAGCAATCAGTGTACTATCAAAGAATAATCTCTTCTCTCTTTTATGTTTAGTAGAATAAAAATTATCCTTTTCTATGAATTGAGAAGAAGAAGAAAAATTGAATCATTATATCAACTATAGTGGCCGAATTGTATATGTGGTATTATATAGGTGGCCGAAATTTTGCTTCCTCTTCTATTTAGGATTGCCGAAATCTTCCTCTAAATAGACTAGGGTTGCCGCAAATCACATACCAAAAAGAGTTTGTGTTGCACCCTAATTTCCATCAACCTTTAGACTTCAAAACCTAATCCAACTCATAGATATTTTTATTCTTTTATTGACTAAATAAAAAGACTTCTTATTTGATTAAATAAATAAAATTAATTATTTATTTTCTTATCAAACAAGTCTTTTACTTTTAATATACTACTACCAATAGTATAACTTTAGGAAATATATTTCCTGATCAGAAAAAGATTTGTTTCTTAATTAAACAATTAATTAATAAATTAACTAATTCTTATTTAATTAAAACAATGAAACAAAATAATATATTAGGTTAATATATACACCTTGCCGCCGCACTTATATAAATGGGCCATATATTATTTTCTTATTCATTTAATCCATTGGACTTTAAATAAAAGCCCACATGTGAACCAGACCCATTCTTACTAAAAGAAACAAGCCCACATGTCTCCTTTTAATATATTAATATAATAGTGCAGCCCATTAATTAAATAATAGACATATTATATTCTTGATATATTAAAAACAATTCTAGATGGACCCTTAAATCGGCCCGGTAGAATATATCAAGTGATCCATGCAAATACGTGTGGATTGGGGATCTTGGCGGGCTATCTAAATTTAAGCTTCAATAGACACAACCTAATCACAATCAACAAATGATTCACTTAGGTCCAATCTATTAATTTTAATTCATTCCACTAAAGAGCTAAAATTGAACTCTTAAATTAAGATAGAATAAGGAGATGTTTCTCATTCATACCCTAGACAATCTTATAGGAGATGGTGTATCCTCGTGAATAATATCAGTAATTGGCAAGAGCTCATAGACCGCCTATAGCTCTCCAAGTTACCATATTTCCTCATATGACCACATTTCGAACTTGGATACTTTGACTTGTCCAGAAGCCATGTTTTCAATAATCATTATTGAAAACTCAGCATTGAGATTTAATATCCAATACCTCAAAACATCCATATGATGATATTATACTCTCATTTAATAAATGGAGCCACGATGTCCATATCTATAAATGAAGTCCTCTATCGATTAACAAATGTATACCACCAAACTATTGAGGATAGACTATGCTGTATAATCGTACTCATTGATAGCTCTAATGATAACACTTGCAACCATAAGTCCATCATTTATCTCAGGATTAAGATAGACTCTCCGATTGTCCTCTTTAATGAAAAGACTTATATCTAGTGACGGTTCTAGATAAAGTATTTCATTGTGATCTAGTTCAGTGCACCTAGTGCACTAGATTCTTTTACTCGAAAGCCTTTCGATGATTTTAGACTCATCATATTCATTTGACCCCACTCAAATGCTAGTAAAAGAATTCTATAACTTTAACAAGATAGAGGTGCCCAACCTTTAACTTAAGTTGTGAACGTTATTCAAGACTAACTAAAGAATTGTGTCTACCTCATACATATCCGGATGTATAAACAATTCTTCATGTCTCATAGTCTTTTGACCTTATGATTATTTACCTTGACAATTATAATAATAAATGCTATAAGTAATTGTAAGAATCAGAATTCACTTTATTAATATGAGAAGATTGTCAATTACAATATTACACTCTTGCCATTGAGCATAATCCTAACACTCTCTAGGTAGGGAAAATGAATTTTAGAAAACTTAAACTAACTAGCAAGGATTAACTAATGAATGATCTCTAAAATTATTTAAAATAAGATTTAAAATAAAAGTGGACCAAATGAGATACAAGGGAATGTGATAGAGCATAAGTATTAACCAAGATTTTAAATCAATATCTTTAAAACAACATCCATATATATCTAATATGAGGCCCTATTTTAAAAGGTCTTTGAGAAAGACTTTCATCAATTCCACATCACAATAGGCCAAAGGATGGTGAATAGAGAAATCTTAAATCTAAAAGGGCAAATGACATTAACAAGCATGGTCATGGATCATTAACAATCATTCCAAGGGAAAGTGAGAATATTAGTTGTGTTTGTTCAAACACATTTATAGATGATCCAACCACTTAAAAGCATCTTAAATGCTACCAATGCAAAGTGAATTACATTAAATGTATAGGTCATACATTGATTGCTCATATATAAACAAGATATAATGGATAAACATATCATATTGATTTAGATCATAGTTAGCAACAAATGAACATCTATCCCTTACATCTCAATAAATTTAGCTACACATCATGTTATTAATTACAAAAGATAGAGGGAGAGAGATACAACCGATTGTCATGGATGATGGTCATTGACTTTGATTACAAATTCTTCCTTCAATCTTCTCAAAGTTGCTTCAAAATCTAGTTAAAACTAAGAACTACTTGATCTCTAAGTGTTTAAATCTATGTTCTAAGTTACGAAAACTACTTGTATTTCTATTGTCTATCTAGCTCTATTATTCTTATGACAACAATACATATATATACTAGGGTAACAAAGATATTTATGTGAAAGTAATGGGTAGGAAAATCATTGATTTATCAAGTGGATTGCTGACGTGGAAAGTGACTGCGAGACAAATCTGCAAGATGGAACTCGCAGATTAAAGTCGCAGTGAAATTTCTACCAGTGAGAACTCGCAGATTTGAAGGGGTGGAATTCTAGGCAATTTCTACTAGGTAAATCTACGAGATGGAACTTGCAGTGTCTGGTAGCAACTTAGTTTCTGCGGGATTGAACTCGCAATTTGATGTGGCAGTACCTCCTGGGATTGTTTTGCGAGTTGAACCTAGGAGATGGAACTCGCAGTGTGAAGTTGCAGTCCTGATCTGCTAGGTTTGAGGTCGCAGAATGACATGGCAGTTGCTTCTAGTGATCTTATCCTCGATCATTCATATGGTGATATGAGAATGGAGGCACCTTGTATGATGTGATCATATATGACTAGGCTACGATCTATATGAATCTCCCAATAAGATCCGTTACATGATGAGATTCATATATATCGACAAATGATGGCTATATATGGGTGATCTTAATCCTGAGTGTCTTATCGACTCCTTCAGGTTAGATCGTGGTTTTTGATATACCATGGGTGAGATCGGAGTTACATTTCTGGTTAATATGCTTTGTATGTTGGAATGACGGTTTGGCTTGTGACTAGGAAGGTTTGTACACAATAGTGGAATCCACTCCTTCTTGCGAGAAGCAGACAGTAGTTCCCTTAAGGGTTGATTCGGGGCTTGAACAATGTGAGCGCTCTCATAATTCCGCGAGGAATGTAGGCTTTATTGTTCATTAGAGAATCAATGGTACTTGATGGAAAAGATTTAACTATAGGGTATAACGAACATTATGACCTAGCTCTAATTATGAACTACTTGTAGAGGAATATACCATATGTAATAGCTATACCGATGGACACCGAAAGTTATTTGTTTGTGTAAAAACATGTACAGTTGAGAGAATGCAGCTTCGGGTTTTTAGTGGAATAATACCGAAGTTATAATCATGAAATATTAATTAAAGTGTTTAATTAATTATTTCTAAGGATTATTGGAGCTCAAAATACTGTGGGTCCGTTGGGTCCTCTTGATAACCTGATTGATTAAGGTAACAAGGGTCACGGTTAATTAATTGGATTGTCCAATTGATTCACGTGTCTATTCGGGAATTAATTGAATAATGAGATTATTTAATTAATGAATATAAATGATAATGTTAATTAAATAATTAGATTATTTAATTGTGTAATTAATCATTAGATGGATGGTGTTGATTGATATTTAATTTTGAATGAAGATACGATAATTTGATTATTTTATTTCCATTAAATTAAATATTTAAATTTAAATTTAAAAGAGTTTGAATACAAATCAAATCAAATAAATTAATACTAATTAAAGATATCAGATATCTTAAAAGATTTGAATTTGAATTTAAAAGAGTTTGAATTCAAATCAAATCGAATAAATTAATATTAATTAGTATCTTTAAAGATATCAGATATCTTAAAAGATTTAATTAATTAGTTTTATTAAAAATATAAATATGATATACGTTTTTGAAAACTAAGACAATACAACATATGTTCAGAATTGAGAGTCAATTTTTTTGGCGTATAGAACCAAAGAAGAGAAAAGAAAAAAAAACCCTAGAAAGTGTTCTAGGTATTTTTTGGCCAAAAAAAAATAATTCCTTTTATTCTTTTCTTCATCCTCCTTGATCCTGAGTACGTGACACGCCCACACGTCATTACTAATCCCGAGAGATAGCAAGGAAGATCTTGTGGTTCAAATCAGGAAGCAGATCGAAAAGAAGAAGGATCCTACAAACGTTGGTATGAAATAGTTTCATCTCTTTCTTATTGTTTTCGATTATTACTATATAATTGGTTTAATTGATGATTGCATTGAAAATTTAAAAACCTCATTCTGCTGCGCAATCCAAAATCTTGAACCTATAAAATGGTATCAGAGCAAATTTTATATAGTATAATCGAATTTGATTGCTCCTGATTGCATGTATGAATGTGTACGCACTTTCTAATGATTGTATGATATTTTTTTTATAAACATGGTTGATCTTTAATTGTATGGTACAATGGGTTTAGGGTTCTTATTGAAGGTTGTAATATATTTTCTCTATGTAATATTAATGTCGGGATGTATTTTTATTTTTTTTACCTTTTTTCTGCTGTATTTTTTCTGCTATGTATTTTTTGTAAAATATGTATGAAGAAATCCGACGAAGAAGACGAATAGCAAAATAGAGAAATCAGAAACACGAGTGACGGGCACTGTTCACTAGGGCACTGTTCATGTGGTATTGTTCACGCCGTATTGTTCATGTGGTACTATTCACATGCACTGTTCATGCGGTTTTTTTCGCATGGTACTCTTCCACGGTCATGTTCACGCGGTGCTAGTGCAGACAGCCTATGTGCACGAATGACGGCTATGTGCAAAAACGTTATGGGCTGAAAATTCGTGACGTTAGGGTTTCTGAATATGCAAAAAGATTTTGGGCTGAATTTTATTTTTTTCTTACCTTGGGCCTCAAGTACATTGTTAAAGTAACACTTGGACTTTATGTTTGATTCATGAGATGGGTCACAAAAATAAAAACAAAATTCATAATCAAGTTGGACTTGGTTAAAAGCCCAAATTAAGAAGAGCCCAAAAGACTTGAGGAATCTTGGAGATTACTTGAAGACCAAGGAATGCCATGGATAACATTTGTAGTTACATATTTTCTTAAAGTTAAATAACCCATTGTACTCGGTCAACTCATGTATGCTTTTATTACGAGATAATTAAAGCATTGTCATGCATATACATATCATTAGATTAGGTGTGCTTACACATATATATGTAGATATGCCATACATGCATTATAGCCTTCTATATTATGTGTTTAATTTTAATTTGATTAAAATGGGTAATTCACATAATTGGCTATAAGTTAATGTGATTAGTTTTTAGGAGTAAAAACTTGGTAATTCTCATTAATTACTAATCTATTAAATTGATTAATTACTTAGATTAGTAGGGTCCATTATAAATATTAGGTTTAATTCGATTAAGCCTCTAATTATAATTGGACCTAATAATGTGTTTAGTTTTAACAGTTAAAACTTGGTAAATACACATTTAATATTTCTAGTCTTAGTAAATAGTTTACATCGATTAGAATTATCACTAATGAACTAGATTTTAAAGATTTAAAAATCATATTAGTTTATTAGTTATTGGAATAGGATTCTAGTAATTTGTGATTAATGCACTAGACGTTTAGATTGAAATTAGCCGTTTAATCTTGTTTAATCTAGATGCATTAATATTAATAGAAAACCCTTATTATAAAATAGTGAGTGGGAGAGGGATATATGACATTATATCCTGCAATCTCCATCATTATTTCAACACCGTGAGATTCGAGTGGGGCCTCGTGACGGCTATGCTTTCGTCCTGACTAAGGAAGGTTTCCATAAGAATCAATACCAAGGTTGACTTCCTAACAAATAGGATTTTTGAGGGATTTCGGGATTGACCGACCCTAAGGCATAAATTCTCGAGTTAAGCTCATGATATCTGAAATAATAGGTCACGCTCACAAGGTTTTAATTAAATTGGTTAATTGAAAACCTAACTAAATAAATGATGGTTGAATGATATTAGAATATGAGTTATTTTGGTTTATCATTTGATTGAGAAGCTCTCGATCCAACATGCAAGAATTTGACCGACCCTAAGGTGGCACTTGCTTGATGTATGTTGGATTGTCGTGGCATAGAAACATTGTTTTCTTAGGGTTATTCTTTGTTAATAGCCAAAATTGGCTAAGGACCAAAGGAAAATTTTCCACCTCCCAGACCTAGCTCCATACCCGAGAGTTTCCACCAGGAGACCATTCTATCCAGAGCCGAGCTACGATACCACCCTGCAGGAACAAGGACGGGCTCCGGAAACATCCGGGATAGAGCACGGAACGATTAGATCTAGCCCGCATCACCAAAACTAGAAATTCCCCGAAGTCGTGGTCACCTCGCTGACACAGGAGAATGTCCCTAGGAAGCCGCACCTAGCTTCAAAAGGTCAGGGGAAGCCGCACCTAGCTTCGAAAAGGTCAAGGGAAGCCAGATCTGGCTCCTAGTTGGATGAAACTTCTTAGATATCGAGGTCGGAACACTGATCGACCTCATTAGTTGATGCACCACACCATGATACATTCAGCGATCCCCATGGGAATCATGCCAGACCTAGAGATACACAGCATCACACCCACAGATATTATACACGTGCAGAACAATTAATAGAGTTTGAATGGGAAACAAATTGATTTCCAAGATACCCTCAACAGAGCAATTAACTCAAAGTCAACTACATTTAAAGGGAAAAATTCCATTCGATAAGAGGGGGATGAGAAAATCAAGGGGAAATCAATGAATTGACACCTATGAAGACATTGTATAAAGAAGGGACTTCCTCCTTCAGAAAGGGGGACTACTATTTGACAGGCATACGACAAGTACTCGACCATACCCTAGAGAGAATTCAGAGCAATTTGAGAGAAATTTATATACCATACACGTTCAATCAGAAAATATTTTTGCTTTCTTTTGGGTGGTGAACTGTATCATTATTCCTTGTCATTTTATAAGACATTGTTACACATACGATCAACCTTGGCCACCACCTACGTGGTAGTGGTCTCGAGGGTGTTAACTGAGATTTCTCGTCTCGAGCAAAATTTCCGTTAACACTTTCTAGCGCCGTCTGTGGGAAAAAACCTTACACCAAATTAACCAATTATTTGCATTTACATTTTCGTTGTTTTACAGGGACTATGAGGCTCCGCTCCTACCAAGGCCAACATAAAGTTTCAGAGCAACCTCCGGCGAGGCTAACACGAAAGGCTCCAAGAAAGGGAAGAAAGTCTGGATATGGTAGTCAAGCTCCAGTCCAAACAACCAATGCGCGGGCTTCTTGCCACCCTATAGTGAGCCGGGCCGCGCTCGACCAACAAGCGGCAGCCTTCGTAGAATCCATCCGCATCCGCCTGCTCGCTGAAGGCATCATAATCCAGCCAACCAACCTGAATAATCAAGGAGAGCCGAGAAGGCTCGGAGCTAGGCCACCTGCTTTCGATCACCTAGGACCTCCTCTTCCAGAGCCAGCTCGAGATAGGTCAGGGCCCCAACGTTCGATCCGGGATAGGCTGGGACCCATGCCCCCAGTTCCGGAAAGATCTTTACAATATCAACCCAGATGAGTTAAGTCTGCCGCAGATGCTTTTACCCTGAACCAACGAGAGCTATCTCATCAAACTACATCTAAGAGGACAGCCTGGGCGCTAGAGGAGGAAAGTAGACAAACTCCCTTAGTGGATCCTATCCAGGAGGATGACCAGATAGAAATTGCCAGTTCATCGGAAAGACTCGACAGTGAAGAATCTGAGGTTAACTCGAAGAGACTTGGGAACAAGCGACTGAGGGATCAGCTGGCAACGCTCCCTTCACTAGGAGGATCCGGGAAGCAGAGCTCCCCCTAAAATTCAAAATGCCAGCAGATAAGTTCTCCGGAACGGAAGATCCTCTAAGCCACCTAGAGAGCTTCGTTCAACAGATGGAGTTCCAGAACATTACCAGAGCAGCTATGTGCAGAATGTTTCCAACGACCCTAACCGACTACGTGAAAACCTGGTTCAGGAAACTGCCCGATGGCAGCGTGGATTCTTTCACGAAATTATCAACAGATTTTTGCTCGCAATTCCAAGGGGTCAAACCTCGTCTGAACGATCCCATACACCTCCAATATGTGATTCAGGAACGGAGTGAGACTCTTCGGTCGTCCGTGGAATGATTTCACAAGGAGGTCATACAAATGAGAGTTTTCACCGAAAAAGAAACCCTCCCCAACTTCAGGCGGAACCTATGGGCAGGAAAGCTTTTCCGTTCGTTTGCCAAGAGACCTCCCGAGACTTACCAGGAGGCCTACGACTAGGCTCTTGATCAGGTCGAGATCGACGAACAACTCAAGGTCAAGATGGAACACGACGACATGAGAACGGTAAAGCGTCTGAAGAAAGAAGTCCCTAAATTTGAGCCAGTACAGAAAACTCAGAATAAACCTCCCAACAGGTCGACCTATCGCATCCCTGCTCCTCTGCATAGGTAAGAAAGATATCCAGCAAAACGAACCCCTCCCCGGGCTTCGTCGCCTCCCAGGACCGTGGCTCCAGTAATGCAAGAGGAAAAAGGGTATGACTACTACATCCCTTTGAATGCTTCCAGGGAAACAGTCTACCTTGCTATATGAGATAAAGGGTTGCTCCAAAAGCCCGCTCCCATGAAGGCTTTAGCTGACAGGAGAAACTGGTACAAGTACTGCGACTTCCACGAAGACGTGGGCCATAACACCTAAGAGTGCTATAATTTGCGTAACCATATTAAAGCCCTAATAAAGGGAGGATGCTTGATTGAGTTCTTACAACATGTCAAAGATAACATTAGGACTGGAAGGGAGGTACAAGCTGAAATCTGTGAAGACACAGAAAAGAGGAAAGGGGAACAGGCTGACTTAATGCAACAGATCCAGGTGATACACACTATCAGCGGAGGTCCTACACTGGCTGGCGCTTCCAATAACTCCCGAAAAAACCACGCAAGAAAGATTCCCCGCATCGGAGAAAGCCGGGGGATCTTCGAAGTCAGCCAGAGCCCGACAGAGCCCTCCCAGTCAGTGCAGAATGTTTTCAGCGAAGCATATGTCTTCAACACTGTGCAACCACATGATGATCCCATGGTAATCACGATACAGATCGCCAACTATCTGGTCCATCGCGTGCTCGTGGATATAGGTAGCAGTGTAGATATCCTTTTCAAGGATACCCTGGAAAAATTAAACCTGAAGCAACTTTGTTACAACAGCTGTACCACTCGGCTTTACTGGTTCACTGGAGATTCGATCATACCAGTGGGGTCGATGATCCTCCCAGTAATCATCGGAATCACCCCTCTCCAACAGAATGTTATGAGCGACTTTGTTGTGGTGGACACCTCATTGGCCTACAACGCCATCCTAGGGAGACCTTTCCTGTCCTCCTTGAAGGGAGTCTTGTCCATATACCACAACGTCCTGAAATTCCCGGTTGGAACCAAAGTAGGAGAGGTACGCGGGGACCAGCAGGCAGCCAAGAAATGCTACGTAGTATCTGCCAATCCTACAGCCCTAGCGAAACAGTGTGTACATGTGACATTAATCCAGGAAGACATGGATACATCCCGGATAATCCAGGAGGAGAAGGAGCCCACGGAACATCCTAGGCATCCGGAGAGCGAACCTATTTTGCCTTATGAGGAAGAACGGAGTAAGAAATGGGCCAGTGGGCAGCCCGTAAATAAACTAGAAGAGATACCCATCAGAAATGACAATCCATCCAAGGTCGTCAAGGTCGGGGCCACCCTTGATCCAGAAGTAAGAAGAGGACTAATTGACCTTCTCAGGGAGTTCAGCGACATCTTCGCTTAGAACCATGATGAAATGACTGGAATCCTGGCATCATTGGCCGCCCACCGACTAGTGGTAGATCCAACAGTCAAGCCCGTCAAGCAGAAGAGGCGACACTTCAACGCTGATAAGAACGCTGCGGTGCAGGAAGAGATTGATAAATTGATCAAAGCAGGGTTGATCAGAGAAGTACGTTACCCCGAATGGATCTCCAATGTGGTCATGGTTACGAAGGTGAATGAGAAGTGGCGTATGTGTGTCGATTACACCGACCTCAACCGGGCTTGTCCGAAAGACAGTTTTCTTTTACCAAAGATCGACCAGCTGGTTGACTCTACGTCCGGAAATAAACTTTTGAGTTTTATGGACGCATTCTCAGGATACAACCAAATTAAAATGCACCCGGCTGACCAAGATAAAACCAGTTTCATTACTGGGCAGGGCTTATACTGCTACAAGGTGATACCGTTTGGTTTGAAGAATGCGGGGGCCACATACTAGCGGCTGGTTAACAAACTGTTCAAGCCCGAGATAGGAAGGACGGTGGAAGTATATATAGATGACATGATCACGAAATCCCCAAACGTAAAAGGACATCAGGAAGACCTTTGCAAAACCTTCCTCATACTGAGGGAAAACCAGATGCGTTTGAACCCCTCCAAATGTGCCTTTGGGGTAACGGCGGGGAAGTTTCTGGGCTTCATGGTTCATGAGAGAGGCATAGAAGCCAACCCAGAAAAAATCAAAGCTATCTTGGACCTGGAATCCCCAACCTCACTCAAGCAAGTACAGATTCTGACAGGACGGGTGGCGGCACTCAACAGGTTTATTTCTCGCTCCACCGATAAATGTCTCCTTTTCTTCAAAGCCATCAAACAAGGGAAAAACATGAAGTGGAGCCAGGAGAGCGAACGGGCTTTTCAAGCTTTGAAAGAATACCTAACAAGCCCCTCATTGTTAGTCAAGCCAGTTCTCGGAGATGAGTTGCAGATCTACCTGGCCGTATCAGAAACTGCAGTAAGCGGGGCTTTAGCCAAGGAGTGTAGCGACGGTTTTCAAAGACCCATATACTATGTGAGTCATGCTTTGACTAAATCAGAAAGGAATTACATTCTCCTGGAAAGGCTCGCTTATGCTCTGGTGATCTCAGCGAGGAAGCTCCGTCCCTATTTTCAAGCTCACACAATAGCAGTTGTGATGGACCAACCCCTTTGCCAATTCTTGCAAAGACCAGACGTGTCTGGAAGGCTAGTCTTATGGGCCCTAGAGCTCACTCAGTTTGACCTAAAGTATAAGCCCAGGACTACGATTAAGGTACAGGCTTTGGCCGACTTCGTGGCAGAATTTTCAGCGATCCCAGATCAAGATGATCCATCAGTATTAAATGAGATCCCTGAAAAGATATCCGAGGTCGACAATTGGCCAGAAGGCTGCAAGCCATAGACCCTCTTTAAAGATGGAGCGTCCGGGCAAGCCGGGGGATGAGCTGGCATAGTTTTAATAGATCCGGAAGGGACTGAATTCTGTCACTATTTCAGATTCGAGTTTAAAGCTACCAATAATGAAGCGGAGTATGAAGCCCTCCTAGCCGGGATGAAGGTAGCCATTGAACTAAAGGCCGATTACCTACAAATCAAGAGCGATTCATTGCTTGTTGTAAACCAGGTGACTGGGGTCTACCAGGCAAAGGGAGATAATATGGCTGCCTACCTAAAGCTAGCTCAGCTGCTAAAAAGTAAATTTAAGGGGCTCAAGATCGATCATGTGCCTCGATACCAAAACCATCGCGCAGATGTTCTGGCTAAAATAGCGGCGAACAGAGGCCAATCCCTACCACGGGGATTTCCCCTCCAAGTGATCACCCAACCAAGCATGGCCACACATGGAGAAATTTGATCCCTGGATCGCCTGCCTTGTTAGATGGACCCAATTGTCCACTACCTCCTTGAAGGAGAGCTTCCCGAAGGGCCCGACCAAGCCCGAAGAATTAAGAGACTCTCAGTCCGATACTGTATGGTGGATGGGTACCTCTACAGGAGGGGCAGATCCCTCCATTTACTTAGGTGCTTGCATCCCGATGATGCTAAGTGTGCATTGAGAGAGGTCCACTCTGGGGACTGTGGGAACCACATAGGTGGGGAAGCTCTAGCTTATCAGGTGCTTCGTATCGGGTACTATTGGCCGACCATCCACCTAGACGCAAAGAGTTTTGTGAAATCTTGCGAGCCTTGTCAAAGAACTTCAAACTTGAACCACCAGCCACCCGAGCGACTGTCGTCCCTCAGTTTACCTTACCCCTTTGCCATGTAGGGAATCGACCTAATTGGGCCACTCCCTACCGCTTCTGGACAGATGAAACATGCTATCGTGGCTATCGACTACTTCACAAGATGGGTCGAGGCAGGGCCTCTTTCTCGAATATCAGAAAAGAATACAACCAAGTTCATCAAGACTAATGTGGTATGCAGATTTGGGACCTCTCTCATCATTATAGCTGACCTAGGGAAGCAATTCGACAACGCCTGGTTCAAAGACTTCTGCAAGGGATTGGGGATCGACCTTAGGCTCTCTTCAGTGGCTCATCCCCAGACTAACGGGCTGGTAGAATCCACCAACAAGACTATCAAGAAACTTCTGAAGAAGAAGCTACAGCAGAAGAAGGGTAAATGGGCCGAAGAGCTGCCAGAAGTCCTCTGGGCATACCGGACTACAAAGAGAACAGCTACCGGGAAGATACATTACTCCCTGGCTTTCGGGGTTGAAGCAGTCCTCCCCATCGAGCATAAATTGACCTCATTCAGGGTACATCACTTTGAGCCCGAAAGTAACGAAGTCAAGCTCTGGGCTAATCTAGACCTCTTAGAAGAAAAACAAGACCGGGTAGCAGAGAAAGTAGCGATCTACCAGAGCAAGATCGCTAGATACTTCAACCAAAAGGTCAGAGCCCGGGAATTCAAAGAAGGGGATCTGGTACTTAGAAAAGTGACCCTGAACACTCGGAAAAGGTCGGATGGAGTCTTAAGTCCCAATTGGGAAGGGCCATATTTGATAAAGCTAGTTGTTCACAATGGAGCTTATAAACTCGAAGACATGGACGGACGATCCATCGACCACACTTGGAATGCAGATCATTTGAGGAAATTCTACCCCTGAAGGGAATTCTCAAGCAGACTACCCCTATTTAGTTTTCATTACAGACCCTACCAAAGATGTACTACATCTCGATCATCAATAAAGTCATCTTCCTTTTCTCTTCCATCTTTGTCTCCAATGTTCAACATTAGTGACTATACCCTTGTGTGGGAAACTCAACATAAACACTTTGAGGACAGGAAATAGCTCAATAGCCCTCCTGATTCCTTGGTCGGGCTACCACCCCCAAGAAGGGTCAAAATGTAAGAGCATAGTTGCCCTCCAGATCTCTAGACCAGGAAATAGCTAAATAGCCCTCCTGATTTCTTGGTCGGGCTACCACCCCCAAGAAGGGTCTGAGTGTAAGAGCATAGTTGCCCTCCAGATCTCGAGACCATGAAATAGCTAAATAGCCCTACTGATACCTTGGTCGGGCTACCACCCCCACGAAGGGTCTGAGTGTAAGAGCATAGTTGCCCTCCAGATTTCGAGACCAGGAAATAGCTCAATAGCCCTCCTGATGCCTTGGTCGGGCTACCACCCCCAAGAAGGGTCTGAGTGTAAGAGCATAGTTGCCCTCCAGATCTCGAGACCAGGAAATAGCTCAGTAGCCCTCCTGATGCCTTGGTCGGGCTACCACCTCAAGAAGGGTCTGAGTGTAAGAGCATAGTTGCCCTCCAGATCTCGAAGACCAAGAAATAGCTAAATAGCCCTCATGATGCCTTGGTCGGGCTATCGCCCAAAAAAAAAAATTAACAAATAAACAAATAAATAAAATGTTTGTTTTCGTTTGCAGGATCAAAATCATCATAATTCCCTACACGAGTCTTAATTGTTACTACAGATGCCACTCTGGTTCCTATTCAAGAACAGAAATGAAACAAGAGTTCTCAAAAGCGATTCAATTTCTCATTAAGGATAAGGGGAGCCTATCCCTCGATAAGGCTACATCCACCAAACGGGGAGCCCAACCCCCGGGCTCGGGCTATAAAAAAGAAAAAAAAAGATAAAGCTAAAAAGAGCAGAACGGGGTGCCCACCCCCTTTTTCCGGGTAATCAAAAACAAGTCATGATGAACTACTTCAAGCTTTGGGACTCTCTTGGCTCTCCTCCGCTGGCCCTCCTTTTTCTTGCTGATCTTCGCCATCAACCCCGTCTACAGATAGCTGTCCATCTTGGTTATCCTCACCGACCGCTCCTCCATTTAGAGGCTTCATCGGTTGATCAGCAGGATCTTCCTCCAAGACCTCATTAATCACGTCCATAACCTCAAGCGGGATAGCCGCATCAAGAAGGGCAGCCATGGACCCCGTCTGGCTCCTGTCGACCTCCATCTCTGTTAAAGGAGGATCCTCAGACGGGCTCCTAACCTCTTCACCAGCTCCCGACTGGTCCTCCTCGGATCAAGAGGACAACACTTTACTGGAAGACTCCCCGGGACCTGAGGTAGTAAAGGTAGGAAGAGGGAGGGACTGGAGAATCTATCTGGGCGGGCTGTTTCCCAGCTCCTGCTTGGCTCGAAGGAACCACCTCGTCGCCTTCAGGGCGAGATAGCTCGGCAGCCTTGAGCATTATTTCCTGTCTATCCCAGCCGGCAATAGATGACAATTATTTCCTGTCTATCCCAGCCGGCAATAGATGACAAATCAAAGGGAGGAGGAAGAGCTTCCACGGCCTGAAAGGAATCATAGAAATATCCGTCGCTGAAGGAGGTCTCGGCGTCAGCTTGCAGCTTGGTCACCTGAGTAATCAGAGACTGATTCTCGAGGTCCAACTTTTTAGCCTCAGATCTCCAGGAATCCCGCTGTCTAGTCCGCCAGAGAGATTGAAGACGCTCCTGATCATAAGATTGCTTCATCCTCTCATGATCGCAGCGAAGCTCAGCCATCTCGACTTCGACCTTTCCCTGGTTGGAAGTCATCTCTTCCACTGAAGACTGAGCCTGCTTGAGCAATTCCCTGGTTTTCTCAGCTTCGGCTTCGGATTTTACAGCCCGGTCCCGGAGGAGGGCTTCCTACTGGCCCATCGCAACATTAAACTTGAAGGCGTACAAAATACAGAACCAGAGTTAGAAACTGAACGAATTAACAACAAGAGTAGCATGAAGGAAATACAATTACCTCAGCTAAAATAGCAGACCCCTTGGTAATAAGGACGTCCACAGGCATGGAAGCCATCTTGGAGATCCCACCGCCCGGACAAGATTCTATGAATTGTTCCAGGACTTCATCCCGCTCTGCCGAGCTCGACTGAGGCAGGGAGCGACTGGAAGGAACCCTCGCGACACCTTTCCTAGAAACCTCTGAAGCTTTGGTTGTTGGAAGCTCAGCGGAATCAGGAGGTTGAGTCGAGGGGGTAGCAACTTTAGCGACCATAGCCGAAGGGACAGAAGCAGCCAGACCAACCACCTGGGGAGCTTTACCCAAAGCCCGAAAAGCCCGCGAAGCAAGAGTGGCCATCTTGGACCCAGCCGGAGAGATAGATGAAGCAAGAGCAGGTTCGACCTCAGTGGACGGAAGAGAAACTCTACCTTGAGGAGAGCGTGAGGCGTGGCGGGAGGCTGGTTCAACGACAAAAACTGTGAATAAGCAGATTAAAAAGGAAAATGTTAGAACCAAGCTGAGTAATAAGGCAAAGCAACTCAATGACACTTACGAGGAGTAGCGTCTAAGATCCGCAAGTATTTGTTCACCCTACGAGGATCAAAGGCTTCAGCAGTAGGGAACTTCAGGTTCAAATAATTTTGGGCTAAAATAGCCTTCAAGATGGCTTCGGACTCAGAAGGCAGGGAGTCCCAGTCCTATGAGGGTTTGTCACTGAAAGCCGTGGGAACCTCGAATTCATGCCTTCCAATGAAAATCGAGCTCCCCCAATCATCCCCCACAAGGATCCATTCTTCTTTCCAAGCGGGGTCCTTCTTTGAAGCACCAGGAATAATGAAGTTGAGCTTGTTCTTGGCCTTGGCATAGAACTGGCGTCGATGAGCGCCAGACAGGCTCCCAATCTGGAAGAGATAGGTCAGCTCCTATGCACCCTGCTCCCTCGTCACCTTACTCAACTGACTTTGTTCCCTCCATAGTACAAGGAAACCAATAAGATGCCTCCAGAAGCCAGGAGTCAACTGGAGGGGAGCGAGCTGGATGGCGTTAAGAGCCCGCTGAAGAGTCGGATGAAGGAAAAGCCTGACCTCGTTCTCGAGAGCTGCCACATGAATCGGAAGCATGCCTTTAGGGCGGTTAAAGAACTCATAATTTTTGGGAGGCACCGAGATGGATACGCTATCGGGGATGCCAAACTTCGACCTCAAGCGGTCAATCGAGACCGGGCCAACGATGGAATCAGGGACAACCCGAAAATCATAAGGAGGGAGCCTCTCTAAAAGGGGACCAGGAGCCGAGACCCGATGTTCTCCCGCGGCGTCACCGCCCACTTCTTTATCGGAATCTTCGTCGACGATATCCAAAGGATGGTCAGGACGGTTGGAGAACCCAGTCCCAATGGATACATTCCTACTTGACGGCCGACGTTGCGGGGTGGGCGGGGAATCATCGCCGTCAGAACTTCTCCTAACCTGTTTCCCCAGAGTAAGAATGACGACCTCCTCGCCGTCAACTATGGAGTCAACTGAATCGTGACTGGTTTTCGACATAGTAAAAGCCAATAAGGATGAAGAATGAAGAAAAAGGCATGCATGGAGGAAAGGCTATGAGAGGAAATATTTCTTAGCAAAAATTTTAGTTCGAGAGATGTGAGGAAGACGAGGAGAAAAATAGATATATATATATATATATATATATAGGCAGAAGGGCAACAGCACGAGCTATCGAGATCCTCGTTTGGTAACGGTAAAGAATCTCGGGGACTACTGTAACGTAACCGGATTAACTCAGAAGTAGGCTAATCATCTCACGCCACATCACTTACGCAGTTAAGATGGAGATCTCTCAAGATTCTGGTAACGGCAAAAAATCTCGGGGACTGCCGTAACGCAATAAGATTAATTCGGAGATAAATTAGTCGAATCGCATCACGTCACTCTAATGAGGAGATTTCCCCAATATTTAGGTAATGGTAAAAAGGGGAAGATTTCCCAAATAAAGTAAAAATCTGACCCCAACCCCAAGCTCGACGTCTGGTGTTCAAGTCAGAGGGACTTCTGTTAATAGCCAAAATTGGCTAAAGACAAAAGGAAAATTTTCCCAGACTTGGCTCCATATCCGAGAGTTTCCACCAGGAGACCATTCTATCCAGAGCCGAGCTACGATACCACCCCGCAGGAACAAGGACAGGCTACGAAACATCCGGGATAGAGCCCGGAACGATCAGATCTAGCCCGCGTCACCAAAACTAGAAATTTTCCGAAGTCCAGGTCACCTCGCAATTGCTCCAGAGACTCACCTATACCTCGCTGACACAAGAGAATGTCCCTGGAAGCAGCACCTAGCTTCGAAAGGTCAGGGGAAGCCGCACCTAGCTTCAAAAAGGTCAAGGGAAGCCAAATCTGGCTCCTAGCTGGATAAAACTTCTCAGATATCGAGGTCGGAACACTGATCGACCTCACTAGTTGATGCACCACACCATGATACATTCAGCGATCCCCATGGGAATCATGCCAGACCTAGAGATACACAGCATCACACCCACAGATATTATACACGTGCAGAACAATTAATAGAGTTTGAATGGGAAACAAATTGATTTCCAAGATACCCTCAACGGAGCAATTAACTCAAAGTCAACTACATTTAAAGGGAAAAATTCCGTCCGATAAGAGGGGGATGAGAAAATCAAGGGGAAATCAATGAGTTGACACCTATGAAGACATTGTATAAAGAAGGGACTTCCTCCTTCAGAAAGGGGGACTACTATTCGACAGGCATACGACAAGTACTCGACCATACCCTAGAGAGAATTCAGAGCAATTTGAGAGAAATTTTTATACCATACACGTTCAATAAGAAAATATTTTTGCTTTCTTTTGGGTGGTGAATTGTATCATTATTCCTTGTCATTTTATAAGACATTGTTACACATACGATCAATCTTGGCCACCACCTACGTGGTAGTGGTCTCGAGGGTGTTAACTGAGATTTCTCGTCTCGAGCAAAATTTTCGTTAACATTCTTGTTTATTAAACATTTTCGTGCATCATGTTTAATTTTATGTCGAACATTCGCACATGTTTTGAATGTTTGATTGAATGAATTTTTAATTTATATTTTTTTCAGCCATGTCATCTGCACCGTTACAAATCCTTGCCAATGACAAATTAATTAGTGATAACTACACTAAATGGAAACATAACATAAATGCAATCTCTTTCACCAAGGACCTAAAGTTTGTGCTTATGGAGGAATGTCCTCCAACTCTTAATGCCAATGCTGCACGAACTGTTCGTGAGGCATATCAAAAATGGGTTTCATCAGATGAGAAAGCTGGAACATATCTGTTAGCCAGTATGACAGACATGCTTGTCACTAAGCACGAAGCAATGTGTACTGCATTTGAAATAATGGAGTCATTGCAGGCTGTGTTCCGGCAGCCCTCTGAGCAAAAGCGGCACGAAGTTGTTCTTTCCGTAATGCTTGCTCGGATGAAAGAGGGTGCATCTATTTGGGAACATGTTCTGAATATGATGTCCTATTTCAACACTGTAGAGATCAATGGCGAGGCCATTGATGAACCCAGTCAGGTGAGCATCATACTGACGACTCTTTTGAAGAGTTTCGATCAGTTCAAGAGTAACTATGAGATGAACAAGCTAAAGTTCAGTCTCACTCAATTGCTCAATGAGCTCACTACTTTTGAGTACTCGACTAAGGACAGCAAAAGTTAGACCGGTGAGGCAAATGTTTTTGAACCATCTTCTTCTAGAAATAAAAAGAGGAAAAGGTCTGATGGGAAGGCAAAGGGTAAGCTCAAGCCCAAGAAAGCCCAAGGCAAGAAGAAGGGCGCCTCTACCGACCAAGGCAAAGGAAAATGTTTCCATTGTTACAAGGTTGGACACTGGAAGTGGAACTGCCCTCAATATCAAGAGGAGGTTGCCAAGAAGAAGAAAACGAAAGGTAAATATGATTTACTTGTTCTAGAGTCGTGTTTAGTGGAAGATGATTCTTTACCCTGGATAATTGATTCGGGGGCCACTAACCATGTTTGTTCTTCTATGTAGTGGACTGATTCCTAGACACATCTTGCGGAGGGAGCCTTCTCTATACGTGTTCAGTCATGGGATGTCGTGTCAGCCCGAGCAGTGGGTGTAGTTAGACTACATTTTGGAAGTTGTTTCATTATTTTGAATAATATATTTTTAATTCCTGGATTTACTCGAAATTTGATTTCAGTTTAAAAATTGTTGGAATAATTATATTCTGCTTCTTTTAATAATATGTCTGCTATTATTGCAAAGAATGGTTTGAATATATGTTCAGGATTAAACGAAAACAACTTGTATGTTTTAAGACCATTAATACATATTACACTGCTCAACGTTAAAATGTTTAAAGTTGAAAAACCAAAAACAAAACAACAAAAGATTTCTCCAAAAAAAATGAAACGTATATGTGGCATTTAAGACTTGGGCACATTAACCTTGACATGATAGATACACTAGTTAAGAGCATACCTTTAAGTGAGTTAAAGGTTGGCACCTTACCTATCTGGGAATCATGTTTAGAAGGTAAAATGACCAAGAGACCTTTTATTGGAAAATGGCTTAGAGCTAAAGAACCACTAGAGCTTATACATTCAGACGTATATGGACCGATGAATGTTAAAGCAAGAGGTGCTTATAAGTATTATATCACCTTTATAGATGACTACTCGAGATATGAATATGTCTACCTAATGCAACAGAAGTCGGATACTTTTAAAAAATTCAAAGAATTCCGAGCTGAAGTTCAGAACCAGTTAGGAAAGACTATCAAATCTCTACGATCGGATCATGGAGGTGAGTACCTTGACCAGAGTTTGAAGACTTTATGGTCGAGTATGGGATAGTGTCCCAACTCACAGCTCCTAGTACACTACAACATAATGGTGTCGCGGAGAGGAGAAATAGAACCCTAATGGAAATGGTGAGATCTATGATTAGTTTCTAATCATTACCAAATTCCTTTTGGGAATATGCGTTACGAACTGCGGCGTACATTTTGAATGTAGTGCCATCCAAATATTTTCCTAATACTCCCTTAGAGTTGTGGAATGGTCTTAAAGCTAGTTTGTGATATTTCGGCATATGGGGGCATCCAGCACATGTGCTGAAGAACATAAGTGGAAAGTTGGACCTCAAGTCTATGGTCTGCTTGTTTGTAGGATATTCCGAGGAGACCAGAGGTGGATACTTCTGTAGTCCTGAAGAGAACAAAGAGTTTGTATTGACAAATGCAACGTTTATTGAGGATAGCTATGTTAGTGATCATAAACCTCAGAGTAAGATTGTATTGAATGAAATGGAGCCTGGTACAACTAGTGCTCAATCAACAAGAGTTGTTGATCCATTGACATCTGATAGTCAGATGATTCCTAGTCGGGATACACTACCACCTAGACGTAGTGGGAGGGTTGTGAGACAACCTGAACGCTATTTGGATATAGGTGAGGGACGAGATGTCATCTCTACTGATAGTGTGGATGATCTATTGACATTTAAGAATGCAATGGAAGATCTTCACAAAGAGGAGTGGCTTAAAGCCATGAATCTTGAGACGGAGTCCATGTACCCTAACTGAGTCTGGGAACTTGTAGATTTACATGATGGATTAAAACCTATATGGTGTAAGTGGATCTACAAGAGAAAGAGAGGAGTAGACGGGAATGTAGAGACCTTCAAGGCAGAGCTAGTGGCCAAGGGTTATATTTGGAACGAGGGGGTCGATTATGAAGAGACCTTCTCGCCAGTAGCCATGTTTAAGTCAATAAGGATTCTCTTATCCATTGCTGCCTATTTTGATTATGAAATTTGGCAAATGGATGTCAAAACTTCATTCTTGAATGGAAATCTTGATGAAAGCATCTACATGATGCAACTGTTAGGATTATGCTCAATGGCAAGAGTGTAATATTGAAATTGACAATCTTCTCATATTAATAAAGTGAATTCTGATTCTTACAATTACTTATAGCATTTATTATTATAATTGTCAAGGTAAATAATCATAAGGTCAAAAGACTATGAGACGTGAAGAATTGTTCATACATTCGGATATGTATGAGGTAGACACAATTCTTTAGTTAGTCTTGAATAACGTTCATAACTTAAGTTAAAGGTTGGGCATCTCTATCTTGTCAAAGTTGTAGAATTCTTTTACTAGCATTTGAGTGGGATCAAATGAATATGATGAGTCTAAAATCATTGAAAGGTTTTCGAGTAAAAGAATCTAGTGTACTAGGTGCATTGAACTGGATCACAATGAAATACTTTATCTAGAACCGTCACTAGATATAAGTCTTTTCATTAAAGAGGACAATTAGAGAGTCTATCTTAATCATGAGATAAATGATGGACTTATGGTTGCAAGTGTTATCATTAGAGCTATCAATGAGTACGATTATATAGCATAGTCTATCCTCGATAGTTTGGTGGTATACATTTGTTAATCGATAGAGGACTTCATTTATAGATATGGACATCGTGGCTCCATTTATTAAATGAGAGTATAATATCATCATATGGATGTTTTGAGGTATTGGATATTAAATCTCAACGTTGAGTTTTCAATAATGATTATTGAAAACATGGCTTCTGGACAAGTCAAAGTATCCAAGTTCGAAATGTGGTCATATGAGGAAATATGGTAACTTGGAGAGCTATAGGCGGTCTATGAGCTCTTGGCGATTACTGATATTATTCACGAGGATACACCATCTCCTATAAGATTGTCTAGGGTATGAATGAGAAACATCTCCTTATTCTATCTTAATTTAAGAGTTCAATTTTAGCTCTTTAGTGGAATGAGTTAAAATTAATAGATTGGACCTAAGTGAATCATTTGTTGATTGTGATTAGGTTGTGTCTATTGAAGCTTAAATTTAGATAGCCCGCCAAGATCCCCAATCCACACGTATTTGCATGGATCACTTGATATATTCTACCGGCCCGATTTAAGGGTCCATCTAGAATTGTTTTTAATATATCAAGAATATAATGTGTCTATTATTTAATTAATGGGCTGCACTATTATATTAATATATTAAAAGGAGACATGTGGGCCTGTTTCTTTTAGTAAGAATGGGTCTGGTTCACATGTGGGCTTTTATTTAAAGTCCAATGGATTAAATGAAATAAGAAAATAATATATGGCCCATTTATATAAGTGGGGCGGCAAGGTGTATATATTAACCTAATATATTATTTTGTTTCATTGTTTTAATTAAATAAGAATTAGTTAATTTATTAATTAATTGTTTAATTAAGAAACAAATCTTTTTCTGATCAGGAAATATAATTCCTAAAGTTATACTATTGGTAGTAGTATATTAAAAGTAAAAGACTTGTTTGATAAGAAAATAAATAATTAATTTTATTTATTTAATCAAATAAGAAGTCTTTTTATTTAGTCAATAAAAGAATAAAAATATCTATGAGTTGGATTAGGTTTTGAAGTCTAAAGGTTGATGGAAATTAGGGTGCAACACAAACTCTTTTTGGTATGTGATTTGCGGCAACCCTAGTCCATTTAGAGGAAGATTTCGGCAATCCTAAATAGAAGAGGAAGCAAAATTTCGGCCACCTATATAATACCACATATAGAATTCGGCCAAAATAGTTGATTGAATGATTCAATTTTTCTTCTTCTTCTCAATTCATAGAAAATGATAATTTTTATTCTACTAAACATAAAAGAGAGAAGAGATTATTCTTTGATAGTACACTGATTGCTTGTTCATCAATAAGCTTGTGTGTACAACATCGAATTAGGTTCACGCGAGTTTCGATCATTAGATTGAGAACTCAAAAGTGACCGGAATAATTTTTATCTTCTTTTGATTGTTTTGTGACTAACAAAAGAAAAAGAAAACTTTGTTCATCCATTCTCAGGTTTGCAATTCAAAGAAAAAGGGAGATCACGCTCCTAGGTGATTCACGTACGTGTTCGGATTGGAAGATCTCGCGGTACTGTTCACGATCACTGTTCACGCGGGTACTGTTCATGATCACTGTTCACGCGGATACTGTTCACGATCATTGTTCATGTGGGTACTGTTCACAATCACTGTTCACGCGGGTACTGTTCACGGGCATCGGAAAAGATTTTGCGGATTACCAATCGACGTAAGTCATTCGGATCACGCGTCAAGAGGTATTTAACTCTAACCGTATATATTTGAGTTTAATTAATTAAAAGGTTAAGGTTCAACTTTGAGAAAAATTTTAAAACCATACGAAATCTATTTTTCGTTTCTTCCACTGCGTTTTATATCGATTTTTCCCTACAGCAACCAGAGGGATTCGTGTCTCCAGATCAAGAGCAAAAAGTTTTCAAGTTACAAAGGTCCATTTATGGACTTATGCAAGCATCTAGATCTTGGAACATAAGGTTTGATGATGTGATCAAAACCTATGGTGTAAGTTCCTCATATTTTGATTGGCTTATTTCGTTGACAAACCACATTGGGGATTATTCATTGTAAGGGTATTTTAGGCCTCTTGAGTGTGATCAAGCTTCAAGGACATCATCTCTCTCAAAGAGCACTTCAAAGGTATCTCACTAGTTTAACTTTCTTTGAAGAGATCTAGTTGCACACACTCACTCGCATGCATTATGTTCCTATCTTCATGTAATTGAATGATGTATTGTATGCCTCTTTTCATACTCCACACTTGCATATTTTGCACATCTCTTAGTGTGTTGAGTTTGCCCAGAAAAGAGAATTTCTTCTCTTAGCGCGGCCTAGACCGCTTGGCAAGACATGCTTGCACCGCGGCATACAGAGCGGTATGCCTCAGCAAGGTCATGCTCCATGTACCGCTTCCTGTACACTTGCACGCAAAGCGACCCAAGTCGCGGTGTTGTCCAGTAGGCCTCTGTTGCCTATACCGTGGCCTGTGCATATGCATGCACAGAGCCCTGCACCGCGTTGTTGTCCAGACGGTGCACTGCTGTGTGTACCGCGGTCTGGACACTTGCCTGCGACGCGGTCCATCTAGCGGTATTGACGGGATTTTGTGCCCTAAGTTCAAAACGACGCTGTTTCAACTAGGGCTCCCTTATATATGCTCTATCTTCTTCCTTGCTCGTTTTTTATGAGTTTAAGAAGCCATTTTTGATAGGCCAAGCTTCCCTTAGAGAGAGAAACTCCCAAGAACTCATCTTTACTCAACCAAACACAAATCCATGTGCATTTAACCTCTTCAAGCATTATCTCATCATGGATTCTTCTTGCTTTCATTGACTAGGTAACTTGAACATGCCCTAAATCTCTTTGTATTTATTTATGTTCTTGTTTGCCTAGGGTTAGCTCTTTTATGTGATTTTATTGCATATCTTTATGTTTATTGGCATTTATAACATGATTGAGTTGTTGTGTGTTGGTTGAGAGCCTTGTTCATTAATAGCTAGCATTTAGGACGATTTTACCCTTCTAGCTAAATCTTCATGCATTTGCATTTAGATATTGATATCTAGGATTTACATTTATTGACATCTTTAAATCCTTAGATAAGCATTTGTTGTTGCCTAGCATTAATTGCATACTTGAATATCTTTTACATATTCACTTAGGTTGTTTAGCCTCTTCATTGATTGTTAAGCTTTGTGACTAAGTGGGTTAGTGCACAAGCTTGTGGTCAAGAATCACTATTAAAGGCCCGTTGGGTAGAGTGAAAGGGTTAGTGACCAAGTAGGTGTGACTTGAGGTCAACCTAGGTTGTAAACTTTCGTTCAAATAGTGGATTTGAGGACCGTTTGTGGCTAGAAGGATAGCCCGTGAGTTTTGCCCAGTTGGAGGGTTTCTCACGTAAATCAATCCTTGTGTTTTTATTGTTTTCCGCATATTTATATTGGATTGATTGATTGTTAATATGGAGTAGGATTATTAAAATTGATTAAGTCGAAAAGTTGGTAATAAATCAACTAAAACCTATTCACCCCCCTCTAGGTTGTATTAGACACACTTTGTGTATTTTCATATGGCTTCGAGCAAAATGTTGATGAGCCTTGTGTCTACAAGCGCATCGTTGACAAGAAAGTAGTTTACTTAGTCTTATACGTAAATGATATGCTACTCATTGGGAATGATGTAGGGGTATTATCGAAAGTAAAGGGCTGGCTATTTGGGAGAGGCAAGTTATGTTCTAGGGATTCAACTTACAAGGGATCGTAAGAAAAAACTCATAGCATTGTCTCAGGCATCGTATATCGACAAGATTCTTGTGCGTTTTTTGATGCAAAACTCCAAGAAAGGTAATTTAACTTCCAGGCATGGAGTTCACTTGTCTAAGGAACAGTGTCCTAAGACACCTCAAGAAGTTGAGGATATGAGACGTTTTCCTTATGCGTCAGTAGTAGGTAGTCTCATGTATGCTATGTTATGCACGAGACCAGGCATCTGCTATATAGTGGGAGTAGCCAGCAGATACCAATCCAACCCAGGATTGGATCATTGAGTTGCTGTCAAGTCTCAAGTATCTCCGGAGAACTAGAAACTATATGCTAGTGTTTTCTTGACAGGATTTGATCTCGTTAGGATACACAGATTCTGATTTTTAGTTAGACAGGGATTCTAGAAAATCCATGTCTGGATCAGTATTCACCCTTGGTGGTGGAGCCATTGTGTGGAGGGGTATTAAGCAATCTTGTTGTTAACATAGTTTTCTAGCAAGGGTCCAAAGGAGAATTTTCCAACAAGAATCTATCTAGGAAGAATCATCCTGATATCCCAGGTAACCAGTGAGATCGGTGCCACTACCTAGATGGAGCTGATACTTGATAAGGTCAGGACCTTGACTACCTATCTATCTAGATAGAACATCAGCTCTGCGAGCTAACGAAGGCATGTACCTCGCCCTACTGAAGCTTCTAATACCAACTTAAGACCGGTACGATGATAACTTGCACGCCCAGCACCCCGTAAGCACCTCGACATCAATCAATTCACCTGGTACCTCGATACCCGCCTTGGTACTACCTTGACTTTCACCTGGTACCTAGTACCTTGATATATATTCGGAGCCCCTCCAAGGCAGATACCTTACCTGTCAAGTAATACAAAGATGATCGTGAAGACACAAGCACCACTCCATCAAGAAGTAGAACAATCTCCATCAGACTGGTATACCAGCATCTCGTTCTATCAAAAATTCAGAATCAGAGTTTCCCTCCAAGCTCCAAGAAGAAGGAAAGCTGACTCCATCACCAAAATAAAGCGCCATTAATGAGACCTAATGGCCAACCAAATCAGAACTTGAATTCGACAGTGATTAACAAGATCAAATCCAGCGCCTTCAGCCCCACACAATGCCTTTTAATGCTTAAAATATGACTCTCAATAATCCTCATTAATACGACCAGATTTTGAGGGGATTCTTGGGAGAACCATATACACAGTTTTGAAGGGTAAAGAGGGGAGAGATTTTTCGAGTATTCTCTATCGCCAAAAAGAGAGAGATTAATTTCTAGAGAATTTCTGGAGAATTTCCTTTGAAATTCTCCGAAGCCAGTGATAGTCGATTGACGATCATTGGAAGGACATATCCATTTATCAACATAAATGCTTTCTCCACCACCACCATGTGTAAAAGAGTGAGAAACAAGAGAAGAGTGTATGCGTTATAACTTTGTTATAGTGTTATTTTATAAAACAGTGTGCTTCTATATCTCCCGGTCCCTTTTGTTTCTTTTCCATCATTTTATTTCTTGCCTTCGATTATAGAAAGGGACCTCGGTACCGAAGGTACCTACCCCGCTACTGCTACCTACAGTGGGTGAGGGTGATAACCAAAATTTCACTCCCTGAGGAAGTCCCCCCTGACTTGAACACCGGTATCTGGTCGCGGTTGGAGTCAGGATGGATAGCACTTGGAGAATTTTTTGCAACCGTCTTGTAGGAGGGAATCTTCTCTTTGCACGCTGATTTAAATGAGTCTTCCACATGGCTGACCAGGGTAGGCCAAATTCAAAAAAGGAAATTTTTTGGGGTGCACGTTTCTCGAAACGGTTCCCTCCATGTCGCCGATTATCCCGTGACATTGATTACCTTCTCTGCCCGTTACAAGTAACTATCTCTATATAAACCCTGCTTCTTCACATTGTGCTCACTTCAACAACCTTTCTCGAATGAGAGCCTTAAGAAAAAACCTGGCTTCTTCTCCTAGTCACTCTTCAAACTTCCTTTTTTTCAAAAAACCAAACTCTGAGCCTGTCATCATGTCTTCACCTGATGGCGACAGTATCGAACAATTGTTTGATGGTGATACGGTGCCTAGCGGGAGCCTCGACCTAGAAAAAGGGCACGCATCGATAGCGACAACGAGGATGACGTTCCCTTTCAACGTCGGTGTTCTAACCGGAATGTTGTAATCGGGACGAGCTTTTCAAACAATCCCGATGCTCCAGTTGATGTCGACCGGGAGTCAAGTGGAGAAACAGGAGCCGTTGGGGTTGGTGGAGAAACAGGAGCCGTTAGGGTTGGTGGAGAAACAAGAGCCGTTGGGGTTGGTGGAGAGAGGGCCGGCAAGGTCAAGGACTCCATGGGGAGGATGCTCGCTCTTCGTTATGAGTACAGATGTATCCTTGATTCAACCATTACTTTGAAAACCATCAAGCGCTTGCAGAGGGATTTCAAGGTCCCTAAAGATATCACGATCACTATACCTTATAAGGGTATGATGTATATACCCCTAATCCTGGCTAGCTGCCAATTCATACGGCAGCTTTTGATAGCTGAGTCAGGCTACCTCTCCACCCTACCTTGCGTAGGGTGTTGTATGCTCTGCAACTTGCCCCTCTTCAGCTAACGCCAAGGTTATGGAGGCACCTGGTGGGGTTCTTGGCACTATGGAGAGAGCAGTGTGATAGAGATAACATTGATCGAAAGCAGGGGCCAGGCAAGCTTGGGTACATGTTCCGGATTGCTGCCAACGCCCCGGGTTCAAATGGGCAATTTTATGCTCGCGCCAAGAATAACCTGCAGTTTGTGGTGCTAGGGGCCACGAAGAAAGACACTTCCTGGAAGGAGGAGTGGGTCATCATTAGAGGTGAGTGGGGTAATTCAGTCCACATTGGAGAACTTAGTTAAAGGTTTCTACTTGCTTTAGCGGGAAACCCGCGTTGGAGAAGAGTAAACTCTTTGCTGAATCAGAAAAAATCTTGAAGGCCATCGTGGCTCGAAATTATGTTAATCTACAGTATCCTACCTCGGATGCTTTCTATGCGGGGAGGGTAGAATACTACCTCCGAGTCTCCAGTGCATAACCAGGTAAACACGATTCCGACTTTCCTTTCGTTGTATTGCTTTATTGATTCTGTAGATATTGACTCTAGCTATCCTTGCAGTTTCAGCAATATCCCCATTGGTTCCTGAGGTGGAGCTCAACCAAGCTTGTGGTACCATTGATTCTCCTCCAACTTCCCTTGTCAAGCATCCAGCTAGTTCTGATCTTGATGCAGGGGTTGGCATATCTGCTGGATCTGGTAAGACCCCGGTCGGGGTATCTGGATCACCGGCTCCCCCTTCTTTTATCTCAGATAGATCACTGGAGGCTTTTACAGCTAGAGTGGGAAGGCACCGAGGTACTCCTCGTCGGGTGTAGGATACGTCACCCATCAAGCCAGTTAATGTTGCAGTTGCTATTGATACTGACGCTTCAACCCCCTCTGCCTCCTCCGTTGTGGCAACCAATCGCTCTAACCCGGTCGAGAAGAGTTCTGATCCTACTGTGGCTAGTAGGGGACCACGGGATAGGCCGTGATTGAGGTTGAAGGATAGCAGCCAGGATGAAGTCTTGGCCCACTTTGTTGCTTCCTGCCTAGGCGGGAGCTTGGATGTTATGACGGCCATGCCTACTGAATTTCTAATTAGAAGGGGATCTGCTCTTCTAGCTGAGGTAAGCTGTCTCATTTTAGTCTTCTATCCTGATTAAGTATTGCAGATATCCTGACTAACGCTTTGTTCTTGGCAGGCTTTTAAGTTTAATGTGGCACTGAGTTAGCAGGTCGGCTCCCTCTTGGAGCAAGTTAAATGTGCTACTACCGAGTTGCAAAGGTCCAAGGAGGAGCTTAATAAGGCTGCTAAAGGCATGGAAGCTCTGAACAAATCTCTGGATAATGCAAAGAAGGAGGCTGATGAGGCGAAAGCTGACACGGAGCGGATGCAGCATGCCTTGGATACCGAAATACTCATGTCCCTTCGTCGCAAGGAGGAGAGGGAGATCACGAAGGATAAAGTAGTGTAGCTGGATAAGGAGATTCAGTCCTTTTGTGATAGTGTGGCCAACCTCGATGCTCAAGTAGACACCGCCTTTTGGGATGGCTACTTTTTTACTGGCTACAAGGTGGCTTTAGCCTTCCCTCATCCATTTGACCTGAGCGTTATCGCAGGGTGGAACCAGGAGGAGATTGTGGCAAATGCTGCTGAATTTGCTGGGGCAACGCCCTCCAATATGGCTGGACCTTCCCAGGTTGCTGGAGCAAGTGAAGTGGCATGAGGTGAAGACCAGAGTTCTATCTTCCTTCCTCCACCAAGCAATGTTGGAGCAGATCCCAATTTGAAGGCTCTCGAAGCTGGAGTGGCTTAAGCCGAATGAGGGGTTTCTGCCCTTTCTGCTCCTCCGTCAAAGTTTGTTAAGGAGGTAGAGGATCAGCCTACTCCTGCTGATGGAGAATATGCCATGCCGATCTCATCTTCTGACCCTGCCAAGGTAGTGGAGGGTCAGGCTGCTTCGACCAAGGAAGTTGGAGGAAATTCTGACCAAGCAGCAGCAGGGGACTTCAGGGCGATCTATCTCAAGTGGAGCTTTTTGTTACGGTGGGTACCTAGGAAGCAGGCGGGGTTCCATCTGGTACTGAAGAGTGAGAAGCTCTAACTGGCGGAGCTGGAGAGAAGACGACCAATCAGGAGCAGGAGGATGCATGATCCAGTTTGATCCTTTACCCGGTTATACCAAATTAACCTTATCTTCTTGTAGCCCGTAATCGGGGGTTGGGCTCCCCAGTTTTAGTAATGAAAATGTTTCTTTTCTTTTTCCCCGAGCTTCATGCATGTGCATTTATTTAACTCTTGGTTTAACCTCGCCTTAATCTGAAGTAGAGTCCTTTATACAATTTTGATTCCATGAATACTTGTCCTCGGATGAATCCTGGTACCTAGGTGTAGACTCAGCGATCCATCCTCTACTAGGCCCTGATTTAGTGCATTTGATAACGTGATTGGTCTGGGAGTGGTACCAAGGCATCAGCCGGATATGGATCGCGGTACCTGGTAATCGAGATTGCCGCGGTCCATGCTATCTTCGTGGTTACCCTAATCAAAAAGCCTCTTTTTTGGATTTCCCGCATGGGAATTTTTTGGTTTGAGCTCTATATTCAACTGTTCTTCCATATGTCAATCTAAGACAAGTTCGATTGTCTTAAACATTAAACTTCAGGGGGGCACATTTTGAGAAGCTGTCATTTCCCATACATCGAATGTTGTGTCCCATTAATGACCTTATCCTCTCGTTCCCGATACCCAATCCATCCTTCTATAAATACCTCTACCTGCTTGATAGTTCCTCATACTACCTTTTTACTCTTTTAGTGAAGCAACGAATCCTAGCAGAACGACCAATGATCCTTGTGTTAGTTAACACTGTGGGAGGAGGAGGAGATGTAAGTTCTGTGACTGGCAGGATGCTTGGTATTGTGGAAAGAGCTGTGCAAAATGGATTTAATTACCAGGGATTCATAACTGGTTGTGGTCCCATAGATCGAGAGGAGCAGTGGATCACGATGCTGCACCCTTGCCAATGGTGTAGACATTACATAGGCAAGCCACAGCTTCGCATCCAGTTGCATCTTGAATATGGAGGGTTTCAAGGTTACCCTCCTATGCTCGATGACTCCAACACGGCCTTTGTTCCTACCTTCGGGGGTTGCGGCCGTATCATCGACATATGCTGTTAACAGGGTTTTTTTTGGCAGGGGTCTAAAAAAGAATTTTCCACCAAGTAACCACCTAGTATGGACCATTCCCAGCTCCCAGGTACCCACCAGGATCGATACCTGCGACCTTGGAAGAATCGATACCGCGACCTTGGAAGAATCGATACCACGACCTTGGAAGAATCGATACGTGGTAGGGCCAGAACCTCGACTGCCTGTTTACCCATATGAGGCACCAAAAATATGAACCAAGAAGAGTAGGTACATCCACCCCGACACCTGGTGAAGCTGGTACCGCGATACCATGCACCCAGTACCTCGCATATACCCGGTGCCTCCTACCTGGCACCTAGGTACCGCGACATGTATCCATTACCCTAGGGTACCTCAACATTTACCTGGTGCCCGAATACCTCTATATCTGCCTGGTACCCACTACCTTGACATCAACCCGGAATCCACCGTAGACAAGTATCCTACTCGTCGAGCAGGAAGAATGTCGCCACGAAGCCACTAGCATGTTAGAACAAGCGCCACACCAATAAGAAGGGACTTGTACACCAGAGTACCTCATCTGAAGAGAAGAAGCATGCAATACCATCTGACCTCATTAATGGCCATTCACAACTCCATTAATGAGGGAATCAGTCAACTCCATTAATGGCCCTTCACAACGCTATTAATGAAGGAAGCAGTCAACTCTATTAATGGAGATAATCAGCCCTATTAATGAGAATATCAGTCAACTCTTTAATGGCCATTCACAACGCCATTAATGAGGGAATCAGTCAACTCTATTAATGGAGATAATCAGCCCCATTAATGAGAAGATCAGTCAACACTATTAATGGAGATAATCAGCCCCATTAATGAGAAGATCAGTCAACTCTTTAATGGCCATTTTCTCAACGCCATTAATGAGAGAATATTCAACTCCATTAATGCCAGGTCAACATTCCTTTGATTGTGAATTAATTAGTGGAGTGGGCAATAAGAATCAGGACATATAAATATGACCAAGTTGTCTCCAAGAAAGGGGTTCGAACAATAAACACAGTTCACCAGCTCTGGTTCTGACTTCGCCACCAGCTCTCTCAGATTTCTCCATCTCAAGGGATCCAACATTTCTCCGATCGAACATTCTCCAATAGCTTATGAACATCCTCCAGTATCTTCATATCTCTAAGGTATCTCCTCTTCGATCCCAGATTTGGCCCACTTCTCCACCAGAAATACATTTATCATAATCTACAGAGAGTTTTCACCATCGTGGTATAGAAAAATACTTACTTATCGCCTACAGCACGAGTTTGCTATCGCCTGGAGTATAAATGGGACCCTGCATGAATTCCCTTTACACAACCATTGTATCGACTACTATGTATGTCAATTTTCACCATAAATGTACCGGTACCAAATGGTATCCCTCCAACTGTGACCAATCAGGGCTCAGTTTGTACTAATGGAAGCTCTCCGGAGCACCTCTAGAGAGATATAAATATAAAGAAGGGTCTTTCTCCTTCCTATGGATACTGCATGGGGTTTTTCAGCATGTGATCAATCCTGATGCTTTTTCCCTCTAGGTCAGTCAACCTCTACCAAAAGAGTTGTCATCTATCTCCTTGTTATGAATGAATGTATGGGTGCTAGGCACCGACAATGCTGGTCCTAGCTCTCATGTACCTCTTCTGGCTCATTATCTAGGTTGGGGGAATATTGAAGGCATCTAGAGAGGTGACTAGGTACCAGGATAAGATACCAGGACCAGGTACCTGCCTACTGCCCAGATGGGCGGGATGATTGTTTTCCTACCTATCTTACCTCTCTAGCGGTATCTACCCCGTCTAAGGACGTTGATCGATCTGATTCTCTCTTTTACTCTAACCAGAATCACGGTATGAAGTACCTACACCCGTGGGTAGCGGGTTGAGGGTGTTGATTGAGATTTTCACCCCGAGTGGATTTTTCCGTTAACATATGTCTTGGAGGAAAATAAAGTAGCTAGGTAGGCAGATCAAGAAAGTAGGCAAGAAGTTGAAGAGGAAACTGGCATTTCCAAACTTCCAGCTTCATTTCTTGTTATTTTCTTTCTTGTTTCTTATATGTAGCTTGAAATAATGGCTGGGTTCCCTAATTTGATCAGCAGCGATACCCTCGGTTCTCTCTTGTATGTATCCTGAAATAAAGGGCTGGGTTCCCTGATTTGATCAATGAAGAAAAACCCGTTTCCCTCTATATCTGTTGACTGAATTATGCCACATGCTTATGATTGTAACATAAACTCGAGCAATAGTCCCCAGCATAAAACTTGATTTAATCAATTATCGATAACGCCAGGATTCTGATAAGAACAGGAGTAGAGAAACAGCGGGAGACTGGTACCATGATACCTAATCGAAGAATCTTGGGACCCTCTACCCGAGGCTAAATATGGCTCATTGTTGTCAGTGATCATTGTATGCAGGCGAGTCAAAGTACCATGCGTTCCATTTTGAGGAACCCTGGTAGCTTGGCAGAGATTTAGTTGAAAGAAGTCTGGGTACCGGAGATCCTCGTTCTTCTGAGGACCTCGGTATTTTGCTGGAGTAATCTGTTGAATCCGGGTACCTCGCATTCCTGTTTAGGAATCTTGGTACTTTGGCGGAATGGTGAACGTACTGGTGAACAATCTTCTAATCTAGGTATCTTGCATTCCTATTCTAGGAATCTGGGTACCATGACGAATAACCTGGCGGATTTGGGTACCTCGCATTCCTGTTTGTAGGGATCTTGTTACCTTGGTGAATAATCTGGTATCTAGCCATCCGGTTTCAAGGAAACTAGGTCTTCTAGGTAAATATTCTGGCGAATCTGAGCACCTTGCATTCTTGTTTGTAGGAATCTTGGTGCCTTGGCGAACAAATTTGGCTAATCCGGGTACCTCGCATTCCTGTTCTTAGGAATCTTGGTACCATGGTGAACATGATGGAGAACGTGTTGGCAGTAAGATCCTGGTAGGCGACTAAGGCCATTTTTAGCACCAGGTCTTTCTTAGCAGGGGGTAGTACCCGGCCAAGGCCTTTATCTGGCAGGCGACTATGCCCTTACTAACTAGACTCTTCCTAGCGAGGGGTGGCACCTAGCCAAGGCAGTAGGAAGGCCATACGGTCCTTTCTGGTCTTAAGGCGATCATTGGCGAAAATAAGGCGATCATACTAGCAACAAGATCCTGGTATGCAACTAAGACCACTTTAGCACCAAGTCTTTCTTAGCGGGGGGTGGTGCCTGGCTAAGGCCTTGATCTGGCTAGCAACTATGCACTTATTATCCAGACCCTTCTCAGCGGGGGGTGGTGCCCGATCGAGGTCTGATCAGTCGGGCAACTATGCTCTTACATACCGGATCCTTCCTAGCGGGAGATAGTGCCCGGCTAGGGCATCAGGTATGCCATGTGGATTATCCTGGTCTTCGAGGAGATCCTTCTAGAGGCGGTCCAGGGAATTGGGAGTGCTGTGTAGCTCTCCTTGTTTTAAGGCGACCCTCCTGGAGGGATTTACCTGGTCCAGGGCATCAGGTATGCTATGTAGCACTTCTAGTTTTAAGGCGATGATCATGACGGATTCAACTGGCGATATATAGTAGATAGATGTAGATAAACTTAGACAAAAGTAGATGGAGAAAGAAACCTTCTTTATTGATGATCAAAAAGAGAATACAAGCACTCACGATTACTAACATCTTCTAACATTCATTTTTGGGTGATCCCGGCTGATTTCCACTGCACGACTTATGGGTAAAACCTCTTGAGGTGATCAGCATTCCAAGTGTGGTCTACAGGATGCACCTTCATGTCATCCAAGTTGTAGGCCCCACCTTGAATCACCATTCTGATTAGGTAAAGACCTTTCCAATTAGGTGACAATACCCCGTCCGACTTCTTCCGGGTATTCTAAGTAACCTTCCTGAGAACCAAATCCCCTTCTTCGAAGCTTCGGACTCTTACTCTCATGCTGAAGTATTGGGCAATCCGGCTCTGGTAAACTGCTGTAAGGAAAAATACGAAAATGCAGCCGAAGCGAGACTAAAAACGAATTTAGTATAGTTTAAAAATTTTCCAATATTTGAACCTTAACCCTTTAATTAATTAAACATACATATATTTAAAAGATATCATACCTCTTGTCGCGTGATCCGATTGACTTAGCGTCGATGGTAATCCGCAAGATCTTCCAATCCGATCATGAACGTGAATCACCTAGGAGCGTTGTCTCCCTATTCTTTGAATTGCATACCTGAGAATGGAAAAACGAAATCTTCTTTCCTGATCGTTAATCACAAAAACTCCAAGAGCCTAGAAAGATCGTTTCGGTCACTTTTGAATTCACAATCGTTATGATTGAAACTCGCATGAAACTAAATCGAAAGTGTGCACAAAACCGTTTTATGTAAAGGCTTGCAAGTGCACTATCAAATTTAGAACTATCTTTCTCTCTTCCTCTTGGACGAAATTTCACTATGTTTTAGAGTTGGATTTTTTTCTAAAGCAAAAGAAAAATCTCTCTAGCAAGAAGCATTCACATGGCCGAATATTTATCCCATCATATATATAGGGTGGCCGAATTCTATTGCTCATTTAATTGGCTGAATTCTCTTAATAGGAATTCTAGGGTTGGCCGAATTCCTCACTTCGAGAGGATTTGTGCTTTACCCAAATTCCTATCAACTAAAGAATCCTAACCCTAATCCAACTCATAAGTGATACGTGTATTTGCGATTATATTAAAGACTTCCTTACTTGATTAGATAAAAAAATTCTTTATTTATCTACTTACCAAATTAAGTCTTTTACATTTATTATACTACTATAATAGTATATACTAGGAAACATAATTCCTAGTCAGAAAAAGATTTTGATTTTTTTAATTACATAATTAATTAATCAATTAATTAATTTCCATTTAATCAAACAATAAAATAAAATAATATTTTAGGCTATTATTATAGCATTGCCGCCCATACACAAAAAATATGGGCCAAATATTATTTTCTTATTTTATTTAATCCATTCAGGCTTTAAATAAAAGCCCACATGTGAACCAGACCCATTCTTACTAAAAGAAATAAGCCCACATGCCTCTCATGTAGGGAAAAATACGAAAACGCAGCGGAAGCGAGACTAAAAACGAATTTAGTATAGTTTAAAATTTTTCCAATATTTGAACATTAACCCTTTAATTAATTAAATATACATATATTCAAAAGATATCATACCTCTTGTCGCGTGATCCGATTGACTTAGCGTCGATGGTAATCCACAAGATCTTCCAATCCGATCACGAATGTTAATCACCTAGGAGCGTGGTCTCCCTATTCTTTGAATTGCGTACCTGAGAATGGAAAAACAAAATCTTCTTTCCTGATCGTTAATCACAAAAACTCCAAGAGCCTAGACAGATCGTTCCGGTCACTTTTGAATTCACAATCGTTATGATTGAAACTCTTGTGAACCTAAATCGAAAGTGTGCACAAAACCTTTTTATGTAAAGGCTTGCAAGTGCACTATCGAATTTAGAACTATCTTTCTCTCTTCCTCTTGGCCGAATTTTCACTATGTTCTAGAGTTGTATTTTTTTTTATTCAAAAGCAAGAGAATAAAAAATTCTCTCTAAAAAAAAAACTTTTTTTTCTTCCTATCACTATTAATTCCGAAATTAATAATATATATTGGTATACAAATCCTTTCATAAAGAGGATTTACTTGGTGGACAAGAATCCTATCTCTAGGTGGATTTACTTGGTGACAAAGAATCCTTTTTCAAAAAAAAATTCTTTTCCACACCAAGACTCCTAATCCAACTCAAATAGTGTATTTGTGATTATATTAAAGACTTTCTTATTTGATTAGATAAATAAATTCTTTATTTATCTACTTACCAAATTAAGTCTTTTATATTTATTATACTACTATAATAGTACACTACTAGGAAACATAATTCCTAGTCATAAAAAGATTTTGATTTTTAATTGAATAATTAATTAATCAATTAATTAATTTCCATTTAATCAAACAATAAAATAAAATAATATTTTAGGCTATTATTATAGCCTTGCCACCCACACACAAAAATTATAGGCCAAATATTATTTTCTTATTTTATTTAATCCATTCAGGCTTTAAATAAAAGCCCACATGTGAACCAGACTCATTCTTACTAAAAGAAACATGCCCACATGCCTCTCATTAATATATTAATATATTAATATAATTTGAGCAGCCTATTAAATAGATTATGTGCAAATTATATTCTTAATATATTAAATACAATTCTAGATGGACTCATAAATTAGTCTGGTAGAATATATCAAGTGATCCATGTAAGTCCGTGTGGAATGGGGATTTTGACGGGCTATCTAAATTTAAGCTTCAATAGATATAACCTAATCACAATCAACAAATGATTCACTTAGGTCCGATCTATTAATTTTAGCTCATTCCACTAAAGAGCTAAAATTGAACTCTTAAATAAAGATAGAATAAGAAGATGTTTCTCATTCATACCCTAGACAATCTTATTGGAAATAGTGTATCCTCGTGTATAATATCAGTAATCGCCAAGAGCTCATAGACCACCTATAGCTCTCCTAGTTACCATATTTACTCATATGACCACATTTTGAACTTGGATATTTTGACTTGTCCAGAAGCCATGTTTTCAATAGACATTATCGAAAACTCAACGTTGAGATTTAATATCCAATACCTCAAAATATCCATATGATAATATTATACTCTCATTCAATAAATTGAGCCACGATGTCCATATCTATAAATGAAGTTCTCTATCTACTAACAAATGAATACCACCAAACTATCGAGGATAGACTATGCTATATAATCGTACTCATTGATAGCTCAAATGATAACACTTGCAATCATAAGTCCATCATTTATCTCAGGATTAAGATAGACTCTCTGATAGTCTTCATAATGAAAAGACTTGTATCTACTGACGGTTCTAGATAAAATATTTCATTGTGATCTTGTTCAATGCACCCAGTGCACTAGATTCTTTTACTCGAAGACCCTTTCGATGATTTTAGACTCATCATAACTCATTTGATCCCACTCAAATGCCAGCAAAAGAATTCTATAACTTTATCAAGATAAAGGTGCCCAACATTTAACTTAAGTTGTGAACGTTTATTCAAGACTAACTAAAGAATTGTGTCTACCTCATACATATCCAGATGTACGAACAATTCTTCCTTTCTCGTAGTCTTTTGACCTTATGATTATATACTTTGACAATTATCATTATAAATGCTATAAGATTTTGTAAAACCAGAAATCACTTTATTAATATGGAAAGAATTTCAATCACAATATTACACAATCGCTGTTGAGCATAATCCTAACAATCTCCCACTTGCGCTATAGCAAGTGTGTCATATCTCTGATTCCCATGTTTTCTAGATGTCCATCAAAATTCTTCTGAGGTAGAGCCTTTGCGAAAGGATCCGCTAGATTTTCTGCTGACACGATTTTGGTAATTGTCACGTCACCCCTATGCACAATCTCCCTTAAAAGATGATACTTCCTTTCAATGTGTTTACCTCTCTTATGACTTCTTGGTTCTCTCGAATTAGCCACTTCTCCACTGTTGTCACAGTAAATAGTGATCTGCTTATTCGCATTAGGAACTATTTCCATGTTAATCAAGAATTGGCGGAGCCAAACAGCCTCTTTGGTAGCTTCGCATGCAGCAACATACTCAGCTTCCATGGTGGAATCAGCAATACAGGATTGCTTGATACTCCTTTATATGACTGATCCCCCTCTTATAGTAAACACAGATCCTGATGTGGATTTTCTGGAGTCAGAATCTGACTAAAAATCAGAATCTGTATACCCAAGGGGAATTAAATGCCCTCCAGAGTATACAAGCATACAATCTCTTGTTCTCTCAAGATACTTGAAAATATGATTGACTGCCGTCCAGTGATCAGGAACAGGTTTCGATTGAAACCTGCTAACTATGATAACAGCAAAACAAATGTCTGGTCTAGTGTAGAGCATTGCATACATGAGACTTCCAACTGCCGAGGCATATGGAACTCTACTCATGAATTGCTCTTCATGCTGATTCTTAGGAACTTGTTCCTTAGAAAGTTTGATTCCATGTCTGAAAGGTAGCATACCTTTCTTGGAATCCTGAATGGAAAACCTAAACAATATTTTATCTATATATGAAGCTTGGGGTAATGCAATTGTTTTATTCATTCTATCCCTTATTACTTGGATACCTAGAATAAAACTAGCTTCTCCTAAGTCCTTCATATCAAATTGTTTTGCTAACCATTCTTTTACTGATGTCAATACACCTACATCGTTTCCAATGAGTAGTATATCATCAACATATAGAATTAGGAAAACCAACTTGTCGCCCTTTATCCTTTTATATACACAAGGTTCGTCAGGATTCTGAATAAATCCAAAACCTTTCACAGCTTGATCGAACCTTATGTTCCAGGATCTAGATGCCTGTTTTAACCCATATATGGATTTCTGCAACTTGCATATCTTTTCCATTTGGCCATTTCCAATGAATCCTTCTGGTTGCATCATATAGATGCTTTCGTCAAGATTTCCATTAGGGAAAGTTGTCTTGACGTCCATTTGCCAAATCTCTAGATCTAAAGATGCTGCAATGGATAAGAGTATCCTAATGGATTTAAGCATGGCCACATGAGAGAAGGTTTCCTCATAATCGATACCTTCTTTCTGTGTGTAACCTTTAGCTACCAATCTAGCTTTAAAAGTTTCCACATTTCCATCCATACCTCTTTTCCTCTTGTATACCCACTTGCACCCAATAGGCTTTACCCCTTTAGGCAAGTCTACAAGGGACCACACTTTGTTATCGAACATGGATTCAATCTCAGATTGCATTGCCTTTTGCCAATGACGACAATCAATATCCTCCATTGCTTCCTTATAAGTGTAGGGATCATCATCGTCCGGGAGATTCTCCACTGATTCTCCCAGACCGATATATCTCTCGGGTTGTTTACTAACCCTCCCACTACGACGAGGAATGGTAGGTTGTTGATTTTGTGTTGGAGTGGAACTTACAATTGGGCTAGGTTGTAAAACCTCTTGTGGAATTATATCTCCTGACATCTGATTCAGGACAATTCTACTTTTGGACACAAAATTATTCATATAGTCCTTTTCTAGAAATGAAGCATTTGTTGAAACAAATACTTTTAGATCTGAAGAACTATAGAAATAATATCCTTTAGCTCCTTTTGGATACCCCATAAATATACATGTTTCCGAACAGGACTCCATCTTTTCTGTCTTTCCTTTTAACACATGTGTAGGACAACCAAATATCCTCAAGTGTTGTAAACTAGGCTTTCGCCCAGTCCACAACTCATATGGTCTTTCAGGAACTGACTTAGATGGTACAACGTTTATAATGTATATTGTAGTTTGTGGAGCATATCCCCAAAAAGAAATAGGAAGCGTTGAATAACTCAACATTGACCTAACCATGTCTAAAAGAGTTATATTTCTCCTTTCTGCCACCCAATTTTGTTGAGGTGTACCTGGTGCAGAAAACTGAGAAACTATCCCATTATCAATAAGATATTGCTGAAACTCACCAGATAGATACTCTCCACCACGATCAGATCTCAAGATTTTTATGTGTTTCTCATATTGATTTTCTACTTCAACCTTGAATGCTTTGCACATGTCAAAAGCATCTGACTTATGTCTCATGAGATACACATAGCCAAATCTGGAGTAATCATCTGTGAAGGTGATGAAGTACTCATATCCACCTCTAGCCTGAATGCTCATAGGACCACATACATTAGTGTGTATTAATCCTAAACATTTAGTGGCTCTTGCACCTTTGGTTGTGAACGGCCTTTTGGTCATTTTATCTTCCAAACAAGATTCACAAGTTGGGTAGATCATCAATCTTTAAGTCACTTAAAGGTCCGTCACATACCAATCTTTTAATCCTATTAAGGTTAATATGACCTAGGCGTAAATGCCAAAGGTAGGTTTCATCTTTTGATAATTTTACTCTTTTATGATTAGGTTCCGTTAATTCTGTGTCTAACGAGTGAGAGATATTTCATTGCAAAAAGAATAGACCGTTTTCCAATGTACCTTTGCAAACAATTTTGTCATTCTTACTAATAATAAAAGCTTTATTAAAAGTAACCGAATATCCAAATTTATTTAAACAAGAAACTGAAATTAAATTCATCTTAAATTGAGGTACATAATAAACGTCTATTAAATCTAAATGCCTACTAGAATCTAAAATAACTCTAATATCTCCCACAACACTTGCAGACACTAACGTTCAGTTGCCCAAGCGCAAGTTGATTTCATCTTTATTCAGCCTTCTCCTTTCTTAGAACCCCTGCAAGGAATTACAAACATGATTAGTGGCTCCAGAGTCTATGATCCAAGAATCTGAAGAATCTGCCAGAAAACATGTTGCAAGATAATTAATATTACCTTCTTCCTTCTTATTCTGAGACTTTGGGCAATTTCTTTTCCAATGTCCCTTTTCACCACAAAGGAAGCATTTCCCTTTGATCTTGGTTACTTTCTTGGTTTCCTTCTTCGTTGACCCAAGTTGCTTTTTCTTCTGTTGTTTCTTGACCTTCTGACGGGTTTTAACAGTAGCATCTTTACCAACCGAATGAATCTCTTGACCTTTGTTTTTCATAAGGATCTTTTCAGCGCTTTGAACATCTTCCATCAGGCCTTGCAATGTGTATTCCTTATTGTTCAAGGTGTAGTCCAACTTGAACTGATCAAAGGAATCCGATAGTGAGTAGACAACCATGTCAATTTTGGTCTCACCATCTATCTTAGCACCAATAAGTTCTGCAACATTGAGATGTGCTATGACTTTCATCATGTGATCTTTCACAGCCTGTCCAGGTTTCATCCTAAGATTCATAAAAGCAGTCATTGTCGGAGATAGTGGCCATAATGTAACATTTGGCCATATCATCTGAAGTCTTCCATTGCTCATACTCATCTCTTTGCAAAATAATAGATTCATTATTAGGAAGGGGTGGTTTAGGAGTAGTCAGAACAAACTTATGCTTTTCACTTTGCAGCAACAACCCAATTTTCCTTTTCCATGTGACATAATTATCTCCAGTTAAAGTGTTGTCTTTCAGGATGTTCATAAGTGATGGAGTCATGATTTTTGAATAAAACAAAATTATATATGAGTAAATAATCATGATAAAGCACTTTTTAAATATTTATCTTGAATTAAATAAATAATTCAATCATAAAAATTCAACGGTGATCCAACACCCATAAACGTTACGCCTCCTCTGGGAGTACGTACCATTTACCAGTTGGACTAGGTCCCACCTAATTGTTAACATAACAACCAGCGTTTTCAATTTTAGCTTTGCTATTTTATTAATAAAAACTCTCGGGAGGATATTAATAAAATCACATTTAGTGTGTTACCAAGATATCGACCCTCAATTTTCTCTCATGAAAATCCCTCCTTTGGGAGTAGATTTCGTTTAAGTTAATTGTCTAGTCTATCCTTGTAAGGAAGTATTTTGCTAAATTCCTTTTATGGACGCCTCTCGGGGGGATTACCAATAAATGATAAATCTCAACTAACCTTGGAGGCCATAGGTGTTCTAACATACCTTCTCCCACTCAATTATTTAAGGCATGTGATTAAATCCATAGAATGATTTTACCAAGTTATCTAGATGCCAATTAGATACCTAAATCATTCAATGCATATTCATACCAAAAGAGATATATGAGTGGCACTCCTATTCTATATGACATTTTATCATACAACAACAAATATTGTAATATTTACGAAAATATAAATAGCTACAATTTTGGTCCATCCTAGAAAAAGCAAGTAAATTACATTTGTTTAGAATACAAAATATTCTTTCTTGGCGAGCAAGTCTTCAAGCGGCCATCATCCACTTCCTCACCCCTCGGCTAGCACCTTTGGGCGTGCACACCCCTTGGGTCCATAAAAGGGCCACCATGCGCAGCCCATTCTGCCCAAAGGACTGTCATGCGCAGCCCATGACACTTAAGGGGCTGCCCTGTGCAGCCCATGCACCTAACAAGCGTAGCTGACAGGTCATTTTTCTTAGTGTCATTTTAAAAAGATCAATCCGTCAACAATATTTGATAAAACCTCACAAGCCTAAATTAGTTTGAAAACATAGATATAGTGGCAAGTGGGGTGTCGTCCACATGGAGCGGAGTTAGCTAAATTAGTTATTGCTAAAGTAATGATATGTATATATATAATATCGAAACATGAGTTGGTGAAAATGTAGGTGGTGAATTACACTAAAAATAACACTAAATTAATTATGCAAACTAAATGAAGGGGGAAATGGAATGAGGGATATATATATAGATGATGGAAACTAAGGAGTTAATGGATACGAAAGTAAATACTGGGCAATGCAACAAACTTGTCAATAGCACGGCTATTCAAGGTAACCGACCTAGGATGTATAGAGTCGGTTATTTATCTCGAGAAGGTGGCCAACCTAGGATGTATAGTGCGGACCACCTATTAGGGATTAATCAATCATAAGCTACCAACCTAGGATGTATAGAGTTGGTTGTTTATCGGATTCTAGAAATGAAGCTCGTCTACCTAACAATGACTCAACCGATTACAAATAGTCACCCTAGGATGTATAGTGATGACTTCTAACTCTCTCACGGGTTCCGACCTAGGATGTATAGTGCCGGAAACTCGATCGAGGTTAGATTAAAACCTCGGTTTAAGAGTCGGAATTCATGACTTTCCGTCCATTCTTTAGAGTATTAAACAACTAAAAAGGATGTATATCTAGATGCAATACTCATACATAATACAAAGACATCTTGCAAAGAGGATGTATCTACACAAGAAATCAATGATAAACATTCACAACAAGAATAGATCAATGAAAGATAGACATGAATATCAATATAATATCAAGTTTATGTACAAGCCCAATATTCAACTAACTACTCCATCAACCCCTTAGAGGGGATTTAGCTACTCATTACAACTAGGAAACTAAGCGAAAAGAAAGAGAAAGAACCCTTGGAGAACATCTCCTTCCTTGAAGTGGCTCTAATCTCCTAACTTCCTTGAAGTTGAGTAGAGAATGTAAGGATGAGAGAGAGAGAGAGAGAGATTCTAGGTCTAAAAGTGTTTAACCTCTACAAAACGGAGTCAAAGGCTCCCTAAAACGTTTCTATACTTTTCTATTTATACAAGATACAAAAAATAGGTCACTTAAGCTTTGAAAATCAAACTGGCGCGCTCGGAGTGGGGTGGAGTGCGGGTGAATTACCCGCACTGTACCCGCATTGTATGGGTTGCCTTCATCTTCAGATCTCGGATCAGGACAATAGTCCGGGTGGAGTGCAGTTGAATTACCCGCACTTGACCCGCACTTGGAATCGCACTTGAATCGCACTTCCCTGTCAGGTGCAAAATCTGCCTTCTGTCTTGAGCAACAGTGCGGGTAGAGTGCGGTTGGATGACCCGCACAGTGCCCGCACTCTAATGTCAGGTACAACTCTGCTCTTCTGTTCTTGGTGACAAGTGCGGGTGGAGTGCGGTTTGATGACCCGCACAGTACCCGCACTCTAACGTCAGGTGCATCTTCAACTTCTCTGGTTTGGCATTAGTGCGGGTAGAGTGCGGTTGGAAGACCCACACAGTACCCGCACTTTATCGTCAGGTACAACACCAGCTTCTCTGGTTAGGCATTAGTACGGGTTAAGTGCGGTTGGATGACCCGCACTGTACCCGCACTTTATCTCTTCACTTGCATTCTGTCCCGACTATGAATATGAGTGCGGCTGGAGTGCGGTCAGAGTGCGGTTGTGGCCCACACTTGACCCGCACTGGACTCGCACTATAGAGCTGTTTGTACTCCTTTGCCTTTACTTTCGCCCCTTTTCTGCTGGAATCACTGCAACATGCATCCAAACCTGTCTTTGCATCATTTCCTACAAATACGCACAAAACAACCCATCAAAGATACAAAAACGCACGAAAACAGAGCATAAGGTAAGGATCTGAGGGCCTAAATATACTACATATTTGGCCCGATCAGTAGCTACGCGCTAACGTGCACGCACGCTTATTGCCATGGTGCGCACGGTACCAAGCTTGTTCCGATTGCTTCCTCTTCTGCTTCTTATTCTTCAACTCTTCGAATTTTCTAAACTTGAATGTATTACAACAGATTTTACACAATAAATTACTGCAGTTATTTTTTTTAATTCACTGCAGTAATTTTTACACAAGAAAAACTACACTATTTTATACAAAAAAAAACAGCAATATTTTTTAATACAATAAAAAAAATAGAGAATCTAGCAACTACTAAGAAAGAACTTATGACGATAATAGGCCACCCTTCTTGTTACAATTCTGAAAAAAAATACATTGAAATTCTGGGACCAAAATCGAGCAATTACAATTCACTTTATAATAACATATATAAATCCATACATGCCACATATAATTATATATACGAATACCTAGAGTGACATCTCTTTCTAAAACATGCATAATCACAATAAAAAGAAATAGATTCGTGTATATATACGTTAATTAATATACGTTAATTAATTAAAGGGTATAACCTGGCTCTGATACCAATTATAGGGAAAAATACGAAAACGCAGCGGAAGCGAGACTAAAAACGAATTTAGTATAGTTTAAATTTTTTCCAATATTTGAACCTTAACCCTTTAATTAATTAAACATACATATATTCAAAAGATATCATACCTCTTGTCGCGTGATCAGATTGACTAAGCGTCGATGGTAATTCGCAAGATCTTCCAATCCGATCACGAACGTGAATCACCTAGGAGCGTGGTCTCCCTATTCTTTGAATTGCGTACCTGAGAATGGAAAAACGAAATCTTCTTTTCTGATCGTTAATCACAAAAACTCCAAGAGCCTAGAAAGATTGTTCCAGTCACTTTTGAATTCACAATCGTTATGATTGAAACTCGTGTGAAGCTAAATCGAAAGTGTACACAAAACCTTTTTATGTAAAGGCTTGCAAGTGCACTATCAAATTTAGAACTATCTTTCTCTCTTTCTGTTGGCCGAATTTTCACTATGTTCTAGAGTTGGATTTTTTTTATTCTCTTGCAAAAGCAAGAGAATAAAAAATTCTTTCTCTAAAAAAAACTTTTTTGTTCTTCCTATCACTATTAATTCTGAAATTAATAATGTATATAGGTATACAAATCCTTTCCTAAAGAGGGTTTACTTAGTGGACAAGAATCCTATCTCTAGGTTGATTTACTTGGTGACAAAGAATCATTTTTCAAAAAAAAATTCTTTTCCACACCAAGACTCCTAATCCAACTCAAATAGTGTATTTGTCATTATATTAAAGACTTCCTTAATTGATTAGATAAATAAATTCGTTATTTATCTACTTACTAAACTAAGTCTTTTATATTTATTATACTATTATAATAGTATACTACTAGGAAACATAATTCCTAGTCAGAAAAAGATTTTGAATTTTAATTAAATAATTAATTAATCAATTAATTAATTTCCATTTAATCAAACAATAAAATAAAATAATATTTTAGGCTATTATTATAGCGTTGCTGCCCACACACTAAAATTATGGGCCAAATATTATTTTCTTATTTTATTTAATCCATTCAGGCTTTAAATAAAAGCCCACATGTGAACCAGACCCATTCTTACTAAAAGAAACATGTCCACATGCCTCTCATTAATATATTAATATAATTTGAGCAGCCCATTAAATAGATAATGTGCAAATTATATTCTTAATATATTAAATACAATTCTAGATGGACCTATAAATTAGTACGGTAGAAAATATCAACTGATCCATGCAAGTCCGTGTGGATTGGGGATCTTGGTGGGCTATATAAATTTAAACTTCAATAGATATAACCTAATCACAATTAACAAATGATTCACTTATGTCCGATCTATTAATTTTAGCTCATTCCACTAAAGAGCTAAAATTGAACTCTTAAATAAAGATAAAATAAGAAGATGTTTCTCATTCATACCCTAGACAATCTTATTGGAAATAGTATATCCTCGTGTATAATATCAGTAATCGCCAAGAGCTCATAATGTTAGGATTATGCTCAATAGCAAGAGTGTAATATTGTAATTGACAATCTTTTCATATAAATAAAGTGATTTCTGATTCTGTAAAATCTTATAGCATTTATAAATATAATTTTCAAGGTAAATATTCATAAGGTCAAAAGACTATGAGATATGAAGAATTGTTTGTACATCCGGATATGTATGAGGTAGACACAATTCTTTAGTTAGTCTTGAATAACGTTCACAACTTAAGTTAAAGGTTGGGCACCTCTATCTTGATAAAGTTGTAGAATTCTTTTACTAGCATTTGAGTGGGATCAAATGAGTTATGATGAGTCTAAAATCATCGAAAGGTTTTCGAGTAAAAGAATCTAGTGCACTGGGTGCATTGAACTGGATCACAATGAAATACTTTATCTAGAACCGTCACTAGATATAAGTCTTTTCATTATCAGGACAATCGGAGAGTCTATCTAAATCATGAGATAAATGATGGACTTATGGTTGCAAGTGTTATCATTTGAGCTATCAATGAGTACGATTATATAGCATAGTCTATCCTCGATAGTTTGGTGGTATTCATTTGTTAATCGATAGAGGACTTCATTTATAAATATGGACATCGTGGCTCCATTTATTAAATGAGAGTATAGTATCATCATATGGATGTTTTGAGGTATTGGATATTAAATCTCAACGTTGAGTTTTCAATAATGATTATTGAAGACATGACTTCTGGACAAGTCAAAATATCCAAGTTCAAAATGTGGTCATATGAGGAAATATGGTAACTTGGAGAGCTATAGGCGGTCTATGAGCTCTTGGCGATTACTGATATTATTCACGAGGATACACCATCTCCTATAAGATTGTCTAGGGTATGAATGAGAAACATCTCCTTATTCTATCTTTATTTAAGAGTTCAATTTTAGCTCTTTAGTGGAATGAGTTAAAATTAATAGATCGGACCTAAGTGAATCATTTGTTGATTGTGATTAGGTTATGTCTATTGAAGCTTAAATCTAGATAGCCTGCCAAGATCCACAATCCACACGTACTTCCATGGATCACTTGATATATTCTACCGGACCAATTTATGGGTCCATCTAGAATTGCATTTAATATATTAAGAATATAATATGTCTATTATTTATTTAATGGGCTGCACTATTATATTAATATATTAAAAGGAGACATGTAGGCTTGTTTCTTTTAGTAAGAATAAGTCTTGTTCACATGTGGGCTTTTATTTAAAGTCTAATGGATTAAATAAAATAAGAAAAATAATATTGGGCCCATATATACATGGTGTGGGCGGCAAGGCTAAATAAAATAGCCCAAGATATTATTTTATTTTATTGTTTTGATTAAATGGGAATTAATTAATTATTTAATTAATTAATAGTTTAAATCAAAATCTTTTCCTGATCAGTAAATTAAATACTATGCGTTGGATTAGAGTTGGAATTCTTTTAAGTGATAGGAGTCCTAATGTGGTAAGGATTAAGTCCACATACACTCCTTATTATACAAAGAATTCGGCCACCACTAGTCTTACAAGGGTTAGGATTCTTGAATTGATAGGAATTAGGGAAAAGGACAATTCCTTTTCAAGTAGGAAAAGTAACCAACCCTAGATTTCCTATTCAATGAATTCGGCCAACCCTACTTGGTGAAGGAGAAAATTCGGCCAACCTATAAACATAAGGTTATGAATTTTCGGCCACCAAGAAGCAAAAAATAGAGAGAGATTTTCGTTTGTTTTGAAAATAAAAAATCCTACTCTATATACATAGATTTTCGGCCAAGAGAGAAAAAGAAAATAAGTTCTCATTCGATAGTGCACTTACAAGCCTTTAACATCAAAAGGTTTTGTGCAAACTTTCGATTTAGGGTTACGCGAGTTTCAATCATATTGATTGTGAATTCAAAAGTGACTGGAACTATTTTTTTAGGCTCTTGGTGTTTTACTATTGAAGATCAAGATCAGAAATTCCATACATCCATTCTAAGGTAACCAATTCAAAGAAAAAGGGAGACCACGCTCTTAGGTGATTCACGTACGTGCTAGGATTGAAGATCTTGCGGATTACCATCGACGTAAGTCAATCGGATCACGCGACAAGAGGTATTTAACTCTAACTGTATATTTGAGTTTAATTAATTAAAGGGTTAAGGTTCAAATCTTTAGAAAAATTTTAAACTATACGAAAATTATTTTTTCGCCTTCCGCTGCGGTTTTAAGCAATTTTTCCCTACACATAGACCACCTATAGCTCTCCTAGTTACCATATTTACTCATATGACCACATTTTGAACTTGGATATTTTGATTGTCCAGAAGCCATGTTTTCAATAGACATCGAAAACTCAACGTTGAGATTTAATATCTAATACCTCAAAATATCCATATGATAATATTATACTCTCATTCAATAAATTGAGCCACGATATCCATATATGTAAATGAAGTCCTCTATCGATTAACAAATGAATAAAATCAAACTATCGAGGATAGACTATGCTATATAATCGTACTCATTGATAGCTAAAATGATAACACTTGCAATCATAAGTCCATCATTTATCTCAAGATTAAGATAGACTCTCCGATTGTTCTCATAATAATAAGACTTGTATCTACTACGGTTCTAGATAAAATATTTCATTGTGATCCTGTTCAATGCACCCAGTGCAATAGATTTTTTTACTCGAAGACCCTTTCGATGATTTTAGACTCATCATAACTCATTTAATCCCACTCAAATGCCAGCAAAAGAATTCTACAACTTTATCAAGATAAAGGTGCCTAACCTTTAACTTAAGTTGTGAACTTTTATTCAAGACTAACTAAAGAATTGTGTCTACCTCATACATATCCAGATGTGCGAACAATTCTTCCTTTCTCATAGTCTTTTGACCTTATAATTATTTACTTTGACAATTATCATTATAAATGCTATAAGATTTTGTAAAACCAGAAATCGCTTTATTAATATGAAAATATTGTCAATTATATTACACTCTTGCTATTGAGCATAATCCTAACATCTCATCAATATATTAATATAATTTGAGCAGCCCATTAAATAAATAATGTGCAAATTATATTCTTAATATATTAAATACAATTCTAGATGGACCCATGAATTAGTCCGGTAGAATATATCAACTGATCCATGCAAGTCCGTGTGGATTGGGGATCTTGGCGGGCTATCTAAATTTAAGCTTTAATTGACATAATCTAATCACAATCAATAAATGATTCACTTAGGTTCGATCTATTAATTTTAGCTCATTCCACTAAAGAGCTAAAATTGAACTCTTAAATAAAGATAGAATAAGAAGATGTTTCTCATTCATATCCCAGACAATCTTATTGGAGATTGTGTATCCTCGTGTTTCTCTTTCTGCAACCCTTTCTTGTTTCTCCTTCAAGAGGTCCAAGTTGGCCCTCAGCTTGTCTTCATTCCCATCAGGGTTGAAATGTTGAACCCGGAAAGAGGTGAGCTTATGCTCGATAGGAAGGACAACTTTTGCCCCGAAAGCTAGTGAGTAGGGGGTTTCTCCAGTAGCTGTCCTTTTAGTGGTGCAGTAAGCCCATAGCACGTCCGGGAGTTCATCTGCCCATCTCCCTTTCTTCTGTTGAAGCTTTTTCTTCAAGAGCCTCTTGATAGTCTTATTTGTGGCCTCTAACAGGCCATTAGTCTGAGGGTGTGCTACAAATGCAAAGCGAAGCTCAATCCCCATATTCTCAAAGAATTCCCAGAATCTTACGTTATCAAATTGCTTACCCAGATCCGTGATGATGACCATCGGGGCTCCAAACCGGCAAACTACATTTTTCTTGATGAATTCTGTCGTATTAGCTTCGGTAATTCTGAAGAGGGGTTTCACTTCCACCCACTTGGTGAAATAATCAATAGCCACGAACGCATGCTTCTACTGACTTGGTACGGTTGGGAAAGGTCCAATCAAATCTACTCCCCAGAAGGCAAACGGATACGGCGAGCTGATGGTAGATAATCATTCTGGAGGTAGGTGATATAGGTTGGTCATTTTCTGACATGGTTCACAAGACTGCACGAATTGCCTCTCATCATGGTGCAAGGATGGCCAGAAATATCCCATGCGCAGTACCTGGTAAGCTAGCGCTTCTCCCCCGATATGATTTCCACAGTCTTCTGAATGCACTTGAAGGAACCTGTAGGCTGGCATACTATTCCGATCTTTTGTTAGACATCCTCCAGAGACATACCAAGAGGCCAACGATAGAGCCCTTGAACATGCGGAAATAAATGAACAGCTCAGAGTCAAGATGGAGCATGACAACCTGAGAACTGCCAAACGCCCGAAGAAGGAGGTGCCTAAGCGCGCATTGGTACAGAAGAGCCAGAACAGACCTCTTAACCCATCCATATACCGGACACCGCCCTACCAGCCTCAGCGGGAGCGGTACCAAGTCAGCAGGACCTCTCATAGAGCGACGCCTCCACCAAGAGAAGTAGCTCAGATACCTAGAGAATAGGAGGGGTAAACTCATTACACCCCTCTCTATACATCTCACGAAACTAACTACCTCGCCATCGGTGATGAGGGGCTACTCAAGAAGCATGGTCCGATAAAGGCTCTAGTTGATTTGTAAAATTCCTACAAGTACTGCAACTTCCACGAGGATGTGGGACATAACACCTCGGAATGCTACAGCCTGCGTAACCGAATTGAGGTGCTGGTAAGAGGAGGTTACCTAGTAGAATTTCTACAATAGGTGCGAGACAACATCCAGACTGGGAAGCAGGTACAAGCAGATATCAGAGCAGTAGAGGAGAAGAGGAAAGCAAAAGGAAAGGATCTGATGGAGCAGATCCACATAGTCCATACCATCAATGAAGGTCCCACCCTTGCGAGAACCTCCAATAATTCTAGGAAAAATCATGCTAGGAAGGTACCCCAAGCTCAATATAGGCCAGGATGTCCTTAGGATCACCATAGGGTCACCTACATCTCCTCATTCATCACATATCATTTTTACTGAGAAAGACGTATACAACACGGTTGAGCCTTATGATGACCCCATGGTTATCACCGTGCAGATAGAAAATTGCTTGGTCCACCGTGTTCTAATCGATACTGGTAGCATCGTCGGAATCCTCTTCAAAGGAGCTCTGGAACAGTTCAGCCTGAAGAATCCTTGCTACAATAACTGCACCACCCCGCTATATGGTTTCACTGGGACTCACTAATACTGGCAGGATCAATGATCCTACCTGGGATAGTAGGGACAGCGCCGCTCCACCAAAACCTTATGACAGACTTCATTAATGTAGACACCCCGTCTGCCATCAACGCCATCCTCAAAAGGCCTTTTCTATATGCCATTAAGGGCGTCCTATCGATCTACCACAACGTCCTAAAATTCCCTGTAGAGGACAAGGTAGGCGAGGTACGGGGGGCCAGTAGACAGCACGCAAATGCTAAGTGGTGTCTACCAACCCAACTCTACTTGCCAAGCAATGTGCGCAGATAACTGTCGTGCAGGATCAGAAATTACTAGGAGGGAACCATAAGAACATGGATGCCGAATAAGAGATGGAGGAGTAGAGGAGGAGCTTGAGGATAGAGAAATGAAAAGCAGAGGGTGGGCTAATGACCACCCTGTAGAAAGAATCAAAAGAAATCATGCCCACAGAAGAGCATGAGTGTTTGATTGAAGATTTATTGATGCTACACTGGATAGGTACTAGCATATGCTTGTACCTCATAAATATTTGTACTGCCATTTGATCTATCAATAAAAAAGGATCTCTTTTTTCTCCAATCTCCATTTGTTTACCTTCTGTCGCCATGGTTTGCCATGTGAATTCGCCTATGATCAAGACCAGGAAAGCCATATGGTATCCCTACTGCCATAATCTGGCACCACCCTCCGCTAGGAGGGATCTAGATCGTAAGAGCATAGTTGCCTGACAGATCAAAGCCTTGGCCGGGCACCACCACCCGCTAAGAAGGATCTGATTCGTAAGAGCATAGTTGCCTGACAGATAAAAGCCTTGGCCGGGCACCACCCCCCGCTAAGAAGGGTCTGGTTCGTAAGAACATAGTTGTCAGCAAGACCAAGGATACGAAGTTACGGCCTTGGTTGCCCGTCGTTTCCTCAAGACCAGGACAAGCCGAATGGCCCTCATGCTGCCTTGGCCAAGTACCACCCCCCGCTAGGAAGGACCTGGATTTCATAGTTGCCTACTAGGATCATTTTCACCTATGTACCCAGATTCCTTAAAAATTGAAGTTTAGATACCACGATTCGCCAAAATTATCGCCTATGTACCTAAATTCCTAAAAAAATGGAAGGCTAGGTACCACGATTCACCAGAATTATTGCTTCTGTACCTAGATTCCTGAAAAATGGAAGGCTAGGTACAATGATTCGTCAGTATTATCGATTAAGTACCGAGATTCCTTGAATTGGGAAGATTAGGTACTGGTATTCGCCATAGATTTTCGCTTAAGTGCCAGGGTTCCCAAAAATGAAACGCATGGTACCTCGATCCTCCTAAATGGAATAATCGGTGCTGATGATGTATCTTATAAAGACGTTCTGAGACTCATTGACTAAGTACCCTGGTAACCTGGTACCACTCACCTATCACGCAGTATTCTTGTTTTTATCAGGTTTTCAACCTTCGTGTTACCAGGTATTGGTTAAGTCAGGTTTCAGCTGGGGACTGTTTCTCAGATTTATGATACATCAGAATTAGAAGCATATAACGGAATTCGACCCAAGGGGTTGCGATGAAGGTTGACTAGACATATACAATCAAAGAAAAAGATAATGAATGCTTCATTGATCAAATCAGGGAGCTCAACCCATCTATCAGGCTAGATTCAAAAAAAAATAAAAAGTTTGAGCATTATGTTTTCCTCTCCAACTTCTTGACCACCTTCCTAGCATCAAGCTGGATGTTGACAATGTCGTCATGATCACCAGAGGTAGAAACAGAAACCGTTCTGGAACCATCAAAACGAAGGGGAACAGAATGATAGTTATGAAACCATCCATGTTCAAGATACAACCAGACATGAGGTTGTAGCTTGTCTAAGCAATGTGTACACCATCAGTAAAGGTAAAGAGATGAGATCCACCTCTTTTCCCGGTTCCAGGAACCATAAAATTATTCGGCCATAGTTTCCCGATGGCTCAGTCCTTCTCGCACTGCTCATTCTACAATACCAAGCATCCTTCCAGTGAGAGAAATCGCATCTCTTCTTCCTATCACATTGCTAACCACGGCTACAGAACCATCATTGGCTATGCCTCCCTGAGATCTAGAATCATCGCCAAAGCTTACCCCGACAATCATCAATTGACTTACTAAAATTTTCTATTTGGCTGAAGAATAAGAAGCAGTGTGAAGAATAGTTAAGCATGTCAAGGTATTTACAGAAGGGATAAATGGTTACCAGTAACAGGAAAGTAGGACCATTAATGAGGCTTGATACTCGAAGCATGGGAAAGGGTAGTTTCGAGAAACGTGACCCCCAATATTATATCATTTTGACATAAAGGAACCTCTTCTGACTTAGCACCTGAAATGGTAATTAAATATGACATCCAGACAGAAGATTCCCCTAACAGGATCCTAAAAAGAGATTTTTTTCACCAACATGACTCAAGATAGGGTTTGGATCCCGACCATCTCGGTACCCCGATACCAGGAAACATCGACACTATGATCTAATAGAGACTCAATGCCACGTTATGCCTTAGCCCTGGTATCAAAAGAGGTCTGGTACCATGGATCTTGTTTACTCTGTACCATGGTACCGCGATATCTGCCTTAAAACAATCCTATTAACAACCATTCTTGATAGCAGTTTGAAGAAGAATCCTCCACCAAGTCTACACCTAGGTACCAAGATTCCACAATGGGCGAGTATCCCTAGTACCTGGATTCTTTGTACTAAATTTTTGCCTAAGTGCCAGGATTCTCAAAGCAGGAATGCCTGGTACCTTGATTCTCCCATATAAGAATGGTAGCTAACAATGCTCATGGGGAATACTATTGAAATTCACAGCTTAAGTGTCGGAAGATCCTCGTACCAGCTACAAGTTGTGCTACGCATTCTGATCTTGACAAATTTCAAAGTTTCATCTGTTACCAGGAAATTATTAAGTCAGGTTTTGCGCCGGCGACTGCTCCTTATATCAAGGCAGGATTCAACCAGGAAATAAGTAAATGGGGTATACACAGCATAGTGAATAAACATGAGCCCATGCGAGAAGAAAGGGAATGTTTCATTGCTTGAAACCGGGGAGCCCATCCCCCGGTTACGGGGTACAAAAAAAATGAAAGGCAACTGATAAATGGTCGAACTAGATCATGCATCCACTTTGTTTTGGTTAGCCACCTCATCTGCAGCTCCTGCTAAATCACCGTATTCTGGACCAGCTGAGACCTAGTATACTATCTGGGCACCTACCTCGGCAATGGCCTCCATCGGAAGTGGATCGATCTGAAACTCCTCTGATGCCACCAAGATAACTTGCTCCTCTACCCCTTTCCTGAGATCAGCCTGGTCCTTCACCTCCACCTCCTTAGCAAGACCTGAAGGCATGTCAGACTCCCCATCCTTAGAATCAAGCTGGACCTCTACCTCCCGAACAGATTAAGATGGAGAAGTAGGTGGATTGAGAGCTTCACCTTCAACCTGGACCGCAACAACATCAAGAATCTTTAAATTGGGATCTACCCTAACATAGCTTGGTAAAATAGAGGAGATAGGTAGATGGTCTTCATCATCCACCTCTTCATTTGCCCCAGCAGCTCGAGAAGGACCATCCTCATCAGACGGAGCAGTCCTAGCTAGCTCGGCAGCTCTAGCAATGATCTCCTCCCTGTTCCACCCGTCAATGATGCTAATCTCAAATGGTTGAGGGAGAGCCTGGGCTACCTAGTAGCCTGCGAAGAAGTAGTCATCCCCAAAGGAGGTATCCACTTGACCTTCCAGGCCAGCCATGCTAGCTCGTAGAGCATGAATCTCCTTTTCTGGCTCCGTTACCTTCTCCTTCATGGCATCCCTTTTAGTTTTGTGACGTACAGACCTGAGCTGCTCCATGTCTAAAGCGTGCTGCATTCACTTCCTATCTACCTACGCCTCGACCGCTACCTTCTCGGCTTCCTCCAAGGACTGGTACAGAACTACCAAGCCCATGGCAGCCTTGGCCAGTTCCTCCTTGGATATGTCCAGCTCAGAGGTAGGATCTTTGACCTCCTTCCAGAGAGAGATGACCTGGCGGATCATTGCCACATTGAATTTAAAGGCCTAACAGGTAGAAAATAACGGTTAAAAATATGGCCCATACCTAAACAAGATAGAAGACCAGAATGAAGCGACTTACCTTAGCAAAGAGAGCAGATCCCTTAGAGATCAAAAGATCAGTGGGCATGGAGGTCATGGCATCTAAGCTTCCACCTTGGCAGGAAGCAGCGAACCTGGCCAGGACCTCTTCTTGGCTACTGCCCCTCGACGGAGATTGAGACCGACCATCAGGAACAGCTGAAGCAGTAGGGGAAGAATTAAAACCCCTCTCAAGCCTGATAGATCGCTAAACCCTTATGGCAAGCGAGGCAGAAAGGACTGGTTGAGTAGCAACAACAATATTAGTAGCAGTAGAAAGGATGGTAGGCGCCTGACCTTGCACTTGGCCAGAAGTACCCCTAACCTTAGCCATTCTAGCTTGGAGGCCCACCAGAAGAGATCTAGCTAATGCTGAAGGAGGCGAATGAGATGCCCGGGTACCTCGATCGAGATCAATACGCTCTTACTAGACCTAGCAAAGGTACCAGCTCCCTCAGCGGGGTTAGGGAGAGTTGAAGGTCCGGTAGGGGAGGCTAGTAGAGAAACGTGCTGGCATCAATCTGGGTGAACCTCTCCTCATTCGTCAATGGCACTGCAGAAACTGTCAAAGGAGATAAATTAGTATATGCTGTTAACATGGTTTTTTGGCAAGGGTCCAAAAAAGAAGTTTCCAACAAGTAACAACCTGGTAGGAACCAACCCTAGCTCCCAGGCACCTAACAGGACCAATACCGCGACCTTGAAGCAGTCACTACCTAGCAAGCCAGGACCTCGGCTACCTATCTACCTAGACAAGGCACCAGAGGTATGATCCAGGAAGGACAGGTACCACACTGTATATCCACGCAGACACCTAATGGAGTGGGTATCGCGATATTGCGCTCCCAGTACCTTGCAGGTACCCGATACTTTCTATCTAGTACCCCGACACCTCGACGTGCACCTAATATCCCAGAACACTTCGACACCAGCCCAGAATCCCATATGTCCAGCAAGACAAATATCACTACAAGGTCGCTAGTATGATTAAAACAAGCACCACAACAACAAATTAGACCAGCATGTCATTATATCACACCGTGAGATCAGTATTCTCTTCCAAACAATGCAACTAGGAAGAGTTGACTCCACCGCCATCTAAAGCGCCATAAATGAGACCTAACGGTCAACTGAATCAGAATATAAATACGACAACGATTAACAGGATCAAATTCTGTGCCTTTAGCCTCACTTAACTCCTTTCAACGCCTAAAATAGGACTCCAAATAATCCTCATGAATACGACCAAATTCTGGGCGATATTGGAGACCTATACATACGGCCTTGAAGGACAAAGAGGGGGATCCCCATATAGTGTTTTTATCTCCAAGAGAGAGAGATTTCTATACCCAGAAAAACTTCTTAGGAGTTCTCTGAAGTCAGTGAGAGTTTTAGACAATCATTGATGGATAGTAGCCACTTATAGACATAAACGAAATTCCCTATCTCCATTTTGTGTTAGAGAGAGTGAAGAGAGAATGTTGTAACCTTTACACAAGTATTTATTCAATAAAATAGTGTTGTTCATATCCTTTTGGTTCCTTCTATTTGTTCATATTAATCTCCTGTAGGGAAAAATCAATATAAAACGCAGCGGAAGAAACAAAAAATAGATTTCGTATGGTTTTAAAACTTTTCTCAAAGTTGAACCTTAACCTTTTAATTAATTAAACTCAAATATATACAGTTAGAGTTAAATACCTCTTGACGTGTGATCCGATTAACTTACGTCGATTGTTAATCAGTAAAATCTTTTCCGATACCCGTGAACTGTACCCGCATGAACAGTGATTGTGAACAGTACCCGCGTGAACATTGATCGTGAACAGTACCTCCGCCGTGAACAGTACCGTGAGATTTTCCAATCCGAACACGTACGTGAATCACCTAGGAGCGTGGTCTCCCTTTTTCTTTGAATTGCAAACCTGATTAGGTTTCGTTATTTCTGTGTCTAACGAGTGAGAGATATTTCTATGCAAAAAGAATAAACCGTTTTCCAATGTACCTTTGCAAACAACTTTGTCATTCTTACTAATAATAAAAGTTTTATTAAAAGTAACCGAATATCCAAACTTATTTAAACAAGAAACTGAAATTAAATTCCTCTTGAATTGAGGTACATAATAAACATCTATTAATTCTAAATGCCTACTAGAATCTAAAATAACTCTAATATCTCCCACTGCACTTGCAGACACTAACGTTCCGTTGCCCAAGCGCAAATTGACTTCATCTTCATTCAACCTTCTCTTTTCCTGAAACCCCTTCTTCCTTCTTTTTTTGGGACTTTGGGCAATCTCTTTTCCAATGTCCCTTTTCACCACAAAGGAAGCATTTCCCTTTGATCTTGGTTACTTTCTTGGTTTCCTTCTTGGTAGGCCCAAGTTGCTTTTTCTTCTGTTGTTTCTTGACCTTCTTACGGGTCGTAACAGTAGCAACTTTACCAACCAAATGAATCTCTTGACCTTTGTTTTTCACAAGGATCTTTTCAGCGCTTCGAACATCTTGCATCAGGCCCTGCAAGGTGTATTCCTTTTTGTTCAAGGTGTAGTCCAACTTGAACTGATCAAAGGAATCTGACAGTGAGTTAACTACCATATCAATTTTGGTCTCCCCATCAATCTCAACACCATTTAGTTGAGCAATATTAAGATGTGCTATGACTTTCATCATGTGATCTTTCACAGATTGTCCAGGTTTCATCCTAAGATTCATAAAAGCAGTCACTGCCTCTCTCTTAGTCGTCCTAGACTTCATAGCAAACATTTCCTCTAGAGACATCATTATATCAGCAGCGGACTCCATTCCTTCATGTTGCTGTTGCAACACGTCGGAGATAGTGGCCATAATATAACATTTTGCCATATCATCAGAAGTCTTCCACTGCTCATACTCATCTCTTTGCATCACATTAGATTCATTATTAGGAAGGATTGGTTTAGGAGTGGTCAGAACAAACTTATGTTTTTCACTTTGCAGCTACAACCCAATTTTCCTTTTCCATGTTACGTAGTTATCTCCAGTTAAGGTGTTATCTTTCAGGATGTTCATAAGTGATGGGGTCATGATTTCTGATTAAAACAAAAACATATATAAGTAAATAATCATGATAATAGCACTTTTAAAAATTTATCTTGAATTAAAAAAAATAATTCAATCATAAAAATTCAACGGTGATCCAACACCCATAAATATTACGCCTCTTTTGGGAGTTCGCACTATTTACTAGTTAGACTAGGTTCCACCTAATTGTTAACATAACAACCAGCGTTTTTAATTTTAGCCTTGTAATTTTTATTAACAAAAACTCTTGGGAGGATATTAATAAATTACATTGAGTGTGTTACCAAGATATCGACCCTCAATTTTCTCTCACGAAAATCCCTCCTTGGGGAGTAGATTTCGTTTAAGTCAATTGTCTAGTCTATCCTTGTAAGGAAGTATATTGTTAAATTCCATTTACGGACGCCCCTTGGGCGGATTACTAAAAATAATAAAACTCAACTAATCTTGGAGGCCATAGGCATTCTTGCACACCTTCTCCCACTCAATTATTTAAGGCGTGTGATTAAATCCCAAAGAATGATTTTTACCAAGTTATCTAGATGCCAATTAGATACCTAAATCATTCAATGCATGTTCATACCAAAAGAGATATATGAGTGGCACTCTTATTCTAAAATGTCATGTTATCATACAACAACAAATATTGTAATATTTAAGCAAAAATTAAATAGCAACAATTTTGGCCCATAAGGCCACACAAGGCTGCCGTGCGCAGCCCACCAAGGATTGGGCTTGCCATGCGCAGCCCAATCCACTCCTAGGGTGCGTACGGTGCTCGTTCTCGGTTCCGGTTGCTTCGTTTTTCTTCGTGTCTTCGAATTTTCAATACCCGAATACATTACATCATATTACGAATAAATTACTGCAGCAATTTTTTTTTATTTTACTGCAGTAAGATTTAAAAAAAAAATACTGCACCTGATTACAAAAAAAATACTGCACTTATTTTACATACAAAAAAAAATAAAACCCTAGCAGCTACCAAGAAGAAATTATGGCGATAATAGACTACCCTTCTTGTTACAAATCCGAAACAAAAATTACATTGAAATTCTAGGACCAAAATCGAGCAATAACAATTCACTTTATAAAACATATATAAATCCATACATTCAACATGTAATTATATATGTGAATACCTAGAGTGCCATCTCTTTCTAAAACATGTATAATCACAATAAAAAAGAAATAGATTCACATATATATACGTTAATTAATTAAAAGGTACAACCAAGGCTCTGATACCAATTGTAGGGAAAAATCGATATAAAACGCAGCGGAAGAAACGAAAAATAGATTTCGTATGGTTTTAAAATTTTTCTCAAAGTTGAACCTTAACCTTTTAATTAATTAAACTCAAATATGTACGGTTAGAGTTAAATACCTCTTGACGCGTGATCCGAATGACTTACGTCGATTGGTATTCCGCAAAATCTTTTCCGATACCCGTGAACAGTACTCGGGTGAACAGTGATTGTAAACAGTACCCGCGTGAACAGTAATTGTGAACAGTACCCGCGTGAACAGTGATCGTGAACAGTATCCCCGCCGTGAACAGTGATCGTAAACAGTACCGCGAGATCTTCCAATCCGAACACGTACGTGAATCACCTAGGAGCGTGATCTCCTTTTTTCTTTGAATTGCAAACCTGAGAATGGATGAACAAAGTTTTCTTTTTCTTTTGTTAGTCACAAAACAATCAAAAGAAGACAAAAATTATTCTGATCACTTTTGAGTTCTCAATCTAATGATCGAAACTCGCGTGAACCTAATTCGATGTTATACACACAAGCTTATTGATGAACAAGCAATCAGTGTAGTATCAAAGAATAATCTCTTCTCTCTTTTATGTTTAGTAGAATAAAAATTATCCTTTTCTATGAATTGAGAAGAAGAAGAAAAATTGAATCATTCAATCAACCATCGTGGCCGAATTCTATATGTAGTGTTATATAGGTGGCCGAAATTTTGCTTCCTCTTCTATTTAGGATTGCCGAAATCTTCCTCTAAATAGACTACGGTTGCCGTAAATCACATACCAAATAGAGTTTGTGTTGCACCCTAATTTCCATCAATCTTTAGACTTCAAAACCTAATCCAACTCATAGATATTTTTATTCTTTTATTGACTAAATAAAAAGACTTCTTATTTGATTAAATAAATAAAATTAACTATTTATTTTCTTATCAAACAAGTCTTTTACTTTTAATATACTACTACCAATAGTATAACTTTAGGAAATATATTTCCTGATCAGAAAAAAGATTTGTTTTTTAGTTAAACAATTAATTAATAAATTAACTAATTCTTATTTAATTAAAACAATGAAACAAAATAATATATTAGGTTAATATATACACCTTGCCGCCCCACTTATATAAATGGGCCATATATTATTTTCTTATTTCATTTAATCCATTGGACTTTTAATAAAAGCCCACATGTGAACCAAACCCATTCTTACTAAAAGAAACAAGCCCACTTGTCTCCTTTTAATATATTAATATAATAGTGCAGCCCATTAATTAAATAATAGACATATTATATTCTTGATATAATAAAAACAATTCTAGATGGACACTTAAATCGGCCCGGTAAAATATATCAAGTGATCCATGCAAATACGTGTGGATTGGGGATCTTGGCGGGCTATCTAAATTTAAGCTTCAATAGACACAACCTAATCACAATCAACAAATGATTCACTTAGGTCCAATCTATTAATTTTAACTCATTCCTCTAAAGAGCTAAAATTGAACTCTTAAATAAAGATAGAATAAGGAGATGTTTCTCATTCATACCCTAGACAATCTTATAGGAGATGGTGTATCCTCGTGAATAATATCAGTAATCGCCAAGAGCTTATAGACCGCCTATAGCTCTCCAAGTTACCATATTTCCTCATATGACCACATTTCGAACTTGGATACTTTGACTTGTCCAGAAGCCATGTTTTCATTAATCATTATTGAAAACTCAACGTTGAGATTTAATATCCAATACCTCAAAACATCCATATGATGATATTATACTCTCATTTAATAAATGGAGCCACGATGTCCATATCTATAAATGAAGTCCTCTTTCGATTAACAAATGTATACCACCAAACTATCGGGGATAGACTATGCTATATAATCGTACTCATTGATAGCTCTAATGATAACACTTGCAACCATAAGTCCATCATTTATCTCAGGATTAAGATAGACTCTCCGATTGTCCTCTTTAATGAAAGGACTTATATCTAGTGACGGTTCTAGATAAAGTATTTCATTGTGATCAAGTTCAATGCACCTAGTGCACTAGATTCTTTTACTCGAAAACCTTTTGATGATTTTAGACTCATCATATTCATTTGATCCCACTCAAATGCTAGTAAAAGAATTCTACAACTTTAACAAGATAGAGGTGCCCAACCTTTAACTTAAGTTGTGAACGTTATTCAAGACTAACTAAAGAATTGTGTCTACCTCATACATATCCGGATGTATGAACAATTCTTCATGTCTTATAGTCTTTTGACCTTATGATTATTTACCTTGAAAATTATAATAATAAATGCTATAAGTAATTGTAAGAATCAGAATTCACTTTATTAATATGAGAAGATTGTCAATTACAATATTACACTCTTGCCATTGAGCATAATCCTAACATCTCCAGCATAAAAAGGAACCTCGGTACCGAAGATACCTACCCCCGCTACGACCTTCGGGGTAGCAGGTTAGGGTGTTAATTGGAATTTTCACCCCGAGCGGATTTTCCAGTCACCACTTTTTGGCACCGTCTGTGGGGAACACCACACCCTCAAAAGAAAGCCTGTTGACTCATTTTCTTATATCATTACTAGTATGAGACTCTGGTCTTCTCAAGATCATCCTGATCCGTCGGGGCACCAATCAAATGCTTCAACCCGGAAGGGTCAGAAGTGAAAGAATGGGGAAAGAGTGGTAACCCAGCCCTAAAACCATCAGCTACCGCCCGGGCTACCCTGCAGATACCTGCCAACCCGGCAGTTAACCCAGCTAGTTTGGACCAAAAAGGTACGGCCTTCATAGAAAGTATCCTGCCTCAAAATGGTTGTGGAAGGTGGAGCCAATCAGCCTGTGGTACCCGATACCAGGGGAGAGGCAAGTCGCCAAAGTACCAGGATACCCTCTTTTGACAGATTAGGACCACCACCTCCAATACCGATACACGATATGCTCAGACCCATGCCCCCGATACCATCTGTCCGCGATAGACTCGGGCCCATGCCCCAACTCCGGGACAACCTGAAGGATATCAACCTCGATAGGTGAGATCCGCCATCGACCTCCCTCTTAGGGAACACTACTACCCAGTTTAACCGGAAGCAGCTTCTAGACGACCTCAACCAGAAGCGGCCATGAGGCAACCTCGGTCAGCTGTAGAAGGTACTATTAGAAGCATCCGAGAAAACCCTCATAAGGGAGAGAACCATGATGAAACTTCAGTAGCATCAGAGAGGTCTGATGATAGAGATTCTGAAGTAGAGTACGAGAATGATGGCAACAGGCGTCTCCGGGACCAGGTTGCCAGAATGGTGAAAGAGATCCAGAAGTTAAAGAAGGGCAAGCACCGGGAAAACCGGAAAGACCTCAAGGGAGAGATGAATGCTCCCTTCTCTCGGAGGACCAAAGAGGCAGAACTACCTCCTAAGTTCAGAATGCCAACCGAAAAATATTATGGGACTAAAGATCCCCTGAGCCACCTAGAGAGCTTTGTTATATAGATGGAGGTCTAGAATGCTACCAAGGCCGCCATGTGAAGAATGTTCCCTACCATGCTAACGGACTATGCCAAGACATGGTTCAGGAAGCTGCCAGTATGGAGCGTCGACTCATTCACCAAGTTGACTACCGACTTATGCGCTCAGTTCCAGGTCATCAAACCTTGCCATAAGGATCCCATTCACCTTCAGTACGTGATCCTGAAGTGGGGTGAGTCATTCAGAGCTTATGTGGAGAGGTTCCACAAGGAGGCAATTCAGATGGGGGTCTTTACGGAGAAGGAGACCTTGGCTAATTTCAGAAGGAATTTATAGGCAGGCAGATTGTTCCAATCCTTCATCAAGCATCCACCAGAGATGTACCAGGAGGCCTACGATAGGGCTCTTGAACAAGTGGAGATAGATGAATAGCTCTGTGTCAAGATGGAGCATGACGACATGAGATCTGCCAACCTTCAAAAGAAAGAGACGCCCAAACCCACTCAAATTCAAAAGAACTAGAATAAGCCTCCCAACAAGTCTACATACTAGATACCACCTTACCAACCTCAGCGTAACCGGTACCCCACCAAGTGGTCTCCTCCTAGAGCTACACCTCCACCCAGGGAGGTAGCGCAGATAGATAGAGAAGAAGAGGGGTACTCCCACTACATCCTTCTAAACTCATCTTGCGAGACTATCAACCTCACCATCCGTGACAAGGGATTACTCAAAAAGCCTAGCCCAATAAAGGCACCAGCCGATCCACAAGGATGTGGGTCATAACACCCCGGAATGCTATAGTTTGCATAACCAGATTGAGGCACTGGTAAGAGGAGGATGCCTGGTAGAATACCTCCAACAGGTGCGCGATAACATTCACACTAGGAAGGAGGTGCAAGCAGACAATAGAGCAATAGAGGAGAGAAGGAAAGTGAAAGGAAAGGATTTGATGGAGCAAATCCACATGGTCAACACAATTAGTGGAGGTCCCACCCCGGCGGGAACCTCCAACAATTCCAGAAAGAACCACGCCAGAAAAGTGCCCAGGATAGATACGGGCCAAGATATCTTCAAGGTCACCAGAGAATCGCCTAGACCTCCTCATTCAGCATAAATTATCTTTACTGAGGAGGATATGTACAACACTGTGCAACCCCATGATGACCCCATGGTCGTCACTGTGCAAATAGCTAACAATTTGGTCCATCGCGTCCTAATTGACACCAGTAGCAGTGTCGACATTCTCTTCAAGGGTGCTTTAGAGCAATTCAACTTAAAGAATCCTTGCTACACTAGCTGTACTACCCCAATATATGGGTTCAAACTCACTGATCCCCTCCGGGTCTATGATCCTACTGGTGATAACAGGAACAACCCCCCTCCAACAGAATCTCATGACAGATTTTGTCGTGGTAGATACTCCATCAGCCTACAACGCCATCCTTGGGAGACCTTACTTATCCGCTCTTAAGGGCGTCCTGTCAATCTACCATAATATCCTGAACTTCCCTGTAGGAGACAAGATAGGCGAGGTGCGGGGAGATCAGCAGGTAGCCCTCAAGTGTTATGCAGTGTCCACCAACCCAACGGCGCTTGCCAAACAGTGTGTACAGATAACCGTTGTGCAGGATCAAAAGCTATCAGAAAAGGACCTTGAAGATGAAACGAATGCAGTAGAGAAAGAACCTGTGGAAGAATTCCTAAATATGGAAGTCAAGAAAGAGGAAGAAAGAGGATGGGCCAGTGGCCATCCTGTAGATGAGTTAGAATAAATATCTATCAGGAAGGATGACCCTTCCAAGGTTGTCAGGATAGGTTCGAAGCTGGAAACATGAGTGAATAAGGGTCTGGTAAAGCTCTTACATGAATACAGTGACATCTTCGTCTGGAGTCACGAAGAGATGTCGGGGATACCAGTTACCTTGGCAGCTCATAGGTTGGCTGTAGATCCTACCTTCAAGCCGGTTGAACAAAAGATGAGGCATTTCAACCTAAAAAGCAATGTCGCAGTACAAGAGGAGGTAAACAAGCTACTAAAAGCAAAGTTCATCAGAGAGTCCCGGTACCTCGAATGGATTGCCATTGTAATCATGGTGACCAAAGCGAATGGGAAATGGTGCATGTGCGTTGATTACACTGATCTCAACCGTGCTTGCCCGAAGGTTAGCTTCCCGCTACCAAAACTCGACCAACTGGTAGATTTGACCGCGGGTAACAAGCTCCTAAGCTTCATGGACGGGCCTTCTCGAGGTACAATCAGATTATGATGCACCTTGCTAATCAGGATAAAACTTGTTTCATAACCGGGCACTACCAATATTGTTACAAGGTCATGCCTTTCAGACTCAAGAACACAGGGGCTACCTACCAGTGTCTGGTTAACTGTTTGTTCAAGGAACTGATAGGAAATTCAATGGAGGTGTACATCGATGACATGAACATTGAGTCCCAGGTAGCCGAGCAGTACCAGGATCACCTCCGTCAGACTTTCCAGATAGTCAGAGAAAATTAGATGCGGTTAAACCATGCTAATGTAGGGAAAAATCGATATAAAACGCAGCGGAAGAAACGAAAAATAGATTTCGTATGGTTTTAAAATTTTTCTCAAAGTTGAACCTTAACCTTTTAATAAATTAAACTCAAATATATACGGTTACAGTTAAATACCTCTTGACGTGTGATCCGATTGACTTACGTCGATTGGTAATCCGAAAAATCTTTTTCGATGCCCGTGAACAGTACCCGCATGAACAGTGATCGTGACCAGTATCCCCCGCCGTGAACAGTGATCGTGAACAGTACCGCGAGATCTTCAAATCCGAACACGTACGTGAATCACCTAGGAGCGTGGTCTCCCTTTTTCTTTGAATTGCAAACCTGAGAATGGATGAACAAAGTTTTATTTTTCTTTTGTTAGTCACAAAACAATCAAAAGAAGACAAAGATTATTCTGGTCACTTTTGAGTTCTCAATCTAATGATCGAAACTCGCGTGAACCTAATTCGATGTTGTACACACAAGCTTATTGATGAACAAGCAATCAGTGTAATATCAAAGAATAATCTCTTCTCTCTTTTATGTTTAGTAGAATAAAAATTATCCTTTTCTATGAATTGAGTAGAAGAAGAAAAACTGAGAAATTCAATCAACTATCATGGCCGAATTCTATAGGTGGTATTATATAGGTGGCCATATTTTGCTTCCTCTTCTATTTAGGATTGCCGAAATCTTCCTCTAAATGGACTAGGGTTGCCGCAAATCACATACCAAAAAGAGTTTGTGTTGCACCCTAATTTCCATCAACCTTTAGACTTTAAAACCTAATCCAACTCATACATATTTTTATTCTTTTATAGACTAAATAAAAAGACTTCTTATTTGATTAAATAAATAAAATTAATTATTTATTTTCTTATCAAACAAGTCTTTTACTTTTAATATACTACTACCAATAGTATAACTTTAGGAAATATATTTCCTGATCAGAAAAAGATTTGTTTCTTAATTAAACAATTAATTAATAAATTAACTAATTCTTATTTAATTAAAACAATGAAACAAAATAATATATTAGGTTAATATATACACCTTGCCGCCCCACTTATATAAATGGGCCATATACTATTTTCTTATTTCATTTAATCCATTGGACTTTAAATAAAAGCCCACATGTGAACCAGACCCATTCTTACTAAAAGAAACAAGCCCACATGTCTCCTTTTAATATATTAATATAATAGTGCAGCCCATTAATTAAATAATAGACATATTATATTCTTGATATATTAAAAACAATTCTAGATGGACCCTTAAATCGGCCCGGTAGAATATATCAAGTGATCCATGCAAATACGTGTGGATTGGGGATCTTGGCGGGCTATCTAAATTTAAGCTTCAATAGACACAACCTAATCACAATCAACAAATGATTCACTTAGGTCCAATCTATTAATTTTAACTCATTCCACTAAAGAGCTAAAATTGAACTCTTAAATAAAGATAGAATAAGGAGATGTTTCTCATTCATACCCTAGACAATCTTATAGGCGATGGTGTATCCTATCCTCGTGAATAATATCAGTAATCGCCAAGAGCTCATAGACCGCCTATAGCTCTCCAAGTTACCATATTTCCTCATATGACCACATTTCGAACTTGGATACTTTGACTTGTCCAGAAGCCATGTTTTCAATAATCATTATTGAAAACTCAACGTTGAGATTTAATATCCAATAACTCAAAACATCCATATGATGATATTATACTCTCATTTAATAAATGGAGCCACGATGTCCATATCTATAAATGAAGTCCTCTATCGATTAACAAATGAATACCACCAAACTATCGAGGATAGACTATGCTATATAATCGTACTCATTGATAGCTCTAACGATAACACTTGCAACCATAAGTCCATCATTTATCTCAGGATTAAGATAGACTCTCCGATTGTCCTCTTTAATGAAAAGACTTATATCTAGTGACGGTTCTAGATAAAGTATTTCATTGTGATCAAGTTCAATGCACCTAGTGCACTAGATTCTTTTACTCGAAAACCTTTCGATGATTTTAGACTCATCATATTCATTTGATCCCACTCAAATGCTACTAAAAGAATTCTACAACTTTAACAAGATAGAGGTGCCCAACCTTTAACTTAAGTTGTGAACGTTATTCAAGACTAACTAAAGAATTGTGTCTACCTCATACATATCCGGATGTATGAACAATTCTTCATGTCTCATAGTCTTTTGACCTTATGATTATTTACCTTGACAATTATAATAATAAATGCTATAAGTAATTGTAAGAATCAGAATTCACTTTTTTAATATGAGAAGATTGTCAATTACAATATTACACTTTTGCCATTGAGCATAATCCTAACAATCTCCCACTTGCTTTATAGCAAGTGTGTCATATCTCTCATTCCCATGTTCTCTAGATATCCATCAAAGCTCTTCTAAGGTAGAGCCTTTGTGAAAGGATCCGCTAGATTTTCTGCTGACGCGATTTTGGTGATTGTCACGTCTCCCCTATGAACAATTTCCCTCAAAAGGTGATACTTCCTTTAAATCTGTTTACCTCTCTTATGACTTCTTGGTTCTTTCGAATTAGCCACTACACCACTGTTGTCACAGTGTATAGTGATCTGCTTATTCGCACTAGGAACCACTTCTAAGTCAATCAAGAATTGGCGGAGCCAAACAGCCTCTTTGGCAGCTTCGCATGCAGCAACATACTCAGCTTCCATGGTGGAATCAACAATATAAGATTGCTTGATACTCCTCCATATGACTGCTCCTTCTGCAATGGTAAACACAGATCCTGATGTTGATTTTCTGGAGTCAGAATCCGATTGGAAATCAGAATCTGTATACCCAACGGGAATTAAATCCCCTCAAAAGTATACAAGCATATAGTCTCTAGTTCTCTTGAGATACTTGAAAATATGCTTGACTGCCGTCCAATGATTAGGACCAGGTTTCGATTGAAACCTGCTAACTATGCCAACAGCAAAACAAATATCTGGTCTAGTACAGAGCATTGCATACATGAGACTTCCAACTGCCGAGGCATATGGAACTCTACTCATGAATTGCTCTTCATGCTCATTCTTAGGTGCTTGACCCTTAGAAAGTTTGATTCCATGTCTAAAAGGTAACATACCTTTCTTGGAATCTTGCATGGTGAATCTAGACAAGATTTTATCAATGTATGAAGCTTGGGATAATGCAATCGTTCTATTCTTTCTATCCCTTATTACTTGGATACCAAGAATATAACTTGCTTCTCCTAAGTCCTTCATATCAAATTGTTTTGCTAACCATTATTTCACTGATGTCAATACACCTACATCGTTTCCAATGAGTAGTATATCATCAACATAAAGAATGAGGAAAACCAACTTGTCGCCTTTGATCCTTCTTCTATACACAAGGTTCGTCAGGGTTTTGAATAAATCCAAAACCCTTTCCAGCTTGATCGAACCTTATGTTCCAGGATCTGGATGCTTGCTTTAGTCCATATCTGGACTTTTGCAACTTGCATACTCTTTCTTCTTGACCTTTTTCAATGAATCCCTATGGTTGCATCATGTAGATGCTCTCGTCAAGACTTCCATTAAGGAAAGCTGTCTTGACGTCCATTTGCCAAATCTCTAGGTCTAGAGATGCTGCAATGGATAAGAGTATCCTAATGGATTTAAGCATGGCCACAGGTGAGAAGGATTCCTTGTAATCGATACCTTCTTTCTGTGTATAACCTTTAGCTACTAGTCTGGTTTTAAAGGTTTCCACCTTACCATCCATACCTCTTTTCCTCTTGTATACCCACTTGCACCCAATGGGTTTTTATCCCTTTAGGCAAGTCTACAAGGGACCAGACTTTGTTATTGAACATCGATTCAATCTCGGATTGCACTGCCTTTTGCCAATGACGACAATCAACATCTTCCATAGCTTCCTTGTACGTGTAGGGATCATCGTCGTCCGGGAGATTCTCAACAGATTCTCCTAGACCGATGTATCTTTCAGGTTGTGTTCTGACCCTCCCACTACGACGAGGAATGGTAGGTTGTTGATCTTGTATTTGAGTGGAACTTACAATTGGGCTGGGTTGTGAAACCTCTTGTGGAATTGTATCTTCTGACATCTCATGCAGGACAATTCTACTTTTGGGCACAAAATTATTCATATAGTCCTTTTCTAGAAATGAAGCATTTGTTGAAACAAATACTTTTAGATCAGAAGGACTATAGAAATAATATCCTTTAGTTCTTTTTGGATACCCCACAAATATACATGTTTCCGAACGGGACTCCATCTTTTCTGTCTTTCCTTTCAACACATGTGCAGGACAACCAAATATCCTCATGTGTTGTAAACTAGGCTTTCGCCCAGTCCACAATTCATGTGGAGTTTTAGGGACAGATTTAGATGGTACATCGTTTAGAATATATATTGCTGTTTGTAAAGCATATCCCCAAAAAGAAATAGGAAGTGTTGAATAACTCAACATTGATCTAACCATCTCTAAAAGAGTCATATTTCTCCTTTCTGCTACCCCATTATGTTGAGATGTACCTGATGCAGAAAGCTGAGAAACTATCCCATTATCAATAAGATATTGTTGAAACTCTCCAGATAGATATTCTCCACCACGATCAGATCTCAAGATTTTTATATGTTTCTCAAGCTGATTTTCTACCTCAGCTTTGAATGCTTTGAACATATCAAATGCATCCGACTTATGTCTCATGAGATACACATAACCAAATCTTGAGTAATCATCTGTGAAGGTGATGAAGTACTCATATCCACCTCTAGCTTGAATGCTCATAGGACCACATACATCAGTGTGTACTAGTCCTAAACATTCAGTGGCTCTTACACCTTTGGTATTGAACGACCTTTTGGTCATTTTACCTTCCAAACAAGATTCACAAGTTGGTAGATCATCAACCTTTAAGTCACTTAAAGGTCCGTCACATACCAATCTTTTAATCCTATTAAGGTTAATGTGACCTAGGCGTAAATGCCAAAGATAGGTTTCATCTTTTGATAATTTTACTCTTTTATGATTAGGTTCCGTTATTTCTGTTCTAACGAGTGAGAGATATTTCTATGCAAAAAGAATAAACCGTTTTCCAATGTACCTCTGCAAACAACTTTGTCATTCTTACTAATAATAAAAGTTTTATTAAAAGTAACCGAATATCCAAACTTATTTAAATAAGAAACTGAAATTAAATTCCTCTTGAATTGAGGTACATAATAAACGTCTTTTAAATCTAAATGCCTACTTGAATCTAAAGTAACTCTAATATCTCCCACTGCACTTGCAGACACTAACGTTTCGTTGCCCAAGCGCAGATTGACTTCATCTTCATTCAACCTTCACTTTTCCTGAAACCCCTGCAAGAAATAACAAACATGATTAGTGGCTCTAGAGTCTATGATCCAAGAATCAGTAGAATCTGCCAGAAAACATGTTTCTAGATAATTAACATTACTTTCCTCCTTCTTTTTCTAGGACTTTGGGCAATCTCTTTTCCAATGTCCCTTTTCACCACAAAGGAAGCATTTCCCTTTGATATTGGTTACTTTCTTGGTTTCCTTCTTGGTAGGCCCAAGTTGCTTTTTCTTCTGTTGTTTCTTAACCTTCTTACGGGTCTTAAAAGTAGCAACTTTACCAACCAAATGAATCTCTTGACCTTTGTTTTTCACAAGGATCTTTTCAGTGTTTGAACATCTTGCATCAGGCCCTGCAAGGTGTATTCCTTTTTGTTCAAGGTGTAGTCCAACTTGAACTGATCAAAGGAATCTGACAGTGAGTTAACTACCATATCAATTTTGGTCTCACCATCAATCTCAGCACCATTTAGTTCAGCAATATTGAGATGTGCTGTGACTTTCATCATGTGATCTTTCACAGATTATCCAGGTTTCATCCTAAGATTCATAAAAGCAGTCACTGCCTCTATTTTAGTCGTCCTAGACCTCATAGCAAACATTTCCTTTAGAGACATCATTATATCAGCAGCGAACTCCATTCCTTCATGTTGCTGTTGCAACACGTCGGAGATAGTGGCCATAATGTAACATTTTGCCATATCATCAGAAGTCTTCCACTGCTCATACTCATCTCTTTGCATCACATTAGATTCATTATTATGAAGGGGTGGTTTAGGAGTGGTCAGAACAAACTTATGTTTTTCACTTTGCAGCAACAACCCAATTTTCCTTTTCCATGTTACGTAGTTATCTCCAGTTAAGGTGTTATCTTTCAGGATGTTCATAAGTGATGGGGTCATGATTTCTGATTAAAACAAAAACATATATAAGTAAATAATCATGATAATAGCACTTTTAAAAATTTATCTTGAATTAAAATAAATAATTCAATCATAAAAATTCAACGGTGATCCAACACCCATAAATATTACGCCTCCTTTGGGAGTTCGCACTATTTACTAGTTAGACTAGGTCCCACCGAATGTTAACATAACAACCAGCGTTTTCAATTTTAGCCTTGTAATTTTTATTAACAAGAACTCTTGGGAGGATATTAATAAAATTACATTGAGTGTGTTACCAAGATATCGACCCTCAATTTTCTCTCACGAAAATCCCTCCTTGGGGAGTAGATTTCGTTTAAGTCAATTGTCTAGTCTATCCTTGTAAGGAAGTATATTGTTAAATTCCATTTATGGACGCCCCTTGGGGGGATTACCAAAAATAATAAAACTCAACTAATCTTGGAGGCCATAGGCGTTCTTGCACATCTTCTCCCACTCAATTATTTAAGGTGTGTGATTAAATCCCAAAGAATGATTTTTACCAAGTTATCTAGATGCCAATTAGATACCTAAATCATTCAATGCATGTTCATACCAAAAGAGATATATGAGTGGCACTCTTATTCTAAAATGTCATGTTATCATACAACAACAAATATTGTAATATTTAAGCAAAAATTAAATAGCAACAATTTTGGCCCATCCTAGAAAAGAAAGTAAAATTACAATTGTTAGGAATACAAGATCTTCAGGTGGCCATCAACCATAAGCTCATCCCTCGGCCTCCTCCCATGGACGTGCACAGCCCACAACCCCACAAAGGGGCTGCCTTGCGCAGCCCATAAGGCCACACAAGGCTGCCGTGCGCAGCCCACCAAGGATTGGGCTTGCCATGCGCAGCCCAATCCACTCCTAGGGTGCGCACGGTGCTCGTTCTCGGTTCCGGTTGTTTCGTTTTTCTTCGTGTCTTCGAATTTTCAATACCCGAATACATTACATCATATTACGAATAAATTGCTGCAGCAAATTTTTATTTTTTTTTATTTTACTGTAGTAAGATTTGCAAAAAAAAAATACTGCACCTGATTACAAAAAAATACTGCACTTTTTTTACATACAAAAGAAAATAAAACCCTAGCAACTACCAAGAAGGAATTATGGCGATAATAGACCACCCTTCTTGTTACAAATCCGAAACAAAAATTACATTGAAATTCTAGGACCAAAATTGAGCAATAACAATTCACTTTATAAAACATATATAAATCCATACATTCAACATGTAATTATATATGCGAATACCTAGAGTGCCATCTCTTTCTAAAACATGTATAATCACAATAAAAAAAAATAGATTCACATATATATATATATACGTTAATTAATTAAAAGGTACAACCAAGGCTCTGATACCAATTGTAGGGAAAAATCGATATAAAACGCAGCGGAAGAAACGAAAAATAGATTTCGTATGGTTTTAAAATTTTTCTCAAAGTTAAACCTTAACCTTTTAATTAATTAAACTCAAATATATACGGTTAGAGTTAAATACCTCTTGATGCGTGATCCGATTGACTTACGTCGATTGGTAATCCGTAAAATCTTTTCTGATGCCCGTGAACAGTATCCGCGTGAACAGTGATCGTGAACAGTACCCCCAGTGAACAGTGATCGTGAACAGTACCGCGAGATCTTCAAATCCGAACACGTACGTGAATCACCTAGGAGCGTGGTCTCCCTTTTTCGTTGAATTGCAAATCTGAGAATGGATGAACAAAGTTTTCTTTTTCTTTTGTTAGTCACAAAACAATCAAAAGAAGACAAAGATTATTCCGGTCACTTTTGAGTTCTCAATCTAATGATCGAAACTCGCGTGAACCTAATTCGATGTTGTACACACAAGCTTATTGATGAACAAGAAATCAGTGTACTATCAAAGAATAATCTCTTCTCTCTTTTATGTTTGGTAGAATAAAAATTATCCTTTTCTATGAATTGAGAAGAAGAAGAAAAATTGAATCATTCAATCAACTATCGTGGCCGAATTCTATATGTGGTATTATATAGGTGGCCGGAATTTTGCTTTCTCTTCTATTTAGGATTGCCGAAATCTTCCTCTAAATGGACTAGGGTTGCCGTAAATCACATACCAAAAAGTGTTTGTGTTGCACCCTAATTTCCATCAACCTTTAGACTTCAAAACCTAATCCAACTCATAGATATTTTTATTCTTTTATAAACTAAATAAAAAGACTTCTTATTTGATTAAATAAATAAAATTAATTAATTATTTTCTTATCAAACAAGTCTTTTACTTTTAATATACTACTACCAATAGTATAACTTTAGGAAATATATTTCCTGATCAGAAAATGATTTGTTTCATAATTAAACAATTAATTAATAAATTAACTAATTCTTATTTAATTAAAACAATGAAACAAAATAATATATTAGGTTAATATATACACCTTGCCGCCCCACTTATATAAATGGGCCATATATTATTTTCTTATTTCATTTAATCCATTGGACTTTAAATAAAAGCCCACATGTGAACCAGACCCATTCTTACTAAAAGAAACAAGCCCACATGTCTCCTTTTAATATATTAATATAATAGTGCAGCCCATTAATTAAATAATAGACATATTATATTCATGATATATTAAAAACAATTCTAGATGGACCCTTAAATCGGCCCGGTAGAATATATCAAGTGATCCATGCAAATACGTATGGATTGGGGATCTTGGTGGGCTATCTAAATTTAAGCTTCAATAGACACAACCTAATCACAATCAACAAATGATTCACTTAGGTCCAATCTATTAATTTTAACTCATTCCACTAATGAGCTAAAATTGAACTCTTAAATAAAGATAGAATAAGGAGATGTTTCTCATTCATACCCTAGACAATCTTATAGGAGATGGTGTATCCTCGTGAATAATATCCGTAATCACCAAGAGCTCATAGACCGCCTATAGCTCTCCAAGTTACCATATTTCCTCATATGACCACATTTCGAACTTGGATACTTTGACTTGTCCAGAAGCCATGTTTTCAATAATCATTATTGAAAACTCAACGTTGAGATTTAATATCCAATACCTCAAAACATCCATATGATGATATTATACTCTCATTTAATAAATGGAGCCACGATGTCCATATCTATAAATGAAGTCCTCTATTGATTAACAAATGAATACCACCAAACTATCGAGGATAGACTATGCTATATAATCGTACTCATTGATAGCTCTAATGATAACACTTGCAACCATAAGTCCATCATTTATCTCAGGATTAAGATAGACTCTCCGATTGTCCTCTTTAATGAAAAGACTTATATCTAGTGACGGTTCTAGATAAAGTATTTCATTGTGATCAAGTTCAATGCACCTAGTGCACTAGATTCTTTTACTCGAAAACCTTTTGATGATTTTAGACTCATCATATTCATTTGATCCCACTCAAATGCTAGTAAAAGAATTCTACAACTTTAACAAGATAGAGGTGCCCAACCTTTAACTTAAGTTGTGAACGTTATTCAAGACTAACTAAAGAATTGTGTCTACCTCATACATATCCGGATGTATGAACAATTCTTCATGTCTTATAGTCTTTTGACCTTATGATTATTTACCTTGACAATTATAATAATAAATGCTATAAGTAATTGTAAGAATCAGAATTCACTTTATTAATATGAGAAGATTGTCAATTACAATATTACACTCTTGCCATTGAGCATAATCCTAACAGCTAAGTGTATCGTCGGGGTTACAACCAGGAAATTCCTCGGGTTTATAGTCCATGAGAGAGGGATTGAAGCAAACGCGGAGAAGATCAAAGCCATCCTGAACCTCAAATCTCCTACCTTGCTCAAATAGCTGCAAGGCCTGACCGGACGGATAGCTGCCTTGAACCGTTTCATATCACGATAGATTGATAAGTGCATTCCCTTCTTCAGAGCCATAAAACAAGGGAAGAATATGAAGTGGGACAAAAACAATAAGTTAGCTTTCCAATCAATAAAGAGATATCTTGCTAGCCAACCACTACGAGCTAACCCCGTACCAGGAGAAGAAATACAGTTGTACCTGGCTGTGTCCGAGACGGCTGTTAGTGGGGCCATGATAAAAGAATGTGGAGGTGGAATTCAGCAACCTGTCCACTATGTGATCCGGGCCCTGACCAAGTCAGAAAAGAAATACGCTCTCTTAGAGAAGCTCGCTTTTGCATTAATAACCGCCGTCAGGAAGCTCTGCCCCTACTTCCTAACTCATATAATCGCTGTGGTCACTGATCAGCCATGCGCCAATTTCTCCAAAGACTGAACGTAGAAGGAAGACTTGTACTATGGGTCCTCTAGCTCACCCAGTTTGATATCAAGTACAAATCCAGAACTACCATCAAGGCCTAAGCTTTGGTAGATTTCGTGGTAGAATTCAGTACAACAGGTAATCACGATACCACCCCTATCTTGGATCTGACCCCTCAAAAGGAGCAAGAACCTGAAGATTGGACCACTAATCGAGAAACCTGGGTCTTATACACAGATAAGGCATCCAGTCAAGCAGGAAGCGGGGGTGGAATCGTTTTAACCGATCCAGAAAAAGTCGAATGATGTCACTGTTTCAGATTCAAGTTTAACACCACCAACAACGAAGCTGAGTATGAAGCTTTGTTAGCAGGATTAAGAATAGCAACAGAGCTAAGAGCTGATTACCTCCTTGCTAATTGTGACTCACAACTCATAGTTAATCAGAAAATAGGTTTTAACTAGGCCAAAGGAGAAAACATGGCAACCTACCTTGAAAAGGTCCAAGAACTTTTATCCCGCTTCAAGGGGTTCAAGATCGAGCAGGTACCCAGGCAGGAGAATAATCGGGCCGATGTCCTAGCCAAGATAGCTGCAAGCGGAGGATATGCACTGCCAAAAGGGGTACCTCTCCAGATAATCTCTAGACCTAGCATAGCAGAAGGGAGAGAAGTTAACCCTGTGGAACGACTTCCATGATGGATGGATCCCATCGTAGATTACCTCCAAGAAGAAAAGCTCTTTGAAGATCCTGATCAAGCTCGCAAGATCAAGAGAACCTCAGTCCAGTACTGCCTGGTGAAGGGACACCTTTACTGAAGGGGAAGATCTCTCACCTTACTCAGATATCTACATCCCGATGATGCGAACTGGGTACTCAGAGAGGTACATTCAGGAGACTGTGGGAATCACACTAGAGGAGAAGCGCTGGTTTACCAGGTGCTGCGCATAGATATTATTGGCCAACCTTGCACCACGATACGAGGAAGTTCGTACAATATTGCGAACCATGCCAGAAAATGGCCAATTTGTACCACTTACCTCCAGAACGACTGTCCTCAATCAACTCACCATATCCATTTGCCTACTGGGGAGTAGATTTAATTGGACCTCTTCCAACCACACCTGGTCAACAGAAGCACGCGATCGTGGCTATTGATTATTTTACCAGGTGGGTAGAAGCGGAGCCCCTCTCCAGAATCACAGAGGCAAACACGACTGAGTTCATTAAGAAGAATGTGGTCTGCCGGTTTGGCACCCCGATAGTCATTATCACAGATTTGGGCAAACAATTTGACAATGCTTGATTCTGAGAATTCTGTGAGAACCTGGAAATCGAGCTTCATTTTACATCCGTAGCACATCCCCAAACTAATGGCTTGGTAGAAGCCACAAACAAGACTATCAAGAGGCTACTAAAGAGAAAGCTCCAACAGAAGAAAGGTAGGTGGGCAGACGAACTCCCAGATGTGATGTGGGCCTACCGCACCACCAAAAGGACTGCCAATGGAGAAACCCCCTATTCACTAGCTTTCGGGGTAGAAGCTGCCCTCCCTATCGAGCATAAACTCACCTCTTTTCGGGTTCAACACTTCGACCCATTGGGGAACAAGGACAAGCTAAGAGCCAACTTAGACCTTCTAGAAGAGAAACATGATAGAATCGTAAAGAAGGTAGCAGTCTACCAAAGCCGGATTGCCCGGTACTTCAACAGGAAAGTCAGGAACCGAAGCTTCAAGGAAGGGGACTTGGTTATCAGAAAGGTAACCCAGAATACCCGGAAGAGGTCTGATGGGGTACTGTCGGCCAATTTGAAAGGTCTTTACCTAGTTAAAATGGTAGTCCGAAATGGGGCACACAAGTTGGAGGACATGAAAGGAAGACCCATCGACCACACTTGGAACGCAGATCATTTAAGGAGGTTCTACCCATAAAACCTACAATAGAGACCGACCGAAATTGCTTTGAATAGGTACTAATGGATATTAGTGCTCATGAATATTTGTATCATCTCTTGATTCATCAATAATTCCTAATGCCCTAGCCGGGTACCACCCCTTGCTAGGAAATATCCAATACATAAGAGCATAGTTGCCTGACGCATAAAACCTTGGCCGGGCACTACCCCTTGCTAAGAAGAGTCTGGTTTGTAAGAGCATAGTTGCCTGCCAGATTAAGGCTTTGGCCGGGCACCACCCCCCGCCAAGAAAAACCTGGTGCTAAAGTAGCCTTAGTCTCCTACCAAGATCTTGCTGCCAATATGTTCGCCATGGTACCAAGATTTCTTGAAAAGGAATGCGAGGTGCTACGATTCGCCAGATTATTCGCCAAAGTACCAAGATTCCTAGAACAGGAATGCAACGTATTTAATTTCGATAACGTTTTCGCCAGATTGTTCGCCATGGTACCAAGATTCCTAGAGCATGAATGCGAGGTACCTAGATTCGCCAGATTGTTCGCCATGGTACCAAGATTTCTTGAAAAGGAATGCAAGGTGCCATGATTCGCTAGATTATTTGCCAAAGTACCAAGATTCCTAGAACAGGAATGCGAGGTACTCAATTTCGATAATGTTTTCGCCAGTATGTTCACCTAGATACCGAGATTCCTAAAATAGGAATGCGAGGTACCTAAATTTGCCAGATTGTTCGCCTAGGTACCATAACCCTAAAAACAAGAACGCCAGGTACTAGGTTCGATTAAGTATATTCACCTATGTACCAGAATCCTTGATGCAAGGATATCGGGTACCTCGATCGTGATATAAACTAGGATATGTGGTACCATTTGCAAAGGAGTGCTTACACCTGGAAAGATGTCCACATATCCATTGGCTAGGTACCCTGGTACCAGTTGCTTATCACACTATACTCATGTTCATACCAAGTACCTCGAATTACAAAATTTTCGTTAAGGCAGATTTATGCTGGGGGTGCTTGTCCAAATTTCATACCAAAGTTAGAAGCATGCAACAAAACTCAAGCAAGGAAAACATATAGAACAGCCAGACAAGCAGAGAAAAAGGGGTTTCATCATTGATCAAATCAGGGAGCCCATCCCCGATTACAGGCTACAAAATTAGGGAAAGATAAAGTTGACTGGGTAAAGGATCAAACTGGATCATGCATCCTCCTGCTCCTGGTTGGCCACCTTCTCTTCAGCTGCACCAACTAGTGTCTCTCTATCTTTGAGAGTAGTTAGAGCCTCGCCTGCTACCTCTGTACCTATCACAACTAGAGGCTACACTGGAAACGGATCGACCTGAAGCTCCCTTGTTACCACTTGGTCAGAATGCTCCCCCACCTCCTTGGATGAAGCAGCCTGGTCCTTCGTTACCTAGGAAGAATCAGGAGGGATGGGCATGGTAGATTATCTCTCTTTTGAAGTTGGTTGGCTTCCAACTACTTCTACGAATCTAGGCGGAGAGACAGGTGGGTCAGAAGCCCCTTTTTCAACTTGAGCCACTCTAGCTTCAGGAGCCTTTAGATTGAGATCTGCTCCAACATTGCCTAGTGGAGGAAGGGAGATATAACTCTGGTCTTCACCACATACTTCTCCACTCGCCCCAGCAGCTCGAGAAGGTCCAACTACATCGGAGGGAGCAACCCCAGCTAGTTCGGTGGCTTTAGCCATGATCTCCTCCCTGTTCCACCCATCGATGACCCGCATATCAAATGGAGGAGGGAGAGCCAGAGCTACCTGGTAACCAGCAAAGAAGTAGCCATCCCTAAAAGCAGTATCCACCTGAGCTTTCAAGATGGCGATGCTATCACGAAGAACTTGAACCTCCTTCTCTAGCTCCGCTACTCTATCCTTCGTAATCTCCCTCTCCTCTGTGCAATGGAGGGACCTAAGTCTCTCTGTGTCCAAAGCGTTCTACATCCACTCTATATCTACCTTCGCTGCATTTGCTTCCTTCTGAGCATTAGTCAGAGACTGGTTAAGAACTACCACGCCCTTAGCAACCTTAGCGAGCTCCTCCTTGGCCTTTTCTTGCTCGACATTTGCCTCCTTAACCTAATTCCAGAGGGAGGTAACCTGATGGTTTATAGCTACATTGAATTTGAAGGCCTGCCAAGTACAAAACATGAGTTGGAATATTGCTAGTTATGAAATCAAGAGAAAAGACCAAACAAGATAGCTTACCTCAGCTAGAAGAGCAGATCCTTTGGAGACTATATAATCAATGGGCATGGAAGTCATGGCCTCCAAACTCCCACCTGGGCATGAAGCTGCAAACCTGGCCAAGACTTTATCCTGGCTATTATCTCTCGACGTCGATCGCTGCCTATCACAAGGTATCACCCGGTTTACAGCAGCAGGATTAGAACCTCTCTCGACCCGGGTAGATCGATCGGTTTCCATAGCAGGAGAGGCAGAAGGAGTTGGTTGATCTGCAGCAGTAGCAGCAATGATAGTAACTGGGTGATGGGTGGCACTTCTTGCACCCGACTAGGAGCACCTCGGTACCTCCCCACTCTGGCTATAAAAGTTTCCAACGATCTGACAATAAGAGGAGTTGAAGCCCTAGGTACCTCAGTCGGGGTCCTGCTAGATCCAATGGGGGTACCCACCCCTCCTTCGTATTTAGAGCCAGTAGAAATGGTGATAGGGGAGGGCGGTAGGGAATCATCTCTGCCACCGGCCGGTTGAGCTCCCCGTCTAGGAACCGATAGAAGCAATACAGAAACTACCAAGGTAGCCAGAATTAGTATCTACAGAATTGATGAAACAGTACAACCAAAGTAAAGCCAAGAATGCTTTCTACCTAGGGAAGCATTAGTAACACGAAGATAATGATCTATCCTCTTTGCTCCGAAGGCATCTGAGGTAGGGAATTTCGTGTTGATATAGTTTCGAGCTATGATAGTTGTTAACGGAAAAATCCACTCGGGGAGTAAAATTTCGGTTAACACCCTCGTCCACTAACGGTAGGCAATAACGGGGTAGGTACCTTTGGTACCGAGGTTCCTTTCAATGCTGGAGATTAATATGGAAAAATATGAAGGAACCAAGAGGATATGAACAAATAACAAATACTGTTTATTGAATGAACACTCGTGTAAAGGTCAAAACACTCTCTCTTCACTCTCTCTTCATTCTCTCTAACGCAAAATAGAGATGGAGAATTTTGTTTATGTCGATAAGTGGCTATTATCTACCCAGTGATCATCTATATACTCTCACTGGCTTCAAAGAGCTCTAATGGAGTTACTCTGGGTACATAAATCTCTTTTTCTTTTTTGGGCGATCAAAACACAGTTATCGATCCCTCTTCTTTGTCTTTCAAGGTCGTATATATAGGTCTCCAATATTCCCCAGAATCTGGTCGCATTTATGAGGATTCTTTGGAGTCCTATTTTAGGCGTTGAAAGGAGTTGAATGAGGCTGAAGGCACATGATTTGATCCCGTTAAGTATTGTCGTAATAAAATTCTAATTCGGTTGACTGTTAGGTCTCATTTATGGTGCTTTAAATGGCGATGGAGTCAACTCTTCCTGCTTGCATTGTTTGGAGGATAATATTGATCTAACAGTGTGATATACTAACATGCTGGTCTGATTTTGTTGTCGTGGTGCTTGTTTTACTGGCGACCTTGTAGTGATATTTGTTCTGCTGGACAGATAGGATGTCTATCTTGACTAGATACTGGGCTGGTGTCAAAGTATTTGGGGATATCAAGTCACGTCGAGATACTGGGGTACTAGGTAGGAAGTACCTGGTACCTGCAGGGTACTGGGAGTGCAATATTGCGATACCCATTCCACAGCGTGGTACCTGCCCTTCCTGGGTCATACCTCTGGTGCCTTGTCTAGGTAGATAAGTAGCCAAGGTCCTGGCTTGCTAGGTAGTGACTCCTTCAAGGTTACGGTATTGGTCCCACTAGGTGCTTGGGAGCCGGGCTAGTTCCTACCAGGTGGTTGCTTGCTGGAAAATTCTCCTTTGGACCCTTGCAGAAAAACCCTGTTAACAGAAGTCCCCCTTGACGAACACCGGTGCCTGGTTAGGGTTGGAATCAACATTTAGTACACATGGAGAATTTTCTATAAACGTCTAGTAGAATGGAATCTTCCTTTTGCACTCTGACTTAAATGGGTCTTCCATATGGCCGGTTGGGGTTGGCTGAATTCAAAAAAGGAAATATCCCAAAGGCGCACGTTTCTCGAAATTGTTTCCCCCAAGTCACTGATTATCCTGCTACATTGATTACCTCCTCTACCCGTTACAAGTAGCTGCCTCTTCTTCTATTTATACCTCGCTTTTTAACGACGTATTTACTCCTCTTCAAGCAAATTTCTCAAACTTTCTACATTTGTGCCAACCCTAGCTTTTTTCTTCTTCATCCTTCAAACGCAATCTTTTTTATTCTTGCTTTGATTCTGTTATAATGTCTTCTCCATACAGTGATAGTGTCGAGCAATTCTTCACCGGCAATGTGTCTATAAGCGGGAACCTTGCCCAAAGAAAAAGGACTTGTGTCGATGATGACAGTGGAGATGACGTCCCTCTTCTACAACGTCGCCGGTCTAATAGGAATGTTGCAATCGGGACAGGTTTCACAAATGACCCTAGTGTAGGGAAAAATTGCTTAAAACCGCAGCGGAAGGCGAAAAAATAATTTTCGTATAGTTTAAAATTTTTCTAAAGATTTGACCCTTAACCCTTTAATTAATTAAACTCAAATATACGGTTAGAGTTAAATACCTCTTGTCGCGTGATCCGATTGACTTACGTCGATGGTAATCTGCAAGATCTTCAATCCTAGCACGTACGTGAATCACCTAGGAGCGTGGTCTCCCTTTTTCTTTGAATTGCTTACCTTAGAATGGATGTATGGAATTTCTAATCTTGATCTTCAATAGTAAAACACCAAGAGCCTAAAAAAATAGTTCCGGTCACTTTTGAATTCACAATCAATATGATTGAAACTCACGTAACCCTAAATCAAAAGTGTGCACAAAACCTTTTGATGTTAAAGGCTTGTAAGTGCACTATCGAATGAGAACTTATTTTCTTTTTCTCTCTTGGCCGAAAATCTATGTGTATAGAGTAGGATTTTTTATTTTCAAAACAAACAAAAATCTCTCTCTATTTTGCTTCTTGGTGGCCGAAAATTCATAACCTTATATTTATAGGTTGGCCGAATTTTCTCCTTCACCAAGTAGGGTTGGCCGAATTCATTGAATAGGAAATCTAGGGTTGGTTAATTTCCTTACTTGAAAAGGAATTGTCCTTTTCCCTAATTCCTATCAATTCAAGAATCCTAACCCTTGTAGGACTAGTGGTGGCCGAATTCTTTGTATAATAAGGAGTGTATGTGGACTTAATCCTTACCAAATTAGGACTCCTATCATTTAAAAGAATTCCAACCCTTCCAACACATAGTATTTAATTTACGGATTATGAAAAGATTATGATTTAAACTATTAATTAATTAAATAATTAATTAATTCCCATTTAATCAAAACAATAAAATAAAATAATATCTTGGGCTATTTTATTTAGCCTTGCCGCCCACACCATGTATATATGGGCCCAATATTATTTTTCTTATTTTATTTAATCCATTAGACTTTAAATAAAAGCCCACATGTGAACCAGACTTATTCTTACTAAAAGAAACAAGCCTACATGTCTTCTTTTAATATATTAATAGAATAGTGCAGCCCATTAAATAAATAATAGACATATTATATTCTTAATATATCAAATGCAATTCTAGATGGACCCATAAATTGGTCCGGTAGAATATATCAAGTGATTCATGCAAGTACGTGTGGATTGTGGATCTTGGCAGGCTATCTAAATTTAAGCTTCAATAGACATAACCTAATCACAATCAACAAATGATTCACTTAGGTCCAATCTATTAATTTTAACTCATTCCACTAAAGAGCTAAAATTGAACTCTTAAATAAAGATAGAATAAGGAGATGTTTCTTATTCATACCCTAGACAATCTTATAGGAGATGGTGTATCCTCGTGAATAATATCAGTAATCGCCAAGAGCTCATAGACCGCCTATAGCTCTCCAAGTTACCATATTTCCTCATATGACCACATTTTGAACTTGGATATTTTGACTTGTCCAGAAGTCATGTCTTCAATAATCATTATTGAAAACTCAACGTTGAGATTTAATATCCAATACCTCAAAACATCCATATGATGATACTACTCTCATTTAATAAATGGAGCCACGATGTCCATATCTATAAATGAAGTCCTCTATCGATTAACAAATGAATACCACCAAACTATCGAGGATAGACTATGCTATATAATCATACTCATTGATAGCTCAAATGATAACACTTGCAACCATAAGTCCATCATTTATCTCAAGATTTAGATAGACTCTCCGATTGTCCTGATAATGAAAAGACTTATATCTAATGACGCTTCTAGATAAAGTATTTCATTGTGATCCAGTTCAATGCACCCAGTGCACTAGATTCTTTTACTCGAAAACCTTTCGATGATTTTAGACTCATCATAACTCATTTGATCCCACTCAAATGCTAGTAAAAGAATTCTACAACTTTATCAAGATTGAGGTGCCCAACCTTTAACTTAAGTTGTGAACGTTATTCAAGACTAACTAAAGAATTGTGTCCACCTCATACATATCCGGATGTACAAACAATTCTTCATATCTCATAGTCTTTTGACTTTATGATTATTTACCTTGACAATTATAATTATAAATGCTATAAGATTTTGCAGAATCAGAAATCACTTTATTTATATGAAAAGATTGTCAATTACAATATTATACTCTTGCTATTGAGCATAATCCTAACAAACTCCCACTTGCGCTATAGCAAATGTGTCATATCTCTTATTCCCATGTTCTCTAGGTGCCCATCAAAACTCTTCTGAGGTAGAGCCTTTGTGAAGGGATCTGCTAGATTTTCTGCCGACACGATTTTGGTAATCGTCACGTCTCCCCTATGAACAATCTCCCTTAAAATATGATACTTTCTTTCAATGTGTTTTCCTCTCCTATGACTTCTTGGTTCTTTCGAATTAGCCACTGCTCCACTGTTGTCACAGTAGATAGTGATCTGCTTATTCGCACTAGGAACTACTTCTAAGTCAATCATGAATTGGCGAAGCCAAACAACCTCCTTGGCAGCTTCGCATGCAGCTACATACTCTGCTTCCATGGTGGAGTCAGCAATACAAGATTGCTTGATACTCCTCTAAATGACTACTCCTCCTCCAAGAGTAAACACAGATCCTAATGTGGATTTTCTAGAGTCAGAATCCGATTGGAAATCAGAATCTGTATACCCAACGGGGATTAAATCCCCTCCAGAGTATACAAGCATATTATCTTTCGTTCTCCTAAGATACTTGAAAATATGCTTGACTGCCATCCAGTGATCAGGACCAGGTTTCGATTGAAACCTGCTAACTATGCCAACAGCAAAACAAATATCTGGTCTAGTACAGAGCATTGCATACATGAGACTTCCAACTGCCGAGGCATATGGAATTCTACTCATGAATTGCTCTTCATGCTCATTCTTAGGAACTTGTTCCTTAGAAAGTTTGATTCCATGCCTAAAAGGTAACATACCTTTCTTGGAATCTTGCATGGAAAACCTAGACAAGATTTTGTCTATGTATGAAGCTTGGGATAGTGCAATTCTATCCCTTATTACTTGGATACCTAGAATAAAACTTGCTTCTCCTAAGTCCTTCATATCAAATTGTTTTGCTAACCATTCTTTTACTGATGTCAATACACCCACATCGTTTCCAATGAGTAATATATCATCTACGTAAAGAATAAGGAAAACCAACTTGTCACCTTTGATCCTTTTGTATACAAAAGGTTCTTCAAGGTTCTGTAAAAATCCAAAACCTTTTACAGCTTGGTCGAACCTTAAGTTCCAGGATCTGGATGCTTGCTTTAATCCATAAATTGATTTCTGCAACTTGCATACCTTTTCCATTTGGCCATTTTCAATGAATCCTTCTGGTTGCATCATATAGATGCTTTCGTCAAGACTTCCATTAAGGAAAGCTGTCTTGACGTCCATTTGCCAAATCTCTAAATCTAAAGATGCTGCAATGGATAAGAGTATCCTAATGGATTTAAGCATGGCCACAGGAGAGAAGGTTTCCTCGTAATCGATACCTTCTTTCTGTGTGTAACCTTTAGCTACCAATCTAGCTTTAAAAGTTTCCACCTTTCCATCCATACCTCTTTTCCTCTTGTATACCCACTTGCACCCAATGGGTTTTATCTCTTTAGGCAAGTCTACAAGGGACCAGACTTTGTTATCGAACATGGATTCAATCTCAGATTGCATTGCCTTTTGCCAATGGTGACAATCAACATCCTCCATTGCTTCCTTGTACGTGTAGGGATCATCGTCATCAGGGAGATTCTCAACAGATTCTCCTAGACCGATGTATCTTTCAGGTTGGGTTCTAACCCTCCCACTACGACGAGGAATGGTAGGTTGTTGATTTTGTGTTGGAGTGGAAATTACAATTGGGTTAGGTTGTGAAACCTCTTGTGGAATTGTATCTCCTGACATATCATTCAGGACAATTCTACTTTTGGGAACAAAATCATTCATATAGTCCTTTTCCAGAAATTTAGCATTTGTTGAAACTAACACTTTTAGATCTGAAGGACTATAGAAATAATATCATTTAGTTCCTTTTGGATACCCCACAAATATGCATGTTTCCGAACAGGACTCCATCTTTTCTGTCTTTTCTTTTAACACATGTGCAAGACAACCAGATATCCTTATGTGTTGTAAACTAGGCTTTCGTCCAGTCCACAACTCATACGGTGTTCCAGGAACCGACTTCGATGTTACCACGTTTAGAATATATATTGCAGTTTGTAGAGCATATCCCCAAAAAGAAATAGGAAGTGTTGAATAACTCAACATAGACCTAACCATGTTCAAAAGAGTTCTATTTCTCCTTTCTGCTACCCCATTTTGTTGAGGTGTACCTGGTGCAGTAAACTGAGAAACTATCCAATTATCAATAAGATATTGCTGAAACTCACCAGATAGATATTCTCCACCACAATCAGATTTCAAGATTTTTATGCGTTTCTCAAGCTGATTTTCTACTTCAGCTTTGAATGCTTTGAACATGTCAAAAGCATCCGACTTATGTCTCATGAGATACACATAACCAAATGTTGAGTAATCATCTGTGAAGGTGATGAAGTACTCATATCCACCTTTAGCTTGAATGCTCATAGGACCACATACATCAGTGTGTATTAGTCCTAAACATTCAGTGGCTCTTGCACCTATGGTATTGAATGGCCTTTTGGTCATTTTACCTTCCAAACAAGATTCACAAGTTGGTAGATCATCAACCTTTAAGTCACTTAAAGGTCCGTCACATACCAATCTTTTAATCCTATTAAGGTTAATGTGACCTAGGCGTAAATGCCAAAGGTAGGTTTCATCTTTTGATAATTTTACTCTTTTATGATTAGGTTCCGTTATTTCTGTGTCTAACGAGTGAGAGATATTTCTATGCAAAAAGAATAGACCGTTTTCCAATGTACCTTTGCAAACAATTTTGTCATTCTTACTAATAATAAAAGCTTTATTAAAAGTAACCAAATATCCAAATTTATTTAAACAAGAAACTGAAATTAAATTCCTCTTGAATTGAGGTACATAATAAACGTCTATTAAATCTAAATGCCTACTAGAATCTATAATAACTCTAATATCTCCCACTGCACTTGCAGACACTAACGATCTGTTGCCCAAGCGCAAATTGATTTTGTTCTTATTCAGCCTTCTCCTTTCTTGGAACCCCTGTAAGGAATAACAAACATGATTAGTGGCTCCAGAGTCTATGATCCAAGAATCTGTAGAATCTGCCAGAAAACATGTTTCAAGTTAATTAATATTACCTTCTTCCTTCTTGTTCTGGGACTTTGGGCAATTTCTTTTCCAATGTCCCTTTTCACCACAAAGGAAGCATTTCCCTTTGATCTTAGTTACTTTCTTGGTCTCCTTCTTGGTAGGCCCAAGTTGCTTTTTCTTCTGTTGTTTCTTGACCTTCTGACGGGTCTTAACAGTAGCAACTTTACCAACCATATGAATCTCTTGACCTTTGCTTTTCACAAGGATCTTTTCAACGCTTTGAACATCTTGCATCAGGCCATGTAAGGTGTATTCCTTTTTGTTCAAGGTGTAGTCCAACTTGAACTGATCAAAGGAATCTGATAGTGAGTTGACAACCATGTCAATTTTGGTCTCACCATCTATCTCAGCGCCATTTAATTCTGCAATATTTAGATGTGCTATGACTTTCATCATGTGATCTTTCACAGCCTGTCCAGGTTTCATCCTAAGATTCATAAAAGCAGTCACTGCCTCTCTCTTAGTCGTCCTAAACCTTATAGCAAACATCTCTTCCAGAGACATCATAATATCAGCAGCAGACCCCATTCCTTCATGCTGCTGTTGCAACACGTCGGAGATAGTAGCCATAATGTAATATTTGGCCATATCATCTGAGGTCTTCCACTGCTCATACTCATCTCTTTGCAAAATACTTGATTCATTATTAGAAGCAGGTGGTTTAGGAGTAGTTAGAACAAACTTATGTTTTTCACTTTGCAGCAACAACCCAATTTTCCTTTTCCATGTGACATAATTATCTCCAGTTAAAGTGTTATCTTTCAGGATGTTCATAAGTGATGGGGTCATGATTTCTGAATAAAACAAAAAGCATATATAAGTAAATAATCATGATAAAGCACTTTCGAATATTTATCTTGAATTAATTAAATAACTCAATCGTGAAAAATTCAACGGTGATCCAACACCCATAAATGTTACGCCTCCTTCGGGAGTTCGCACCATTTACTAGTTGGACTAGGTCCCACCTAATTGTTAACATAACAACCAGCGTTTTCAATTGTAGCCTTGCAATTTTATTAACAAGAACTCTCGGGAGGATATTAATAAAATTACATTGAGTGTGTTACCAAGATATCGACCCTCAATTTTCTCTCACGAAAATCCCTCCTCTGGGAGTAGATCTCGTTTGAGTCAATTGTCTAGTCTATCCTTGTAAGGAAGTATTTTGCTAAATTCCATTTATGGACGCCCCTCGGGAGGATTACCAATAAATAATAAAGCTCAACTAACCTTGGAGGCCATAGGTGCTCTATCACACCTTCTCCCACTCAATTATTTAAGGCATGTGATTAAATTCCAAAGAATGATTTTACCAAGTTATCTAGATGCAAATTAGATACCTAAATCATTCAATGCATGTTCATACCAAAAGAGATATATGAGTGGCACTCCTATTCTATATGACATGTTATCATACAATAACAAATATTGTAATATTTATACATAAAAATAAATATCCACAATTTTGGTCCATCATAGAAAAGCATGTAAATTACAATTGTACGGAATACAAAAAACTCCTTTCTTGGCGAACAAGACTTCAAGCGACCATCTCGCGCACGTAACTCGCGCGCCCGAAGATCACCAAGCAGCCCATGTGCACGCCTAGTCCATGCAAGGGCATGAGCTGCCGCATGGCCAGCCCATGCATGGGTCGCGCGCGCTGCTGCACCGCAACAAGGGCAGCTGCATGCTTGGTTGCATGAGCGCTTGTTGTCTCGGTGCGCGCGGGTGCCAAGCTCGGTTCCGGATGCTCCAATTTCTTCAAATCTTCGAGTCTTCGAATCTTGAATATATTACAACTTATTTTTTACAATAAAATACTGCAGAAATATTTTTTTTATTTTATTTAAACTACTGCAGTATTTTTTACAAATAAAAACTGCACTTATATTTTAATACAATAAAAAACTGCACTAAATTTTAATACAATAAAAAACTGCAGTATTTTTACAATAAAATTAATAAGAACTTAGCAACTACCAAAAAGGAATTATGGCGATAATAGACCACCCTTCTTGTTACAATTCCGAAACAAAAAATACATTGAAATTCTAGGACCAAAATCGAGCAATAACAATTCACTTTATAACAACATATATAAATCCATACATTCCACATGTAATTATATATGCGAATACCTAGAGTGCCATCTCTTTCTAAAACATGCATAATCACAATAAAAAGAAATAGATTCACGTATATATACGTTAATTAATTAAGGGTACAACCAAGGCTCTGATACCAATTGTAGGGAAAAATTGCTTAAAACCGCAGCGGAAGGCGAAAAAATAATTTTCGTATAGTTTAAAATTTTTCTAAAGATTTGACCCTTAACCCTTTAATTAAGTAAACTCAAATATACGGTTAGAGTTAAATACCTCTTGTCGCGTGATCCGATTGACTTACGTCGATGGTAATCCGCAAGATCTTCAATCCTGGCACGTACGTGAATCACCTAGGAGCGTGGTCTCCCTTTTTCTTTGAATTGCTTACCTTAGAATGGATGTATGGAATTTCTAATCTTGATCTTCAATAGTAAAACACCAAGAGCCTAAAAAAATAGTTCCGGTCACTTTTGAATTCACAATCAATATGATTGAAACTCAAGTAACCCTAAATCGAAAGTGTGCACAAAACCTTTTGATGTTAAAGGCTTGTAAGTGCACTATCGAATGAGAGCTTATTTTCTTTTTCTCTCTTGGCCGAAAATCTATGTGTATAGAGTAGGATTTTTTATTTTCAAAACAAACAAAAATCTCTCTCTATTTTGCTTCTTGGTGGCCGAAAATTCATAACCTTATATTTATAGGTTGGCCGAATTTTCTCCTTCACCAAGTAGGGTTGGCCGAATTCATTGAATAGGAAATCTAGGGTTGGTTAATTTCCTTACTTGAAAAGGAATTGTCCTTTTTCCTAATTCCTATCAATTCAAGAATCCTAACCCTTGTAGGACTAGTGGTGGCCGAATTCTTTGTATAATAAGGAGTGTATGTGGACTTAATCCTTACCACATTAGGACTCCTATCATTTAAAAGAATTTCAACCCTAATCCAACACATAGTATTTAATTTACTGATCAGGAAAAGATTTTGATTTAAACTATTAATTAATTAAATAATTAATTAATTCCCATTTAATCAAAACAACAAAATAAAATAATATCTTGGGCTATTTTATTTAGCCTTGCCGCCCACACCATGTATATATGGGCCCAATATTATTTTTCTTATTTTATTTAATCCATTAGACTTTAAATAAAAGCCCACATGTGAACCAGACTTATTCTTACTAAAAGAAACAAGCCTACATGTCTTCTTTTAATATATTAATATAATAGTGCAGCCCATTAAATAAATAATAGACATATTATATTCTTAATTAGTATATTAAATGCAATTCTAGATGGACCCATAAATTGGTCCGGTAGAATATATCAAGTGATCCATGCAAGTACGTGTGGATTGTGGATCTTGGCAGGCTATCTAAATTTAAGCTTCAATAGACATAACCTAATCACAATCAACAAATGATTCACTTAGGACCGATCTATTAATTTTAACTCATTCCACTAAAGAGCTAAAATTGAACTCTTAAATAAAGATAGAATAAGGAGATGTTTCTCATTCATACCCTAGACAATCTTATAGGAGATGGTGTATCCTCGTAAATAATATCAGTAATCGCCAAGAGCTCATAGACCGCCTATAGCTCTCCAAGTTACCATATTTCCTTATATGACCACATTTTGAACTTGGATATTTTTACTTGTCCAGAAGTCATGTCTTCAATAATCATTATTGAAAACTCAACGTTGAGATTTAATATCCAATACCTCAAAACATCCATATGATGATACTACTCTCATTTAATAAATGGAGCCACGATGTCCATATCTATAAATGAAGTCCTCTATCGATTAACAAATGAATACCACCAAACTATCGAGGATAGACTATGCTATATAATCATACTCATTGATAGCTCAAATGATAACACTTGCAACCATAAGTCCATCATTTATCTCAAGATTTAGATAGACTCTCCGATTGTCCTGATAATGAAAAGACTTATATCTAGTGACGGTTCTAGATAAAGTATTTCATTGTGATCCAGTTCAATGCACCCAGTGCACTAGATTCTTTTACTCGAAAACCTTTCGATGATTTTAGACTCATTATAACTCATTTGATCCCACTCAAATGCTAGTAAAAGAATTCTACAACTTTATCAAGATAGAGGTGCCCAACCTTTAACTTAAGTTGTGAACGTTATTCAAGACTAACTAAAGAATTGTGTCTACCTCATACATATCCGGATGTACAAACAATTCTTCATATCTCATAGTCTTTTGACCTTATGATTATTTACCTTGACAATTATAATTATAAATGCTATAAGATTTTGCAGAATCAGAAATCACTTTATTTATATGAAAAGATTGTCAATTACAATATTACACTCTTGCTATTTAGCATTATCCTAACACCCAGTGCTCCGGTTGACATAGTCCGGGAATCGAGTGGAGAATCGGGAGCCACCGGGGCAGTTGGAGTCCGGGCTGGTGAGGTCCGAGATTCTGCGGGGAGTGTACTCGCCCTTCCCTATGAATATAGATGCATCCCTGATTTTACCAGCACTCTAGATACTATCAGGCACTTGAGGAGAGACTTTAGGATTCCTAAGGATATTACAAATCTCCATACCCCCTCATGGGTATGATATGTATACTCTCAATCTTGGCGAGCTTTCGATTTACACAGCGGCTTTCGATAGTGGAGTCAGGCTACCTCTCCACCCTACCTTGCGTAGGGCTCTGTATGCCTTGCAGCTCGCCCCCTTTCAGCTAACACCAGGGTTCTTGAGGCATCTGGTAGAGTTCTTGGTACTTTAGAGAGAACAGTGCTAGAAAGACAACGTCAAACGTGAACCGGGGTCGGACAACCTCGGATATGTGTTCTAGATTGCTGCTAATTCTCCCGACCCAAAAGGGCAATTTTTATGCTCGGGCTAAGAACAACTTGAATTTCGTGGTACAGGGGCCACGAAGAAACATACCTCATGGAGGGAGGAATGGATCGTCCTCAAATGCGAATGGGGCAGATCAGTTCATATTAGAGGAACTGAATTCAAGGTTCTTACTTGTTTTAGTGGGAAGCTCTCATTGGAGAAGAACAAACTCTCTGCTGAGTCGGAGAATGTTTTGAGAGCTACCAATGGCTCGTAATTATATCAACCTGAAGTATCCTACCTCAGATTCCTTTGAGGCCGATAGGGTGGAATTCTTCCTCCGCGTTTCCAGTGCATCCCAGGTAAAAACTTTCTTTGGTCTCAACTTGATAACCTTTTCTCATCGATTATGCATATGCTAACTCTTTTGTGTAGACATTCTCTACAGTGCTTCCATCGGTTCCAGAAGGTGAGCTTAACCGGGCTGGTGGCAGAGATGATTCCCCATTGCCCTCTCCTATCAGGCTTCCTATTGACTCTGAACGTGAAGGAAGGGTGGGTACCCCCGCTAAATCTAGCAGGACCCCGCCTGAGGTACCTGGGGTTTCAGCTCCTCTTTTTATCAGATCGCTGGAAAATTTTACAGACAGAGTGGGGAGGTACCGAGGTACTCCTAGTTGGGTGCAAGACATGCCACCCATCCCCCCAGTTACTGTCGTTGCTACTATTGCTGCTGATCAACCAGCTCTCTTTACCTCTCCTACTGTGGCAACCGATCGATCTACCCGGGTCGAGAGAGGTTCTGATCCTGTTGCTGCTAGTCGGGTGGTACCTTGTGATAGACCGCGATCGAGGTTTAGGGATATAGCCAGGATGAAGTCTTGGCCAAGTTTGCAGCTTCCTGCCCAGGTGGGAGTTTAGAGGCCATGACTTTCATGAACATTGATTACATAGTCTCCAAAGGATCTGCTTTTCTGGCTAAGGTAAGCTATCTTGTCTTGTCTTTTATCTTGATTTAATAATTGGCAATATTCCAACTCATGTTTCGTACTTGGCAAGCCTTCAAATTCAGCGTAGCTATGAACCATCAAGTTAACTCTCTCTGGAACCAGGTTAATGAGGCAAATGGAGAGCTGGAAAAGGCTAAGGAGGAGCTCGCTAAGGCTGCTGAGGGCGTGGTAGTTCTGAACCAGTCTCTGACTAGTGCTCAGAAGGAAGCGGATGCGGTGAAGGTAGATAGGGAGTGGATGCAAGATTCTTTTGACACAGAGAGACTCAGGTCCTTATATCACAGAGAGGAGAGGGAGTTTGCGAAGGGTAGAGTAGCGGAGCTAGAGAATGAGGCTCAAGTTCTTCGTAAGAGCATGGCCAGCTTGGAATCTCATGTGGATACTGCCTTCAGGGATGGCTACTTCTTCACCGGCTACCAGATGGCTCTAGCTTTTCCTCCTCTGTTTGACATGAGGGTCATCGAGGGATGGAGTAGGGAGGAGATTATGGCAAAAGCCTTCGAACTGGCTGGGGTTTCTCCCTCCGATGTAGTTGGACCTTCTCGGGTTACTGGAGCAAGTGAAGTGGTAGGTGGTGAAGATCAGAGACCTATCTCCATTCCTCTACCAGGCAATGTTGGAGCAGATCCTAATCTAAAAGCTACTAAATTTAGAGTGGCTCAAGTTGAAGGGGGGTGGGCTGTTGATCCTCTTGTCTCTTCGTCCAAATCCGCCAAAGAGGTAGGGGACCAGCCTACTAAGGATGGAGGGCCTGATGAACCAATCTCCTTACCGGGTCCAAATGAGCAGGTGGAGGATCAAGCTATTTCAACCAAGAAAGTGGGGGAATCCTCTGGTATGGTGACAGAGGAGCTCCAGGTTGGACCTGCTCAAGTGGAGATCCCAATGGTAGCGGGTGTCCAGGTAGCAAGTGAGGCTTCATCCGAGATGGTGGTGCAGGTAACTGGTTAGCTCCTAGTTGGACCTGAAAGTGAGGCTCATACCGTAGAAGCTGGAGAGAAAGGGGCGAACAAAGAGCAGGAGGATGTATGACCAAGCTTGATCCTTTATCCAGTCAATTTTACTTTTTTCTAGTTTTGTAGCTCGTGATCGGGGAATGGGCTCCCCAATTTTAGTAATAAAAACATTTCTTTCTTTTCTTTAGCTCCATGCATGTGCAGTTTACTGATCCCATGGTTGAATTATGCCTTAATCTAAAGAAAATTCCCCAGTGTAAACTTGATTTAACAAATTTTTGATAACATGTGGGGCTCAGAAATTTGGCGAGATTGAAAAGTATAGCACAACTTGTAACTGATACAAGGATCTCTTGGGACTTAGCAGTAGGTCTCACTTGGGGGAGAAGAATGGGTACCAGGCATTCCGGTTCTGGGAATCCTGGTACTTAGGCGAGATTGCAGTTGGACTCAGGTATCGGGCATTGGGCATTCTTGTTCGGAGAATCCTGGTACCCATGTATAGATTTGGTGATACATCTTCTATTGATTTCGATCGAATGTAGTTGATAACATGATTGGTTCAGGAGTGGTACCAAGGCATTAGGCGAATATGGATCGCGGTACCTGGTAACAGAGATTGTCATGGTCCATGCCTCATTCAAGGTTACCTCGGTGAAAAACTCTTCTTAGAATTCTTGTGTAGAAACTTTTGGTTCGTCCACTAAATTTAATTGTTCTGGCATGTGTCAATCTAGAATAGGCTCGTTTGCCTCAGACATTAAACTTTGGTGGCGCCAGCTTAGAAAAGATGTCTTTCCCCATATTCCGGGTGTCGTGCCTCATTAATGACCCAATCTTCCCGTTACCGAGGTCTTCTTTCACCTTCTATAAATACCCTGCCATGCTTGTGAGTTTTTCATATTGCTTCTTTGTTTTCCAACAGAGTCAAAAAACTTCAGCAAATTGATTGATTATCGTCGTGATGGTTAGCACCGCGGGAGGAAGAGGAGATGCGATTTCTTTGAATGTCAGGATGCTTGGATTTGTGGAAAGAGAAGTACGAGATAGACTAAGTTACTAGGGAATCACGATAGGTAGTGATTCCCAGGATGGGGAGGAGTGGTGGCTTACGATGCTGTGCCCTTGCCAATGGTGTAGACATTACCTAGGCGAGTTCGACTTCGTATCTAGTTACCTCTTGAACGTGGATGGTTTCAAGATTATCCTTCTACCCCTCCTGTATTTGACGATTCCAACACGGCCTGTGTTCCTATTTTCAGTTGTTGTGATAGTATCACCGACATCCATCTTGGATGAGATCAGTGTCATTGGATGAATAGGTCAAGAAAGTGGGCAAAAAATTGGAGAGGAAGCTGGCATGCTTGAGTCTTCAACTTATTTCCTATTATTTTTCTTTCTTGTTTTATGTATGTAGCCATGAAGAAGGGTTGAGCTCCCTGATTTGATCAATGAAGAAACCCATTATTCTGTGATTGCCTGATTGTTCTTTATGTTTTCCTTGATTTATCTTTATTGCATGCTTCTCAATGTGGTATGAAATTCGGACAAGAACCCCCAGCATAAATCTGCCTTAACCAAAATTTGGTAAAGCGAGGAACTTGATATGAATGGGAGTATAGTGTGATAGGCCACTGGTACCAGGGTACCTAGCCAGTGGATCTGTGGACATCTTTCTAGGTGTAAGCACTCATTTGCACCGCGGATCCTAGTCGATATCACGATCATGGTACCCGGTATCCCTGCATCGAGGATTCTAGTACATAGGTGAATATACTTGATTGAACCCGGTACCTGGCGCTATTGTTTTAAGAGTTCTGGTACCTAGGCGAACAATCTGGTGAATTTAGGTACCTCCCATTCCTACTTTAGGAATCTTGGTATCTAGGTGAACACACTAGCGAAAACATTATCGAAGCTGAGTACCTCTCATTCCTGTTCTAGGAATCTTGGTACTTTGGCGGATAATCTGGCGAATTGTGGCACCTCGCATTCCTTTTAAAGGAATCTTAGTACCATGGCAAACAATCTGGAAAATCTAGGTACCTCGCATTCCTGTTTTAGGAATCTGGGTACTTTGATGAAAACAATGGCGTACATATTGGCAACAAGATCCTGGTAGGAAACTAAAGCCACTTTAGCACCAGGTCTTTCTTGGCAGGGGGTGGTACCTGACAAACGATACTTGTGTCATTTTATTAAAAATCAATTCGTCAACAATATTTGTAAAAACCTCACAAAGCCTAAATTGGTTTGGAAAACACACATATGGTGGCAAGTGGGGTGTCGTCCAAATATATATATATATTAAACGAAACATAAAATGATGAAGATTTAGATGGTAAATTATCCTATTAGTAACACTAAATTAACTATGCAAACTAGAGGAAAGGGAAATGGGATGAAGGATATATAGATGATGGGAACTCAGGAATTAACGGATACGAAAGTAAATACTGGGCAATGCAACAAACTTGTAAATAGGCATGTCTATTCAAAGGTAACGGACCTAGGATGTATAGAGTTGGTTATTTATCCCTAGAAAGTGGTCAACCTAGGATGTATAGTGAGGACCACCTATTAGGGATTAATCTATCGTAAACCACCAACATAGGATGTATAGTGTTGGTTGTTCGACGGATTCTGAAAACGAAGCTCGTCTACCCATCAAGGACTCAACCGATTGTAAACATAGTCAACCTAGGATGTATACTGATGACTTCTAATCCTCTCAAGGGACCCAACCTAGGATGTATAGTGCCTGAAACTCGATCGAGGTTAGATTAAGACCTCGGTTTAAGAGTAGGAATTCATGACGTTCCGTCCATTCGTTTGAGCAAGAAACAACTAAATAGGATGTATATCTAGATGCAATACTCATACATAATCCAAAGAGATCTTGCTAAGAGGATGTATCTAAACAAGAAATCAATGATAACCATTCATAACAAGAATAGAACAATGAAAGATAGACATGAATATAAATATAGAATCAAGTTTATGTACAAGCCCAATATCCAACTAACTACTCCATCAACCCCTTAGAGGGGATTTAGCTACTCATTACAACTAGGAAAATAAGAGAAAGGAAAGAGAAATAACCCTTGGAGAACATCTCCTTCCTTGAAGTTGCTTCAATCTCCTACCTTCCTTGAAGTTGAGTAGAGAATGTAAGTATGTGAGAGATAGAGAGAGATTCTAGATCTAAGTTGTGTAAACCTCTGAAAATCTGAGTCAAAAGCTCTCAAAAACGTTCTCATACTATTCTATTTATACAATATACAAAAATAGGTCACTTAAACTTCAAAAACGCAAACCGGCGCATACAGAGTGCGGGTGAATTACCCGCACTGTACCTATACTGTACCCACACTATATGGGTTGTTTTCATCTTCAGTTCTCAGATCTGGGAAAAAGTGCGGGCGGAGTGCGGTTGGATTACCCACACTTGACCCGTACTTTAATGTCAGGTGCAAATCAGCTTCTCTAGCTTTGGCAACAGTACGGGTGGAGTGCGGTTGGATGACCCGCACTGTACTCGTACTTTAACGTTAGGTGCAAATCAGCTTCTCTGGCTTTGGCAACAGTGCGGGTGGAGTGCGGTTGGATGACCCACACTGGACCGATACTTTAACTGTTCTTCCAGTATCAGGTCCCGGCTATGAGTATGAGTGCAGTTGGATTACGGTTTCGACCCGCACTTGATCCGCATTGTAGAGCTGCTTATGATCCTTTATCTTTCCTTTTGCCCCTTTTCTGCCGGAACCACCGCAACATGCTTCCAAACTCATCATTACACCATTTCCTATAATTACGCACATAACAACGCATTAGAGATACCAAAATGCACGAAAACTGAACACAAGATACGGATTTGAGGGCCTAAATATACTACATGCTTGCCACGATCAGTACCCGGCCAAAGCCTTGATCAAGGTACCTCGCATTCCTATTCTAAGAACCTCAGTACCTTGGCGAGAGGCAAAAGCATTGTCGAATCTGAGTACCTCGTATTCCTATTTTAGGAACATCAGTACTTTGGAGAATATAGTGGTACCTAGCCTTCCGGTTTTTAGGAACCTAGGCACATTAGCGAAAATAAGGCAAACATACTGGCAACAAGATCCTGGTAGGCAACTAAGGCCACTTTAGCACATGGTCTTTCTCGGTGGGGGGGGGGGGGGGGGGGGGGTACCCGGCCAAAGCCTTAATCTGGCAGGCAACTACACTCTTAGTATCCAGACCCTTCTCAGCGGGGGGTGGTGCCCAACCAAGGTTTGATCCATCGGGCAACTATGCTCTTACATACCGGATCCTTCCTAGCGGGGGGTGGTGCCCAACCAAAGCATCAGGAGTGCCATGTGGCCTGTCCTGGTTTCGAGAAGATCCTCCTAGAGGGATTAATCCGGTCCAGGGCATCATGAAAGCTATGTAGTTATCCTAGTCTTTATGGTGATCCTCCTGGAGGGATTAATCCTGTCTAGGGCCTCAGGAAAGCTATGTAGCTATCCTGGTGTTTATAGTGATCCTCCTGGAGGGATTAATCTGGTCCAGGGCATCAGGAAAGCTATGTAGCTATCCTAGTTTTAGTGGTGATCCTCCTGGAGGGATTATTCAGGTCCAGGGCATCAGGAAAGCTATGTAGCTATCCTGGTCTTAGGGTGAAAATGGAGAATTATGGCGATATAGCGTAGACAGATGTAAACAAATGTAGATGGAGAAAAATCTTTTTTATTGATGAATCAAGAGGCGATACAAATATTCATGAGCACTAATATTCACTAGTACCTATTTAAGGTGACTCAAGTCGGTCTCCATTGTAGGTTATATGGGTAGAACCTTATCAAATTTTCTACGTTCCAGGTGTGGTCGATGGGGCATCCTTCCATGTCCATCAACTTGTAAGCCCCGTTTCGGACTACCATTTTAACTAGGCAAGGACCTTCCTAATTGGGTGACAGTACCCCATCAGACCTTTTCCGGGTATGCTGGGTTACCTTTCTAAGAACCAAGTCCCCTTCGTTGAAGCTTCGGTTCCTGACTTCCCTATTGAAGTACCGGGCAATCCAGCTTTGGTAGACTGCTACCTTCTCTACGATTCTATCCTGTTTTTCTTCCAGGAGGTCTAAGTTGGCTATTGGCTTGTCCTTGTTCCCATTTGGGTTGAAGTGCTGAACCCGAAAAGTGGTGAGTTTATGCTCGATGAGGAGGACAGCTTCTACCCTGAAAGATAGTGAATATGGGGTATCTCCAGTGGCAATCCTTTTGGTGGTGCGGTAGGCCCATAGCACATCCGGGAGTCCATCTGCCCACCTACCCTTCTTCTGTTGGAGCTTCGTCTTTAGGAGTCTCTTTATAGTCTTGTTTGTGGCCTCTACCAGGCCGTTAGTTTGAGGATGTGCTACTGATACAAAACGAAGCTCGATTCCCAAATTCTCACAGAAGTCCCGGAATCTAGCATTATCAAATTGTTTTCCCAAATCGGTGATAATGACCATTGGGGTGCCAAACCGGTAGACCACATTCTTCTTAATGAACTCAGTCATGTTCGCCTCTGTGATTCTGGAGAGGGGCTCCGCTTCTACCCACCTGGTAAAATAATCAATAGCCACGATCATGTGCTTCTGTTGACAAGGTGCGGTTGGAAGAGCTCCAATTAAGTCTACTCCCTAGTAAGGAAATGGATATGGTGAGTTAATTGAGGACAATGGTTCAGGAGGTAAATTGTACAAATTGGACATTTTCTGGCATGGTTCGCATGATTACACGAACTTCCTCACATCGTGGTGCAAGGTTGGCTAGTAATATCCCATGCACAGCACCTGGTAAGCTAGCGCTTCTCTTCCGGTGTGATTCCCGCATTTTCCTGAATATACCTCTCTGAGTGCCTAGTTTGCATCATCGGGATGTAGACATCTGAGTAAGGGGAGAGACCTTCCTCTTCAGTAAAGGTGTCCCTCCACCAGGCCGTACCGGACTGAGGTTCTATTGATCTTGCAAGCTTGATCAGGATCTTCAGGGAACTATTCTTCTTGGAGGTAATCTACTATGGGATCCATCCAGCATGGAAGTTGTTCCACAGGGTTGACTTCTCTTCCTTTTGATATGCTTGGTCTAGAGATTATCTGGAGAGGTACCCCTTTTGGCAGCGCCAATCCTCCGCTTGTAGCTATCTTGGCTAGGACATCGGCCCGATGATTCTGCTGTCTAGGTACCTGCTCGATCTGAACTCCTTGAAGCGGGATGCAAGTGCTTGGACCTTTTCGAAGTAGGTTTCCATGTTTTCTCCTTTGGCCTGGTATAGACCCGTTATTTGATTAACTACCAGTTGCGAGTCACACTTAGCAAGGAGGTAATCAGCTCCCAGCTCTGCTGCTGTTCTTATTTATGCTAACAAAGCTTCATACTTAGCTTCGTTGTTGGTGGTGTTAAACTCGAACTTGAAGCATTTATAGCGTTCGACTTTTTCTGGATCGGTTAGAACGATTTCGCCCCCACTTCCTGCTTGATTGGATGCCCTATATGTGTATAAGACCCAGGTTTCTCGATTGGTAGTCAAATCTTTAGATTCTTGCTCTTTCTGAGGGGTTAGATCCGAGATCGGGGTGGTATCGCGATCAAGCATTGTACTGAATTCTACCATGAAATCTACCAAAGCTTGGGCCTTGATGGTAGTTCTGGCTTTGTACTTGATGTCAAACTGGGTTAGCTTGAGAGCCTATAGTACAAGTCTTCCTGATACGTCTGGCCTTTAGAGGATTTGGCGTAGGGGCTGATCGGTGACCACCGCGATTGTATGAGCTAGGAAGTAAGGGGGGAGCTTTCGGACGGTGGTTATTAATGCAAAAACGAGCTTCTCTAGGAGAGTGTAATTCTTTTCTGACTTGGTCAGGGCACGGCTCACATAGTAGACAGACTGCTGAATTCCACCTCCATATTTTTTTATCAATGCCCCGCTAACAGCTTTCTCGGACACAGCCAGGTACAGTTGTAACTCTTCTCCTGGTACCGGGTTAGCTAGCAGTGGTGGGCTAGCAAGATATCTCTTTATTGATTGGAAAGCTAGCTTGCTGTTTTGGTCCCACTTCATATTCTTCCCTTGTTTGATGGCTTTGAAGAATGGAATGCACTTATTAGTTGATCATGATATGAAGTGATTCAAGGCTACTATTCGTCTGGTTAGACCTTGTACCTATTTAAGCTAGGTAGGAGATTTGAGGTCTAGGATAGCTTTGATCTTCTCCGGGTTGGCTTCAATCCCTCGCTCATCGACCATAAACCTGAGGAATTATTGGAACCCCGTTCACCGGTAACGCAGGGGAAATAGGTTTTAAATTTTTTTTAATACAGATCGTAAACGATCTGTAACCAGTGAACTTGAGATCGCAATTCTTTTTCCGGAACTAATACATACAATATGTAAACACAGGAAATTATAATCAATATATTAAAAGAAAATTTAGAACCTTACCAACATTTGGAGGCTCCTTCACTTCACGATATGCTCCTGGTCTGTACCACTGATCTTCCTAGCTATTCCCGGAACTGGTAACTGAGTATGGGCGCGTCACGTACTCAGGAACTTAGGAGGATATAGAGAGAATGAAGAAGAAACAATTTCTTCCAAGAGAAAAATACCTAGAACAATTCTAGGATGTTCAAAGAAAAATATATTATATTTTTTTATCTTTTCACTAGTGCACCCAGCACAATTTTTTTTCTTTTCTTTTGATCTCACGCACCCCTGTGCGTTTTTCACTTTTTGTTTCTCTTTAAAAAAAATCACACGCACCAATTGCACTTACAAAAGTACACTTATACGTATTCTATTTTTTTTCTTTGATATCTCTTTTTTTGTTTCACTTGTACATACACACCAATATTTGTATCCTATACAAATATTATGCATATTAGATAAGGTTAGTTAAAAGATATAAAACTCTATTATAATTTTCAAATAACCTCACATTATCTTTTAAAATAAAATCTATATTTTATTTATCAATAAAGATATTATGTATATCTAAATTTAAACAATTTAAATTCAAATATATATCAATTTATTTTATTTAATATATGAGATAATCTCATTATCCCACTATTCAAAATAATTAACAAATGAAACCCTCCATATATGACTAATTACATCATTAAATAATCTTATTATTTAATTGTCATAATTATCATTTTAATCAATTGAATAATCCAATTACTCAATCAACTCCTGACATGTGTCACTTTCGTAACACAATTAATTGGACTTTCCAATTAATTATCTGTGACCCTTGTTACCTAAATCGATCGGGCTAGCAATGGGACCTAATGGACCCACAGTATTTCGAGCTCCAATAATCATCGGAATCATTAATTAAACTCTTTAATTAATATTCCTTGATTATTAACTCCGGTGTTATTCCACTAAAAACCCGAAGCTGCACTATCTCAACTGTAGACGCTTTTACACAGACCGATACAACTCGGTGTCCATCGATATAGCTATTACACATGGTGTGATCCTCCACATGTTGGGGTTTTTGCCCTAAAGCTTGTAATATGTAAATATAATTTGAACATAAATAAAAGAAGTAGTATATTCATTCATTTTGTGTCATACTTTATATAACATGTGCACTTAACATCCAAAATTGCCGGATGTAATTTCGAACTGAGTATATGAGTGTCATATATAGATAAATTCAGTTTGAAACGAGCAATCTAAAGAGTCCGTAGAAAGCAAATAAAGTTGGGTACTTTATTTGTGGTTAATCTACAGCTGCGGTCCATTTCGTAGTGTACGGTGATCCTATCCTGGATCATTCATATGTAGATATGAGAATGGAGGCACCTTGTATGATGTGATCATATAGGACTGGGCCATGATCTATATGAATCTCTCACTAAGATCCGTTTAACGATGAGATTCATATATATCAACTAATGATGGCTATATGTGGGTGATCTTAATCCTGAATGTCTTATCGACTCCTTCAGGTTAGATCGTGGTCTTTGCTATACCATGGGTGAGGTCGGAGTTGCATTCCCGATCAATATACTAATCGTGCCTAAATTGTTGTATATTTCGGCCCTCATTCCTATTCTTTTGTCTCGTTCTCGTGTGTATTTTCTATATATATTATGTCTTTTATGTCTAATAGGCTCATTAGTGCTAATTGCAGGCAATAGATGTAATTCTGGTGTTAGAAGCTAATTGTAGTGGTTCCGGCAGAAAAGGGGCAAAAGGAAAGACAAAGGATCATAAGCAGCACTACAGTGCGGGTCAAGTGTGGGTAGTAACCGTACTCCTTCCCACAGCCGAGACCTGAAGCATGAAGGAAATATAAAGTGCGGGTAAAGTGCGGGTCATCCAACCGCACTCCACCCGCACTATTGCTCAAGACAGAAGCTGATTCGTACCTGACAGATAAAGTGCGGGTAAAGTGCGGGTAATCCAACCGCACTCCACCCGCACTATTGCTCAAGACAGAGGACCTGATTCGTACCTGACAGATAAAGTGCGGGTAATCCAACCGCACTCCACCCGCACTGTTGCTCAAAACAGAGGAGTGGATTTACACCTGACACCAGAGTGCGAGTACAGTGCGAGTACAGTGCGGGTAAAGTGTGGGTAATCCAACCGCACTCCACCCGCACTGTTGCCCAGATCAGAGAACTGAAGATGAAGAAAACCTTTACAGTGCGGGTACAGTGCGGGTAATTCACCCACACTCCACCCGCACTCTACGCGCGACAGCTTCTGGTTTCAAGCTTAAGTGACCTATTTTTCCATCCTATATAAATAGAAAAGGATGGGAACGAACCAAATTCAATCACCATACCTCCCAACACTTGTATTCTAAGCTAGTAACACATCTCCCTCTCATCCAAACCATCTCTACTCAATCAAAGGCAACTAGGAGACTTGGATTCAAGCTTCAAGGAAGGAGATCAATCTTCAAGGGTTATCTCTACTCTCTCTCTTAGTTATTAGTTTGTAATAGAACATGAGTAGCTAAAATACCCCACTATGGGGTTGATGTTATTTGTTTGATGGATATTTTGGGCTTTGTAAATAAACTCTATGTGTTATATTTATTCTATCTCTATATTTCATTCCATTACTTGTATTGATTGCCATTATTGACTTGCTTGGATACACCCTCTTAGCATGATTGATTTGGATTACTTGAGTAGGCAATTAGGTTGTCTAATGCTCCATTGAATAGAAGGATTTTCGAAAATCCGGCTCTATAACCACGCTCTTAATCTAATCTCGAATTAGTGGCTTTCACTATACATCCTAGGTTAGCCACTTGTGAGAGAATTAGAAGCCTCCACTATACACCCTAGGTTGGCTACTTTAGTGATTTTACGAGAACTAACCTTCGAGTAGAATTCGATTGATAACCTCGAGCCTCATCCAATCCCAACCGGGTGGCCTTCACTATACATCCTAGGTCGGCCACTTGTGAGGGAATTGGAAGCCATCACTATACATCCTAGGATGGCTACATTAGTAATAGGTTGAGCCATAGCTAGATAGATAAGCATTCATGGAACAAGTCCCAATTGAGTAACTAGCCACTGTTGGTTGCTTAAGAAGGATTAATCGCTAGTAGGAGGTCTTCGCTATACATCCTAGGTTGACCTCTTGCTAGAGATATATACCAACACTATACACCCTAGGTTGGTTACATTTGTCAAAACGTGCTTAATTGAGAGTCTTTTGCAATTGCCCCAATATTCACTTACGAGTACATCAACTCCGTAGTTCCATCATCATTCATTCATCACTCCATTATCATCCTATTTCATTTGCTTTCATAGTTTAGTTTATATTGTATTTCCATTCACCATCATTTTACTTTTATGCATACTAGTTATATTAATCCTAATCTTATCACCGCTACCCCGATCTCAGTGGACGACACCCGTGCTTGCCGCTTTGCTTGTATTTATACTTGTGAACGCATCGCATAGGTTTTATAAATTGTTTTGACGAACGGTTTTCTGACGACAAAAACCTTATCATCATATACTCCGTATGTTGGGATCACGGTTTGGCTTGTGGCTGGGAAGGTTTGTACACAATAGTGGAATCCACTCCTTCTTGTGAGAAGTAGATGGTAGTTCCCTTAAGGGTTGATTCGGGGCTTGAACAATATGAGCGCTCTCCTAATTCCGTAAGGAATGTAGGATTTATTGTTCATTAGAGAATCAATGGTACTTAATGGAAAGATATGATTAGAGGGGTATAACGGAAATTATGACCCAGCTCTAATTATGAACTACTTGTGAAGGATTATACCATATGTAATAGCTATATCGATGGACACCGAGAGTTATTGGTTTGTCTAAAAATGTCTACAGTTAAGAGAGTGCAGCTTCGGGTTTTTAGTGGAATAACACCGAAGTTAATAATCATGAAATATTAATTAAAGAGTTTAATTAATAATTTCTAAGGATTATTGGAGCTCAAAATACTGTGGGTCCATTAGGTCCCCTTGCTAGCCTGATCGATTTAGGTAACAAGGGTCACGGTTAATTAATTGGATTGTCCAATTAATTGTGTTACAAAAGTGACACGTATTTATTCGGGAATTAATTGAATAATGGGATTATTTAATTAATGAATAATGGTGATTAAATAAATTAAATAATAAGATTATTTAATTATGTTGTTAATCACTAAATGGAGGGTGTTATTTGATATTTGATTTTGAATAAAATAAGATAATATGATTATTTTATTTTATTAAATTAAATATTTGAAATTGAATTTAAAATGTTTGAATTCAAAAATAAATATTTAATTATCTTTTTAAAAGATATGAGATATCTTTGTAAAGTTTTTAAAAATCAAATAGATTTTGGTTTGTTTTTGAATATATATGAGATATATATTTTCAATTAAAAAAAGGCAATAACCGAATGAGAGACATAGAAAAGTAATCAGATTACTTGAAGAGAAAAGAAGAGAAAAAGAGGTCGTGACACAGCCAACAAAAAGCAAACAAAAAGAGAAAAAAAGTTAGGGTGTGGTGAGAACAACAAGTTCTGCACTTCTAAGGTTTTGTTTTTTGTGTGTGTGTTCTTCTCTTCTTCCTCCATACAGGTCCTGAATATCGTGACGCGCCCACACGCTGTTACCAGTTCCGGGAGATAGCGAGGAAGATCACGTGGTTCCAATCAGGAGCAGTTCGTATCAAAGTGAAGGAGCCTCCTACGTAGGTATGAAAAAGTTTATTCACTTTACTATTGCATTTGATTATTACTGTACAAATGAGTTAGTTTAATGATTGCATAAATTTTTTTTAAACCCTTCCGCTGCACAATATGTAACCCTAGGTTCCAACAATTGGTATCAGAGCTAATTTTTGTATAGTATAATCGAATTCGATTACTCCTGATATGTATGAATGTGTAGGCACATTTTTTTTTTGATGAGTGTATGATGTTTTTGTTTTTAATTAAATTGTTTAATTTTTTAAAAAAAAACATGGTTGATCGTAATTTTTTATGGTGTTGTGGATTTAGAGTTTTTCTGGGTTGTATAATGTTGTTATATATATATTTTTTATTTTACTATTATATTATTAAAAATAAATAAAATATGTAATCAAGAGACCTGGTAGTTCCACGTGCGCATGTAGACCAGCACATGAAGACCAGCGATGTCTTCCCGCTCAAGCCTACCAGCGCGCAAATGCTACCCACGCAGCCCACCAGCGCACAACCCATCAGCGCACAACCTACCAGCGCAACCTACCAGCGATCAACGTCCAGCGACGCCTACCAGCGCTCAATGACCAGCGCATGCTACCAGCGCACATGACCTAAGAGATTGGAAGTCTTGGAAATTACAAGAAGACCAAGGGATGCCTTGGGAATATTTTTTTGTAATTGGATTCCAAATTTTAGGTTAAATAATCCACAACACTCGGTCAACTCATGTATGTTTTAATTATTTGATGATTAAGCATTTCCATGCATATACATGTCATTTAAATTAGTTGTGCCTACACACACACACGCACATATATATATATATATATATATATATATATATATGTTGATATATCATACATGCATTATAGCCATCTATATTATGTGTTTAATTTTTTTTTAATTTGATTAAAATGGGTTATTCACATAATTGGCTATTTTTTATGGGATTAGTTTTTAGGAGTAAAAACTTGGTAAATCTCATTAATTACTAATCTTTTTATTAAAGAGTTTAAATACTTAGATTAGTAGGGTCCTTAATATATATTAGGATTAATTTGATTAAGCTCCTAATAATAATTGGACCTAATAATGTGTTTAGTTTTAATAGTTAAAACTTGGTAAATACACATTTAATAATAATTCTAGTCTTAGTAAACAGTTTACATAGATTTGAATTATCACTAATGACCTAAATTTTTAAAGTGTTAAAAATCAATTTAGTTTATTAGTTATTGGAATAGGATTCTAATAATTTGTGATTAATGCACTTGACGCTTAGATTAAAATTATCCGTTTAATCTAGTTTAATCTAGGTGCATTAATATTAATAGAAAACCCTTAATATAAAATAGTGAGTGGGAAAGGGATATATGACATTATATCCCGCGGTCTCCATCATTAGTTCAACACCGTGAGATTCGAGTGGGGCCTCGTGACGGCTTTGCTTTCGTCCTCCCTAAGGAGGGTTTCCATAAGAATTAATACCAAGGTTGACTTCCTAACAGATAGGATTTCGGAGGGGATTACGGGATTGACCGACCCTAAGGCGGCAATTCTCGAGTTAAGCTCTTGAGATATGAAATGATGGGTTACACTCACAAGGTTTTAATTAAATTAGTTAATTAAAAACCTGACCTAATAAACGATGGTTGAATGATATTGGCATAGGAGTTATTCTGGTATATCCTTTGACTGAGAAGGTCTCGATCCAACATGCAAGAATTTGACCGACCCTAAGGCGGCACTTTCTTGTGGTATGTTGGATTGTCGTGGCATAGAAACATTGTTTTTAGGGTTGTTCTTGTTAATTAAACATTTTCATGCATCATGTTTAATTTTATGCCGAACATTCGCACATGTTTAGAATGTATGACTGAATGAATCCTTAATTTATGTTTTTTCAGCCATGTCATCTGCACTATTACAAATACTTGCAAACAATAAATTAACTGGTGATAACTACACAAAATGGAAACTTAATATTAATGCAATACTAGTCACCAAAGACCTCAAGTTTGTGCTTACGGAGGAATGTCCTCCGGTGCCTACTGCCAATGCCACACGAACTGTTCGTGAGGCATACCAGTGATGGGTCTCATCTGATGAGAAGGCCAGAACATATATGTTAGCTTCTATGACAGACGTGCTTGTCACAAAGCACGAAGCAATGACTACAGCATTCGAAATTATGGAGTCATTGCAAGCTATGTTCGGGCAGCTCTCCGAGTAAAAGCGACATGAAGCTGTTCGTTCCGCTATGCCCCCTCGCATGAAGGAAGGTACATCAGTTTAGGAACATGTCCTGAGCATGATGTCTTACTTCAACACGGCAGAAGTCAATGGCGGGGCCATTGACGAACCCAGTCAAGTGAGCATCATACTGACGACTCTTCCGAAGAGTTTCGATCAGTTTAAGAACAACTACGGGATGAACAAGTTAAGGTTTTGTCTCACACAGTTTCTCAATGAGCTCGCTACTTTTGAGTCCTTGACCAAGGACAGCAAAAGTAAGACCGATGAGGCAAATGTTGCCGAACCATCTTCCTCCAATAATAACAAGAGGAAGAGGTCTGCTGGGAAGGCGAAGGGTAAGCCCAAACCCAAGAAAGCCCAAAGCAAAAAGAAAGGCGCCTCCATCGACAAGAGCAAAGGAAAATGTTTCCATTGCGACAAGGTCGGACACTGGAAGAGGAATTGTCCTCAGTATCTGGAAGAGGTAGCCAAGAAGAAGAAAGCAAAAGGTAAATATGATTTACTTGTTCTTGAGTCATGTTTAGTTGAAGATGATTCTTCACCCTGGATAGTTGATTCAGGGCCACTAACCATGTTTGTTCTTCTTTGCAGTGGACTGATTCTTGGACATAGCTTGAGGAGGGAGCCTTCTCGATGCGAGTGGGGTCAAGGGATGTCGTGTCGGCACGAGCAGTGGGCGTAATTAGATTGCATTTTTGTAATAATAATTTTATTTTGTTAGATAATGTATTTTTTATTCCTAGATTTACACGGAATTTAATTTCTGTTTCTAAGTTGTTAGAACAATTATATTATGTTTCTTTTGATAATAAATCAGTTATTATTGCAAAGAATGGTCTGAATATTTGTTCAGGAATTAATGGAAACAATTTGTATGTGTTAAGACCGTTAATGCATACAACACTGCTCAACACCGAAATGTTTAAAGTTGAAAAACCAAAAACTAAACGACATAAGATTTCTCCAGAAAATGAAACGTATCTCTGGCATCTAAGGCTTGGACATATTAACCTTGACCAGATAAACAAACTAGTTAAAAACAGATCTTTAAATGAGTTAAAGGTTGGCACCTTACCTGTCTGTGAATCTTGTCTGGAAGGTAAGATGGCTAAGAGACCTTTTACTGGTAAAGGGCTTAGAGCTAAACAACCACTAGAGCTTATACATTCAGACGTCTGTGAACCAATGAATGTTAAAACAAGGGGTGGTTATGAGTATTATGTCACCTTTATAGATGACTACTCGAGATACAGATATGTCTACCTAATGCAACGGAAGTCGGAAACATTTGAAAAGTTCAAAGAATTTCGAGCTGAAGTTGAGAACCAGTTAGGAAAGACTATCAAGTCTCTACGATCAGATCGTGGAGGTAAGTATCTTGACCAAGAGTTTGAAGAATTTATGGTCGAGTATGGGATAGTGTCCCAACTCACAGCTCCTGGTACACCTCAGCAGAATGGTGTCGCGGAGAGGAGAAATAGAACCCTAATGGAAATGGTGAGATCTATGATTAGTTTCTCATCATTACCAAATTCCTTTTGGGGATATGCGTTACAAACAGCGGCATACATTTTGAATGTAGTGCCATCCAAATCTGTTCCTGAAACTCCCCTAGAGTTATGGAATGGTCGTAAAGCTAGTTTACGACATTTTCGCGTATGGGAGTGTCCAGCACACGTGCTGAAGAACAGAACTGGAAAGCTAGATCCCAAGTCTGTGGTCTGCTTGTTTGTAGGATACTCCAAGGAGACCAGAGGTGGATACTTCTATAGTCCTGAAGATAACAAAGTATTTGTATCGACAAATGCAACGTTTCTTGAGGATAACTATATAAGTGATCATAAACCTCGTTCTAAAATTGTATTAAATGAGTTGGAGCCTAGTGAGACCAGTACTCAGTCAACTAGAGTTGTTAATCCATTAACATCTGAAAGTCAGATAATTCCTAGTCAGGATACACTACCACCTAGACGTAGTGAGAGGGTTGTGAGACAGCCTGAACGCTATTTGGGTGTAAGTGAGGGACAAGATCTTGTCTCTGCTGATAGTGTGGATGATCCATTGACATTTAAGAATGCAATGAAAGATCCTGATAAAGAGGAATGGCTTAAAGCCATGAATCTCGAGATGGAGTCTATGTACTCTAACTCAGTCTGGGAACTTGTAGACTTACCGAATGGGGTAAACCCCATAGGATGTAAGTGGATCTACAAGAGGAAGAGGGGAGTAGATGGGAAGGTAGAGACCTTCAAGGCAAGGCTAGTAGCCAAGGGTTATACCCAGAAAGAGGGGGTCGATTATGAAGAGACCTTCTCACCAGTAGCCATGTTTAAGTCTATTCGGATTCTCTTGTCCATTACTGCCTATTTAGATTATGAAATTGGCAAATGGACGTCAAGACTGCATTCTTGAATGGCAATCTTGATGAAAGCATATACATGATGCAACCAGAGGGATTTGTGTTTCCAGATCAAGAACAAAAGGTTTGCAAGTTGCAAAGGTCCATTTATGGACTCAAGCAAGCATCTAGATCTTGGAACATAAGGTTTGATGATGTGATCAAAACCTATGGCTTCGAGCAAAACGTTGATGAGCCTTGTGTCTACAAGCGCATCATTGAAAAGAAAGTAGTTTTCTTGGTCCTATACATAGATGACATCCTACTCATTGGGAATAATGTAGGAGTGTTGTCTGATGTAAAGGGCTGGCTGGCTAGCCAATTCCAAATGAAAGATTTGGGAGAGGCGAGTTATGTTCTAGGGATCCAACTTATAAGGGATCGTAAGAACAAACTCATAGCATTGTCTCAGGCATCATATATCGACAAGATTCTTATGCGATTTTCAATGCAGAACTCCAAGAAAGGTAATTTACCTTCTAGACATGGGGTTCACTTGTCTAAGGAACAGTGTCCTAAGACACCTCAAGAAGTTGAGGATATGAGACGTGTGCCATATGCATCAGCAGTAGGTAGTCTCATGTATGCTATGTTATGCACGAGACCAGACATCTGCTATGCAGTAGGAGTAGTCAGCAGGTACCAGTCTAACCCAGGATTAGATCATTAGGTTGCTGTCAAGACTATTCTCAAGTATCTTCAGAGAACGAGAAACTATATGCTAGTGTATTGCGGACAGGATTTGATCCTGTTAGGATACACAGATTCTGATTTTCAGTCAGATAGGGATTCTAGAAAATCCACGTCTGGATCAGTATTCACCCTAGGTGGTAGAGCCATTGTGTGGAGAAGCATAAAGCAATCTTGCATTGCTGACTCCACCATGGAAGCCGAATATGTAGCCGCTTGTGAAGCTGCTAAAGAGGCTGTTCGGCTCCGTCAGTTCTTGAGTGATCTGAAAGTTGTTCCAGATCTGGATAAGCCCATCACACTTTATTGTGATAACAGTGGTGTTGTGGCTAATTCCAAAGAACCAAGAAGCCACAAGAGAGGGAAGCATATAGAAAGAAAGTATCATCTCATTAGAGAGATAGTGCAGAGAGGAGATGTGATCGTCACCAAGATAGCCTCACAAGACAATCATGCTGATCCATTTACGAAGACCTTACCGGCTAAAGTGTTTGAAGGTCACCTAGAAGGTCTAGGGTTACGAGACATGACTCACATGCTTAAGTGCAAGTGGGAGATTGTTGGGGTTTTTGCCCTAAAGCTTGTAATATGTAAATATAATTTGAACATAAATAAAAGAAGTAGTATATTCATTCATTTTGTGTCATACTTTATATAACATGTGCACTTAACATCCAAAACTGCCGGATGTAATTTCGAACTGAGTATATGAGTGTCATATATAGATGGATTCAGTTTGAAACGAGCAATCTAAAGAGTTCGTAGATAGCAAATAAAGCTGGGTACTTTATTTATGGTTAATCTACAGCTGCGGTCCATTTCGTAGTGTACGGTGATCCTATCCTGGATCATTCATATGTAGATATAAGAATGGAGGCACCTTGTATGATGTGATCATATAGGACTGGGCCATGATCTATATGAATCTCTCACTAAGATCCGTTTAACGATGAGATTCATATATATCAACTAATGATGGCTATATGTGGGTGATCTTAATCCTGAGTGTCTTATCGACTCCTTCAGGTTAGATCGTGGTCTTTGATATACCATGGGTGAGGTCGGAGTTGCATTCCTGATCAATATACTCCGTATTTTGGGATCGCGGTTTGGCTTGTGGCTGAGAAGGTTTGTACACAATAGTGGAATCCACTCATTCTTGTGAGTAGTAGATGGTAGTTCCCTTAAGGGTTGATTCGGGGCTTGAACAATATGAGCGCTCTCCTAATTCCGTAAGGAATGTAGGATTTATTGTTCATTAGAGAATCAATGGTACTTAATGGAAAGATATGATTAGAGGGGTATAACGGACATTATGACCCAGCTCTAATTATGAACTACTTGTGGAGGATTATACCATATGTAATAGCTATATCGATGGACACCGAGAGTTATTGGTTTGTGTAAAAACGTCTACAGTTGAGAGAGTGTAGCTTCGGGTTTTTATTGGAATAACACCGAAGTTAATAATCATGAAATATTAATTAAAGAGTTTAATTAGTAATTTATAAGGATTATTGGAGCTCAAAATACTGTGGGTCCATTAGGTCCCCTTGCTAGCCCGATCGATTTAGGTAACAAGGGTCACGGTTAATTAATTGGATTGTCCAATTAATTGTGTTACGAAAGTGACATGTATTTATTCGGGAATTAATTGAATAATGAGATTATTTAATTAATGAATAATGGTGATTAAATAAATTAAATAATAAGATTATTTAATTATGTTGTTAATCACTAAATGGAGGGTGTTATTTGATATTTTATTTTGAATAAAATAAGATAATATGATTATTTTATTTTATTAAATTAAATATTTGAAATTGAATTTAAAATGTTTGAATTCAAAAATAAATATTTAATTATCTTTTTAAAAGATATGAGATATCTTTGAAAAGTTTTTAAAAATCAAATAGATTTTGGTTTGTTTTTGAATATATATGAGATATATATTTTCAATTAAAAAAGGCAATAACCGAATGAGAGACATAGAAAAGTAATCAGATTACTTGAAGAGAAAAGAAGAGAAAAAGAGGTCGTGACACAGCAAACAAAAAGCAAATAAAAAGAGAAAAAAAGTTAGGGTGTGGTGAGAACAACAAGTGCTGCACTTCTAAGGTTTTGTTTTTTGTGTGTGTGTTCTTCTCTTCTTCCTCCATACAGGTCCTGAATATCGTGGCGCGCCCACACGCTGTTACCAGTTTCAGGAGATAGCGAGGAAGATCACGTGGTTCCAATCAGGAGCAGTTCGTATCTAAGTGAAGGAGCCTCCTGCGTAGGTATGAAAAAGTTTCTTCACTTTATTATTGCATTTGATTATTACTGTACAAATGGGTTAGTTTAATGATTGCATAAATTTTTTTAAACCCTTCCGCTGCGCAATCTGTAACCCTAGGTTCCAACACCACAGTAGTTCATAATTAAAGCTGGGTCATAATGTCCGTTATACCCCTCTAATTACATATATCCTTTAAGTACCGTTGATTCTCTAATGGACAATAAATCCTATTTCCTCATGGAATTAGGAGAGCGCTCATATTGTCCAAGCCCCGAATCAACCCTTAAGGGAACTACCATCTACTTCTCACAAGAAGGAGTGTATTCCACTATTGTGTACATACCTTCCCAGCCACAAGCCAAACCGCAATCCTAACATACGGAGTATATTGATCAGGAACTGCATCTGACCTCACCCATGGTATATCAAAGACCACGATCTAACCTGAAGGAGTCGATAAGACACTCAGGATTAAGATCACCCACATATAGCCATCATTAGTTGACATATATGAATCTCATCAGTAAACGGATCTTGGTGAGAGATTCATATAGATCATGGCCCAGTCCTATATGATCGCATCATACAAGGTGCCTCCATTCCCATATCTCATATGAATGATTCATGATAGAATCACCGTACATTACGGAATGGACCGCAGCTTCAGATTAACCACAAATAAAGTACCCATATTTATTTGTTATCTATGGACTCTTTAGATTGCACGTCTCTTACTGTATCCATCTGTATATGACACTCATATACACAGTTCGAGATTACATCCGGCAATCTAGGATGTTAATATATGCACAAGTTATAAAATAAACAACACAACAAGAATGAATTGAACTTTTCTTTTTATTTATTTCATAAATCCATTTACAAATTACATCTTTAGGGCATAAACCCCAACAGGAATTTCCCGGCTGCAACCCCGAAGGCACACTTAGCAGGGTTTAACAGCATTTGATTTTCTCTGACTATCCGAAAAGTCTGACGGAGATGATCCTGGTGCTGCTCGGCTACCAGATCAGAGCCAGCTGGAGCGGGAACTCTAATAGAGGAAGCTGGGGGTGAATCAGCAGTACCAGTCTGGATGAGCTCCACCCCAGGAACTGATGGAGACACTGTTGAAACTGCAGGGATAGCTAGATTCAATATTTACAGAATCAATAAAGCAATACAATAAGCAAAGTCAGAAAGTCTTCTACCTGAGGAAGCACCGGAAATGCGAAGGTAGTGATCTACCCTCTTTGCCTCGAAGGCCTTCGTGATAAGGAACTTCATGTTAATATAGTTACGGGCCATAATAGCCCGTAAAATTTTCTCCCACTATTCAGATAGCTTGCTCTTCTCTAGGGGGCTTGCTTCCGAAACTATTGGGAACTCGGTACTCAGACCCTCCAATATGGACCGAACTACCCCATTCACCTCCGAGGATGACCCATTCCTCCTTCTAGGAGGTATCTTTCTTCGTGGCCCCTGGCACCATAAATTGCAGGTTATTCTTGGCGCGGGCATAGAACTACCCCTTTGAACCCGGGGCGTTGGTAGCAATCTGGAACACGTATCCGATCTCATCTAGACCTGGTTCCCGATCGATGTTATCCTTTTGACATTGCTCCCTCCACAGCATGAGGAACCCCACTAGGTGCCTCCAAAATCCTAGAGTTAGCTGGAGAGGAGCTAACTGTAAGGTATGTAGTGCCCTACGTAAGGTAGGGTGGAGGGGTAGCCTGACTCCACAATCGAAAGCCACCGTATGGATCGGGACCTTGCCAACAGAAGGAGAATACATATCGTACTCCCGGAGAGGAACGGTGATAATGATATCTTTACAAACCTTGAAATCTCTCCACAAGCGCTTGATGGTTTCCTGAGTACTGGTAGAATGAGGGACACATCTATACTCAAAAGGAAGGGCTAGTACCCTCCTCACGCTGTCTGTGACTTCGCCGACCCGATCTCTACCTACCCCAACAGCGGCTCCTGTTTCTCCACTCGACTCCCAGTCGACATCAACCGGAGCATCGGGATTATTCGAAAAGCCCATCCTGAATGCCACATTCCGGTTGGAACACTGACATTGAAAAGGGACATCGTCCCCGCTATCGCTGTCAACGCGTGCCCTTTTTCTAGGGGTGAGGCTTCCGCTGGCCGCAGCGTCGGCGCCAAACAACAGCTCGATATTGTCGCCATCAGGTGAAGACATAATGACCGGCTCATAATTTAGTTCTCAGAGAAGGGAAATTTGAAGATTGACAAAAAAGTAGCTAGGTTTTTTCTTCAGATTCTCGTTCAGAATAGTTTACTGAAGTGAGCATAATGTGAGGGAGCAGGGCTTATATAGAGATAATTACTTGTAACGAGTAGAGAAGGTAATCATGTCGTGGGATAATCGGTGACGTGGAGGGAACAGTTTCGGGAAACGTGCGCTCCAAAAAAAAATTCTTCTTTTGAATTTGGCCTACCCTAGTCAGCCACATGGAAGACTCATTTAAATCGGCATGTAAAGAGAAGATTCCCTCCTACAAGACGGTTGCAAAAAATTTTCCAAGTGCTATCTATCCTGACTCCAACCCCAACCTGATACTGGTGTTCAAGTTAGGGGAAACCTCTGTTAACAGGGTTTTCTGGCAAGGGATGAAAGGAGAATTTTCTAACAAGGAGCTACCTAGGAAGATTCATCAAGATATTCCAGGTAACCAGCGAGATCGGTACCACTACCTAGACGGAGCCGATACTTGACAAGGTCGGGACCTCGACTACCTATCTATCTAAATAGAACATTAGCTCCACGAGCTAACGAAGGCATGTACCTCGCCCTACTAAAGCTCATAATACCAACTTAAGACCAGTACGATGATAAACTTGCACGCCCAGCACCCCGACATCAATCAAGGCACCCAATACCTCGTTACCCGCCTTGGTACCACCTCGACTTCCACCTGGTACCTAGTACCTCGATGTATATCCGGAGCCCCTCTAAGGCAGATACCTTGCCTGCCAAGCAATACGAAGAAGATCATGAAGACACAAGTACCATTCCATCAAGAAATAGAACAAGCTCCAGAATTTCCATCCAAGCTCCACGAAGAAGGAAAGTTGACTGCATCTCCAAAATAAAGCGCCATTAATGAGACCTAATGGTCAACCAAATCAGAACTTGAATACGACAGTAATTAACGGGAACAAATCCCGCGCCTTCAGCCCCACACAATGCTTTTCAACGCCTAAAATAAGACTCTCAGTAATCCTCACTAATACGATCGGATTTTTAGGGGATTCTTGGGAGAACGATATATACGGTCTTGAAGGGGTAAAGAAGGGGAGAGATTTTCGAGGGTTTTTTATCGCCTAAGGAAAAGAGATTTATTTCCCGTACAGTTTCCTGTGAAGTTCTCCGAAGCCAGTGAAAGTTCATTGACGATCATTGGGAGAACATATCCACTTATCGACATAAATATTTTCTCCACCACCATCATATGTAAAAGACTGAGAAATGAGAGAAGAGTGTAGGTTATGTAACTTTGTTATAGTTGTTAACGGAAAAATCACTCAGGGAGCGAAATCTCGGTTAGCACCCTTACCCACTACCGGTAGCCAGTAGTGAGATAGGTACCTTCGGTACCACGATCCTTCCTCGTAGTGTAAATGGATTTAAATAAGGAGCAGGATAAGAAGGATCGATGAGATATGAAATAACACTGTTTTATTCAAAAAGGGGTATCAGTAGTATCGTTACAATTCAGACTCTCCTCACACTAAACTCTTTATTTCCTCTTACACAGGATGAAGGCTGAGCCTTCGTTTATGTCGATAAGTGGATATTTCCTTCCAATGATTGTCAATGGACTCTTACTGGCTTTAGAGAATTCAAAGAGTATTCCTCTGGAAATTAAACTCTCTTTTCTGGCGATAAACAACGATGTTCCCTCCCCCTCTTTACCCTTCAAAGCTGTATATATAATTCTCCCAAGATCCCCTCAATATCTGGTATCCTTCATGAGGATTATTGAAAGTCCTATTTTAAGCGTTGAAAAGCATTGAGTGGGGCTGAAGGCGCGGGATTTGATCCCGTTAATTACTGTCAAATTCAAATTCTGATTATGTTTACTATTTGGTCTCATTAATGGCGCTTTATTTTGGCGATGGAGTCAACTTTCCTTTTTCGTGGAGCTTTGGAGGGAAATTCTGGTCTCTAGCAGATTGAGGTGCCAGTATATCAGATTGATGGAGCTTGTTTCGTGTCTTGCTGGAATGGTGCTTGTGTCTTTATGTTCATTCTCGTATTGCTTGGCAAGTGTGGTGCTTGTCTTGGAGGGGTTTCGAGTAGGCATGCTAGGTATCAGGTGGGAGTCGAGACAACACCCTAGAGGATATTGAGGTACCAGGTACTTTGATTGAAGTCGAGGTACTTCGCGGGGTACTAGGCGTACGAGTTACCATTGTACTGATCTGGGGTTAACATCAGGAGCTTCAGTTGAAGTGAGGTACATGCCTTCGTTAGCTTGCGGAGCTGATATCCTATCCATATAGATAGGTAGTCGAGGTTTCGACCTTGTCGAATATCGGCTCCTTCTAGGTTATGGTACCAATCTTGCTGGTTTACTGATGTTAGAACCCCGTTCACTGGTAACGCAGCGGAAATAGGTTTTAAAATTTTTATACAGATCAAAAACGATTTGGAACCAGTGAACTTAGGATCGTAATTATTTTTCCGGAACTAATACATACAATATGTAAACACAGGAAATTGTAATCAATATATTAAAAGAAAATTTAGAACATTACCAACGTTTGGAGGCTCCTTCACTTTACGATATGCTCTTGGTCTGTACCATAGATCTTCCTAACTATTCCCGGAACTGGTAAATGCGTGTGGGCGCATCACATACTCAGGAACTTAGGAGGATGTAGAGAGAATGAAGAAGAAACAATTTCTTCCAAGAGAATACACAAACTAGAACAATTCTAGTTGTTTAAAAAAAATATTAAATTTATTTTTCTTTGTTTCAATAGTACCCGTACTATTTGCTTTTGTTTTTCTTTAGTATCACGCACATCACTTGCTCTCTTTTGTGAATTCACGCCACCAATTTTTGTATTAATTACAAACACTTGTATATATGTGTGGTGCTCTCTCTTTTTGTTACACACATTATGAGTTTGTATCATATACAAACACTTGTGAATATCCCTTTGTGTGATGTGTTTTTGATATCAATATATATCATATATATATCATTATAACTAAAACTCTTTAATTGATATCTCTTTAGATTTTAAAACAAAATCTTTTAAAATTGATATCTCATATCTTTTATTTTAAAAGATAATTAAATATTTATTTTGAATTTAAACATTTTAAATTCAATTTCAAATATTTAATTTAATAAAATAAAATAATCATATTATCTTATTCTATTTAAAATCAAATATCAACTAACATCCTCCATTTAGTGATTAATAACAAAATTAAATAATATTATTATTTAATTTATTTAATCACCATTATTCATTAATTAAATAATCTCATTATTCAATTATTTCCCGAATAAATACGTGTCACTTTCGTAACACAATTAATTGGATAATCCAATTAATTAACCATTACCCTTGTTACCTAAATCGATCGGGCTAGCAAGGGGACCTAATGGACCCACAGTATTTTGAGCTCCAATAATCCTCAGAATCATTAATTAAACTCTTTAATTAATATTCCTTGATTATTAACTCCGATGTTATTCCACTAAAAACTCGAAGCTGCACTCTCTCAACTGTAGACGCTTTTACACAGACCGATACAACTTGGTGTCCATTGATATAGCTATTACACATGGTGTGATCCTCCACAGTAGTTCATAATTAGAGCTGGGTCATAATGTCTGTTATACCCCTCTTTATATCCTTTAAGTACAGTTGATTCTCTAATGAACAATAAATCCAATTTCCTCGCGGAATTAGGAGAGCGCTTATATTGTCCAATCCCCGAATCAACCCTTAAGGGAACTACCATCTACTTCTCATAAGAAGGAGTGGATTCCACTATTGTGTACATACCTTCCCAGCCACAAGCCAAACCGCAATCCCAACATACAGAGTATATTGATCAGGAATTGCATCTGACCTCACCTATGGTATATTAAAGACCACGATCTAACCTGAAGGAGTCGATAGGACACTGAGGATTAAGATCACCCACATAAAGCCATCATTAGTTGATATATATGAATCTCATCAGTAAACGGATCTTGGTGAGAGGTTCATATAGATCATGGCCCAGTCCTATATGATCGCATCATACAAGGTGCCTCCATTCCCATATCTCATATGAATTATTCATGATAGAATCACCGTACATTACGGAATGGACCGCAGCTATAGATTAACCACAAATTAAGTACCCATATTTATTTGCTATCTATGGACTCTTTAAATTGCATGTCTCTTACTGTATCCATCTGTATATGACACTCATATAAATAGTTCGAGATTACATCCGGCAATCTAGGATGTTAATATATGCACAAGTTATAAACTAAACAACATAACAAGAATGAATTGAACTTTTCCTTTTATTTATTTCATAAATCCATTTAAAAATTACATCTTTAGGGCATAAACCCCAACAACTTAAGTATCTGGATGAATCTTCCTAGATAGGTCCCTATTGGAAAATTCTCCTTTGGTCCCTTGTCAGAAAACCCTGTTAACAGAAGTCCCCCCTGACTTGAACACCGGTATGAGGTTAGGGTTGGAGTCAGGATAAATAATACTTGGAGAATTTTTCACAATCGTCTCATAGGAGGGAATGTTCTCTTTGCATGCTGATTTAAATGAGTCTTCCACGTGGCTAACCAGGATAGGCCAAATTAAAAGAAAGAAATTTTCTGGGTGTGCACGTTTCCGGAAACCGTTCCTTCCACGTCGGCGATATTCCCGCGGCATTGATTACCTTCTCTGCCCGTTACAAGTAGCTATTTCTACATAAACCCAGCTTCCTCAAGGTGTATTCACTTAAGCAAATCTTCCCGAACAAGAATCTTTGAAAGAAAAAACCTAACTTTCTCTTCGTTGATCTTCAAGCTTTTCCTTTTCTGAGAAACGAAACCTCGACTCTGTGAATATGTCTTCCCCTAATGGCGATAGTATCAAGTAGTTGTTTGGCGGCGATGTGGCGGCCAGCAGAAACTTTACCCCTAGAAAAGAAGCACACATCGATAGTGATAGCAGGGACGATGTTCCCTTTCAACACCGGCGTTCCAACCGGAATGTGGCAATTGGGATGGGTTTTTTGAACAATCCCGATACTCTGGTTGATATCGATCAGAAGTCGAGTGGAGAAACTGGAGCCGCTGCCAGGGTAGTTGAAGATCGGGCTGGTGAGGTTACAGACACCATGGGGAGGATACTCGCCCTTCCTTACGAGTATAGGTGTGTCCCTGATTCTACCAGTACTTCAGATACTGTGAAGTGCTTGCGGAGGGATTTTAAGATCCCTAAGGATATCTTGGTTACCATACCCCCGCCCGGGTATGATATGTATTCTCCCATTCTTGGCGAGCTTCCGATTCATACGGCAGCCTTCGATAGTAGGGTCAGGTTACCTCTTCAGCCTACCTTGTGTAGGTCGCTGTACGCCTTGCAGTTCACCCCTCTTTAACTAACACTAGGGTTTTAGAGGCTGCTGGTGGGGTTCCTGGTTCTATAGAGGGAATAGTGTGCGAGGGACAACATCGATCGGGAACTGGGACCTGACGAGCTCGGGTATGTGTTTCAGATTGCCGCCAACGCCCCTGGTCGGAAGGAGCAATTCTATGCTCGGGCGAAGAACAACTTAAAATTTGTGGTACTAGGGGCCACAAAGAAGGATACCTCTTGGAGGGAGGAATGGGTCATCCTCAAGGGCAAATGGGGCAGCTCGAGTCACATTGGAGGAACTGAGTTCAAGGTTCCTACATGTTTTAGCGGGAAACCTCTGTTGGAGAAGGGTAAGCTCTCTGCTGAGTCCGAGAAGATCTTGAAGGCCATCATGGCCCGGAATTATATCAGCTTATAGTATCCTACCTCGGATGCTTTCGATGCAGGGAGAGTGGAATATTCCCTCCGAATTTCTGAGGCAGTTCCTGGTAAACACCTTTCTGATTCTACTTTCGTTGTACTGCTTTATTAATTCTACTGGTTTTAACTTGTGCTGTCTTGGTAGTTTCAGCAGTACCTCCACCGGTCCCTAAGGTGGAACTCAACCAAGCCGGGGGAGTCATTGATTCTCCTCCAACCTCCCATGCCAGGCTTCATGCTAGCTCTGGTCTCAATACAGGAGTTGGCATATCTGCTGGATCTGGTAGGGTCTAGGTTAGGGTATCTGGATCACTGGCTCCCCCTCCCAATGTCTCGGCTAGATCACTGGAGGCCTTTACAACTAGAGTGGGGAGGTATCGAGGTGCTTCTGGTCGGGTGCAGGATACGTCACCCATCGGACCAGTCAATGTTGCAAGTGCTACTAATGCTGGTGCTTCAGCTCCTTCTACTTCTCCCGTTATAGCAACTGATCAATCTAAACCTGTCGAGAAAAGTCCTGACCCTGCTATAGCGAGGCGGTTGGTACCTCGGGATAAGGCGCGATCGAGGTCAAAGGACAGCAGCCAGAATTAAGTTTTGGCCCACTTCGTTGCCTCCTGCCCAGGTGGGAGCTTGGGTGTCATGACGACCATGCCCACCGAGCTGCTAATTAGAAGGGAATCTGCTCTTCTGGCTGAGGTAAGTTGTCTCGTTTTAGTCTTCTATCCTGATTAAGCGTAGGAGATATCCTGACTAGTGCTTTGTTCTTGTCAGGCTTTTAAGTTCAACGTGGCCATGAGCCAGCAGGTCGTTTGACTGATGTCCCGATGGGTCAGAATGATCCTGAGAGGATCGGAGCTTCATTTTAATGGTAAGACAAGAAAGCGAGGCATGCTGGCTTTCTTTTAAGGGTGTGGTGTTTCCCACAGACGGTGCCAAAATGTGTTAACGGAAAAATCAATTAGGGAGCAAAATCTCGGTTAGCACCCTCACCCACTACCGGTAGCCAGTAGCAGGATAGGTACCTTCAGTACCACGATCCTTCCTCGTAGTGTAAATGGATTTAAAAAAGTAGCAGGATAAGAAGGATCGATGAGATATGAAATAACACTGTTTTATTCAAAAAAGGGTATCAGTAGTATCGTTACAATTCAGACTCTCCTCACACTAAACTCTTTATTTCCTCTTACATAGGATGAAGGCTGAGCCTTCGTTTATGACGATAAGTGGATATTTCCTTCCAATGATTGTCAATGGACTCTCACTGGCTTCAGAGAATTCAAAGATTATTTCTCTGGAAATTAAACTCTCTTTTATAGAGATACATAACGATGTTCTGTCCCCCTCTTTACCCTTCAAAGCTGTATATATAATTCTCCCAAGATCCCCTCAATATCCGGTCTCCTTCATGAGCATTGAATGGGGCTGAAGGCGTGGGATTCGATCCTGTTAATTACTATCAAATTCAAATTCTGATTATGTTGACTATTTGGTCTCATTAATGACGCTTTATTTTGGCGATGGAGTCAACTTTCCTTTTTCGTGGAGCTTTGGAGGGAAATTCTGGTCTCAGGCAGATTGAGGTGCCAGTATATCAGATTGATGGAGCTTGTTTCATGTCTTGCTGGAATGGTGTTTGTGTCTTTATGTTCAATCTCTTATTGCTTGGCAGGTGTGGTGCTTGTCTTGGAGGGGTTTCGAGTAGGCGTGCTAGGTTTCAGGTGGGAGTCGAGACAATGCCCTGGAGGAGATTGAGGTACCAGGTACTTTGATTCAAGTTGAGGTACTTCGCTGGGTACTAGGCGTACGACCTACCATTGTTCTGATCTGGGGTTGACATCAGGAGCTTCAGTTGAAGAGAGGTACATGCCTTCGTTAGTTTACGGAGCTGATATCCTATCCAAATAGATAGGTAGTCGAGGTTTCGACCTTGTCGAATATCGGCTCCTTCTAGGTTGTGGTACCGATCTTGTTGGTTTACTGAAGTATCAGGATGAATCTTCCTAGGAAGGTCCCTATTGGAACATTCTCCTTTAGTCCCTTGTCAGAAAACCCTGTTAACAATAGTATTATTTAACAAAATAGTGTCCTTCTATATATCCCAGTCCTTTTTGTTTCTTCTCCATCATATTATTTCTTGCTTTCGATTATAAAAAGGGACCCCGGTACCGAAGGTACCTATCCCACTACTGCTACCGGTAGTGGGTGAGGATGCTAACCGAGATTTCGCTCCCTGATTGATTTTTCCGTTAACATTTTCTGGCGCCGTCTGTGGGAAACACCATACCCTCAAAAGAAAGCCAGCATGCCTCGCTTTCTTGTCTTACCTGGAATATCAATGATAACCATTCATAACAAGAATAGAACAATGAAAGATAGACATGAATATAAATATAGAATCAAGTTTATGTACAAGCCCAATATCCAACTAACTACTCCATCAACCCCTTAGAAGGGATTTAGCTACTCATTACAACTAGGAAAATAAGAGAAAGGAAAGAGAAAGAACCCTTGGAGAACATCTTCTTCCTTGAAGTTGCTTCAATCTCCTACCTTCCTTAAAGTTGAGTAGAGAATGTAAGTGTGTGAGAGAGAGAGAGATTCTAGATCTAAGTTGTGTAAACCTCTAAAAATCTGAGTCCAAAGCTCTAAAAAAATGTTCTCATACTATTCTATTTATACAATATACAAAAATAGGTCACTTAAACTTTAAAAACGCAAACTGGCGCACGCGGAGTGCGGGTGAATTACCCGCACTGTACCCGCACTATATGGGTTGTCTTCATCTTCAGTTCTTAGATCTAGGAAATAGTGCGGGTGGAGTGCGGTGGGATTACCCGCACTTGACCCACACTTTAATGTCAGGTGCAAATCAGCTTCTCTGGCTTTGGCAACAGTGCGGGTGGAGTGCGGTTGGATGACCCACAATGTACCCGTACTTTAACGTCAGGTGCAAATCAGCTTCTCTGGCTTTGGCAATAGTGAGGGTGGAGTGTGGTTGGATGACCCGCGTTGGACCCGCACTTTAACTCTTCTTCCAGCATTAGGTCCCGGCTATGAGTATGAGTGCGATTGGAGTGCAGTTGGAGTGCCGTTTGGACCCGCACTTGACCCGCACTGTAGAGCTGCTTATGATCCTTTGTCTTTCCTTTTGCCCCTTTTCTATCGGAACCACCGCTACATGCTTCCAAACCCATCATTGCACCATTTCCTACACTTACGCACATAACAACCCATTAGAGATACCAAAATGCACGAAAATAGAACACAAGATACGGATTTGTGGGTTTAAATATACTACATATCTGGCACGATCAAGACATTCGCTGATAGTGTGGACTATGTGGATACGCTCCATCAGATCCTTCTTTTTTGCTTTCCTTTTCTCCTCTGTTACTCTAATATATGTTTGTACCTCCTTCCTAATATGGATGTTGTCTCGCACCTGTTGTAGAAACTCTACCAAGCAACCTCCCCTTACCAGAGCCTCGATCTGGTTGTGTAGGCTGTAGCACTCTGAGGTGTTGTGTCCCATATCCTCATAGAGGTCACAGTATTTATAGCGGTTCCGCAGATCCGCTGGTACCTTAATCGGATTAGGCCTCCTGAGTAGCCCTATTATCTAGAATGGCGAGGTAGATGGTTTCACGAGAAGCATTGAGAGAGGTGTAATGAGTGTTCCCCTCCTCTTCTTTGGCTATTCGAGCTACTTCCCTTGGTAGGGGCGTTGCTCTAGGTAAGGTCCGTCTGGCTGGGTACCGATCCCGGTGAGGCTAATAAGGTGGCGGGTGGTACGTAGATAAGTTAGGAGGTATGTTCTTGCCCTTCTGGACTGGTACGGGCTTAGGCACCTTCTTGTTTTGGCATTTGGCAGATCTTATGTCATCGTGTTCCATCTTGACATTGAGTTGTTCATCTATCTCCATATGTTCGAGGGCCCTGTCTTAGGCCTCCTGGTACGACTCTGGTGGGTGCTTAGCGAAGGATCGGAATAGTCTGCCAGCCCATACGTTTCTCCTAAAATTGGCCAGGGTCTCATTTTCAGTGAAGTCCCCCATCTGGATCACCTCATTGTGGAACCTCTCCACATAGGCTCTGACTGATTCACCCCACTCCTGAATCACGTATTGTAGGTTAATGGGATCTTTGGGGCAATGCTTAATACCCTGGAATTGAGAACAGAAATCAGTGGTTAACTTGGTAAATGAGTCAACACTACCTGCAGGTAATTTTCTGAACCACGTCTTGGCATAGTCAGTCAGCGTTGTTAGGAACATTCTGCACATGGTGGCTCGGGTAGCGTTCTAGACCTCCATCTATTGAACGAAGCTCTCTAGGTGACTCAAGGGATCCTCTATCCCAGAGTACTTATCGGCTGGCATTTTGAACTTATGGGCCAGCTCTGCCTCTCTGATTCTTCTAGAGAATGGAGCATTCATCTCTCCCAAGGGATCCTTTCGGTTTTCCCGGTGCTTGCCCTTCTTTAACTCCTGGATCTCTTTTGCTATTCTGGTTATCTGGTCTCGGAGGCGCTTGTTACCACCGTTTCTAGACTCTACCTCGGAGTCTTCATTGTCAAACCCCTCTGATGCTATTGAGGCTTCGTCCTGGTTCTCTCTGTGGGAAGGGTTTTCCCAGGCGCTTCTTCTATGGTTGGTGCTACCTCCTGCTACTGGTCAAGGTTGCCTAGAAGCAGTTACCGATTGGATAGGGCAGAGGTGCTCCCTAGGTGGGAGGTCGATGGCGGACTTCACCTGTCGGGGTCAATAACCCGCTGGTTGGCCCGAAGTCGGGGGCATGGGCCCGAGCCTGTCATGGACAGGTGGAACCGAGGGTATGGGACCGAGCTTGTTGTGGATCGATCCTGGAGGTGGCGGTCCCAACCTGTCGAAGGTAGGTACCTTGGGACTTGGTCGGTTGATATCTCCCCTGGTATCGGGTACCACGAGTTGGGGGGGTGATACCCTCTGCAACCAATCGGAGGTGGATGCTCTCTATGAAGGCAGTGGCCTGTTGCTTCAGGATGGTCTGGCTTGCAGTCGGGGTCTGGGGTGCAGCTAGCACGGTTGAGGAAGGTGGTGGAGCAGGATTGTGGTGCTTCGACCCCTTTCCTAGCTTCTGACCCTTCCTAGTTGAAGTGACGGACTGGTGTCCTGATTGATCAAGCTGCCCCTAGGAGGATCGGAGCCTCATACTGGTAATGCTGTAAAAAAAATGAGATTCACAGGCTTTCTTTAAGGGGTGTGGAAACTCCCCACAGATGGCGCCAAAAAGTGTTAACCGAAAAATTCACTCAGGGATTAAAATTCCAGTTAGCATCCTCAACCGCTACCGGCAGGTGGCAGCGGGGTAGGTACCTTCAATCCTGGGATTTCTTACACCGGAGAGTAAGAGATGAAAATCACAATGAAAGAAGTATGTGAAGAAGAAGATGAACGTGAATTAAGATATACACTGTTTATTGAATATTCATCTCTACGAATATGATAATACACTCTATTTTCTCTTTTTACACAGAATGGTGGTGGAGTACTCGTTTGTGTCGATAAGTGGCTAGAATTCTCTCAATGATGGTCACAAACCTTTCACAATTTCCAGAAGCTAAAAATCCTCCCCAAAAACCCTTTTCTCATCGTCCTTCACCGCCGTATTTATGGACCCCCTTTATTCTTGAGAATCTGGTTTCTTTATTGAAAAATATTTGGAGTCCTTTTTTTAGGCGTTGAAAGACGTTAATTGAGGCTAAAGGTGCGGGATTTGATCCCTCCAATTACTGTAGTATTTAAACTCAGATTCAGTTGACCGTTTGGTCTCATTTATGGCGCTTTAAATGGTGAAGAAGTCAACTTCCCTACGATGTTTGGAGAAGAAAACTGACTCTATATCCTAAGGGTGTGGTACACTAGTATACCGGTCTGTCCTCACTAGTGTGGCGCTTGGTTTGTACCTAGCTGGAGTGGCGCTTGTCCTACTCTGCATCTGGATGGCGTGGTATACTGATGTACCAGTCTTCTCTTGCTGGTGTGCCGTTTGTTCTAGCATGCTGGTGCCTTCGTGGCAACATCCTTTCTGCGCTCTGGGTAGGGTACCTATCTTGGGCGGATACTGGATTGATGTCGAGGTTCTGGGGTAACGGATATATGTCGTAGTACTTAGGTGTTAGGTAGGAGGTACCGGGCATATGCGCGATACTGGGTACGTGGTATCGCGGTCCTGGTTTTAACTGGTATCAAGAGCAAAAAGCACAATGTTGTACATGTTCCTCTTGGTTCGTAATTCTGGTGCTTCATATAGGTAGACAAGTAGACAAGGCAGTCGTGGTTCTGGCCTCACCAGATATCGATCATTCCTAGATAGCGGGACCGATGCTTCTAGGTACCTGGGAGCTGGGAGCGGTCCTCCTCAAGGTCCTACCAAGTATCAGTACGATGAAAAATTCTTCTTTGGACCCCTACCAGAAAAGGCTATTAACAATATCGTGTTCCCCTTTTTATTCTCTATTACATCCACACCACCACAAGAGAGAGATATCTCCCCGACCGCGACCGACCAGGTAGCGGTCTGAGGGTGTTAATTGAAATTCCTCACCCAGAGTGAATTTTCGATCAATACACGCATTAGACTTAAGGGAAATGTTGGAGGTGTTGAGGAGATATAAGATGAAGCTCAACCTGAAAAGGTGTGTTTTTGGAGTGCCTTCAGAGAAATTCCTCGGATTTCAAGTCCATCTAAAGGGAATCGAGGTCAACCCTGAAAAGACAAAGGCACTAAAGGATATGAGATCCCCTATGACTTCAAAAGAAATTCATAGGCTGACCGGGTGTCTGGCATCACTGAACCGGTTCATTAGCCGATCGACAAATAAGTGTTTTCCCTTTTTCAAAGTCCTATGGAAAGGGAATGAGGTAGAATGGACCAAAGTGTGTAAGAAAGCTTTCCAATAGATCAAAGAATATCTCAGCAAGGCCCCAATCATGTTAAAGACGCTAGATGGCGAGACCTTATACTTGTATCTAAATGTCACGTCGGTGGCTACAGGATCGATGTTGGTCAGGTTGGATGAAGGAGTGCAGAAACCTGTGTATTACACCAACAAGGCCTTACTATAGGCAGAAACAAGCTACTCAGCAGTCGAGCGGATGGCACTAGAACCAGTAACAGTAGTAAGAAAGCTTAGGCCCTACTTACATGCATACAAGATCGAATTTTACACAGACATCCCACTCAAGAAGATTCTATTGAAGCTAGAAGGGTCGGGAAGATTGACCAAATGGGCAGTCGAGTTAAGTGAGTTTCCCATCACTTACCTACCAAAAACTTCAATCAAAGGCCAGGAAGTAGCAGGCTTTATTATAAATTTCACCAAACCAGATGATAAGGTAGCCAAAATGCTTAAATAGGTGGAAAATAAAGCCTTCCCATGGCAGTTGCATGTCGATGGGTGGTTAAACATGCACAGTAGCAGGGCAGAGGTTGTAGTATCCACCATAAAAGGTGACCAAGTAGAATGAGCCATGTGGTTTGACTTCAAAGCCACCAATAAAGTGGCTTATTATGAAGCACTTCTAGCAGGATTAAGAGTTTGCACGGCCTTGGGTGCTGATGAAATAGAGATCTTTAGCGATTCTCAGGTCGTGGTTAATCAGGTCCTAGACGAATACCAAGCGAAGGACGACAATATGATCGTTTATCTTGGGATAGCAAAAGTCTTGCTTGGGAGATTCAAAAGCTATGTAATCACTCAGATCTCGAATGAAGAGAATGAGAAGGCATATGCCTTGTCAAAATTGGCATCTGCAACCAACAGCATCTGGTTCAAAAAAAATCCCAGTGGCCAACCTTATGGAGCCTAGTATCAAAGGTGAAGAAGAATTGGCAGTAGGGGTAATTGAAGAAGGACATGCCACAGGGATGACCCTGATTAGAGATCACTTAGAGAAGAATCTTCTCCCCAAGGATTCAGTGGAAGCAAAACGGGTCAGGTATAGGGCTACCCAATACACAATAGTTGGTGGGGATTTGTACATAATGGATTCTCAAGGACCCTGCAAAGGTGTGTTGGGCCAATTGAGGCTGAAAAGTTCCTGAAAAGCATACATAATGGAGTATGTGGGAATCACTCTATAGGTAAAAGTTTGGCTCATAAAACCCTCAGAAAAGGTTTTTACTGGCTGACTTTGTTTCAGGATGCCTATCGAATGGCTGAAAAATGTGAAACATGCCAGAGGATCACAAATGTCATCAGGTAACCACCCGAGCGGTTGAAGAACTTGACCTCACCATGGCCATTTGCAATGTGGGGGATAGATCTAATCGGCTTGATGCCAACCGCAACTAAAGAAGGAGCGAAACATGTCCTTGTGGCAGTGGACTACTTCACGAAATGGGCTGAAGCGGAAGCACTAGTGCACATAACTGAAGCCAACACCACCAGCTTCATAAAGAAAAACATCATCTATCGATTTGGGATTCCAAACACAATTATCACTGATAAAGAAACCCAGTTTCAGAGAGATGTGTGAAATGTACCACATCAAGAATTACTATGCCACACTTGCCCATCTATAGACCAATGGACAAACTGAAGTTGTAAACAAGATTATCAAACACACTTTGAAGGCCAAGTTCGATACCAAAATGGGAAACTAGGCAAACAGGTTGCACGAGGTACTTTGGGCATACCGAACCACAGAAAGAACAACAACAGGAGAAACTCCCTATTCGTTGGTGTTTGTAACCGAGGCAGCCATCCCAGTCGAAGTAGTTCATACCTCCCCAAGAATGCAGCTGTACTAGCCTAAATAAAATGTGAGGATGTTGGAGGAAAATCTGGACGAAATTAGGGAAAGAAGAGACATGGCGTGAGTGAGAAACGCAGCCTATCAGCAAAAGGATGTTAGATACTATAACTCACATGCCTGAATAAGAAGATTCCAGCTCAAAGACCTGGTTCGAAGAAGAGTGTCCCCGAATACAAAGGCAAAAGCAGATGGCTCTTTGTCAAACAAGTGGGAAAGACCCTATCAGGTGGTCGGTTTTTTTGGGCATGGAGCATATCGTCTAACTCTACAAGAGGGGGGAGAGTTACCCCGGCCACACAATGCCTAATATTTGCATATCTATTACCCTTGAGGGGTTTTTCCACTTGTTATTCCTTATTTAATGTTAACTATTAGATTATAATGATTTTTTTACTTTTACCTTTCTAATCATTTATTATCTGTTAACATTTTAGATCAAAGTTATCAATGAAATTCCCCACTGAGGGAGAAACTCTCTAAAGACCAAGAAAAGTGTTCAAAAAGCAAATTTGTATTGGTTTACAAAGACAAACCCATAGCATCCAAGTTTTCCAAGGCCAACATGTTCTTGGGGGGCCAAGTGAGGGGGCCAAAAGCAATGTCTAAAGACAATGCATACTCACCGAAACTAACTGGGTGCATAAAAAGCACTGTTAGCATGCCTTCAGATATTAGAAACATGATGGGATGCGTGAAGTTGAGTCGGGTTATGTTTTAACACTCCGACTCAACGAGTCTTGAGTAACCGACTACTAGAAGACGTCTCAATGACTTAGTTTCCAGATAAAAGAAAAGAATCTAAAAATGAGATACCATGTAAATGGCATAAAAAGGACACGGCTTGGTAGACATCGAGATTGATCGAGAGCAGCCCGAATAGATGAACCCAAAAAAGTAGTCAGCAATCGAATCAAATATGATCTGTTAATAAGATAACTTTTGGAAAAAATATAATCAGTTAATAAGATAACTGGTCAGATCAAAGATGATCAGCTAATAAGATAATTGATCAGATCAAAAACGATCGGTGTAACGAGATAGACAACCAGATTAGAGGCGACTGGTTTAACCAAATAACAGGTCAGTCTAAAATGGTCAGTGTCATAGCGATCAGTTTAATGATCCATTTGATCCAACTTAATGAACCAGTTCTATAAAACACGTTGTTAAACTGAGGTAATGAGATACTCAGTGCTAAATCGATTAGAAAGACCATTGTCCAGATTTGTTGTGTAATCAATTTAAGCCAATGAATAGTTTTAACTTCATACCAATTGATCAGTTATTGATTAAGTGATTTAAACAAGTCACTTAGCTTAACACAACAATAAAGACATAGCAAAACATTCAACAGAGACTTGTTATTATGTCCATGAAAAAAATTACAAAAGATTGTCACAAAAAGGCATAACGAGAAGGAAGGGAACCAAGAGACTATAGATCAAGCCTTCATTGAGCCTGAAGGACCTATAGGCTCAGAGCTAGAGAGAGGACCAGCAGATGGGAAACCAAGGGGATCATCCCCATAACCTTTGGTCAGGTCTTTGAAATCTGGCTAGCTGAGATTATCAGGATCATAAGTCATAAAGGAATAGTAGTCTTAGTCTAGCAAAGGACCAACGTCAACTTCCTCACCAAGGATATCAGCCTTCTCATTGGCATGAAAGGTTATAAGAGAAGACTCAGAGGGAAACTCTAGATGCATAACATAAGGTTCCTTCCCGGCCGATTTACAATAGGCATGCCACCTCATCCTTTGGTTTCCGATGGCCTCTAGAGATTCAGCTTTGTGTTTTCTGATCTTGACATCTTATATACGGCGAGCATATTCAAGATATCATTCCTTGCTGCCAAAAATATGTGAGTGGTACAAAGCCCTCACTCTAACTCACTTAACATAATGGCATCAAAAGCAAGAGATCTCTTATCCCGATCGACGACATTAACCTCTTATACCATCCTGGCTTCCTTTGAGAGCATCATTGTGGTAACATGCTGGCGACCTAAATTTTCAGTCAACTTTTCATAGTGAAGTCTGGCTTCCTCATATTTTTGTTGGGATTCAAACCCTGAGTGTTAAGCAGTGGCAAGAGTCTCTTTAGCAATCTGGGCTTCCTCATTAAGTTTTACGGCTGCCTATTTAGCTAAGATAGCTCTCTGCTCAATAGGGGTACACCGTAGCTTTGCATGAGCCAAATCATCCTCCAGCTGACCATTCTTTAAAGTGAGTTCTCTAACATTTTCACTAGCCACAGATGCTTTAATTTCAACACTTGCAAGCCACCGCCTCAAAGCGTCTTCAGTGACCTCACACTGCTTCAGCTTTTTATCATAGGCTTGATGCATTTGGGATTTCCCTGTTGAGGTAGATTCAAGCGCGTGGTTTCTTTCAACAAGCTGCTTCTCCAATTGGGAAATCACCCTACTCTGCCTCTCCGTGGTAATAAGGGTCCGGGTTGGTTCTTCTACTGCCTACGAGGAAGGAATAAAGAATAACATGGTGGTTAACGGGGACTAACAAAAACTACAAAGAAATGGGGAGGATAAAACACTTATATAGACACCGTTATTAAAGACATCGCGAGTCCGTTCTGAATGAGTAGTGCTTCTAAAGTCCCTCTAGTACCCCTCTCTAATGTACACCTTACCAGCAGACATAGAGCATAACATGTCGAGGGGATCAGGCCGTGTTTCATGTAAGCTTGAAAGAGCCCTAGATTCGGAGTGAGGCCTGCTCGAGAAGGGTGTTTGGCGTTGAGGCAGGTTAGTTCTTCTCTTTGTAGAGTGAGTATTTGAGTAAGAAATTTCCTTCTGGCTCTATGGATGAGGATCGGTTTGACTAAGCTCACAAAACTGATCGGGAACACGCCTATAATAGTTGCTTCAGTTGCCACATATGCACCTTAAATTCCTCCAGCTTCCTTAGCCTGAACTTCTACCTGAGGGGCAAGTTCCTTGTTTGCGTCAGCAACCCAAATAGCGTTTCCTTGTCCGATCGGGATGGTCGCCTTAAGAATAATTCTTAGGGGAGTGGCAGTGGGTAACCTCATATAGATGTAATCAACCTGGTCCACTGTGATGTTACCCACAAGGGAATTCACTTCAGCATTTGGAAAAATTCTGGATGGCCGACCTGAGCTCATAGAGACTTTATCGACATGGTCCCTAACGTGATCAAACACAATGTCAATACCATCAATATCAGTCAAACTCTCATTAGAGTCAAAATTAGTGAAGACTATCTAACGGTTCACTGTGAAAATCATCCGAGTTTGAACAGGGCATTTGGCAGGATGATCGGTTGGAACTTGTTTAGAGGGTCGGAAAACCTGGACAATGGAAGGAGAAGGTCGATCAGTTGGTCGGGGTGCCTCAGTTTGCAGAAGAGGAACATGATCATCAATTTTGGCTTGATCATATGATAGAGGAGCAAGCGTCATGGAAGGCGGTCAGATCTACTCTTAGAAAGCAACTCTCGCTTTATCAAGTCCCTTATTGACCCCTGATCGTCGTCCTCCTCATTAAGATCACCTGCCTTATTTCAAGCATCGAGTGCGGTCAGCTCAGCTTCAAACCCAACCATTCTTTCTCTAACCTCATCCTTTAAAAGGTCAGGAAGGGGAACGTTAGAAGCTGAAGTCCCCGCATCTATATTAGTAACTTTCCTAGCAGTGGACTCTTTGGTGAATTTTCGTTTTGAGTCCCTAGGAGGTATATAAATTTCCTCCACTTGTGTTCTAACAGCAAGCATGAAGATAACATTGGGATCATGAACATAAGTGTGCTCCACAAGGTCATGTTCTAGGGGAGCAATCCCTTGAGCTATTTGGTCAGCAGCCTCTTTTTGACTAATTATGTCCATGCTCTAATTAGCTCGTTCGGCTTGCTCACCAACCAGTATATCATTATCAAACACTGGGAATGGTCCAAAACAGTGTTAGAATGACGAAGACATAAATAGACATAGAACATATCAAGGGAAATATGGACTTACAGCGTCTACGACTTGATGAGATAGAAAGAAAAAGTCCTTGTTTCATCACGTCTTTCTCCACCAGCAGCGAGCGGCGATCCCTGCTCTCCCAGGATTGAGTCGCTGTAAGGACCACCCGATCAACTTCCTCAATAGTCAGCACAGGAGAAGATTTAGACCAAATGTCCAGGCTAAAAAAGTGCCTTGCGACGCTATTTATGTCAAGAGATGACCATTAGCGACCACCACATAACCCCAATCGCCCGAGATAAAGAACCAATTGTTCTTCTAAAATTTATTGGACGAAGGGAACCCCCAAATAAAGCCTTTATGATTCTTGTGAGACAAATGATAAGGCTTTTCTTAGAATCCTTTAGGAATCCAGTGACTTACGGAATTATATTGTATGTGGAAAGTGCCTCCAGTATCCGATCAGCCAAGAGTATAGAAATGGTGAATCTCTTGGGGGGGTCAGTGGGTTCCTCGCACCAATCTTTTTCCACAAGTGCCACAAGCTAACTAGAATCTTGTAGAAGTTAGGGGTCAGCTGAAAGAGCACAATTCCAACATCCGCCAAGAGCCTTGCAATATAGGATTGGATAGGCAAGGTTACCCCAAACATGAGCATAGCCTCGTAGACAGCGACAGCGCCTAGGGCTGGATTCCAGATGGCTCGATGCTCATCGGGGAAGAGGTTGACTGAACGAGGGATATCGAACCTCTTGGCATATTCACCAATCTCCCGATCGGTAATTGTGTTAACCGCAGTGTCTTAGGTAGAGGGTTGAGTGGCAGAAAACCTCAGCAAATGTGCCTGAAGCCTTTTGGGGATATCCTCTCACCGAATGGTTTAAGAAAGGATCTTTAAGTCAATCAGAGGAGGGGTTCTAACAGCAGGTTTGCTACCCTGACCAGTGCGTATCGATCTCATCATGTATGGGCAAGGATTAATAGTAGAAATTTTAGGATTATTTTAAGCAGACCGAAACTTAGGATGTGTAGCAGTATACTCGACGCTGAGAGCTACGGGTTAGGTTTAAGGAGTAAAAAATTTAGGGTGACTTTTTAATATAAACTCAATCATATCAGCATTTTCTTTATCACCAATCTCAATATCACGAAACAACAATTCAACAAAATTTTGGCAAGTGATAGGATCCATGAAAACTAACCTGATTGTTTCAAGATGGTAAGAAAGAGCGAGCGTCGTCTTTGGCAAAAAATATGGGTCTCGACAGTGTTAGGTTTTTGAGTCATGTTGGCATAATTCCATATCAAAACAATATTTCTTTTGCATTGATTAGTTGTCTAAGTTCACGGTTATTCAGACCTCAAAGAAGATTGGAAACTTATCATGCAAAGAGAAGGCTTCAAGAGAAACAAGCATTATTGCACATCAAAGGTATATTTAAACCTCATTCCTCTTGCAAAGCGTTTAGGCACACACACACACACACACACACACACATTGCATCCATATGTGTCCATGCATCATTGCTCTCAATTGGTATAACACATTCACACAAATATTATTGTGTGCACATGCATGCATTAGATTTAAATTGACAAATTTTGTAAAAATGCATGTACTAGGAATATCTCTAGGAAATGGCATACTTGTGTGTTTTTGATTTTTTTTTTGTTCTTTTGATATCGGGCTTGAATATGTTCTTATATTGTTCCTTATTGAGTTCTGAACATTTTGGTTACTCATTCATAAGTTTTCGAGTTCCGAGTTGGAAGTTACGAAACTTTTCGTGTTTATCATCCACAGTTTTCTTCCTTGTGTATCGTGTCGATTTTCATATTTTTTTTATTGTCATTTCATAGACATCCATGTCTATGAGAGAGTCCTAGTTTGTAATCTGAAACTGGATTCGAAATCGGAATTTGGATGCCGGAGAACGGTCGAAGAATTTGAGAGGTGCGCGAAAGGGAGAAAGGGGAAGAGGGGTGGCAAATTGCCAAACCATCCCTCTCCCCTGGAGGCATGTGGCCTCCACAGGGAGGACACCCCTCTGCCCCCATGGAGGCCACGCACCTCCACAGGGATCTAAGGTGGCATGGCCTCACTTTCCACCCATGTCCTCATTTGCTCCATTTCACTCTCCCTCCATTTCTCTCTTTTAAATATCCTCTCCCTCTCATTTTTTTCAAACCAAGAAGACTAGTGCATATTTTTTCTTGAATTTCTCATAACTTCAAATCACCATAAATCACTCATTTCTTATCGAAATTGAGTGATTCAAAAGGGATATTTTTCTTCTTAAAGTCCTCTATTATCTCTAAGCAACTTTGAAGTCTTTTGTTCAAGTATTTTGGTGGTTCTACACCAATTTCGTGACTGCACTCAAGTTAACAAGATTGTCTTTTGAGTTTTGTTCTTTATAATGCTCAAATACCTTGGGTCTTCTTCTCATTTATGTGTATGTTGCTTGAACAAATTATATTAAGAGATATAGCTTCAATTATAAGCTAAATTTGTCTAATTAGAGACTTATATGTGATCTAAGTTTTCTTACAGCTATGATTTCACATGTTTTAGTGTTGTATTGTGACTAGATTATAATCTAGGGCTATTTGTGTTTTGATTGATTTTAATTTGATGATTGATAGCCTTTACATGTGCTAGGACTCCTTAGTTGAATATATTTAAGATTAGCACAATTAATTTTATATTTAGATCCTATTAAGATTTAATTGATTATTTTGTGAATATGTGCTCTAAATGATTGCTAGAGAATTTCATTGAACATATCTTTTGATTCTAGCATTTTTGGTTTAGTTGAATATGTGCTTAATGAATATGTTTTATTTCAAGCTTTAGTTTGTATGAATAAAATCTAGGATTTAAGTGTGTTTTGGTGATTTACACGTTCTAGGTTTTTGTTCATGTATAAGAATTAGACAACTTTGTCTTATGGATTGTGATGCCTATGTCTAGTTCTTCATGGAGTGTACCTAATCCATACATTTCATATGTACATATGATGATAGTTGTTATCTAATAACAATAATATTAAGGGTTAAATTGTATGATCACCGAGTGTGGTTAAAATTTTTGTAAGAGAAGGGTTGCAAAGGAATTCTGGAATAGAAGGAAAATGAAGAGTTTTCGAAATTTGTAGAGTTTTCGAATTTGTAGTAGGTGATGATGTCATCCTAAGCGTGATAAAAGTGCATGTGAGAGTGGGGGTTGGTGCACGTTCTCCGAGGATTGCTGTGCACGCGTATACTAACAATAGGTGTCACTCGGAAACTAAAAGACAAAAGTGAAGGCAGAGTTAAATATATCTCACTGAGTGAATCTTCCTTGAAAGTAAAACAAGACACTCGGTTCAAATATTTAAGGGGGTATTGTTATTAATAAAATCTGAAGCGACTGACAGGTCAGCATTATTGCCGGAGAAAACAGTGATCAATCATGCCAGATCACCAAAGTCGGCCAAAGTAGATTAACTCAAGTTGACCAACATTTAATCTTAAAACTCGACCAGATCCGGTCAGGTTTATCCGATCAATCGGGTAGAGATAATCTGACCAGAATCATCAGGTCTATCGGGTAGAGGTAACCTGATCAGGTTTTACTACCCGATTAGGCAAAAGAAGTCTGGTCGGGTGAAACAATTGAGTGTATAAGAGATACACAGTTCGGGGTTGAGAAACCGATCGGGTGAATGAAACCCAATCGGGTTAGATAACCGATCGACCAGTGATACGTGGAAGATATCAAGTCCAAGACAACCACGACTCAAATACGTAAAGAAAGGATCATATGCAAACAAGGAGCCACGAGATACATTCCAACATGGAAACAAACTTCTTCGGAGATATTCGATTCCGAATTCAACGGATAATTTAGTATCATTAAATGCGTGGAATGTACAAAACAGGAAAGGGATAAAAACAACTCCAACAAATCAGAGTCGTAATGAATCTAGTAAACTTTCATTACTTATACACTAAGAATTACGGTTCTATGTACATATAAATAGACCCTTGAAAACCGTTATGAAGATATATAAAAAAAGGCATATCAAAAAGAGTGAAAGATAGATTTTAGTGTGTAACCAATTCATTCATGGTGAACTTTTTCTCGCCGGCTCCGGCAACCGTGGTTTTGTCTCTTTTGGATTTTCCATGTAAAATTTCAAGTCTTGTGCAATTGAATTCTATCTTTTTATTTCATAGCCTAATCATTAAATTGCATCATCGTTGTTTGAAGTGTGATTATTTCTGTAATCCAAAACTCATCGTCAACAACCACCATCCATCTCAAAACACCGTCACCACCACTCAAACCCTAACAGATTTGAATACGAAGACAATCAAACCATTAAAATAAAAAGACAATCAAACCATTAGAACAATCCACATACATGGTTGAAAAAATTATCTTCCCCAAAAAACAAAACCCAAACTGAAACAGAAAAAATATATTTGAAATTGGAATCACCATCATATGTTGATCACCATCAACGCCCACATCACCATCTCCAAAAATCAACACCCATACCACCACTCCATCAGAAATCAAACCCACTCCAACTCCCACATCCACACAACCACCCCCACCCCACCATTAACAACCCTCTACTATAAATCAAATCCGCACCAGAAGCCACCCAAACCCAACTTCTGGTCGCCGAAGAGATCTACGCCGCTGGAGGGAAAAGATCGTGACAGTCAAAGAAGAAGAGGATGATGGTAGTGTAACGACTGAAGATTGTCGCTGGAAGATACCGCCGGAGTTGGCGCCGCTGGAGAAGATCGCCCGAGAGAGAAAGAGAGATACCGCTAGAGAAGACGATGAGAAGAGAGAAAAATTTTGATTTCTAATTTTTGTTTTTGTTTTTTAAATTTAAATATTTACTAAAAAAGTTAATTTAAGTTATTTTATATAGATTTATCTATTTACCCTTACTTAATTAACTAATTTCTAATTAATGGGATATATGGTAACCATTAGACTCATGTCAACATGTGAAGTGGGGTGAGAAAAATAAGCTCAATTTGAAAGCGTAGCAATTTGAATCACGTCCGATCGCAAAATAGGCGAAGCCCAACCTTCAGCCTCTTCCCCGACCACCAACTTTAATTATGAGATGGTAGAGGAGAGAGAGATGCAAAAGAGGAGAGAAATGCATACGAAGAATGAAAGTTACATCTGAAAGTGGAAAAATCATTTTGCACCCTCTAGATATCAAAGATGGCAGTAAAAACCAAAACCAAGTATACAAAATGACGTTTTCACTTTTTTTCAATAATAGTGAAATACGAATTTTTCATTTTTCTCATTTTATTTCAAAAACATGACAAAAGCTTGATTATTTGTATTAAAGGCGTTCGATACAAAATTTTCATTTCAAAAACATAAAACACATTCTTAAAACCATAAAAGGAAACCCTATATATCCTAAATAGGATACAACAATTCCTAGTAACAACCATTGTCATCAAACACCATTACATTTCATCAAATCATTTTCATTTTTTTTTTTCCTTTCAATCTGCAAATCCAGATACCAAAGATGGTAGTAATTTCAGTAAATTCAGAACTCAGAATTTTCAAGTGCAATAATTTAAGAACATAGAAATACATAGATTCTTGCCTTCAATAACCCCGCCTTTTCCCGGGTTACAGTTTGTGAAAACTTCACTATCTCACAAAGTATTATTCAAGCACTCTACTCCAGCAGAGGTGGGGAATTAGCAATTCAAAAAAGGTTATCTAATATTTTAAAGTCTTCTCAGCATCAAATAGCTAAACAAAAATAATGGAAGAGAAGTACAAATCTTCGGCCGCTCAAGAGGCACGAATTGTCTCGAGCTTTGGCTGGTTTAGTAGGTGTAACCCTTCACAAACATTCCTTTCTTGGCATCATCGCTTTCGCCTGCGCCGGAGTATTTTCCAAGCTGAGCCAAGGAATTTGCCTTTGCACGTTCCAAAAGCGCCTTCTGTCCAGCTACAATGTTCTCAGGGTGACCCTGCCATGTCTTGAGCACACTGTTCTGGAGTGCACGTGCATATGAGAAGGATACGTGCCATGGGTTGGGAGATTGGTTCATTGCATTCAAATTGAGAGTGGCTTCCATTTCAGATTGTCCTCCGGACAAAAACTGAGAAGTAAACAGGTGACATTACCATTAGCGATAGGATTTTGCTAGGGATCAAACTCATAAACAAAATAATCACATTCAACAGCAAATTTTCATATTTTTTAAGACATTAAACAGAAAAATTAAAGATGTTGATTGAACACGGACCAGAACCCAAAGCTTTGAACTTTCGAGAACTGAAATCAAATGCAAAATCATAAGTTTATCAAATAAGGTTTCAGGTATTCATACCATGATTCCTGGAACGGCAGGGGGGACTCTCCTCTTGAGCATAGTTAGTGTATATTTAGCAACAGTCTCTGGTGAAGCCTTCTCCTTATGTTCAGCTCCTGGTGTTACCATGCTGGGCTTAAGTAAGATTCCCTCGAAAACGACATTGTTTTCAGCCAAGTAGAAAAAGACTTGAGACCAAACTTTCTCTGCCACTTCAAGGGTCCTTTCAATTGGGTGGTCACCATCAAGAAGAATCTCAGGTTCTACTATGGGCACAAGACCATTATCCTGAATATCAAATAAAGAAAACATACCATATATTGAATTATTGATAAGTACATATATAGTATTAAGATTCAGAATCTCTATGCATAGTTTATTCAACACTTTTAAGGCAGTATCAGCATAAATTATTAATGCCAATCTGACATGGAAGCCGATTGAAAGAGGGGAAAATTTTAGGAAGGAAACTGGAAGTTTCTATTTCTCTGTAACATTTCAATAATATCTCCAAATTACAAATCCAAAAGCTGCTAGAAAATGGTTGAGCCAACTAGCTAACTACTCGGCTAACAAACCATTTTGCCCAAAACACAGTTTTTAGAAACAGACAAACAACAACTAAAACAAAGCAAACAAAACAATTTTAAAAGCTAAAACATCAGTATTATATTTTAATCAAAGAAAATAGTACTATGCTCCTGCATCACAATCTTTACTGAAAAATTGATTAGTGGGAACAGTAGGTGGAAAAGGAGCACGCTAAATTCTATTTTACACACGGAACCAAGCAATCTGATCTGATAAATGACAATATGTTGAAGTTATTATGACAATATAACTATGAATAACCTCAAGAATATATATATTTTAAAATGTCTTACAATAATCTTAACAAGGAAACATTGAAAAACTTCAAGTGATCCATGCATAAGAATATTTTAGGCTCCACAAGAGTTGTATGTAAAGTCGAGACAATTCATTTGCATCTCAAAGAGACAGCAAAACTTTCGCCGAAATCTTAGATTCATTGCCTCACAACATAAGTTGCCATTACATGGTGAAGACAAATACATAAAAATAATAATAATAATTAAAAGACCCTAAGTTACTTTGCTAACAATCCAGTGAAAGCTTGATTAAAAGGTCTTTCAGATTGAATGTATACCTGAGAAATGGCAGCATAACGTGCAAGTCCCCATGCAGCTTCCTTAACAGCCAGAGCAGAAGGACCGCAAGGGATGCTAACAACTGTCCTCCTATAAAATTTCCAACAATTAGATGCCACAACCCATAAATAATTGCAGATAATCAACAGATAAACGGTTAACCACACGCAAATTTCCAGGTAAACTTCATAAGGCAAACGTTGATAAAGACTACAAATGACTCACCACTTGGCAAATCGAGCACCTTGCTTGTAGTATTCAGCAGATCTTGATGCCAATCCATCCAAGCCTTGGCACCAAGATTCGTTGTTTGATCCTGGTAGGGGAACCAAACCCTGAAACATGAAAACGTAAACTCAATAAACATCCGCGAAGCAACAAATGAAAAATCTCAATTAAGAAACTAACAACCTAGTATAAAAACTTGTACATTCCATTGACAACATACCTTGTCAACCTTAATACCAGGCACGATATTCTGATCGTGCAAGCAGTCCACGAACTTCTTCCCATCTGTATTTGATTGGTAAAGTGTCTCCTCAAAAAGGATGGCACCAGAAATATACTCACCAAGCCCAGGAGTGGTCAGCAAAAGTTGTCTGTAAGCCTGTCTGTTGGTCTCAGTATTGTCCAATCCAATAGATGCCAACCTCTTCCCACATGTCGCATTCGATTCATCAATGGCGAGAATACCACGGCCAGGAGATGCAACAGTTTTCTACACCACACCACAACAACAACAAAAGCCCACAAGCACAATATCAGCACATGTTGTAAATCCACTACAAGTTGCTTTACTACTAATACGAGCTTGAACTAGCAATCTCCTGTATCAGCCATTTATTTCTCTAAAAAAAATGTTATATTTTCTCATAGATTTGATTTATCATTTGTGAAAAAAACGAACTAAATGTCTTGCAAAAAAAAAAAATTCAACTAAACAAGAGACAATCACTGCTTCAGTATAATTTTGTACAATTTTTCTCAGCTAATATGTAAGTTTCGAATCCACGAAAACAAAGTTTGAAACTTTCAAACTTGTAAAGCTAAATTATAACCTTTCAAATCAACGTAGACCTTGCACCCGAGAAGCACTATAGCTAAGTAACAATAAAGTCAAATAATTGTTACAAGAAAAATTAAGATCCAATTTTTTTTCGAAAAAAAAAATATCAACCGATAAAAAAACATGCACAGAGAATTATAAATAAAACTATTAATTATAAAAATAATAATGATAAAAAAAAAGTGAGTGATCGGATGTAGAGAGAGAGAGAGAGATAACTAACGGCGGTTTTAAGAAGTTCGTCGGTATAGGAACCGGCGCGGATCGGGAGGGAGACTCGGCGAGTAACGGATTGAGTTGAGGAGGATACGGTGCGTTGACCGAAGGACTGGTGTCCGATCCACAAAGACGACGTCGCATTAAGCTTCGTGAAGCTCGCACAGGCCATGGCTGCTTCTGGTTTCTGGCTTTTTTTTTGGCTTTTGGTGATAACTACGAGATAGTAAACGAAAAAAAATAAGCTTCGAGGTCTGGTGTGGTGATGGAAGATTTCGGGTTTCGGATTCTCTGTCACGCTTTTGGTTTAAGGAAGCCAAAGTGATATAAGACATTGTTTTTCTTGGAGAGTCCGCGCAGGGATGGTTTAGTGACAATAGGACAAGCAACATGCGAGACTACCAAACAGTCCTTAGTAACTTATTATGATTACCAGATTATCCTCTGCAATGACCGTTTTGTCCTTTCATTTATATATATTTTTCCATATATATATTTAGATTTAAAGAAAACTCTACATGCATCTAAATCCAACGTAATTAAATTAAAACTAAAATAATAATGCACATCACCTCATAACATATGTAATTGAACACCTTCGTTCTATGTTGGTGGTCAGCCATTCGAGTTTAATCTTAACGGATTCTGACAGTTCTATTATAACGTTTATAATATTTAAATAAAAAAAATAAAAAAAATTAGTGCTTCAATAACTCCTTACATTATTAGCTGTTTTGCACTCGAATCTCCATTGTCAACAAAGAGCGAGCGGACAAATGCTGATTGATCGTGTGAATTTATAAATATAGCCTTTCAAATATGCAAATTTAACAATGCAATAATCTAAAAAGACCAAATGTTTATTTAGATATTATAAATAGAACAGTGGAAATACAAGTGAAGAAGTAACCCACTTATTAAAGGACTAAGGGTTATTTTGGTCTTTTGTGAAGTGGTTGATGGTACCCATGAGAGTCTTTGGTGTTTCGCGAGTTTGAAGAAGCCAACGAATAGCATAGAGGTGGAGTGGTGGTAGGTGATTTTGGACTATCTCTCTCACATCACCCACCTAACAATTGACAACCACCACCTCTGAGGTACACTCCCCTTTTCTTTTTATTGAATCACTTTTGTACTCTTGCATAACAAATATATATTTTATTGTCACGGTTTCCATTTGGTCAATTTCTCCCCCAACATGCAATTATCATTTTCGTTGGGCATATCTTAAGGTCATTACAAGGAATTCTCATGAATTGCATGTGTTTACACTTTATTTTCATACGAATCTAAAACATAAGAGTAATTATCGAAGTTTAGGGAATCATCTAGGTAATTAAGCAAATTGTTCAAATCATCTATCTAGTTATTAAGGTCACAGACACCACTAATTGTTCAGGTTGCCTCAACCAAATGTAAATCATACAAACCAATTTGCAATCGATAATATTTACTATAAGACAGAATTTCACACAATTCCTACATTTTTAGTGATTCGTCATCTTTATAAATGTCTTTCTAAATTCATCATTTTAGTCCATTTGACCAAATATGTGAAAGGTCAACTATTTTAAAACATATGAAAGTATACTTTTGCCCATATTACTATTTAATTTAACTAAATTGATTATCTTAACTTTAAATTAAAGAAGAACAACTATAAAATTTTCAATAATAAAATCTTAAATAAATATATTACAAAAAAAACTTAAATAAATAATTTAAAAAATCCATTAAATTTTTCTTATTTTGTATTTTTTACATAATGGATTTTTATTTAAATAAAATGATTATCTTAACTTTAAATTAAAATGAAAAACAATAAAAATTTTAATAATAAAATCTTAAATAAATAGATTACAAAAAAATTATGAAAAAAAATTATTCAAAGTTAAGATAATCATTTTAACTAAATAAATATTCATTATGATAAAAATACAAAAAAGAAAAAATTAATGGATTTTATTATTATTATTTATTTAAGATTTTTTTGTAATATATTTATTTAAGATTTTATTATTGAGAATTTTATTATTTTTCATTTTAATTTAAAGCTAATATAATCATTTTAGCTAAATTAAATAGTAATAAGGGTAAAAATTTATTTTTACAAGTTTTAAAATAGTTGACTTTCACATATTTGGTCAAATTGACTAAAATGATGAGTTTTGAAAAAAGTTATGATTAAAGTGATAAATTTAAAAAGACATTTATAAATGTGACAAATCACCAAAAAGATAGGACTTATATGAAATTATGCCTTACTATAATAATGATGGATTGTCCAAATTATTTCTTAAATTTATGTCAAAATGATATGGTATATGATTTATAACATAAAATAAATAGCTGAAAAATTGTGTTGTAACATAATATAATTAGCAGAAAAATTGATAAATGATCTTAATTTGCAAACAATAATGTTACACTTCCCACCCAGTATCCCACTTTTCCCATCCCACTATAGGTGTCATCTTATGAAAATTAAATATGCATTAAGTGAATATGAGTTGTTAGTTGACTAAGTAATGCCACATAGAATGACACATGTAGTGGGATGAGAAAAGTGGGATATTGGATGGAAAATGTAGCATTATTGATTTGCAAATGGGCACATTGGGGTAACAAGCAAGGTTCTCATTTTGGGAGAGGAGAAAATAGAGTTTTTAGTACATTTGAATGGGAAAATTAAAGCAAAAATCGTCATTTACGACAATTATAGAAATAAAGAGAAGATGTTAATCGGCATACCTTTGTCACTATCCTTGATTCCAAATTTCCAATTTTTTTTTGTGTTAGAAATGTATCGAATATGGATTGATCGATCTAAAATCTACAAATAACGTTTGCAATGATTTTTAGATGGTTCTTACAGGTTTTTCTGATGCTAGAATTTACATGTTTTTTGATCGGGACATAGCAAGATCAATCAATTATAGGAGAGACCTCCTCACACTTAAGCCCCGTTTGATTTTTTGTCTGAAGACTGAACAATGCTGAATGTTACTAAAGACTTAATAGTTACTAAAACTGAAAACTGAAAAACATGTTTATTTTTTTTTTCACTGAAAACTGAATATAAGTGATAAGTTGTGTTTTTTTAAATTATAAATATCAGAAAATAAATACTTTTACATCTATACCCTTCTAACTATTATTTGTTATATATTTACATTTTAATATATTAAGGACAACTCTAACATGTAAATTAATTCTACAATAAATTTATTTAGTTATTAATAATATTTCATACATTATTCCATTTGTTGAATTACATTGAAAATGAATATAATATTTGATGATGATACATTCTAAAATTCTCAAGAAATATTAACAAAAAAAAAAATCAACTACTACTTGATTTTGACCCAAATAGCTTAACTAGGAATACCGACCACAAACAACTGATAAGGTCCTGGTGGCGCCATTACCCCACTGGCCAGTGCATGACCTCTCACAAGTCACAACATGGTTCCAAGAACCGATCCTTCTAACTGGCCGATCTAAAGCCAAAATCAATAGCCTGCGATTCATTGCAAATGAGTGTGTAGTGAAGATGGAGCCACCATTGTCACATAAATATTGTCACCAACATGTGCATGATCATGATTGTCACCAGCTCTTAGTTCAAACTCTATTGAAATATTTTGATTGTATTCAAGCAACACCCCTAGCTTGATAGTAGTGATCAACGGCCATGATTTGTTTGACATCAACAAATATGGTGGATAAAATGCTTCAAGACAAGTGGAAATAGATTAAAATAGTGAGGATAGTTTTGGAAGTACAACTTTGTATTAAATTCCATTAGATTTGTATTAAGTGAAAAGTGAAAAATATTCACTTTTCAAAACAAATGGTTTTAAGGGTTCATTAAGTGATTTTAACACTTAAGAAATCAAACTAAATAACTTAATGAAATACATTAAGTGTGATTCAGTGTTACGTGGAAAAATCAAACAGGGCCTTAGTAAATTAGTGAGTGAGAAAAATATCCAACCACTTTACTAAGAGTGGTCATGCTACATGCCTATATCTTTTTGACATAGGTGTAGCAAATACTTTAAGACAACTTAAAAGAGCTGAATTGGTAGAGTTACGAAATAGGGAGGAGCTTTATTGGTGTCAACGGTTGATAGTTTGACTGGTTAGCTGCTAGTTATCGTAACACCAAGTTTTTTCATACAAAAATGAGATTCGTTCTGTGAAGGCAGCTGATGGTTCAGTGGTAGATGATGCAAATGGTATTGCTATGGTCTTCATCTCCTTTAGGCTCAAGCCGAAGATATTCAAAAGGCTACTCAGTTTGTTCAGTGCAAAATATCTCACCATATATGCAGCAACTTCTTGATGCGATTATACTAAAGAAGAAGTGAAGTTTGTGCTTTTAGATATATGCTCTATGAAGGCCCCAAGTCCAGACGGCTCTCATGCAATTTTCTTTCAACGTAAGTGGGATACAGTATGGAAGGATATGTCTAAGCCCTAAGGCATGTCTTTCCATTTTAAATACAGGTGCGCCAATGAAAGAGGTAAATTCTACTCATGTTGTGCTCATCCTTAAGAAGTCTTCTGAAACGATGGCTGATTACAGACCTATTAGTCTGTGCAATGTTATCTACAAAATTGTTCTAAGTCGTTGGCTAATCGATTGAAGCCTTTTCTTCCAGAGATTATTACTAAGAAGCAAAGTTCTTTTGTTCATCAAAGGCTCATTACATGCAGATAATATTATTGTTGCCTTAGAACCGTTGAATACGAAGAACTATAGGTAAAATGGGTCTTATGGCTCTAAAGTTGGATATGAGCAAAGCTTATGACCGTGTGTAATGGAGTTTTTTTGCGGAGGTTATGCGGAAACTTGGTTTTTATAATAAATGGATCAATCTTTGTTCATGAGTGCTTATCATCGGTTTCTTTCTCTTTTATAATCAACAATTCACTGATGGGTTATGTGATTCCTCAACGGTGTATTCATCAGGGGTGCCCGCTTTCCCTTTTATTTATTTTTATTTTGCACCGAAGCTTTCTCTAGTTTACTTGAAGCGACAAATTTCAATGGTTGTATTAAATTAGGTGTCAAGTGTTCTCGACATTGTCTTCTGTTAGTCACTTTTTATTTACAGATGACAATGTGAATCTTGTGTGGGACTGCCACCACTTGTTGAGACCGTGAGACCATCCAATGAGATTGCACTACTGTTAGCCGGTTGTCAGGTCAGATAATAAATTTTAATAAATCAATTGTTATTTTCAACCCAAATTGTGCGGATGTTGTTAGAAATTCTATTATTCAAACTCCGGGTATTTCTTATGATAATTATCTTATATCTCGGGTTACCAACTCTGGTTGGGAAGAATAAAAGGAGAGCTTTTGCAGGTTCTTATAAAGGCTGTTGCTCAGTATATTCCTACATATATAATGAGTGTTTTTCAAGTCCCATCTTCTCTTTGTCATGAACTGGGTTCTTTGATGGCCTCGTTTTGGTGGGAATCTTATATCGCAAAAAGAAAGATCAATTGGGAGATTAATGCTTGGCGTACTTTGTGTAAACCTAAAGATTGCGAGGGTCAATCAGGCTTTGCTCGCGAAACAATCCTGGACACTGATTTCTTTCCCTGACTCTCTTTTATTTTCTTTTCTTAAAGGTAAATATTTTCATTCGTCTTATATTCTAGGGTCTTCTCCATCTTATATTTGGGGCAGTATTTATGGGGGCGTGAGCTAGTGGTTAAGTGGTTAATGTGGTGTGTAGGGGATGGAAATTCAATTTAAGTTTTTGCAAGTCCCTGTTTATAACCAAGACATGCTTCTTTCTTACCTGCGGTGCCGATTAATGCTAATAATGATTTACTGATGGGATATTTACTGATTGTTAGGTTTTAGATTTATGTTGGCTTGATTCCATAACAAAACTCTCTTTCTTTATAATGTCTAGATGCTTAGGTGGTTCGTGGTTTATACAAGCTTCAAAGAACAAAAGCAGCTTCTCATGCAAAGCTCGTCTTCAAGAGGAAATGTGCATTCTTGGATGTTAAGGTATCAAGATGTTTCTTCCTCTTGCAAGGCGTTGGCGCGCACACACACATTGCATAACATTTGTGTCTCTGCATCGTTGTGCTAAATTTTTATAACACATTCACACACTTATTGAAGTATTCACATGCATTAGACTTAATTTGACAATTTTTGTAGAACTACATATTCTAGGACTATATCTAGGAAATTGCTTACTTGTGTATTCTTGTATTTATTTGTTTGTATTTTTATGTTACTGAACTTGAATTTGAGCTTATATTATGCTTCATTGAGTTCCGATCTTCTTCTTGATATCAATGGTGCTAGTATATCAATCTGATGGAGCTTGTTCTACTTCTTGATGGAATGGTGCTTGTGTCTTCACGATCTTCTTCGTATTGCTTGGCAGGTAAGGTATCTGCCTTTGAAGGGCTCCGGATATACATCGAGGTACTAGGTATCAGGTTGAAGTCGAGGCAGTACCAAGGCAGGTATCGAGGTACTGGGTGCATTGATTGGTGTCGGGGTTCTTGCGGGGTGCTTGGCGTACAAGTTTATCATCGTACTGGTCTTAAGTCGATATTATGAGCTTCAATAGGGCGAGGTACATGCCTTCGTTAGCTCACGGAGCTGATGTCCTATCTAGATAGATTGGTAGTCGAGGTCCCGACCTCGTCAAGTATCGGCTCCGTCTAGGTAGTGGTACAGATCTTGCTGGTTACCTAGAATATCTGGATGAATCTTCCTAGGTAGCTCCTTATTAGAAAATTCTCCTTTGGTTCCTTGCCAAAAAACCCTGTTAACAGAAGTCCCCTCTTGACTTGAACACCGTTATCAGGTCGAGGTTGGAGTCAGGATAGATAGCACTTGGAGAATTTTTTGCAACCGTCTTATAGGATGGAATCTTCTCGTTGCACGCCGATTTAAATGAGTCTTCCACGTGGCTGACCAAGGTAGGCCAAATTCAAAAGGAGGAAATTTTTAGGGGCGCACTTTTCCCGAAACCGTTCCCTCCACGTCACCGATTATCCAGCGATATTGATTACCTTCTCTGACAGTTACAAGTAACCATCCCTATAAAAACCCGGCTTCTTCACATTATGTTCACTTTAGCAAACTTTCCCGAACAAGTGTTTCAAGAAAAATCTAGCTTCAATCTTCAAAACTTCAACTTTCCCTTTTTCGTGTAACTAAACCTCGAATCTATGAACATATCTTCACCGGGTGGAGACAGTATTGAGCAGCTATTTGACGGCGATGCGGTGGCTAGCGGGAGCCTCGCCCCTAGAAAAAGGGCACGGGTTGACAGCGATAGCGGGGACGACGTTCCTTTTCAGCGTCGGTGTTCAAACTGTAACGTTGCAATCAGGACGGGCTTTTCGAACAATCCCGATGCTCCACTTGATGTTGATCGGGAGTCGAGTGGAGAAACAGGAGATGCCGTCAGGGTAGGTAGAGACTGGGCCGGCGAAGTCACAGACACCGTAGGGAGTATAGATGAATTTCTGACTCGACTAGCTCCTTGGATACTATGGGGCACTTGCGAAGGGATTTTAAGATCCCTAAGGATATCTCGATTGTTATTCCCTCACCTGGGTATGATGTGTATACTCCCAATCCTGGTGAACTCTCGATTCATACGGCGGCCTTCGACAGCGGAGTCAGGCTACCTCTCCATCCTACCTTGCGTAGGGCGTTGTATGCTCTGCAGCTTGCCCCTCTTCAACTAACGCCGGGTTTCTAGAGGCACCTGGTGGGGTTTTTGGTACTGTGGAGAGAGCAGTGCGATAGAGATAACATTGACCGGGAGCCGGGGCCAGGTTAGCTCGGGTATGTGTTCAGATTGCTGCCAACGCCCTGGGTCCAAAGGGGCAATTTTATGCTCGTGCCAAGAACAGTCTGCAGTTCGTGGTGCCAGGGGCCACGAAGAAGGATACCTCCTAGAAGGAGGAGTGGGTCATCATTAGAGGCGAGTGGGGTAATTCGGTCCACATTGGAGGAATTGAGTTCAAGGTTCTTACTTGCTTTAGTGGGAAACCCGAGTTGGAGACGAGTAAGCTCTCCACTGAATCGGAGAAGATCTTGAAGGCCATCATGTCCCGGAATTATATTAATATGGAATATCCTTTCACGGAGGCTTTTGAAGCAAAAAGGGTTGATCGCTACCTCCGCATTTCCTGTGCTCTCCCAGGTAACAGAATTTCTAACTTTGCTTATACTATATTGCTTCATTGATTCTGTAGATATTGACTCTAGCTATCTTTGTAGTTTCGGCAGTATCTCCATCGATTCCTGAGGTGGAGCTCAGCCAAGCTGGTGGTACTGTTGATTCCCCTCCAATTTCCCCTGTCAGGCTTCCACCTAGTTCTGGTCTTGATTGAAGGGGTTGGTATATCTGCTGGATCTGGTAAGAGCCCGGTCGGGGTTTCTGGATCACAGGTTCCCCCTCCTCCGATATTGGCTAGGTCATTGGAGGCTTTTACAACCATAGTGGGGAGGTACTGAGGTACTCCTCGTCGGGTGCAGGATACGTCACCCATCGAGCCAATTAATGTTACAGTTGTTACTGATGCTGATGCTTCAGCCCCCTCTTCTTCCTCCGTTGTGGTTACTGGTCGCTCTAACCCGGTTGAGAAGAGTTTTGAGCCTGCTATGGCTAGCCGGGGGGGGGGGGGGGGGGTGCCTCGGAATAGGCCGCGATTGAGGTCGAAGGATAGCAGCCCGGATGAAATCTTGGCCAAATTTGTTGCATCCTGCCCAGGTGGGAGCTTGGATGTCATGACGGCCATGCCTACTGAGCTTCTAATTAGAAGGGGATCTGCTCTTCTAGCTGAGGTAAGCTGTCTCATTTTAGTCTTCTATCCCGGTCAAGTATTGGAGATATTCTGACTAATGTTTTGTTCTTGGCAGGCGTTTAAGTTTAATGTGGCACTGAGTCAGCAGGTCGGCTCCCTCTTGGAGCAAGTTAGAGGTGCTACTACTGAGTTGGAGAGGTCCATGGAGGAGCTTGCCAAGGCTGCTAGAGGAGTGGAAGCTTTGAACCAGTCTCTGGATAATGCTAAGCATGAGGCGGATGAGGCGAAAGCTGACAGGGAGCGGATGCAGCATGCCTTGGATACTAAAATACTCATGTCCCTTCACCGCAAAGAGAAGAGGGAGATTGTGAAGGATAGCGCAGTGAATCTGAATAAGGAGGTTCAGTCCCTTCGTGATAGCGTGGCCAACATCGATGCTCAAGTAGATACCACTTTTGGGGATGTCTACTTCTTTGTTAGCTACCAGGTGGCTTTAACCTTCCCTCCTCCGTTCGACCTGAGCTTTATCGCGGGGTGGAACCGAGAGGAAATTATGGGAAAGGCTGTTGAATTGGCTGGGGCAACGCCCTCCGATATGGCTGGACCTTCCCAGGTTGCTGAGGCCAGTGAAGTGGCAGGAGGTGAAGACCAGAGTTCTATCTCCCTTCCTCCACCAAGCAATGTTGGAGCAGATCCCCATTTGAAGGCTCCTGAAGCTGGAGTGGCTCAAGCTGAATGAGGAGTTTCTGCCCCTTCCGGTTCTCCGTCAGAGTTTGTCAAGGAGGTAGGGGATCAGCCTATCACTGATGATGGGGGGTCTACCTTGCCTATCTCATCCTTTGACCCTGCCCAGGTAGAGGATGGTCAGACTGCTTCGACCAAGGAAGTTGGAGGAAATTCTGACCAAGCAGCAGCAGGGGAACTTCGAGGAGATCTGTCTCAGGTGGAGATTCTGATTACAGTGGGTACCCAGGAAGCAGGCAGGGTTCCATCTGGTGCTGAAGAAGGAGAAGCTCTAACTAGTGGAGCTGGAGAGAAGATGGCCAATCAGAAGCAGGAGGATGAATGATTTAGTTTGATCCCTTACCCAGTTATACCCAGTCAACCTTATCTTCTTGTAGCCCGTGATCGGGGAATGGGCTCCCCAGTTTTAGTAATGAGAACTTTCTTTTTTTATTTTTCCTTAGCTTCATGCATGTGTAGTTTATTAAACCTTTGGTTGAACTTCGCCTTAATCTGGAGTAGAGTCCCCAATGCAATTTCGATTCCATAAATACTTGTCCTCGGATGAATCCTGGTACCTAGGTGTAGACTAGGCGATCCACCCTCTATTGGGCCCGATTTAGTGTAGTTGATAATGTGTTTGGTCCGGGTGGGGTATCAAGGCATCAACTAGATATGGATCATGGTACCTGGTAATCGAGATTGCCCCGGTCCATGCTATCTTCTCAGTTACCCTGATCAAGAACCTTCCATTTTTTTTAGAATTCCCGTGTAGGAATTATTGGTTTGATTTCTATATTCAACGGTTCTTCCACATGTCAGTCTGAGACAGGTTCGATTGTCTTATGCGTTGAACTTTGGAGGCTCACGCTTTGCTAAGCTGTCTTTTCCCATACACCGGATGTCGTGTCTTATTAATGACTTTATCCTCTCATTCCTGATACTCAATCTCTCCTTCTATAAATACTTGTGCATGTTTGACAGTTCTTTATACTACCTCTTTACTCTTTTAGTGGAGCAGTAAATCCCAGTGTATCGATCAATGATCGCCGTGTTAGTTAACATTGTGGGAGGAGGAGGAAATGTAACCTCTGTGACTGGCAGGATGCTTGATATTTTGGAAGGAGCTGTGCTCGATGGACTAAACTACCAGAGGAACATGAATGGTGGCGATTCCTAGGATCATGATGAATGGTGGACTCTGGTGCTGCAGCCTTGCCAAAGGTGTAGACATTACCCGGGCGAGTTGCAGCTTCGTGCCCCGTTGTATCTTAGACGTGAGGGGTTTCAGGACTGTCTTTATGCCCCCCTTATTTGTGTTGACTCCAACACGGCCTCTGCTCTTACCTCCGGGGTTCGTGGCAGCATCGTCAACATAAGTTCTAATTAAGATCAATGTCGCTAGGTAGGTAGATCAAGAAAGTAGGCGAGAAGTTAAAGAGGAAGATGGCTTTTCTGAACTTCCAGTTTATTTTCTTGTCATTTTCTCTCTTGTATCTTGTATGTAGCTTAAAATAAGGTCTGGGTCCCCTGATTTGATCAATGAAAAGGAAACCCATTTCCATCTATATCAGTTGACTGAATTATGTTGCATGCTTCTGATTGTAGCATATATTCGAGCAATAGTCTCCAGCATAAACTTAACTTAATCAATACTTGGTAACGAGAGAAACCTGATAAGAGTAAAAGTAGAGAAACGGTAGGTGACCAGTACCATGGTACCTAGTCAAAAAATCTCAGGACCCTTGGTAGCCTGGCAGAGATTTAGTCGAAAGTAGTCTGAGTACTGGAGATTCTAATTTTTTTAAGGATCCTGGCACTTTGGTGGAGAAATCTGTAAAATCCGGGTACCTCGCACTCCTGTTTTAGGAATCTTGGTTCCTTGATGATGGTGAACGTACCGGCGAATAATCTTGCAGTCTAGGTACCTTGCATCCCTATCTTAGGAATCTTGGTACCATGGCGAATATTCTGGTGAAACTAGATACCTTGCACTCCCATTCTAAGAATATTGGTATCGTAGCGAATGGACCTGGCAAATCTGGGTACCTCGCATTCCTGTTTGCAGGGATCTTGGTACCTCGATGAATAACCTGGTACCTAGCCTTCATGTTTCAAGGAACCTAGGTCTCTAGGTGAAATATTCTGGCGAAACGGGGTACCTTGCATTCCTGTTTGAAGAAATCTTGGTGCCTTGGAGAGAAAATTTGGCGAATCAGGGTACCTCGCATTCTTACTCTAGGAATCTTGGTACCATGGCTAACATGAGGGAGAAAGTGTTGGCAGTAAGATCCTGGTAGGTGACTAAGGCCCTTTTAGTACCAGATCTTTCTTAGCGGGGGGTAGTGTCCGGCCAAGGTTTTTATCTTGCAGACGACTATGTCCTTACTAACCAGACTCTTCCTAGCGGGGGGTGGCACCCAGCCAAGGCAGCATGAAGGCCATATGGTCCTTTCTGGTATTGAGGCGATCATTGGCGAAAATAAGGCTATCATACTGGCAACAAGATCTTGGTAGGTGGTTAAGGCCACTTTAGCACCAAGTCTTTCTTAGCGGGGGGTAGTGCCCGGCCAAGGCCTTGATCTGGCTGGCAACTATGCACTTGTTATCCAGACCCTTTTCAAGGGGGGGTGGTACTCGGCCGAGGTCTGATCCGTCGGTCAACTATGCATTTACATACCAGATCCTTCCTAGCGGGGGGTGGTGCCCGGCTAGGGCATCAGGAACGCCATACTACTTATCCTGGTCTCGAGAAGATCCTCCTGGAGGGATTTATCCGGTCCAGGGCATTAGAAGTGCTATGTAGCTCTTCTTATTTTAAGGCGATCCTCCTAAATGGTTTTGTCCGGTCCAGGGCATCAGAAATGCTATGTAGCTCTCCCAGTCTTAAGGCGGCGATCATGGTTGATTCAATTGGCGACATAAAGCAGATAAGATGTAGATAAATGCAGACAAAAGTAGATGGAGAAAGAATCTTTCTTTATTGATGATCAAAAAAAGAGAATACAAGCACTCATGATTACTAACATCTTCTAACATTCGTTTCAGGGTAATCCTAGTTGATTTCCACTGCATGACTTATGGGTAAAATCTCTTGAGGTGATCAGCATTCCAAGTGTGGTCTACATGGTGTCCATTCATGTCATCCAACTTGTAGGCCCCACCTTGGATCACCATTCTGATTAGGTAGGAACCTTCCCAATTAGGTGACAGTTCTCCGTCCGACCTCTTCCGAGTATTCTGAGTAACCTTCCTAAGAACCAAGTCCCTTTCTTTGAAGCTTCAGGCTCTTACTTTCCTATTGAAGTAACGAGCAATCCGGTTCTGGTAAATTGCTACCTTTTCTGCAACCATGTCTTGTTTCTCCTCTAGGAGGTCTAAGTTGGCCCTCAGCTTGTCTTCATTCCCATTAGGGTCGAAATGCTGAACTCGGAAAGAAGTGAGCTTATACTTTATAGGAAGGACAGCTTCTACCTCGAAAGCTAGTGAGTAGAGCGTCTCTCCAGTTGCAGTCCTTTTAGTGGTGTGGTAAGCCCATAGCACATCTGTGAGTTCATCTGCCCATCTTCCTTTCTTCTGTTGAAGTTTCTTCTTCAGGAGCCTCTTGATAGTCTTATTTGTGGCTTCTACCAGGCCATTAGTCTGAGGGTGTGCTATAGATGCGAAGCGAAGTTCAATCCCTAGACTCTCAAAGAATTCCTGGAATTTGGCTTTATCAAACTGCTTACCCAGATCTATGATGATGACCATCGGGGTACCTGTTGGGGTTTATGCCCTAAAGATGTAATTTGTAAATGGGTTTATGAAATAAATAAAAAGAAAAGTTCAATTCATTCTTGTTGTGTTGTTTATTTTATAACTTGTGCATATATTAACATCATAGATTACCAAATGTAATCTCGAACTGTGTATATGAGTGTCATATACAGATGGATACAGTAAGAGACGTGCAATCTAAAGAGTCCATAGATAGCAAATAAAGCTGGGTACTTTATTTGTGGTTAATCTATAGCTGCGGTCTATTCCGTAATGTACGGTGATTCTATCCTGAATCATTCATATGAGATATGAGAATAGAGGCACCTTGTATGATGTGATCGTATAGGACTGGGCCATGATCTATATGAATCTCTCACCAAGATCCGTTTACTGATGAGGTTCATATATATCAACTAATGATGGCTATATGTGGGTGATCTTAATCTTGAGTGTTGTTAATAGCCAAAATTGGCTAAGGACCAAAGGAAAATTTTCCACCTCCCAGACCTGGTTCCATACCCGAGAGTTTCCACCAGGAGACCTCTCTATCCAGAGCTGAACTACGATACCACCCCAGGATCAAGGACGGGCTCCGGAAACATCCGGGATAGAGCCCGGAATGATCAGATCTAGCCCGCATCACCAAAACTAGAAGCTCCCTGAAGTCGAGGTCACCTCGCAAATGCTCCAGAGACTCGCATGTACCTCGATTGAAACAGAAGAATGTCCCTAGAAGGCCGCACCTAGCTTCGAAAGGTCAGGGAAAGCCACACCTAGCTTCGAAAAGGTCAAGGGAAGCCAGATCTGGCTCCAAGCTGGATGAAACTTCTCAGATATCAAGGTCAGAACACTAATCAACCTCACTGGTTGGTGCACCACACCATGCCATATTCAACGACCTCTATAAAGGATCATACTGAAAGGATACGAGGGATACACTCTGAATCATATCTGGAAACGTTACCTATATGCAGGACAAGTAATAGAATCCAAAAAGGAAACAAACTGATCTTCACCGCAATACTCTCAATTCGGCAAAGTCAATGACATTAAAACTAGAAATCCCACCCGATAAGGAGGGGAGAGACTGAGAAAATCAAGGGGAGAATCAGTCTGTTTGACCTACAAACTATGTATAAATAGAAAAGAAAGGAAATGAGAAAGGGAGACTACTATTCGACAGGCATACGACAAACACTCAACTATACCCTAGAGAGAAATTTGTATATCGTACACGTTCAATAAAGAAAATATTTTTATTCTCTTTTGGATGTTAAATTGTATCATTGTTCTTTATCATTTCGAAAAACATTGTTAACATATTACGATCAATCTTGGCCACCACCTACGTGGTAGTGGTCTTGAGGGTGTTAACTGAGATTTCTCACCTCGAGCAAAATTTTCGTTAACACTTTCTGGCGCTGTTTGTGGGAAGGAGAAAACCTTACACCCTATTAACCGGTTATTTGCATTTACATTTTTGTTGTTTTACAGGAACTATGAGGCTCCGCTCCTCCCAAGGCCAACATAGAGTCTCGGAGCAACCTCCAGCGAGGTTAACACAAAAGGCCCCGAGAAAAGGGAGAAAGTCTGGATATAGTCAGGCTCCGGTCTAAACAACCAATGTGCGGGCTACTGGCCACCCTATAGTGAGCCAGGCCGTGCTCGACCAACAAGCGGCGGCCTTAGTAGAATACATCCGCGTCCGCCTACTCGCTGAAGGCATCACAATTTAGCCAACCAACCTGAATGATCAGGGAGAGCTAAGCAGGCTCGGAGCTAGGCCACCTGCTTTCGATCGCCTAGGACCTCCTCTTCCAGAGCCGGCCCGAGATAGATCAGGGCCCCAACGTTTGATCCAGGATAGGCTGAGACCCATGCCCCCAGTTCCGAAAAGACTTTCGCAATATCAACCTAGGCTAGTTAAGTCTGCCGCGGATGCTTTTACCCAGAAGCCACGAGGGCTATCTCATCCAACTACATCCAGGAGAACTACCCGGGCCCTAGAGGAGGAAAGTAGACAAACTCCCCGAGCGGATCCTATCCAGGAGGAGGACCGGATAGAAATTGCCAGTTCATCGGAAAGACTCGACAGTAAGGAATCTGAGGTTAACTCGAAGAGACCTGGGAACAAACGACTGAGGGATCAGCTGGCAAAGTTACAAAAAGAGGTCCATTAGATAAGGAAGGGAAAGAATAAGGAGGATAAAAAGGATCCCCTGAGTGAGATGAACGCCCCCTTCACTAGGAGGATCTGGGAAGCAGAGCTCCCCCCAAAATTCAAAATGCCGGCAGATAAGTTCTCAGGAACGGAAGATCCTCTAAGCCACCTAGAGAGCTTCGTTTAACAGATGGAGGTCCAGAACACTACCAGAGCAGCTATGTGCAGAATGTTTCCAACGACCCTAACCGACTATGCGAAAACCTGGTTCAGGAAACTGCCCGTTAACAGCGTGGATTCTTTCACAAAATTATCAACAGATTGAGGAAGTGAAACCTCGTCCGAAAGATCCCATACACCTCCAATATGTGATCCAGGAATGAAGTGAAACTCTTCGGTCTTACGTGGAACGTTTTCACAAGGAGGTCATACAAATGGGAGTTTTTACTGAAAAAGAAACCCTCGCCAACTTCAGGCGAAACCTATGGGCATGAAAGCTTTTCCGTTCCTTCACCAAGAGACCTCCCGAGACTTACTAGGAGGCCTACGACCGAGCTCTTGAGCAGGTCGAGATCGACAAACAACTCAAGGTCAAGATGGAACACGACGACATGAGAACGGTGAAGCGTCTGAGGAAAGAAGCCCCCAAATTTGAGCCAGTATAGAAAACTCAGAGTAAACCTCCTGACAGGTCGACCTATCTCATCCCTGCTCCTCTACATAGGCACGAGATATATCCAGCAAAACGAACCCCTCCCCGGGCTTCGCCGCCTCCCAAGACCGTGGCTCCAGTCATGCAAGGGGAAAAAGGGTATGACTACTACACTCCTTTGAATGCTTATAGGGAAACAGTCTACCTTGCTATACGAGATAAAGGGTTGCTCCAAAAGCCCGCTCACATGAAGGCCCCAGCTGACAGGAGAAACCGGTACAAGTACTGCGACTTCCATGAAGACGTAGGCCACAACACCTCAGAGTACTATAATTTGCGCAACTAGATTGAAGCTCTGATAAGGGGAGGATGCTTGATTGAGTTCTTACAACAGGTCAGAGATAACATTAGGACTGGAAGGGAGGTACAAGCTGAGATCCGTGAAAACGCAGAAAAGAGAAAAGGGGAACAGGCTGACTTGATGCAATAGATCCAGGTGATACACACTATCAGCGGAGATCCCACATTGGCTGGCGTTTCCAATAACTCCCAGAAAAACCATGCAAGAAAGATTCCCCGCATCGGAGAAAGCCGGGGGAGCTTCGAAGTCAGCCAGAGCCCGATAGAGCCCTCCTAATCAGCACAGATCGTTTTCACCGAAGCAGATGTCTTCAACACTGTGCAACCTCATGATGATCCCATGGTAATCATGATACAGGTCACCAACTGTCTGGTCCATCGCGTGCTCGTGGATACAGGTAGCAGTGTAGATATCCTCTTCAAAGATACCCTGGAAAAATTGAACCTGAAGCAACGTTGTTACAACAGTTGTACCACTCCGCTTTACGGTTTCACTGGAGATTCTATCATACCAGTGGGGTCGATGATCCTCCCAGTAATCATCGGAATCACCCCTCTCCAACAGAATGTTATGACCTACTTTGTTGTGGTGGACACCTCATTGGCCTACAACGCCATCCTAGGGAGACCTTTCCTGTCTTCCTTGAAGGGAGTCTTATCCATATACCACAACGTTCTGAAATTCCCTGTTGGAACCAAAGTTGGAGAGGTACGCGGAGACCAGCAGGCAGCCAGGAAATGCTATGCAGTATCTGCCAATCCTGCAGCCTTGGCGAAACAGTGTGTACATCTGACATTAATCCAGGAGGACATGGATACATCCCGGATAATCCAGGAGGAGAAGGAGCCCGCGGAACATCCTAGGCATCCAGAGAACGAACCTATTATGCCCTACGAGGAAGAACGGAGTAAGGAATGGTCCAGCGGGCAGCCCGTAGATAAACTAGAAGAGATACCTATCAGGAATGACGATCCCTCCAAGGTCGTCAAGGTCGGAGCCACCCTTGACCCAGAAGTAAAAAAAGGACTGATTGACCTTCTCAGGGAGTTCAGTGACATCTTCGCCTGGAACCATGATGAAATGCCTAGAATCCCAGCATCATTGGCCGCCCACCGACTAGCAGTAGATCCAACAGTCAAGCCTGTCAAGCAGAAGAGGCGTCACTTTAACGCTGATAGGAACTGCTGCGGTGCAGGAAGAGGTTGATAAATTGATCAAAGCATGGTTCATCAGAGAAGTACGCTACCCCGAATGAATCGCCAACCTGGTCATGGTTACGAAGGCGAATGGGAAGTGGCGTATGTGTGTTGATTATACCGACCTCAACCGGGCTTGTCCGAAAGACAGTTTTTCTTTACCAAAGATCGACCAGCTGGTTGACTCCATGTCCGGAAATAAACTTTTAAGTTTTATGGATGCATTCTCAGGATACAACTAGATTAAAATGCACCCGGCTGACCAAGATAAGACCAGTTTCATTACTGGGCAAGGCTTATACTGCTACAAGGTGATGCCGTTTGGTTTGAAGAATGCGGGAGCCACATACCAGCGGCTGGTTAACAAACTGTTCAAGCCCGAGATAGGAAGGACGATGGAAGTATATATCGACGACATGATCACGAAATCCCTGACCGTAAAAGGACATCAAGAAGACCTTCGCAAAACCTTCCTCGTACTGAGAGAAAACCAGATGCGTTTGAACCCCTCTAAATGTACCTTTGGGGTAACAGCGGGGAATTTTCTGGGTTTCATGGTTCATGAAAGAGGCATAGAAGCCAACCCAAAAAAAATTAAAGCTACCTTGGACCTGGAATCCCCAGCCTCACTCAAGCAAGTACAGATTCTGACTGGACGGGTGGCGGCACTCAACAGGTTTATTTCTCGCTACACCGATAAATGTCTCCCTTTCTTCAAAGCCATTAAACAAGGGAAAAACATAAAGTGGGGCCAGGAGAGCGAACAGGCTTTTCAAGCTTTGAAAGAAAACCTAACAAGCCCCCCATTATTAGTCAAGCCAGTCCTCGGAGATGAGTTACAGATCTACCTGGCCGTATCAGAAATGGCGGTAAGTGGGGCTTTGGCCAAGGAGTGTAGCGACGGTTTTCAAAGACCCATATACTATGTGAGTCATGCTTTAACCAAATCAGAGAAGAATTACATTCTCCTGGAAAAGCTCGCTTATTCTCTGGTGATTTCAGCGAGGAAGCTCCGTCCCTATTTTCAAGCTCACACAATAGCAGTGGTGACGGACCAACCCCTCCGCCAATTCTCGCAAAGACCAGACATTCTAGAAGGTTAGTCTTATGGGCCCTAGAGCTCACTCAGTTCGACCTAAAGTATAAGCCCCGAACTACGATTAAGGCGCAGGCTTTGGCCGACTTCGTGGCAGAATTTTCAGCGATCCCAGATCAAGATGATCCCTCAGTATCAAATGAGATCCCTGAAAAGATATCCGAGGTCGATAATTGGCCGGAAGGCTGCAAGCCATGGACCCTCTTTACAGATGGAGCATCCGGGCAAGCCGGGGGAGGAGCTGGCATAGTTTTAATAGATCCGGAAGGAACCGAATTCTATCACTGTTTCATATTTGAGTTTAAAGCTACCAATAATGAAGCGGACTATGAAGCCCTCCTAGCCGGGATGAAGGTAGCCATTGAACTAAAGGCCGATTACCTACAAATCAAGAGCGATTCATTACTTGTTGTGAACCAGGTGACTGGGTCTACCAGGCAAAGGGAGATAATATGGCTGCCTACCTAAAACTAGCTCAGCTGCTAAAAAGTAAATTTAAGGGGCTCAAGATCGATCAGGTGCCTCGACACCAAAACCATCGCGCAGATGTTCTGGCTAAAATAGCTGCAAACGGAGGCCAATCCCTACCACGGGGAGTTCCCCTCCAAGTGATCACCCAACCAAGCATAGCCACAAATGGAGAAATTTACTCCCTGGATCGCCTGCCCTGCTGGATGGACCCAATTGTCGCCTACCTCCTTGAAGGAGAGCTTCCCGAAGGACCCGACCAAGCCCGAAGAATTAAGAGACTCTCAGTCAGATACTGCATGGTGGACGGATACCTCTACAGGAGAGGCAGATCCCTCCCCTTGCTTAGGTGTTTGCATCCCGTTGATGCTAAGTGAGCATTGAGAGAGGTCCACTCTGGGGACTGTGGGAACCATATAGGTGGGGAAGCTCTAGCCTACCAGGTGCTTCGTATGGGGTACTATTGGCCGACCATCCACCAAGACACAAAGGGTTTTGTGCAATCTTGCGAGCCTTGTCAAAGAACTTCAGATTTGAACCACCAGCCACCCGAGCGATTGTCGTCCCTCAGTTCACCTTACCCCTTTGCCATGTGGGGAATCGATCTAATTGGGCCACTCCCTACCGCTCCCGGACAGATGAAACATGCTATCGTGGCTATCGACAAGTTCACAAGATGGGTCGAGGCATGGCCTCTTTCTCGAATAACAGAAAGGAATACAACCAAGTTCATCAAGACTAACGTGGTATGCAGATTTGGGACCCCTCTCATCATTATAGCCGACCTAGGGAAGCAATTCGACAACGCCCGGTTCAAAGACTTCTGTAAGGGATTGGGGATCGACCTCAGACTCGCTTCCGTTGCTCATCCCCAGACTAACAGGCTGGTAGAATCCACCAACAAGACTATCAAGAAACTTCTGAAGAAGAAGCTACAGCAAAAGAAAGGCAAGTGGGCCGAAGAGCTACCAGAGGTCCTCTGGGCATACCGGACTACAAAAAGAACAGCTACCAGGGAGACACCTTATTCCCTGGCTTTCGGAGTTGAAGCAGTCCTCCCCATCGAGCATAAGTTGACCTCGTTCAGGGTACAACACCTTGAGCCCGAAAGCAACGAAGTCAAGCTCCGGGCTAATCTAGACCTCTTAGAAGAAAAACAAGACCGGGTAGCAGAGAAAGTAGCGATCTACCAGAGCAAGATCGCTAGATACTTCAACCAAAAGGTCAGAGACCGGAAATTCAAAGAAGGGGATCTGGTACTTAGGAAGGTGACCCTGGACACTCGAAAAAGGTCGGATGGAGTCTTAAGTCCCAATTGGGAAGGGCCATATTTGATAAAGCTAGTTGTTCGCAATGGAGTTTATAAACTCGAAGACATGGACGGACGATCCATCGACCACACTTGGAATGCAGATCATTTTAAGAAATTCTACCCTTGAAGGGAATTCTGAAGCAGACTACCCCCATCTTAGTTTTCATTACAGGCCCTAATAAAGATGTACTGCATCTCGATCATCAATAAAGTCATTTTCCTTTTCTTTCCCATCTCTGTCTCCAACTGTGTTCAACATTAGAGATCATACCCTTGTGTGGGAAACTCAACATAAACACTTCGAGACCAGGAAATAGCACAACAGCCCTCCTGATGCCTTGGTCGGGCTACCACCCCCAAGAAGGGTCTGAGTGTAAGAGCATAGTTGCCCTCCAGATCTCGAGACCAGGAAATAACTCGATAGCCCTCCTGATGCCTTGGTCGGGCTACCACCCCCAAGAAGGGTCTGAGTGTAAGAGCATAGTTGCCCTCCTGATCTCGAGACCAGGAAATAGCTAAACAGCCCTCATGATGCCTTGGTCGGGCTACCACCCCCAAGAAGGGTCTGAGTGTAAGAGCATAGTTGCCTTCCAGATCTCAAGACCAGGAAATAGCTAAATAGCCCTCCTGATGCCTTGGTCAGGCTACCACCCCCAAGAAGGATCTGAGTGTAAGAGCATAGTTGCCCTCCAGATCTCGAGACCAGGAAATAGCTCGATTGCCCTCCTGATGCCTTGGTCGGGCTACCACCCCCAAGAAGGATCTGAGTATAAGAGCATAGTTGCCCTCCAGATCTCGAGACCAGGAAATAGCTCGATAGCCCTTCTGATGCCTTGGTCGGACTACCACCCCCAAGAAGGGTCTGAGTGTAAGAGCATAGTTGCCCTCCAGATCTCAAAGACCAGAAAATAGCTAAGTAGCCCTTCTGATGTCTTGGTTGGGCTATTGCCCTAATATATATATATATATATATATTATTTTTTACTTTCGCGTGTAGGATCAAAATCATCATAATTCCCTACACGAATCTTAATTGTTTCTACATATGCTACTCTGGATCCTATTCAAGACCAGAAATAAAATAAAAGTTCTCAAAAGCGATTCGATTTCTCATTGAGGACAAGGGGAGCCTATCCCCCGATAAGGCTACATCAACCAAATGGGGAGCCCAACCCCCGAACTCGGGCTACAAAAAAAAAGAGAAAAAAGAGAAAACTAATAAGGGCAAAACAGGGCGCCCACCCCCTTTTTCCGGGCAGTCAAAAACAAGTCATGATGAACTACTTCAAGCTTCGGGACTCTCTTGGCTCTCCTCCGCTGGCCCTCCTTCTTCTTGCTGATCTCCGCCATCAACCCCCTCTACAGATAGTTGTCCATCTGGGTTATCCTCGCCGACCGCTCCTCCATTTAGAGGCTCCATCGGTTGATCAGCAGGATCTTCCTCCACAACCTCATTTATCACGTCCATAACCTCAGGCGGGATAGCCGCATCAAGAAGAGCAGCCATGGACCCCGTCTGGCTCCTGTCGACCTACATCTCTGTTAAAGGGGGATCCTCAGACGGGCTCCTAACCTCTTCACCAGCTCCCGACTGGTCCTCCTCGGATTGAGAGGACATCACTTTGCTGGAAGACTCCCCAGGACCTGAGGTGGTAAAGGTAGGAAGAGGGAATGGAGGATCTGTCTGAGCGGGCTATTTCCCAGCTCCTGCTTGGCTCGAAAGGACCACCTTATCACCTTCAGGGCGGGATAGCTCGACAGCCTTGAGCATTATCCCCTGTCTATCCCAGCCAGCAATAGATGACAAATCAAATGGAGGAGGAAGAGCTTCCGCGGCCTGAAAGGAAGCATAGAAATACCCGTCGCTGAAGAAGGTCTCTGCATCAGCTTGCAGCTTGGTCACCTGAGTAATCAGAGACTGGTTCTCGAGGTCCAACTTCTTAGCCTCAGATCTCTAGGAATCCAGCTGCCTAGCCCACCGGAGAGATTGAAGATGCTCCTGATCATAAGATTGCTTCATCCTCTCATGATCGCAGCGAAGCTCGGCCATCTCGACCTCGATTTTTCCCTGGCTGGAAGTCACCTCTTCCACTAAAGACCGAGCCTGCTTGAGCAGTTCCCCGGCTTTCTCGGCTTCAGCTTCGGCTTTTGCAGCCCGGTCGCTGAGGAGGGCTACCTGCTGGCCCATCGCAACATTAAACTTGAAGGCCTACAAAATACAGAACCCGAGTTAGAAACTGAACGAATTAACAAGAGTAGCACGAAGGAAATACCATTACCTCAGCTAAAATAGCAGACCCCTTGGTTATAAGGACATCCACAGGCATGGAAGCCATCTTGGAGACCCCGCCACCCGGACAGGACGCTATGAATTGCTCAAGGACCTCATCCCGCCCTGTCGAGCTCGACTAAGGCCGGGAGCGGCTGGAAGGAACCCTCGCGACACCTTTCCTAGAAGCAATACCTTTCCCAGAAACCTCCGAAGCTTTGGTTGTTGGAAGCGCAGCGAAATCAGGTGTTTGAGTCGAAGGGGTAGCAACTTTAGCGGCCACTACCGGAGGGACAGAAGCAGCCGAGCCAACCACCTGGGGAGCTTTACCCAAAGCCCGGAAAGCCCGCGAGGCAAGAGTGGCCATCTTAGACCCAGTCGGAGAGATAGATGAAGCCAGAGCAGGTTCGACCCCAGAGGAGGGAAGAGAAACTCCACCTTGAGGAGAGTGTGAGACGTGACGGGTGGCCGGTTCCACGACAAAAACTGTGAATAAGCAGATTAAAAAAAAAAATTTAACCAAGCTGAGTAATAAGGCGAAGCAACTCAATGACACTTACGAGGAATAGCGTCTGAAATCCGCAAATATTTGTTCACCCTACGAGGATCAAAAGCTTCAGCAGTAGGGAACTTCGGATTCAAATAATTACGGGCTAGAATAGCCTTTAAAACTGCTTTAGACTCAGAAGGCAAGGAGTTCCGGTCCCATGAGGGCTTGTCATTGAAAGCCGTGGAAACCTCGAATTCATGCCCTCCGATGAAAATCGAACTCCCCCAGTCATCCCCTGTAAGGATCCATTCTTCTTTCCAAGCGGAGTCCTTCTTCGAGGCACCAGGAACGATGAAGTTGAGCTTGTTCTTTGCCTTGGCATAGAACTGGCCTCGAGGAGCCCCAGACAGGCTCCCAATCTGGAAGAGATATGCCAGCTCCTCTACACTCGCTCCCTCGTCACCTTACTCATCTGACATTGTTCCCTCCATAATACAAGGAAACTAATTAGATGCCTCTAGAAGCCATGCATCAACTGGAGGGAAATGAGCTGGATGGCGTTGAGAGCCCGCCGAAGAGTCGGATAGAGGGGAAGCCTGACCCCGTTCTCAAAAGCGGCCACATGAATCGGAAGCACACCTTTAGGGGGGTTAAAGAACTAGTAATTTTTGGGGGGCACCGAGATGGATACGCTGTCGGGGATGCCAAACTTTGACCTCAAGCAGTCAATGGACACCTGGTCAATAATGGAATCTGGGACAACCTGAAAATCGTAAGGAGGGAGCCTCTCCATAAGGGGACCAGGAGCCGAGACCCGATGCTCCCCCGCAGCGCCACCGTCCGCTTCTTTGTCAGAATCTTCGTCGACGATATCTAGAGGATGGTCAGGATGGTTGGAGAACCCAGTCCCGATGGATACATTCCTACTTGACCACCGACGTTGCGAGGTGGGCGAGGAATCGTCGCCGTCAGAACTCCTCCTAGCCCTCTTCCCCAGAGTAAAACTGTCGACCTCCTCGCCGTCAATTATGGAATAAGCTGAGTCGCGACTGTTTTTCGACATTGTAAAAGCCAAAAAGGACGAAGAATGAAGAAAAAAGCAAGCTTGGAGGAAAAGCTATGGAAATATTTCTCAGCAAAAAATTTTAGCTCTAAGAGATGTGAGTAAGAGGAGGAGGAAAATAGACATATATAGGCAGGAGGGCAACATCACGAGCTACCGAGATACTCGTTTGGTAACGGTAAAAAATCTCGGGGACTACAGTAACGTAACCGGATTAAACTCAAAAGCTGGCTAATCATCTCACGCCACATCACTTACGCAGTTAAGAGGAAGATCTCCCCAAGATTTTGGTAACGGTAAAAAATCTCGGGGACTGCCGTAACGTAATCAGATTAATTCGAAGATAAATTAGTCGGTTCGCATCACGTAACTCAAATGAAGAAATTTCCCCAATATTTCGGTAACGGTAAAAAGAGGAAGACTTCCCAAATAAAGTAAAAATATGACCCCAACCCCGAGCTCGACGTCTGGTGTTCAAGTCAGAGGGGACTTCTGTTAATAGCCAAAATTGGCTAAGGACCAAAGGAAAATTTTCCACCTCCCAAACCTGGTTCCATACCCGAGAGTTTCCACCAGGAGACCTCTCTATCCAGAGCCGAACTACGATACCACCCCAGGAACAAGGACGGGCTCCGGAAACATCCAGGATAGAGCCCGGAATGATCAGATCTAGCCCGCATCACCAAAACTAAAAGCTCCCCGAACTCGAGGTCACCTCGCAAATTCTCCAGAGAGTCGCCTATACCTCGATTGATACAGAAGAATGTCCCTAGAAGGTCGCACCTAGCTTCGAAAGGTCAGGGAAAGCCACACCTAGCTTTGAAAAGGTCAAGGGAAGCCAGATCTGGCTCCAAGCTGGATGAAACTTCTCAGATATCAAGGTCAGAACACTAATCAACCTCACTGGTTGGTGCACCACACCATGCCATATTCAACGACCTATATAAAGGATCATACTGAAAGGATACGAGGGATACACTGAATCATATCTGGAAACGTTACCTATATGCAGGACAAGTAATAGAATCCAAAAAGGAAACAAACTGATCTCCACCGCGATACTCTCAATTCGGCAAAGTCAATGACATTAAAACGAGAAATCCCACCCGATAAGGAGGGGAGAGACTGAGAAAATCAAGGGGAGAATCAATATGTTTGACCTACAAACTATGTATAAATAGAAAAGAAAGGAAATGAGAAAGGGAGACTACTATTCGACAGGCATACGACAAACACTCAACTATACCTTAGAGAGAAATTTATATATCATACACGTTCAATAAAGAAAATATTTTTATTCTCTTTTGGATGTTAAATTGTATCATTGTTCTTTATCATTTCGAAAAACATTGTTAACATATACGATCAATCTTGGCCACCACCTACGTGATAGTGGTCTTGAGGGTGTTAACTGAGATTTCTCACCTCGAGCAAAATTTCCGTTGATAAGTGTCTTATCGACTCCTTCAGGTTAGATCGTGGTCTTTGATATACCATGGGTGAGGTCAGATGCAATTCCTGATCAATATACTCCGTATGTTGGGATTACGGTTTGGCTTGTGGCTAAGAAGGTATGTACACAATAGTGGAATCCACTCCTTCTTGTGAGAAGTAGATGGTAGTTCCCTTAAGGGTTGATTCGGGGCTTGGACAATATGAGCGCTCTCCTAATTCCGTGAGGAAATAGGATTTATTGTTCATTAGAGAATTAACAGTACTTAAAGGATATATGTAATAAGAGGGGTATAACGGACATTATGACCCAGCTCTAATTATGAACTACTGTGGAGGATCACACCATGTGTAATAGCTATATCGATGGACACCGAGTTGTATCAGTCTGTGTAAAAGCGTCTACAGTTGAGAGAGTACAGCTTCGAGTTTTTAGTGGAATAACACCAGAGTTAATAATCAAGGAATATTAATTAAAGAGTTTAATTAATGATTCCTAGGATTATTGGAGCTCAAAATACTGTGGGTCCATTAGGTCCCCTTGCTAGCCCGATCGATTTAGGTAACAAGGGTCACGGTTAATTAATTGAATTGTCCAATTAATTGTGTTACGAAAGTGACACGTATTTATTCGGGAAATAATTGAATAATGAGATTATTTAATTAATGAATAATGGTGATTAAATAAATTAAATAATAAGATTATTTAATTTTGTTATTAATCACTAAATGGAGGATGTTAGTTGATATTTGATTTTAAATAGAATAAGATAATATGATTATTTTGTTTTATTAAATTAAATATTTGAAATTGACTTTAAAATGTTTAAATTTAAAATAAATATTTAATTATCTTTTAAAATAAAAGATATGAGATATCAATTTTAAAAGTTTTTAGTTTTAAAATCTAAAAAGATATCAATTAAAGAGTTTTAGTTATACTGATATATATATGATATATATTTAGATAACAAAAACAAGAAGCACACAACAAAAAATATATTAGTGTTTGTATCCAATACAAACAGAGGTGTGCGTGCATTAGAGAAACAAAAAGAGAAAAAGACAGCTGTAAGTGGCGTGCACCATACTGTGTGTGAGTTTTTTTGAAAAGAATTAGTGCTATGCACTATTAAAATTAAAAGATAAAAAACGCACAGGGGTGCGTGAAAAAGAAAAAGAAATATTTGATAATTATTATATTTTTCTTTTGAACAACAAGAATTGTTCTAGTTTATGTATTCCCTTGGAAGAAATTGTTTCTTCTTCATTCTCTCTACATCCTCCTAAGTTCCTGAGTACGTGACGCGCCCACACGTAGTTACTAGTCCCGGGATATAGCGAGGAAGATCAGTGGTACAGACCAAGAGCATATCGTAAAGTGAAGGAGCCTCCAAACGTTGGTAAGGTTCTAAATTTTCTTTTAATATATTGATTACAATTTCCTGTGTTTACATATTGTATGTATTAGTTCAGGAAAAAGAATTGTGATCCGAAGTTCACTGGTCCCAGATCGTTTATGATCTGTATAAAAAATTTTAAAACCTATTTCCGCTGCTTTACCATTGAATGGGGTTCCAACAATTGGTATCAGAGCCAAATTTATTTTTTTGGAACAGGAAATTGTTTTCGATGCTCCTGTATGTATGATTGTATAGGCACTGTTTAAATTGACTGTATGTTGTTTTTGTATGTATATTAAATTTGTTAATTTATAAAAACATGATTGATCGTTAATATATGGTACTGTGGATTTAGATTTCATGGGTTGTATTATATTTATATATATATATATTCCTGTTATTGTAATATATAAAAAAAAATGTAACCTATTGAAGACCTGAAAAAATCACGAAGTCCGAAGGGCGAAATAGTAAATACGCGTGACAGGTACTGTTCACGACACTGTTCACATGTGCTGTTACTGGTACTGTTTATACGGGTACTGTTCATGCGAGACTGTCGGGCACTATTCACATTGTCTTGCACGGTTCCGTTGGCAAGTGTTGCCTAGTGCGTTCCATGCGGATTTCCTATTTCGGATTCATGAGATGAATCGAAGTGACCTGAAGAGACTAGAAGACTCGGAAATTACAAGAAGACCAAGGAATGCCTTGGGCGTATTTTTGTAATTTTAGATTCCAATTTTTTTTAGGTTAAATAATCCACAGTACTCAGTCAATTCATGTATGCTTTATATTATGTGATGATAAAAGCATTGCCATGCATACGTATGTCATTTACATTAGATGTGCCTGCATAAATATATTTGATATGTCATACATGCATCATAGCCTAATTTTTATGTTTTTTTTTAATATGATTAAAATATGTAAATACATTATTGGCTATGAAAATGAGATTAGTTTTTTAATTGTTAGAAAACTTGTTAATTCTCATTAATATTAATCTGGTTATTAAAGTGTTTAATAAGTTAGATTAATAGGGTCATTTATTGTAATTATGATTAATATGATTAATAACCTAATAATAAATGGCCCGCATAAAGTGTTAGAGTTTTAATAGTTAAAACTTGGTAAACGCTTCCATAATAATCTGACCTTAGTAAAAAGTTTACAAAGACTTAGATTATTCACTAATATATTAGATTTTTAATTGTTAAAAATCATTAATAATTTATTAGTTAATTAGAAATTATTTCTAATAATGAATTTGTTAATGCGCTAGATAATTTGATTAAAGTTAGCCGTTTGATCCCATAGAGTCTAGGTGCATTAACGGATAATAGAAAACCTTATTTTTAAATAGTGAGTGGGAGAGGGATATGTGACATATATATCCCGCAGTCTCCATCATTAGTTCAATACCATGAGATCCTAGTGGGGCCTTATGACGGCTTTGCTTTCGACCTCCCTAAGGAGGGTTTCCACAAAGATCAATACCAAGGTTGACTTCCTAACGGATAGGATTTCTAAGGGTATTTCGGGATTGACCGACCCTAAGGCGGCAATTCTCGAGTTAAGCTCATGAGATCTGAAATGGTGGGTTACACTCACAAAGGTTTTGATTAAGTTTTGTTAATTAAAAACTTGACTTGAATAAACGATGGTTGAATGATATGGAATAAGAGTTATTCTAGAGTATCATTTGATTGAGAATGTCTCGGTCCAATATGCAAAGACTTGACCGACCGTAAGGCGGCACTTCTTTGTGGTATGTTGGATTGTCGTGGTATAGTAACTGTTTTTGGGTATTCCTAGTTCGTTAAACATGTTCATGCATCATGTTTAAATTTATGCCAAAGCACTCGCACTTGTTTTAATAAATAACTGAATGAATGTTTTATTTATTTCAGCAATTATGTCTTCTGCATTACTTCAAATTCTCGCAAACGACAAATTAACTGGCGATAACTACACTAAATGGAAACTTAATGTTAATGCAATATTAGTCACCAAAGACCTCAAGTTTGTGCTTACGCAGGAATGTCCTCCGGTGCTTACTGCCAATGCCACACGAACTGTTTCTGAGGCATACCAGCGATGGGTCTCATCTGATGAGAAGGCCCGAACATATCTGTTGGCTTCTATGACAGACGTGCTTGTCACAAAGCACGAAGCAATGACTTCAGCATTCGAAATCATGGAGTCATTGCAAGCTATGTTCGGGCATGTCTATTTGAATGACCTATAATTTATCTCCATGGCATGTGAACTTGATTTTATGACATGCTTAAAATAATATGTATGAAATGTTTTTGATTGCTTATAAGCAAAATGTGTATGAATGCAAATGAGAAGACTAATCTATAAGGATCTTGTATCCATGCAATCAATAAGGATTTTATATCCAAATTAGTCTTCTCCTCTTCTTAATGGTTAACAAGACTACTATCATACGGATATTTATCCGAAAAAATCTAAGAGGATCTCTTGATCCAATGTCTTGGTTTGCCTTAAGGACTAATATAGTTGCTCTGAACTCGTAAATACCTGTTGAAAAACTATATCTTGTTTGCCTATAACAAAAGGGTACAAATTCGTTTGAATTCTTTTGGAGGGTTTCCACATAAAAATCAAGTGTTCTTTTAATTTTCGCACTTTACTTGATTTTATTGTTTGATTGTTTGGGTTAATTGTGTTTAATATTGACTAATCGAAAAAGGTTGGTAATAATCGATTAAAAACCCATTAACCCCCCTATAGGTTAATTAGACACACATTGTAGTTTGTATTTTCAACTAGTACGGTTCATTCCCATTAAGAATGGAACAGTTTTGTCCGAGCTGTTGATGTGATGACATTAGAATGATGGTACTTTGTATAATAAGATTATACAAGACGTGGACACGATAAATTGGAATCTTTAATATCTCCTTATTGAAACAAAGTATTCTCGTTTATCAAATAGATAGTCATATATGGAACGATCTTAATCCTGAGTATTTAACAGACTCTTACTTATAGAATTGTGTCGGTATGGTTTACTCGGTATGGTTTGCTCAAATTGTCAAATCTAAAAACCTTGTATCTTGGAGACATGATGATATACTTAGCTGAGAATGATAATATATAAGATGGAATCCATTCCTTCTTAATTGAAGTAGACAAACAGTTCTCTTGAGGAATGATTCAGGTCTTGAATAATAGAGCGCTCAATTTATGATAAGATCATAAATAATTGTTCATTAGAGAATCACGAGCACTCAAGGATCAAGATGTAATTGAGAGGTCAACAGATTTGAACCTAGCTCATATTACGAACTGTTTATGGAGGATTGATCTATATGTAATGATTATATTAATGGATTGCTCGATTCCTATTCGAGTAATTAATTCTATAATAACAAAAGTGCAGTTCTAGTTTTTTAGTGGAATAAATCTGAAATTAATAAATCTAATATTTAATTAAAGAGTTTAATTAATTATTAAAGATGTATTGGAGTTTGAAACTATAGGTCCATGTGTTCCCATGCCATCTCCATAACATTGTATTGAACATTAAGGTATAATGAGGCTTGGTGATTAATTAGGAATCAGTCATCTATACATAAAGAAGTTTATGTATTGTTTTATTAATTAAATAATATTTTTATTATTTAATTATATATAATTTAATAATGTGATTATTTTATTATATATATGAAATAATAATTAGATTACTTAATTATATATAATAGTGATTTATTTATTTATATATATATATATATATATTGTATAATTTATTAAGTAAGTAAACGGTGGTGACTTTGTGCACCGCCCACCAAAAGTTTTTAATTTTTCTTTGCTCTCCCTCACTCTCTCACTTTATTGAACAACATCTAGAGTTAGAGGGGTGGTTGCTTCTTGTTTTTGTTTTCCTCGCGAAATTAAAAGCAAGGTTGAAATCTGTGAAGCAGCTCCTACTCTATGCTTCCTGATGACACTCACCCTAGATTTCTCTCTGACCGTTGTTTTGCTTTTAAAATGAGACAAAGGCAAGCATATGACCAAGCTCATTCACTCTCAATAATTTTAAACACAACAAAGAAACAAGAAAAACGCTCTTGTTTTTTTTCTTACACGAGAGACAGCACACATAAAGAAGTGTTCTTGTTTTTTCCTACAAAGAAAGAACACCAAGAAGTGTTCTTGGTTTTCTTTTACATGAGATAAAAGAACAAAGAAGTGTTCTTGGTTATCTTTCACACAAGAGAGAGGAACAAAGGAGCGTGTTCTTGGTTTCTCTCAGAAAGAAAGAAAACAAAGAGTGTTCTTGTTTTCTCTTACACGAGAGATAGAGAAAAAGAGAGAAAAGAAAATAAGTCTTTTTTATAATAAGCTATCTTTGTTTTTCTTACACGAGAGACTTAAAGAAAAATAAGATTTTAAGTACTAGCCTCTAGAGAAATATTGTGAGAGTGTCTCCCAATATTTTTCTTGTTGTCTCATGTGATGAGTACACAATAAGAGCAGAAATTCGAGAGTCGAAATTTTTCTATTCAATACCGAGATGACCACCAGTGGTTATTTTCTATTGGAGATTCAGTGTGGAAAAACTTGGTTCGAGGAAATCACGAAGATTCTACTGTGGAAGAACTCGGTTCTAGGGAATCACGAAAAGTCTAAAAGTGTAATGATTTCTGTACGGAAAAATCGATATAAAACGCAGCGGAAGAAACGAAAAATAGATTTCGTATGGTTTTAAAATTTTTTCTCAAAGTTGAACCTTAACCTTTTAATTAATTAAACTCAAATATATACGGTTAGTGTTAAATATCTCTTGACGCATGATCCGATTGACTTACGTCGATTGGTAATCCGTAAAATCTTTTCCGATGCCCGTGAACAGTACCCGCGTGAACAATGATTGTGAACAGTACTGCGTGAACAGTGATTGTGAACAATACCGAGTGAACAGTGATCGTGAACAGTCCCCCCCCAGTGAACAGTGATCGTGAACAGTACCGCGAGATCTTCCAATCCGAACACGTACGTGAATCACCTAGGAGCGTGGTCTCCCTTTTTCTTTTAATTGCAAACCTGAGAATGGATGAACAAAGTTTTATTTTTCTTTTGTTAGTCACAAAACAATCAAAAGAAGACAAAAATTATTCCGGTCACTTTTGAGTTCTCAATCTAATGATCGAAACTCGCGTGAACCTAATTCGATGTTGTACACACAAGCTTATTGATGAACAAGCAATCAGTGTACTATCAAAGAATAATCTCTTCTCTCTTTTATGTTTAGTAGAATAATAATTATCCTTTTCTATGAATTAAGAAGAAGAAGAAAAATTGAATCATTCAATCAACTATGGTGGCTGAATTCTATATGTGGAATTATATAGGTGGCCGAAATTTTGCTTCCTCTTCTATTTAGGATTGCCGAAATCTTCCTCTAAATGGACTAGGGTTGCCGCAAATCACATACCAAAAAGAGTTTGTGTTGCACCCTAATTTCCATCAACCTTTAGACTTCAAAACCTAATCCAACTCATAGATATTTTTATTCTTTTATTGACTAAATAAAAAGACTTCTTATTTGATTAAATAAATAAAATTAATTATTTATTTTCTTATCAAACAAGTCTTTTACTTTTAATATACTACTAACAATAGTATAACTTTAGGAAATATATTTCTTGATCAGAAAAAGATTTGTTTCTTAATTAAACAATTAATTAATAAATTAACTAATTCTTATTTAATTAAAACAATGAAACAAAATAATATATTAGGTTAATATATACACCTTGCCGCCCCACTTATATAAATGGGCCATATATTATTTTCTTATTTCATTTAATCCATTGGACTTTAAATAAAAGCCCACATGTGAACCAGACTCATTCTTACTAAAAGAAACAAGCCCACATGTCTCCTTTTAATATATTAATATAATAGTGCAGCTCATTAATTAAATAATAGACATATTATATTCTTGATATATTAAAAACAATTCTAGATGGACCCTTAAATCGGCCCGGTAGAATATATCAAGTGATCCATGCAAATACGTGTGGATTGGGGATCTTGGCGGGCTATCTAAATTTAAGCTTCAATAGACACAACCTAATCACAATCAAGAAATGATTCACTTAGGTCCAATCTATTAATTTTAACTCATTCCACTAAAGAGCTAAAATTGAACTCTTAAATAAAGATAGATAAGGAGATGTTTCTCATTCATACCCTAGACAATCTTATAGGAGATGGTGTATCCTCGTGAATAATATCAGTAATCGCCAAGAGCTCATAGACCGCCTATAGCTCTCCAAGTTACCATATTTCCTCATATGACTTCAATAATCATTATTGAAAACTCAACGTTGAGATTTAATATCCAATACCTCAAAACATCTATATGATGATATTATACTCTCATTTAATAAATGGAGCCACGATGTCCATATCTATAAATGAAGTCCTCTATCGATTAACAAATGAATACCACCAAACTATCGAGGATAGACTATGCTATATAATCATACTCATTGATAGCTCTAATGATAACACTTGCAACCATAAGTCCATCATTTATCTCAGGATTAAGATAGACTCTCCGATTGTCCTCTTTAATAAAAAGACTTATATCTAGTGACGGTTCTAGATAAAGTATTTCATTGTGATCCAGTTCAATGCACCTAATGCACTAGATTCTTTTACTCGAAAACCTTTCGATGATTTTAGACTCATCATATTCATTTGATCCCACTCAAATGCTAGTAAAAGAATTCTACAACTTTAACAAGATAGAGGTGCCCAACCTTTAACTTAAGTTGTGAACGTTATTCAAGACTAACTAAAGAATTGTGTCTACCTCATACATATCTGGATGTATGAACAATTCTTCATGTCTCATAGTCTTTTGACTTTATGATTATTTACCTTGACAATTATAATAATAAATGCTATAAGTAATTGTAAGAATCAGAATTCACTTTATTAATATGAGAAGATTGTCAATTACAATATTACACTCTTGCCATTGAGCATAATCCTAACAATTTCTTCCCTTATTATTTATTGTTAAATATTAGAATCAATATAACCACAATGATTCGGCTCAAACGGTTTTGTTTTTATTGAAAAAATTTCAAAACCGGGCCCACCACCATTCCATTGTGCGGTACCAATTCTCAGTTCCTGGAACCAACATCATCTTTTCTTATGTCTGGTGTGGCTTCTTCTAGCTCGACTTCCTTTAATTAGTGGAAGTGCATTTGGAAGCGCATTTGGAAGCTTGCTCTCCCGCCAAAGGTTAAAAAAAATTCGAGGCGTTGTTGTCATGATTCCTTGCCAACCTTGGTTAATCTTCATTCCTCTTACTTGTCCTCGATATGGTGATGATAATGAAAATCTTATCCGTATTCTTTATTTTTACTTGTGAGCATGCTACTGCAGTTCACCCATGTTTGGTTTTTGGGAGTGATAGGGAGCTCTTTGACAGTAAGGATTTTGATTTGTTCTGGTTATTGGCTTTAGAGCATTTAATGCTATTGTTCATGAGGGTAATTTTAAAAAAGGGCCTTGCATATCTAGCCTATCTCAATGTTGAGTTTCTAGGAAATAGCCCACTAGTGAAAAAATTGCAAATATGGCATTTCCTAATGTTTAGTTTCTAGGAAATAGCCTTTGTAAGACAATAATACCCTTTACAATTAAACCCTGTAAAATGTCGAAATCACCTTCTTATAAAGTGTAAGGACAAAACTACCCTTCTCTTCTTCTCCTTCAGTTGACTAAAGAAAATCAAAACATTTAGACTTCAGTTAATCCTCTCCATCGTTTTTCTATAACAAATCCACCTAATCGGTCCTCTCCACTGTCAACCAAAATCCTATCGTCCTCACTGTCGATCGGAATCCATTGCTGTTCAAATCCCATTGTCCTCTCTGCTGGAATCCTGATCCCGATTGGAATCTTTACGGCGACCGGAATCTTGATAGTGCCGCCACCTCCTTCAATTGAGCTTGACAGTGCCGCCACCTAATTCAATCGAGCTTACACTATCAAGTTTGAAATCGAGCATACACAGTCAATGTAAGTCCCGAAATGACACTGAAGTTTGAAATGCCATCGTCGTCTCGGTCTTTTATTGTTTTTTAAGTTTGAAATGTTTTGGATAGAATAAGGGATTGAGGGTGGATTTGTTGACCATGAATTGGGCTTTGCGTATGTAGTATTGTTAGGTGTAGTTAAGGTGTTTGATGAAATGCCTATTACACATCAAGCTTTTCTGTAACAGCTCAAACTATCACATGAATAACCGGTAATGCAACTAAAGCCATTCAACATACTTGAGAGGTTAAGAGTCATCAGTAGATTAAAATGACAAATGTGCATAGGAAACACATTGCTAGTGACCATAGAACTTAAATGGGCAGTAGACAGAACTTAAATAATTTGTTAGTGCTAAACTAGGACATATGTTTCTGAAGAAACAGAATACCCCAATGGCTAAGCTAGGAAATATGTTACTAGGTGCTGTTATTGATTTTAAAAATAGAAGATGAACTAAGCCCGAGAGGAATGTTGTAGGCCTTGGAATTGGGACATTATGCCTAGGAATAATGCATAATTTCATGTCAGAAAGGAAAACTCAATGACCTGGGAACCATACCTAGGCCTAACATAATTGTACATCGGCATAGGAAACACATTGGTAGTGACCATAGAACTAAATTGTGCAATATAGAGAAGTTAAATAATTAGCTAGTGCCTAAACTTGGAAATATGTTTATGAAGAAATAGAATACCCCAGTGCGCTCACCTAAACTTAAATAATTTGCTAGTGACCATAGGAAACACATTGTTGAAAAAAGAAGATAGGCAAAAGCAAGTGATCATATGTATAACAACAATTAGTCCGTGAGAAAGGCATCACCTACACATCTAATCATGGTGAAAAACATTTCTTAGACAGTTGTCAATTTGTAGTCTTTATGGACAGTTCTATCCTTAAACAGATTCCTGAACTTTTCTCTATTGCACCTTATTTCATCAAACACCTTAACTACACCCAACAATACTACATACACAAACCCCATTTCTAGTTATTGTTGTTTGATACTGTAATTGCTATATGGACCCATGTCTTGAGCCCTATTACAAAATTGTTTGAGCCATGGAAATGAGATGAAGTGAGCCCGGCATAAATGTTCTGAGCCCAGGTATAATAAGATGACTGATTTTAATTTTTTTTTTCAGGGTCTAAGGATACCAAGTCTTGGCTGTTAGTTCAGTGCGGTGAGCATTGGAAGGGTAACCGGTTTACTAGGCCTATTTTGTTTTCAGTACGTCTAACAAAAAAAGACAATGGAGCCTACGATGAATTGGTGGAAATGATATACCAGCGGACAGGGGTTAGTAGAGACAAAGCTGAGTTGAAGCTAACTTCACATGTGAAAACGGAGGATGATACAGTTACATTGTCTATTATAAGTGACGACGATGTAGAGTTTGTGATTATTCATAAGGAAAAAGGTTAGGCCGCAATTGATGTTGAATTTGTCAACAAACATGAATTTCGACCTCTAGCAAATCCAATCCAATCAGTATGTACGGACTCTCCTGTTAAATCGACCGATAATCCACAGTCTCCGGTAGGTACTCCAAGCTATAAATCAGTTAGTGGCAGTAATAATCCGCTTACATCCCAGGCTTCACCCAGATTTACATCAGCATGCAATGACCAGGCTACGCCAGCATCTACTACAAAGCATGCAATTGTGGATGACACTGATAGTTTTGAAAGAATCGCTACTTCTGAAAGGTCTGATAGGTCTAAAACCAGTGATATAGAAGATGAGAGTGGTGATGATGATGGTGGGCAAAGGGCAACAGAAGATGGGATAGAAAAACGAGGGGTGAGTGGAACACCCAATAGTTCTTCACCTTCCATGAACAAACGGTGGACATTATCAAGGTCAGAGCTTTACTCAATTCAAGCATTTCGATCATTGGATATGTTTGAAAAACCAGCCAACCAAGGTCCATTATACAAAGGACAGATGTTCAAGGACAAGCCAACATTGAAGCGAGTTGTAGGGTTATACAGAGAGGTTTGAGTACAAGGTTTCACGATCATCTAATACACGATTCACTGCCGAATGTACACAGAGAAGTTGTGGATGGGTTCTTCCGGTATAGAAGTCGAATAGGGAGATTTACTGGCGTTTGAAGTCATTTGTTAATGAGCACACATGTGATAGAAATGACAACTACAACATTGAATTTAAACGTGTAAGCGCCTGTGTGATAGGGGATTTGTTTGCAAGTAAATTTAGCGATCCTGGACGTAACATCCATCCTAAAGATATAGTTCTGAGATGAAGGAATAACATGGCATACACCTCTAATATAAAAAAGACTACAGGTCGAATGAGCATGCTTTGAATCAGGTATTCGGTGATCCGTGGGAATCCTTTCAGAGGTTGCTGGCTTATTTTTCTGTTTTGGAACAATCTAACCCATGGAATGTGACAAAGATCAAGACCGACTCGAAAAACCTGTTTAAATATGGATTCATGGCAATTGGAGCCTCTATAGAGGAGTTCAATTCTATTATTAAGCCGATTATTTGCATCGATGCTACCCACTTGAAGGCTAAGACCAGGGGTGTTTTTTTAGTTGCGGTGTGCAAAGATGGAAACGAGATGATATACCATTTGGCATTGGGTTTGCAAACTCTGAATGTACAGAGTCGTGGACTTGGTTTTAAAGAAACTCTGTATATTGATCCAATATCCCGACCGTGTGAAGTTAGTTTTGGATCGGCACAATGGTATATTTAATGCAATGGAAGCCATATTCCTAGATGCAGCACATGGGATTTGTGCATACCACTTGGCACAAAATCTTAAAAGATTTTGCAAGTAGAGGGATGATGTGATTTGGCTTTACTACCGTGCTACGTATGCATATCGTATCGAGGAGTTTGACCGTGCAATGGCTGAGTTGAAAGAAACCTACCGTAAGGTTTACGATGAGCTCCTAGGCGTTGGGGTGGAGACGTTTTCATGTGTTCATAGCCCTAGAAAGAGGTATTTTTTGATGACTACCAACATTGCTGAGTCAATGAATTCTTGTGGTCCGAAAATTTACTATCATAGCAATGGCGGAATTTATTAGAGATTTATTGCAAAGGTGGTTCTACAATTGTTGGACAAATGAACGTGAAATATCTACGTACTTGACAACATTTACAGATGAACATATCAAGGATAGAACAGAAACAACATATCGGTGTGAGATTCACCTTATTCACTTCAATACATTTAAGGTAGATAACAAATGGAAGGAAACAACCGTCGACCTTGACGAACATTCTTGCTCATACCGTCAATGGGATTTAGATGAGTTGCCGTGTTCTCATGCAGTGGTGGTTGCTAGGTATGCTTCCCGGTCTTTTAACTCGGTACATTTATCTATTGTGGTTGATTTCACAAACTTTAATTTCTGTTTGTTAGTGTGTTATAGCCTAGGTTCAAAGGTGTGTGAAAATACTAAAGCGTGTGTCTATTAACCTAGAGGGGGGGGGGGGGGGGGTGAATAGGTTTTAGTTGATTTATTACCAACTTTTCGACTTAATCAATATTAACAGTCCTACCCCATATTAGCAATCAATCAATCATAATATGAATATGCGGAAAACAATAAAAACACAAGGATTGATTTACGTGAGAAACCCTCCAACTGGGCAAAACTCACGGGCTATCCTTCTAGCCACATTCGGTCCTCAAATCCACTATTTGAATGAAAGTTTACAACCTAGGTTAACCTTAAGTCACACCTACTTGGCCACTAACCCTTTCACTCTACCCAACGGGCCTTTAATAGTGATTCTAGACCATAAGCAAGTGCACTAATCCACTTAGTCACAAAGCTTAACAATCAATGAAGAGGTTAAACAACCTATGTGAATATGTAAAAATATTCTAACATGCAATTAATGCTAGGCAACACTAAATGCTTATCTAAGGATTTAAAGATGTCAATGAGTGCAAATCCTAGATATCAATATCTAAATGCAAATGCATGAAGATTTAGCTAGAAGGGTAAAAACGTCCTAAATGCTAGCTATAAATGAACATACAACCTCAACCAACAAACATAATCACAAACATACTCAAATCATGCTAAACCAAATAAACATGCAATTAATTAACAAATAATTGCTAACCCTAGGTAAACAAGAACATAGAGATGAAAAGGAAGTTCTAAGACTTGTTTGATTACCTAGTCAAGAAAAGCATGAAGACCCATGAAGAATAGATGCAAGAATGAAGCTTAGATGCACATGGGTATGAGTTTGGTTGAGTAAAAAGGATTTCTTGGAGCTCTCTCTCTCTTAGATTTACTTTCTCTCACTTAGGGATATATTTTCAGAGCTCTAGGTCTAAATGGTGGAGAAGAAGATGTATTTATAGAGACCAAAAAACGAGCTGGTGTGAAATACCCGAAATGCCTAGTTCGGGTAAAAAAGGCGACATACAAGGCGACATGAGCAAGTCGCCTTGGAAGTCGCCTAACACACTGTGAGAAAACACGTTGCCTGAGGCGACATGTGAGGCGACATCCCAAGTCGCCTATAAAGTCGCCTTACACATTGTGGAAAAAATCAAGATGTCAGAGGCGACATGTAAGGCGACATCCCCAAGTTGCCTATGAAGTCGCCTTACACACTGGAGAAAAAATACATGACTAAGGCGACATTGGAGGCGACATGCACAAGTAGCCTTGCATGTCGCCTAACACACTGTGGGAAAAACCTAAGTCTAAGGCGACTTGTCAGGCGACATGCACAAGTGGCCTTGCATGTCACCTAACCTACTGTGCAGCCCATCAACTCCAAAATGCAAGAAGTGTGTGTGTGCAACCATTTATGCATGTCAATACAAATGCATAGAATGTGAGTGTGTGCAACTAAAACCTCTTCAAAGAGAATTAAGCAAGTGATATACCTTTGAAGTGCTCTTGAGAGAGAAGATGTCCTTGAAGCTTGATCACACCCAATGAAGCCTAATATACCCTTACAAGAATTAATCCCCAATGTGGTTTGTCAATGAAATAAGCCAATCAGAATATAAGGAACTTACAATCTTCCCCTTTGGTTATTTCATGACAAAACCACCTCTCACAAATCATCCTCACAAAAGAATAAAAACTGGAGGTCAACAAAGGAAATTCTACATTACAAATAGATACCTAGATGCTAGGTCTTCAAATCTTCAAGCTCTTGTAAAATTGCCATCCCTACAAAACAATGAGACTGCACTTTCCAAGACAAGTGTATGTGCGGTGATCAAGAGAGATAATAGATAAGAGCAATTTGCATAATAAAAGAAAACTGCAACATGCAACATGCAAATGCTCCCCCTAAATAGGTTACTCCCTCTCAACGGGACAATCTCTCCAAATATGCAACCCCCTTAAATAAAATACATTACTCCCTCTTTTTGTCATGAGATAGGCAAAGGAGTATACCCCAACCGGGTCACTTTAGCAAAGAGAGCTATTTGCAAGATAAGTGCATAATCATATACAACAACTTTATACAACTTAATTAATTGAGAGAGAATCATTGAGGGTTTATTTTTAAGAGGAAAAAGTGTGACTTAGTTGTTTTGGATGTAAGACATGTAACATCATAGTTCAAGCAAATTGTATTTGGCAAGGAGAATGTCAAAAGGGTTCCAAAGGAATTCAAACCAATTTGCACCCTTTTGCCATAATTGAACAAGATATAGCCTTAAAAATTTGAGCACACACAAGGAACCAAGTCAATCCTTAATGGTCAATCAAGACATGGATATAAAATCCTTATTGATTGAATGGATATAGAATCCTTATTGGTTGTTGTCTTGTTCAACCATTAAGAAAAGACCCAAAGCTAAATTGGATAAGACATCCTTATTTATTGCATGGACACAAGGTCCTTATTGAGTTTAGCTTTGTCAAGGTGCTTCCATAAACATTTGCACACACAATTCATGCAAAATACTTTAGCATGTCAGAAATCAAGTCACATGTCATGGAGATAAATTTTAGGTCATTCAAATGTACTTCCCAATCAATTCTCATAGTCCAAAAATGCATGTTTGAACATAGAGGTGACATGGATTACAAACAAAGCAAGGCACACTTATTAAATAAAAAAGCCATATAAGAATATATATATATATAAGCACAACCAAAAATACTCAAGCAATTAATAAAGAAGCATAAAGTCGATCAAGTTTTTGCTTATTTCAACATGCAAGGTTGCTCTCTTTGCTTGAGCTCCCCATTAGGGGTCAATCACCAAAACACATCAAGGCATGTGACAAATCCCAATAGACCTACTAAGTGACTTGAACTTAGTTGAGTCTAAGGGCTTTGTAAATAAATCCGCTAGTTGATCATTAGTGCCCACATGCTCAAGTGCAATGCATTTGTTTTCAACTAGTTCTCTAATGAAATGATGCCTAATGTCTATATGCTTTGTCCTAGAGTGCTGAATCGGATTCTTTGAAATGTTAATTGCACTCATGTTATCACAATAAAGGGTTAGAATACCTTTATCAAAGCCATAATCCACAAGCATTTGTTTCATCCAAAGGAGTTGTGTGCAAGCACTCCCGGCGGCTATGCATTCCGCTTCAGCTGTGGATAGAGAGATGAAATTTTGCTTCTTGCAAAACCATGAGACCAAGTCGTTACCTAGGAAGAAGCAACCGCCCGATGTACTCTTCCTATCATCACAATTTCCTGCCCAATCTGCATCACTAAAGCCAACTAAGCTAGTATTAGTGTCAAAAGAGTACCATATCCCATAGTTGGATGTCCCATTCACATATCGAATGATTCTCTTCACGGAGGAGAGATGGGATTCCTTGGGATCCGCTTGGTACCTAGCACACACACCCACACTAAAGGCTATATCTGGCCTACTTGCGGTCAAGTAAAGCAAGTTACCAATCATGCCATGATAAAGACTTTGTTCCACACTCTTGCCACTAGCATCCTTGCTTAGTTTCAAGGTGGTACTCATGGGTGTGTCACAATGTTTGGCATTCTCAAGGCCAAACTTCTTCACTAGGATCTTAGCATACTTATCTTGGGATATGAAAATCCCATCATGCAATTGCTTGATTTGCAAACTTAGGAAGTAATTGAGCTCCCCAACAAGACTCATCTCAAACTCATAAGACATGACATCAACAAATTGTTGGACTTTGGATTTGTTGGTGGAGCCAAAAACAATATCATCAACATAAATTTGAGCTATGAAAAGCTCATCTTTGTTCCTCTTGATGAATAAAGTTTTATCAACACTACCCCTAGTGTAGTCATTGTCAACAAGAAATTGAGTGAGGCATTCATACCAAGCCCTTGGTGCTTGTTTCAACCCATATAAAGCCTTTTTGAGGCGAGAGACATGATTGGGGTGGTGTGGATCCACAAACCCATTGGGTTGCCCAACAAACACTTCCTCATGCAAGAAACCATTTAGGAAGGCACTCTTTACATCCATTTGATGCAATTTGAACTTGTGCACACATGATATGGACAAGAGAAGCCTTATGGACTCAAGACGGGCAACCAGAGCAAAAGTCTCCTCAAAGTCAATACCCTCAATTTGAGAGTATCCTTGTGCTACAAGTCTAGCCTTGTTGCGCACAATGTTGCCATTCTCATCCGACTTGTTCCTATATACCCATTTGGTGCCTATGATATTAGTATCCTTGGGTCTAGGGACAAGAGTCCAAACCTCATTTCTTTCAAATTGGTATAGCTCTTCTTGCATGGCAATAACCTAAAACTCATCATTCAAGGCTTCATCAACCTTTTTGGGTTCAATTTGAGAGGTGTAACAAGTAAGCTAATTTGATTAGCTATTTGACGCCTAGTCCTAATACCTTCATTCATATCTCCAAGAATGTCATTCTTGTTGTGGAGATGTCTAACCCATGGAACGGGTTCTTTAAAGTCCAATGATGGATCTCTATCAAGAGGTTGAATGACCTCTTCATCAAGACTTGACTTCTCATCAATTGAAGTCTCACCATTCTTTTCCAAGAAAGAATCATCAACCACAACGACCTCCTCATCATGATCTCTAGTCTTAGGCCTACAATCATCTATGACAACATTAGATGATTCCATGACACTCTGAGTTTTTAAATTGAAAACTCTATAGGCCTTACTATTAAGGGCATAGCCAATGAAAATCCCCTCATCACTCTTGGCATCAAACTTGCCAAGTTGATCTCGGTCATTTAGAATGTAGCATTTGCTCCCAAATGAGTGGAAGTAGCTAACATTTGGCTTCCTACCCTTCCATAATTCATAGTTGCCTAGTATCGGGCCTTAGGAAGACTCTATTTCCTATGTAGCAAGCCGTATTGACGGCCTCGGCCCAAAGGTTCCTAGGGACATTGTTGCTAAGCAACATCACACGGGCCATCTCTTGAAGGACCCTATTCTTCCTCTCAATAACCCCATTTTGTTGAGGAGTTCTAGGAGCCGAAAACTCATGGGAAATGCCTAAGCTATTGCAATAGCTTTCAAAACAAGCATTTTCAAATTCCCTTCCATGGTCACTCCTAATCCTTTTAATGCTTTTAATGTGTGAGTTCTTTTCATTTTGAATTTTAGTGCAAAGCATTTAAAATTTTTCAAATGTTTCAGATTTTTCTCTAAGAAAATATGTCCATGTAAATCTAGAGAAATCATCAACACAAACAAAAATGTATCTCTTGCCACCGATACTCTCGGTTTGCATGGGACCCATAAGGTCAATATGTAAAAGCTCTAATGGCTCCTTGGTGGCGAGATACTTGCCTTTCTTGTGCATACTTTTGGTTTGTTTCCCTTGTTGACAAGGTCCACAAACGCCATCGACTTTCTTCCCAAGCTTAGGGAGGCCACGCACAACCTTAAACTTATCTAAGATCCTCAAATATCGATAGTTCATGTGGCCAAGTCTTTGATGCCACAACTCAATTTCCTCACACTTGGACATATTGCAAGAGATAGCACTAGCTTCAAGACAATAGCAATTGTCACTAGATCTCTTTCCTTTTAGCAAGGTTTGTCCATTTGGCATTAAAATAGAGCAATCATTTTTTGTTAAACAAGACGGAGAGTCCATCATCATTAAGATGAGAAATGCTTATAAGATTGGCTTGCAAGCCATCAACAAGTAAAGCATTGGACAAGGAGGGTAAATCGGCAATGGAAATGGTTCCTTTCCCTATGACTTTCTTTCTAGATCCATCACCAAAGGTGACAAATCCTCCATCCTCCAAGATAAGGGATTTAAAGAAACTCTTTTTCCCCGTCATATGCCTAGAACACCCACTATCCAAATACCAAGTGTTAGAGGCATTTGCCTTCAAGGCAATTTGAGCCACATAGCAAAAATAGTCATCCCTTCTAATCCACCTAGGTGAAATGTTCTCATTCTTAGTGGTATTAGTCACATTGGCTCTAGATTTCCTAGGATCATGCAAATTAGCTCTAGATTTCCTAGGAACATGCATTTTGGCTCTAGCTCTATTTCTTTCAATCATGCTCTTGATTCTACACATTTCAATGTATTTGAAGCAATTAGGTCTAATGTGACCATCAACACCACAAAAGTGACAAGTGGGAATAAAATAAGAAGACATACCATGCCCTTGTGAGTACAAATGGGCTTTCCCACGTATTTGAGCTTGTCTTTGGTGTTGGATTGGTTCTCTCCTCCTTTGTTGTTGAGTTGGAATGAATTGATTTCTTGGTTGACCTTGCATGAATTGCTTCTTGGCTGGATGGTATTTAGGTTGAGGGAAACTTGCTTGATGCACCCTTGTTGATTGAGCTTAAGTTTGTTTCCCTTGTGCTACCTTGACTTGAGAATCTTTAGAGCACTCTCCTAGTTCGATCTTCTTCCTAGGATGTTGTGGGGTTGTATGCTCTTTGATGTCCAAGCTCTTTACAAACAAAGTCTTGCTTAAGGATGAGGTCTCCTTGTCATCTTCATAGCCAAGACCCTTCTTATCACTTGGCCTCTTGCCAACTCCCAACATGTGATCGAGTTTCTTCGTACTTGAAGTCATTTTAGCAATGATCTCTCTTGCTTCTTCAAGAACCTTTTCCACCAATTCCTCATTTCTTTTTGCTATCTTTACTTCTCTATTTAGGTGAGTGACTTCGGTAGATAGCTTGAGATTCTCATCCTTTAGCCTTTGAATCTCTTTCTTCATCTTCAATCTTGAGCTTTGAAAATGCTCAATGAACCCTTCGAGATCCATTCCTCCTACATCCATATTTGTTGAATGGGATGAAGAGTCACCATCACTAGAGTCATTTTCACTTTGTTTCTCTTCCTCTTCATCATCTAATGCTTCCTTACTCTTGAGAGAAGATGCGAAGGCAATAAAGTTTGCCACATGATCCTCATCATCTGAAGATTCTCATTCTTCTTCCAAGTCATCACCATCACTCCACGTGGCGGCCATAGCCTTTCCTTTCTTCTTGTTCTTTAAATTGCCACAATCAGTGGAGATGTGTCCGAAACCTCCACATTCGAAGCATTGAATCCCTTTTCTTGTGGGCTTGTCTTCACTTGACTCAAACTTCTTGAAATGAGTCTTCTTCTTAATTTCTTTTCCTTTGGATCCAAATCCCTTCTTCTCAAATTTGATGAACTTCTTAAACCTTTTGACCATGAGGGCTATTTCTTCATCTGAGTCTTCTTCCTCCTTCTCAACCTTAGAAGTTTTCAAAGCAATACTCTTTTGCTTCTTTGGAGGTGTAGGTGTGGGAGTCCATCTAGACTCATATGCTAGAAGCCTTCCAATAACTTCATTTGGCTTCATGTTCTTGTAGTCACTATTCTCCTCAAGAGCCGTCACTTTTGACTCAAATCTTGCCGGAAGAGACCTCATAATTTTTTGCTTGATTCTCTTATCCGAGTAAGGATCACCAAGTTGATGGCTTTGGTTGACTATATCCATCAACTTCACTTGAAAGTCATTGAAGCACTCATCCTCCTCCATTCTAATTTGCTCGAATTGTGTTTGGAGGACTTGAAGCTTGGAGTCCTTGACCACCTCGGTTCCCTCATGGGCCGTCTCTAGAATCTCCCATGCCTCTTTTGCAATTCTTGTTGTTTGGATCAATTTGTACTGATTGTCATCCATTGCACAAAGAATGGCATGCATAGCCTTGTTGTTCCACTTGGATGCTTCAAACTCTTGAGTTGACCATTCCGACTTTGGCTTGGGAACTACACTTTCGTCTGCAAGTGTCTTTTCCGGAGGAGTGTAGCCATCTTCAATTGCCATCCATGCTCGGTCATTTATTTGTCAAATGTAAGACTCCATCTTGCCTTTCCAAGAGGCATAGTTTACTTCGGTGAGCAAAGGGGGTCTTGTGCTAGAGGCTCCCTCATTACCACTTATGTTTCCACTCATAGTGTTTGGGTGTGAATGAGATGAATGTTAATGATGCAACAACCATAAACAAAATGCAAGACACACAAAGAGCAAGGATCACCTAAGTGTATCTAGGAACCCGCTCTGATACCAATTGAAAATACTAAAGCGTGTGTCTATTAACCTAGAGGGGGGGGGGGGGGGGGGGGGGGGGTGGATAGGTTTTAGTTGATTTATTACCAACTTTTTGACTTAATCAATATTAACAGTCCTACCCCATATTAGAAATCAATCAATCATAATATAAATATGCGGAAAACAATAAAAAACACAAGGATTGATTTACGTGAGAAACCCTCCAACTGGGCAAAACTCACGGGCTATCCTTCTAGCCACATTCGGTCCTCAAATCCACTATTTGAATGAAAGTTTACAACCTAGGTTGACCTCAAGTCACACCTACTTGGCCACTAACCCCTTCACTCTACCCAACGGGCCTTTAATAGTGATTCTAGACCATAAGCAAGTGCACTAATCCACTTAGTCACAAAGCTTAACAATCAATGAAGAGGTTAAACAACCTATGTGAATATGTAAAAATATTCTAACATGCAATTAATGCTAGGCAACACTAAATGCTTATCTAAGGATTTAAAGATGTCAATGAGTGAAAATCCTAGATATCAATATCTAAATGCAAATGCATGAAGATTTAGCTAGAAGGGTAAAAACGTCCTAAATGCTAGCTATAAATGAACATACAACCTCAACCAACAAACATAATCACAAACATACTCAAATCATGCTAAACCAAATAAACATGCAATTAATTAACAAATAATTGCTAACCCTAGGTAAACAAGAACATAGAGATGTAAAGGAAGTTCTAAGACTTGTTTGATTACCTAGTCAAGAAGAGCATGAAGACCCATGAAGAATAGATGCAAGAATGAAGCTTAGATGCACATGGGTATGAGTTTGGTTGAGTAAAAAGGATTTCTTGGATCTCTCTCTCTCTTGGATTTACTTTCTCTCACTTAGGGATATATTTTCAGAGCTCTAGGTCTAAATGGTGGAGAAGAAGATGTATTTATAGAGACCAAAAAACGACCTGGTGTGAAATACCAGAAATGCCCAGTTCGGGTAAAAAAGGCGACATGCAAGGCGACATGAGCAAGTCGCCTTGGAAGTAGCCTAACACACTGTGAGAAAACACGTTGCCTGAGACGACATGTGAGGCGACATCCCCAAGTCGCTTATAAAGTCGCCGTACACACTGTGGAAAAAATCAAGATGTTAGAGGCGACATGTAAGGAGACATCCCCAAGTCGCCTATGAAGTTGCCTTACACACTGGAGAAAAAAATACATGATTAAGGCGACATTGGATGCGACATGCACAAGTGGCCTTGCATGTCGCCTAACACACTGTGGGAAAAACCTAAGTCTAAGGTGACTTGTCAGGCGACATGCACAAGTGGTCTTGCATGTCGCCTAACCTACTGTGCAGCCTATCAACTCCAAAATGCAAGAAGTGTGTGTGTGCAACAATTCATGCATGTCAATACAAATGCATAGAATGTGAGTGTGTGCAACTAAAACCTCTTCAAAGAGAATTAAGCAAGTGATATACCTTTGAAGTACTCTTGAGAGAGAAGATGTCCTTGAAGCTTGATCACACCCAATGAAGCCTAATATACCCTTACAAGAATTAATCCCCAATGTGGTTTGTCAACGAAATAAGCCAATCAAAATATGAGGAACTTACAGTGTGCCAATCAACGCACTGGCTTCTGACCTTTACACAACAGGATTTCTTAAACATGCTTTTGAAATGGGTGTCAACCCAGTTCCGGATCCCAAATTTTCAGACATTCATGATGCAATTCAGAATCATTTTGTATTTTCATGGAAGAAAAAGAATCTGCCAGGAAGACCAAAGAAGTTGAGGATACCATCTGCTGGGGAGAAAAGAAAGTTACAATCGTGTTTAAAGTGTGGAAAAAAGGACACAATAAAATAACTTTCCTGGAACCATCATTTAGCACATGCAAACCAGCCAAAAAAGCTCGAAAATGTAGCATTTGTAAGAAAGAAGGACAGAACAGACTGAAGTGCACAAACAAGCCATATGAACCTACCTTGATTGACACAGACGAAGAGAATGCCGCTGGAGAACCTTTGTTGAACTCTGGTGAATAGTGTTGTATGCTGTGTTTGCACATTTATGGTGTTGTATGGTTTGGTGGGGAGAGGGTTTAGGGAATTTGTATGTGTTATTGTGAGTGTTAAACACCGCTGAACCTTAACAGGTTTATGTACCATTTTTGTTCACTGGAAATGTTATTTTGTATGTGTTTTTGTGATGGTTTATAGTGTAGGTATATTTTTTTGTGTTGATCGCTGCTAAACCAAAATAGGTTTAGGTTTATGGTGCTGGTTGTGTTGGTTGGTTGAACCAAAAAAGGTTTATGTATTTTGATTTTGAAAACAGGTGTTTGTTGTTTAAGGAGCTGTTACCAGCTGCTGTTATTGATTTTGAAAACAGAAGATGAACTAAGCCCGGGAGGAATGTTGTAGGCCTGGGAATTGGGACATTAAGCCTAGGAATAAAGCCTAATTTCATTTAGTGGAGGAAAACTCAATGACTTGGGAACCATACTTAGGCCTAACATAATTGTACCTAGGCATGTAAAATATCTCTTGGGCTCATAGTATTTGCTCGCCAAGTCATCATTTATGACACGGGTTAAGAAGGAACTAAGCCCAGGATGTTGTAGGCCTGTGGATTGGGACATTGAGCCTAGGAATAACCTCTAGGCCTATGGTGGATTTAGTTTCGAAATAAATATATTTTTTATAATTTTCTCATTTTTTTCGACTGTGAGGGATGTTTTCAAAAAGCGGTGTGCACCTATCATAGTATAATTCGGAACCATATAGCTAATACAGGAGACCAAGTCAAGAAACTCTAGCAAGTTACAAGTTTGTGAAACAACTCTTAGGTATATAATGGTTCATAATTTAAAGGTTTGGTTGCTATCTTTAGTGTAATTGGTCGCAACATACATGTTGGACCATTCACCGATCTCAAAACTTTACTTATAGATTTCCATCGGTATCGCTTCATCGCTGGATGGTGCCGATCATTTAGATTATTGCGGGGCCCCTATAATTTCATCAACGAAGGAAAAAATCAAATAACTGGGAACCATACCTAGGCCTAAAAGAATTGTTCCTATGCCTGTAAATTATTTCAAGGGCTTAGGGTTTTTGCTAGCCACATCATCATTTGTGACACGTGTTAAGAAGATGAACTATGCCTGGGAAGTTGTAGGTCTGAGAACTGGTACATTAAGCCTAGGAATAATAGTTAGGCCTTTGGTGGATTTAATCTCGAATTAAATATATTTTTTAAGAATTTTTTTTTCCGACTGCACGGGATGGTTTCAAAAATCGATGTGCACCTATCAAAGTATAATTCGGAACCGTATAGCTAATACAGGAGACCGAGTCAAGCAACTCCAGCAAGTTACAAGTTTGTCAAACAACTCTTAGGTATATAGTGGTTCATAATTTAAAGGTTTAATGGCTATCTCTAGTGTAATTGGTAGCGGCATACATGTTGGACCGTGCGATGATCTTGAAACTTTACGTATAGATTTCCATTGGTACCCTTTCATCGCTAGACGGTGTCCATCATTTAGATTATTGTGGGACCCCCATAATTTTTTTTACGAAGGAAAACTCAAATAAATGGGAACCATACCTACGCCTAAAAGAATTGTTCCTAGGCCTGTAAATTATTTCCTGGGCTTAGGGGTTTTTGCTAGCCACGTCATCATTTGTGACACGTGTTAAGAAGTTGAACTAAGCCTGAGAAGTTGTAGGCCTGAGAACTGGTACATTAAGCCTAAGAATAATAGTTAGGCCCTTCGTGGATTTAATCTCGAATTAAATATATTTTTTAAGAATATTCTTTTTTTTTTCCGACTACACGAGATGTTTTCAAAAAGCGGTGTGCACCCATCGGAGTATAATTCGGAGTTTTATAGCTAATATAGGAGACCAAGTCAAGCAACTCAAGCAAGTTACAAGTTTGTGAAACAACTCTTAGGTATATAGTGGTTCATAATTTAAAGGTTTGGTTGCTATCCCAGTGTAATTGGTAGAGACATACATGTTGGACCGTTCAATGATCTCAAAACTTTACGTATAGATTTCCAATGGTGCCTATTCATCGCTGGATGGTGCCGATCATTTAGATTATTACGGGGCCCCCATAATTTCATCTACGAAGGAAAACTCAAATAACTGGGAACCATACCTACGCCTAAAAGAATTGTACCTAGGCCTGTAAATTATTTCCTAGTCTCAAGGGTTTTTGCTAGCCACGTCATCATATTTGCTCTCCACGTCATGAATTTGTAGTGGATTACAGATGGATCCCACTAAATCTTCTTCTTCTTAATATAGATGGATCCCATTAGGTCTTCTTCTTCTCATTACAGCCTGATCCCACTAAATCTTCATCTTTTTCCTTAGTCAAACACTCAAACGCATCTTCATCTTCTTCTTCACGTGTTCCCAAACCAAGAACCTAAAAACTTGTGAATCTTTTTCTCTTTGTATACCAGTTGAAAGCAAACTTATTTGCTTCTCCCATACCCCAACTCTTTCTCTCGGCCACATCTGCAGGTAAACAATCTTCATCATTTATACATCTCCTTGCCACTGTTTTGCTTTGTATACAGGTTCTCATATCACAAATATAGACCTTTAATCTAGATTATTCGTTGACTGAGAGGGTTTTTGCAACTTTAAGAATTTGTATACAAGTTCTCAGATCTAACATCTCCTTCTCCCATAAACTCAAAAGACCTTTGTTATTATTGTATACAGGTTCTCAAAAGATTTTGTGTTGTTTGCGAAAGAAGTCTGGTATACTGAAAATGTGTCAAACTTTTTAGTGTTTTTTTATTCAATGGCTGAGAGGATTTTGTGTTGTTTACAATATAAGCCTCGTATACTCTAACATTCATCATTAAATTTAAAATTTTTTGATTTACAGATATCTGTCAAGTGTTTTGTATGAAATGAGGAAGAATTTTGTTTATGTTGTTTTTAAAGGAAGAAAAACTGGTGTGTTTAATTCTTGGCTTGAGTGTTGAAATGACTAAATCCATTAAATAGAAGTAATCTCAACAGAGATACAAAAGTATTGAAATTGAGAAAATTTTTATAAATCATATGAGAGAAATGTGGAATCATAAGAAAACAATCATTGATGATGTATTTTTATACAGAGTAGCGCTACTAAAATTATAATTGATGATTTTGAAATTCATAATGTCAATTATTGTAGACAAAAGGCATGATTGGCATAAATGAAAATAACCAATTCAAGAAGAATTGACTTCATAAGCCAAAGAAAAGGTATTTAAGCCAATAGTACTTTAGACACTCATATGTCAAACTAGTTGGATACTAATGGGTCTTTATACTGAAACGTAATGAGAAAAACAAGATTGTGAGATATAAGGCACGACTCGTAGTACAAGGTTTCTTATAGAAACTTGATATTCACTACTGGTGAATACGATCACGTTCAGAATTTTTGATAAATTAGGCTGCCTTTGAAAGACTCGGAATGTGTCTTATAGACGTAATAATCATTTGTCTATATGGTTCACTTAATGCAGATATTTATAACCCCTGAAGGATTTAAAATGCTAGAAGCATGTAAATCGAGATCTCGTAATCTATATTTGATGAACATACAAAAATCCTTATTTTGATAAAAAACAATATGAACGGATGTGGTATAACCGTCTCAGTTAATATCCGATAAAGATAAGGATATAATAATAATATTATACACTCATGTGTCTTCATAAAGAAATGAAAAAAAAAAAATATATTGTCTCGACCTGAAGATTGAGCATAGATCAAATGGAATGCTTGTCTATCAATCAGAATATGTTGAAAAGATTCCATATGGATATTACTTCATAAAGCAGGTCTTTGCTTATACTCCCTCCAATAATTATGACGTTATTTCATTTCATGAAATAAACATCTGTATGCGTCAGTTTTAGCGATCCAGAAGATTGCTTCAAAAGAACTTTTATCAGGGGAAGTGTCCCATCATGGGGAGCATATCAAATGAAGTATATTAATTATAGTTAGTGGGGTATTTTCTTTTATGGTCATCTCTATGTTTTAAAGATAAAAAAATGTCCACTTATGAAAAAAATTGCAACAATGTCCATTCTTGATGTTCTCTTCCCCTAAAATGTCCACTTGGGGACCAAAATACCCTTTCCTCTTAAATGGAGAAAAATGACTCAAAAGCCCCTTTCATGTAGTAATGGACCAAACTACCATCTCTTTAAATTGGGCGCCAATCTCCATCAGCCTTACATTTCACCTTCATTCCTCAATCTGTCCATTACCACCTTCATCTTCCAGAACCCGATTTCCCCTTATTGATTTCCCATTTCCAGAACCTGATTTCATTACCACCTTCATCTTCATTACCACCACCACCTTAATCTTCTTGACCACCTCTATCTTCCAGAATTGTCAACATCAACACACACACGTAATACCGATTTCTCTCTGCCCGACACTTCCAACCCTACATTTCCCCTTCCTTCCTAAATTTGTCCATTCTTGATTTCCAGAACCCGATTCATCCATAACCCGATTAACCTCTTCATCTACATTACCACCACCACTTAAAACTTTATTACCACCTCCATCTTCCAAACTAACAACATCAACACACACACACCCAATACTGATATCTTTCTGAAGCTTGGGAATTCCACATTGTACTTTGCGAGGTTCGTCGTCCTGTGGGCTGTAGGTCTTTGACTCCTCTCTTCGATGGGCAATTACACCAGGCGTTTAACCCATTTAGTTCTTCCGTTGATTTTCAGCAATAAATGGAAGGCAAAGGTGATTATTAGTTGTTAGTTTAGTTTGTTTAGTTTATATGAACCGTGACCCCAATCTCATTAATTGATTATTCGTTTTTTTTGTTACATTTTTGGTTCAGTTTATATTAACTGTGACACTACGTTTAGAATTCTGTTATGCAGAATTTACATAACCACATTCACTATTCTTTAGTTAATGGTAGCATATTAAGAGTTATATAACTAGGTCTTAAAAAGTCTTAAATTGGAAATGACTTGTTAGATGGATCTTTGGAAGTCTAGAAATGAAAAACAACATACTTTTGATTCTGAATGTATTTAATGGTTATTGGTGTTGGGGTTTATGTCCTATAGATGTAATTTGTAAATGGATTTATGGAATAAATAAAAAGAAAAGTTCAATTCATTCTTGTTGTGTTGTTTATTTTATAACTTATACATATATTAACATCCTAGATTGCCGGATGTAATCTCGAACTGTGTATATGAGTGTCATATATGGATGGATACAGTAAGAGATGTGCAATCTGATGAGTCCATAGATAGCAAATAAAGCTGGGTACTTTATTTGTGGTTAATCTATAGTTGCGGTCCATTCCGTAATGTACTGTGATTCTATCCTGAATCATTCATATGAGATATGGGAATGGAGGCACCTTGTATGATATAATCATATAGGACTGGGCCATGATCTATATGAATCTCTCACCAAGATCCGTTTACTGATGAGATTCATATATATCAACTAATGATGACTATATGTGGGTGATCTTAATCTTGAGTGTCATATCGACTCCTTCAGGTTAGATCGTAGTCTTTCATATACCATGGGTGAGGTCGGATATAGTTCCAGATCAATATGCTTCGTATATTGGGATTACGGTTTGGCTTGTGGCTAGGAAGGTATGTACACAATAGTGGAATCCACTCATTCTTGTGAGAAGTAGGTGGAAGTTCCCTTAAGGGTTGATTCGGGGCTTGGACAATATGAGCGCTCTCCTAATTCCGTGAGGAAATAGGATTTATTGTCCATTAGAGAATCAACGGTACTTAAATGATATATGTAATTAAAGGGGTATAACGGACATTATGACCCAGCTCTAATTATGAACTACTGTGGATGATCACACCATTTGTAATAGCTATATCGATGGACACCGAGTTGTATAGGTCTGTGTAAAAGCGTCTGCAATTGAGAGAGTGCAACTTCGAGTTTTTAGTGGAATAACACTGGAGTTAATAATCAAGGAATATTAATTAAAGAGTTTAATTAATGATTCTGAGGATTATTGAAGCTCAAAATACTGTGGGTCCATTATGTCCCCTTGCTAGTCCGATCGAATTAGGTAACATGGGTCACATATAATTAATTGGACAGTCCAATTAATTGTGTTACAAAAGTGACACGTGTTAGGAGTTGATTGAGTAATAGGGTTATTCAATTGATTAAAATGACAATTATGACAATTAATAATAAGATTATTTAATGATGTAATTAGTCATATATAGAGGGTTTCATTTGTTATTTATTTTGAATAGTGATATAATGAGATTATCTCATTTATTAAATAAAATAAATTGAAATATATTTGAATTTTAATTGTTTAAATATAAATATACATAATATCTTTTTTGATAAATCAAATATAGATTTTATTTTAAAAGATAAGGTGCGGTTATTTGAAAAAGATATAAAAGAGTTATATATATATATATATATATTTTTGAAAAAACTTAACAAGATATGCATGCACATATATTAGTGTTTGTAGAGGATGCAAATACCGTGTGCATGAATCAATTTTTAAAAAGAGAAACAAAAGAGAAAAACGCATGAAAGTGCGTGAGATAAAAAAAAGTGTGTTGTGCACTATTGAAAGAAAAGAAAAGAAAAATATTTCTTTCTCCTAGAATTGCTCTAGGTATTTTTTCTCTTGGAAGAAATAGTTTCTTCTTATTTTCTCTACATCCTCCTAAGTTCCTGTGTACGTGACGCGCCCACAGGTAGTTACCAATTCCAGGAATAGCTAGGAAGATCGGTGGTACATACCAGTAGCATATCCTAAAGTGAAGAAGCCTCCAAACGTTGGTAAGGTTCTAAATATTTTTTTTTAATATATTGATTACAATTTCCTGTGTTCACATATTGTATGTATCAGCTTCGGAAAAATAATTACGATCTCAAGTTCACTGGTTCCAGATTATGTATAAAATTTTTAAAACCTATTTCCGCTGCGTTACCAATGAACGAGGTTCCAATAGTAGTTATATCTCTTCCTTTCTAGTTTCTATACTCAAATATTTTTTGTATTCTTGTCTACAAAAAGTTATGGAAGATTGAATGATAAAATTTTACGGAAGTGATGATTTTTGTTATGTCGTTCTTTCTCTTTTGTTCTCCATGCATCTAGTGTAGGTTCCATATTTTGGATTGCGCAGCGGAATGAGGTTTTTAATATTTCAATGCAATCATCAATTAAACCAATTGTACCGAAATAATCGAAAACAATAAGAAAGAGATGAAACTATTTCATACCAAAAACAGTAAGAAAGAGATGAAACTATTTCATGCCAACGTTTGTAGGCTCCTTCTTCTTTTCGATATGCTTCCTGATTTGAAACACAAGATCTTCCTGGCTATCTCTCGGGATTGGTTACGGCGTGTGGGTGCGACACGGTATTCAGGAACTAGGAGGATGAAGAAAAGAAGAATTTTTTTTTCTTTGACCGAAAAATACCTAGAACACTTTCTAGGGTTTTTTTTTCTTTTCTATTTGTTGGTTCTATATGCTCAAAAATTGACTCTCAATTTTGAACGTATGTTATGCTGTATTAGTTTCCAAAAACATATATCGTATATATATATATATATATATATAATAAAACTAATTAACCTAATCTTTAAAAGATATCTGATATTTTTAAAGATATTAACTAATATTAATATCCTTGATTTGATTTGAATTCAAACTCCTTTAAATTCAAATTTAAATATTTAATTAATTGAAAATAAAAATAATCAAATTATCTTATCTTCATTCAAAATTAAATATCAATCAACACCCTTCATCTAATGATTAATTACACAATTAAATAATCTAATTATTTAATTAACATAATGATTAATATTCTTTAATTAAATAATCTCATTATTCAATTAATTTCCGAATAGACATGTGTCACTTTCGTAACACAATTAATTAGACAATCCAATCAATTAACCGTGACCCTCGTTACCTTGATCAATCGGGCCAGCAAGGGGACCCAATGGACCCACAGTATTTTAAGCTCCAATAATCCTTAGAAATAATTAATTAAACTCTTTAATTAATATTGAAAATACAAACTAAGCATGTGTCGAAACAACCTAGAGGGGGGGGGGGGGGGGGGGGGGGGGGGGGGGGAAGTGAATGGGTTGTTAATTGATTATTACAAAATTTTCGATTAGTCAATATTAATAACAATTAACCCAATAAAACAAACATGCAAAATCAAGTAAAGTGCGGAAATATAAAGAACACTTGATGTTTTACGTGGAAACCCTTCAACAAGGGAAAAACCACAGGCTATCCTTCTAGCCATACACGATCACCAAAATCCACTATATGAATAAAAGATTACACCCTCAAGTGATACTCGGACTCTCACTCTCGATAACCTCAGGCTATGGACACTACCACTCGCCACTCTTGGTTCAATCCCAAGTGATATCTCCTGATCCACTACTCTTGGCATGAGCACCTCATACTCTACCCCGTGTGCCTTTTACAGTGGCACTTGATCAATGCTTGCCAACCCACCATTGGTTGCAAGACTTTAATGCTTGTGCAACTTCACCCCGAAGCCACAAGACTTTGACTCAATGAAGAGTATAAAGGTCTAAGTGTGTATATGACACTGAAATGCTATAATGTGCAAGACCAAACACAAAATGCTTAACTAGATGTTATAATGCAATTAAACAACCTAGTTATCAAATAATGCCTACATGTACACACATAAGGTTTCAATTAGTTGTAGAGAAATTCTAACAACCTAATTGTCAAATAAAACTCACATAAATATTCAAGAACTTGACTAGATGCTCAAAGTCAACCTAATCATCAATTAAGCATACATAAACATTTATGGATTAGCTATTTAGGTATAAATGACCTAATAATTGAAGCTATCACAAACAAACCCAATCATACAATTTTGACTCATAAATATATGCAATAAAGTGAGTCAAGGTATTTAATCAATCAATAAATAACTAATCTAGAGTAAGTAGAACAATAAATGATATTCAATGAAGTTCTAACTTACCTAGTCATGAAACCATGAAGACCCATGCTCAAATGATGTTGAACGATGCAAGATGGAGATGGGTTTTGAGTTTGGAGAGTTAATGAAGCTTAAATGAAGCTTTCTCTCTCTAGACTCTCTCTATCTCTCTATAGGGTTTCTACAAATGTGGAGGTCTAACTAAAGAAGAAGAGATAAGGATGTATTTATAGTGGGGAAAAATGAGCTGACGTGAAAAGACCAAAATGCCCAGGTTTTTGGTGCCAGGCGACATGAGAGGCGACATGCCCAAGTCACCTAGAATGTCGCCTTCTGCTCTGGAAAGAAACAGAGCAGCCCAAGGCAACATGCACAAGTCACCTAATGTTCTGGAGAGAAACATAGCAGCCTAAGGCGACATGCACAAGTCGCCTAGCATGTCGCCTTTTGTTCTGGAGAAAAATATCATGTCTTATGCGACTTCTGAGGTGACATACACAAGTGGCCTTGCATGTTGCCTAACACACTGGACAACATTCCAGCTCCAGAAACAAGCGACCGAAAACACGATCAAACGACATCGAAACCTTTCGTATGATATACCATTGGAAAGGTATGGAAGTCTACTTTCTACTTCAATTAACAAAACATGATTTAGATAAACGTAGAAAGAATTATGGTCAAACAAGTGACCAAAGGTCAGAATAGGTCAATAACAAAAAGTCCCACAATCGTGGTATAAAACCATGTAACAAAATACAAATCCAAGAGAGCACAAATGAAGCCTCTCTATGGTCACAAATCGTGCTAAGAATCAAGTAAACTAACGTGCAAGCATGGACACAACACCAGCACACCATCGTGTGAGTTAGGACATTTCTGAACACACAAGGAAAACGTAAAACAAAACAATTACACGTAAAGACAAATAAAGACGTGCTCATGTGAGTTGTTTAATGGATACACACATATACACAATAAAGAACACAAATGCAAGATGAACAAAGCATGCATGAAGTATGTGTGTGCATCTAAACTCTTCAGGAGACAAAGTCAAGTGAGTATACCTTTTGCTCTTGAAGTCATGGAGATGTTTGGAAACTTGCCAACACGGACCTAAGCTACCCGTTACACAATCATCACTGATGTGGTGTGGTTTGTCATGAAATAAGCCAATCACAAAATCGAGGTCCTTACAAATTTTTCATGATTATTAACATCGGTGTTATTCCACCAAAAACCCGAAGCTGCATTCTCTCAACTGTAGAAGTTTTTACACAAACCAATAACTTTCAGTGTCCATCGATATAGCTATTACATATGGTATAATCTTCCACAAGTAGTTCATAATTAGAGCTAGGTCATAATGTCAGTTATACCCCTCTAATTACTTCTTTCTCATTAAGTACCATTGTTTCTCTAATAAAAAATAAATCCTACATTACTCACGGAATTAGAAGAGCGCTCATATTGTTCAAGCCCTGAATCAACCCTTAAAAGAACTACTATCTGCTTATCGTTAAAAGGAGTGGATTCCACTATTGTGTACAAACCTTCCCAGCCATAAGCCAAACCTTGATTCCAACATATGAAGCATATTGACCAGGAATGTAACTCCGATCTCACCTACGGTATATCAAAAACCACGATCTAACCTGAAGGGGTCGATAAGACACTCAGGATTAAGATCACCCATATATAGCCATCATTTGTCGATATATATGGGCCACATCATGTAACGGATCTTATTGAGAGATTCATATAGATCGTGGCCCTGTCCTATATGATCACATCATACAAGGTGCCTCCATTCTCATATCACTATATGAATGATCCAGGATAAGATCACCGTACATTACAAAATGGACTGCGGCTGTAGATTAACCACAAATAAAGTAGCCAGCTTTATTTGCTATCTACAAACTTTTAGATTGCTCGTTTCAAATTGAGTACATCTATACATAACATTCATATACTTAGTTCAAAATTACATCCGGCAATCTTGGATGTTAAATAAACATGTTATATAAAAGTATGAAACAATTTGAATGTATAAACTACTTCTTTTATTTATGTTCAATTCACATTTACAAATTACCAGCTTTAGGGCAAAAACCCCAACAATCTCCCACTTGCACTAAATCATGTGAGACATGTCTCGTAAACCTAGACCCTCTAATTGACCCATAAACACTTTAGCCTGTAAGGTCTTCGTAAATGGATCAGCATGATTGTCCTGTGACGCTGTCTTGGTCACGGTCACATCTTCTCTCTACACTATCTCTCTGATGAGATGATATTTCCTCTCTATATGATCCCCTTTCTTGTGGCTTCTTGGTTCTTTGGAGTTAGCCACAGCACAACTGTTATCACAATAAAGTGTGATGGGCTTATCTAGATATAGAACAACTTCCAGATCACTCAATAGTTTTCAGAGCCAAACAACCTCTTTAGCAGCTTCACAAGCGGCTACATATTCGGCTTCCATGGTGGAGTCAGCAATACAAGATTGCTTAATACTCCTCCACACAATAGCTCTACCACCAAGGGTGAATACTGATCTAGACGTGGATTTTTTAAAATCCATATCTGACTGAAACTCAGAATCCGTGTATCCTAAATGGATCAAATCCTGTCCAGAATACACTTGCATATAGTTTCTTGTTCTCCGAAGATACTTGAGAATAGTCTTGACAGCAACCTAATGATCCAATCCTGGGTTGGACTGGTATCTGCTGGCCACTCCCACTACAAAGCAGATGTCTGGTCTCGTGCATAACATAGCATACATGAGACTACCTACTGCTGACGCATAGGGAACACGTTTCATATCCTTAACTTCTTGAGGTGTCTAAGGACGCTGTTCCTTAGACAAGTGAACTCATGCCTGGAAGGTAAATTACCTTTTTTTGGAGTTCTACATCAAAAAACACACAAGAATCTTGTCGATATACGATGCTTGAGACAATGCTATGAGTTTGTTCTTACGATCCTTTATAAGTTGGATCCCTAGAACATAACTTGCCTCTCCCAAATCGTTCATCTGGAATTGGCTAGCCAGCTAGCCCCTTACTTTTGATAATACATCTACATCATTCCCAATGAGTAGGATATCATCTACGTATAAGACTAAGAAAACTACTTTCTTATCAATGATGCGCTTGTAGACACAAGGCTCATCAACATTTTGCTCGAAGCCATAGGTTTTGATCACATCATCAAACCTTATGTTCCAAGATCTAGATGCTTGCTTAAGTCCATAAATGGACTTTTGCAACTTGCAAGCTTTTTGCTCTTGATCTGGAGACACGAATCCCTCTGGTTGCATCATGTAGATGCTCTCATCAAGAAAACCATTCAAGAATGCAATCTTGACATCCATTTGCCAAATTTCATAATTGAAATAGGCAACAATGGATAAGAGAATCCTAATAGACTTAAACATGGCAACTGGCGAGAAGGTCTCTTCATAATCGACCCTCTCTTTCTAGGTATAACACTTAGCCACTAGCCTTGCCTTGAAGGTCTTAATCTTCCCATCTACTCCCCTCTTTCTATTGTAGATCCACTTACACCCTATGGTTCTTACCCCATCCGGTAAGTCTACAAGTTCCTAGAATGAGTTAGACTACTTGGACTCAATCTCGAGATTCATGGCTTTAAGCCACTCCTCTTTGTCAAGATCTTACATTGTATTCTTAAATGTCAATGGATCATCCACACTATTGGTAGTGACGATATTTCATCCCTTAACTATACCCAAATAGCGTTCAGGTTGTCTCATAACCCTCCTACTACATCTAGGTGGTAGTGTATCCTGACTAGGAATCATCTGACTATCAGATGTCAATGGATCAATAACTTTTGTTGACTGAGCACTAGTTGTACCAGGATCCATTTCATTCAATGCAATCTTACTCCGAGGTTTATGATTACTAATATAGCTATCTTTCAAGAAACGTTGCATTTGTTGATACACACACTTTATTCTCTTCAGGACTATAGAAGTATCCACCTCTGGTCTCCTTGGAATATCCTACTGTTAAAAGCCAAAACTGGCTAAGGACCAAAGGAAAATTTTCCACCTTCCAGACCTGGCTCCATGCCCTAAAGTTTCCACCAGGAGACCATTCTACCCAAAGCCGAGCTACGATACCACCCCGCAGGAACAAGGACGGGCTCCGGAAACATCCGGGATAGAGCCCGGAACGATCAGATCTAGCCCGCATCACCAAAACTGAAAACAAGAAATTCCCCAAAGTCGAGGTCACCTCATAATTTCTCCAGAAACTCACCTATACCTCGCTGATACAGGGGGAAGTCCCTAGGAAGCCGCACCTTGCTCCGAAAGGTCAGGGGAAGCCGCACCTAGCTTCGAAAGGTCAAGGGAAGCCAGATCTGGCTCCTAGTTGGACGAAACTTCTCAGATATCGAGGTTGAAACACTGATCGACCTCATTAGTTGATGCACCACACCATGATACATTCAACGACCCCTATGGAAATCATGCCAGACCCGAAGATACACAGTATCACATCCACAGATATTATACACGTGCAGAACAAGTAATAGAGTTTGAATGGGAAACAAATTGATTTCCAAGATATCCTCAATGGAGTAATTAACTCAAAGTCAACTACATTTAAAGGTAAAAATCCCGTCCGATAAGAGCGGGAGGAGAAAATCAAGGGGAAATCAATGAGTTCAAACCTATGAAGACATTGTATAAAGGAGGGACTTCCTCCTTCAGAAAGAGGATATTACTATTCGACAGGCATACGACAAATACCCTAGAGAGAATTGAGAGCAATTTGAGAGAAATTTGTATACCATACATGTTTAATAAAGAAAATATTTTTGCTTTCTTTTGGGTGATAAATTGTATCATTATTCCTTGTCATTTTATAAAATATTGTTACACATACGATCAATCTTGGCCACCACCTATGTGGTAGTGGTCTCGGTCTCGAGGGTGTTAACTGAGACTTCTCGTCTTGAGCAAAATTTCCGTTAACACCTACAAACAAGCAGACCACAAACTTGGGGTCCAGCTTTCCACTACTGTTCTTCAGCACATGTGATGGATACCCCCATATACGAAAATATCACAAACTAGCTTTACGACCATTCCACAACTCTAAAGGAGTCTTAGGAATAGATTTGGATGGCACTACATTCAAAATGTATGCCGTAGTTTGTAACGCATATCCCCAAAAGGAATTTGGTAATGATGAGAAACTAATCATAGATCTCACCATTTCTATTAGGGTTCTATTTCTCCTCTCTGCGACACCATTCTGTTGTGGTGTACCAGGAGCTGTGAGTTGCGACACTATCCCATACTCGACCATAAAGTCTTCAAACTCTTGGTCAAGGTACTCACCTCCACGATCTGATAGTAGGGATTTGATAGTCTTTCCTAACTGGTTCTCAACTTTAGCTCAAAATTCTTTGAACTTTTCAAAAGTTTCCGACTTCCGTTGCATTAGGTAGACATATCTGTATCTGAAGTAGTAATCTATAAAGGTTACATAATACTTATAACAACCCCTAGCTTTAATATTCATCGGTCCACAGATGTCTAAATGTATAAGCTCCAGTGGTTCTTTAGCTCTAAGCCCTTTTCCAGTAAAAGGTCTTTTGGTCATTTTACCTTTTAAACAGGATTCACAGACAGGTAAGGTGCCAACCTTTAACTCACTTAAATGTCCGCTTGTAACTAGTTTATCTATCATGTCAATGTTAATGTGGCCAAGTCTTAGATGCCACGGATACGTTTCATTTTCTAGAGAAATCTTTCGTCGTTTTGTTTTTGATTTTTCAACTTCAAACATTTCAGCGTTGAGCAGTGTAGTATGTATTAATTGCCTTACAATATACAAGTTGTTTTCGTTTAATCCTGAACATATATTCAAACCATTCTCTGCAATAATAATAGACTTATTATTAAAAGAAACTGAATATAATTGTTCCAACAATTTTGAAACTGAAATCAAATTTCAAGTAAATCCAGGGATTAAAAATACATTATTCAAAAGAATGAAACAACTTCCAAAATGTAGTCTAACTACACCCACTGCTTGGGCTGACATGACATCCCTTGACCCAACAAGAATAGAGAAGGATCCCTCCTCAAGCTGTGTCTAAGAATCAGTCCACTACATAGAAGAATAAACATGGTTAGTGGCCCCTGAATCTACTATCCAGGGTGAAGAATCATCTTCCACTAAACACGACTCTAGAACAAGTAAATCATATTTACCTTTCGTTCTCTTCTTCTTTGCAACCTTGTCTAGATACTGAGGACAGTTCCTCTTCCAGTGTCCAACCTTGTCGCAATGGAAACATTTTCCATTTCCTTGGTCGGTGGAGGTGCCCTTCTTCTTGCCTTGGGATTTCTTAGGCTTGGGCTTACCCTTTTCCTTCCCAGCAGACCTTTTCCACTTTTTATTTCTAGAGGAAGATGATTCAGCAACATTTGCTTCACCGGTCTTACTTTTGCTATCCTTAGTCAAGGACTCAAAAGTAGTGAGCTCAATGAGCAACTGAGTGAGACTGAACTTTAGCTTGTTCATCTTATAGTTACTCTTGAACTGATCAAAACTCTTCGAAAGAGTCATCAGTATGATGCTCACCTGACTGTGTTCATCAATGGCCCCACCATTGATCTCTGCCATGTTGAAATAGGTTATCATGTTCATGACATGTTCCCGCACAGATGCGCCCTTTTTCATCCGAGCAAGCATTGTGGAACGAACACCTTTGTGCCGCTTTTGCTTAGAGGGCTCACCGAACATAGCCTGCAATGACTCCATTTTTTGAAATGCAGTACCCATTGCTTCGTGCTTAGTGACACACACGTTTGTCATTCTGGATAACTGATATGACATTGCTCCGTAAGCACAAACTTTAGGTCCTTGGTGACCAAGATTGCATTTATGTTATGTTTCCATTTAGTGTAGTTATCACCAGTTAATTTGTCATAGGCAAGGATTTGTAACAGTGCAGATGACATGGCTGAAAAACATAAATTAAGAATTCATTCAACCACACATTCAAAACATGTGCGAATGTTTGGCATAAAATTAAACATGATGCATGAAAATGTTTAATGAACAAGAACAACCCTAAGAAAACAATGTTTCTATGCCACGACAATCCAACATACCACAAGCAAGTGCCGCCTTAGGGTCGGTCAAATTCTTGCATGTTGGATTGAGACCTTCTCAATCAAATGATAAACCAGAATAACTCTTATTCTAATATCATTCAACCATCGTTTATTTGGTCAGGTTTTCAATTAACCAATTCAATTAAAACCTTGTGAGCGTAACCTATCATTTCAGATCTCATGAGCTTAACTCGAGAATTGCCACCTTAGGGTCGGTCAATCCCGAAATCCTCTCAGAAATCCTATCCGTTAAGAAGTCAACCTTGGTATTGATTCTTATAAAAACCTTTCTTAGGGAGGATGAAAGCAAAGCCGTCACGAGGCCCCACTCGAATCTCACGGTGTTGAACTAATGATAGAGACTGCGGGATATAATGTCATATATCCCTCTCCCACTCACTATTTTTATAATAAGGGTTTTCTATTTATATTAATGCATCGATCTACTTTATGCCTCTTTATTAATTGATTGAGATACTAGGTTGCACATATATGATTATATGGTATTTTTGTTCAATAAGTGTGTAACCTTGCTTTGCTTGTAATCCATGTCACATTTATGTTCAAACATGCATATTTGGACTAGGAGATTTGATTGGGAAGTGTTGACTGAAAAATCCACTCGGGAGCGAAATACCAGTTAACATCCTCGTCCATTACCGGTAGGTGGTAGCAGGGTAGGTACCTTCGGTACTGGGGTTCCTTTAAGCTGGAGATTTATAAAGACAAATGCAAAGGAACAAGAAGGGTATGAAATATAGTATTTTATTGAAGATTTGATGTATGAATGCTACAATATACTCTTTTCTCTCACTTTTTTTACACAAGATGGAGATGGCGAACTCGTTTAAGTCGATAAGTGGCTATATACCCTCCCAGTGATTGTCTCAAAAGTCTCACTGGCTTCAAAGAACTTACAAGAGTTTTCTGTGGAATTTTGAAAGATCTAGGCCAAGCTTTTTTCTCCCTCTCCTTCATGGTCGTAGTTATAGATATCCTGTATCCGTTAAAATTTGGTCGTGTTAATGAGGATTATTTGAAATCCTTTTTTAGACGGTGAGTGGGGCTAAAGGCGCGGGATTTGCTCCCCGCTATCACTATCATATTTATACTCTGATTGGGTTGACCGTTTGGTCTCATTTATGGCGCTTTAAATGGCAAAAAGGAATCAACTTTCCCTCCCACGTTTCTTGGAAGTATTGTTTCCATATATTAGTGGCGTAGTATGATGGCGTACCGGTCTAACTTACTGGTGGGGCACTTGTTCTTCTTCGCACCTCGATGGAGTGGTAGGATAACGTACAAGTCCCTTTTTGCTGGTGTGGGGCTTGTTCTAGCATGCTGGTGGCTTTGTGGCAACATCTTTCCTGCTCAACGGATATGATACCTGTCTGGGATGGATTCTAGGTTGATGTCGAGGTGCTTCAGGGTACTGGATATATGTTGCAGTACCTGGGTGCTAGGTAGGAGGTACCGGGTGTCTGTGAGGTACTGGGTACGTGGTGTCGTGATACCAGCTCTTCCTAGTTCGTATCTCTAGTGCTTCATTCAGGTAGATAGGTAGTCGAGGTTTCTGGCCCTATTGATTCCTTCAAGGTTACGGTATTGATCCCGCTAGGTACCTGGGAGCTGAGATTGGTTCCTACCAGGTATTAACTTGGTGGAAAATTTTCTTTTGGACCGTTGCCAAAAAACCTTGTTAACAGAAGTCCCCTCTGACTTGAACACTGGTGCCAGGCTAGGGTTTGAGTCAGGATTTGAAACGCTTGGAGAATTTTCCTTAATCATTTTGTAAAAATGAAATCCTCTCCTTACATGGTAATGTTATTGTTCCTTCCACATGGCAGGTTGGGGTAGGCCGATTTCAAATAAAGAAAAACTTTGAGTCGCGCGTTTCTCGAAACCGTCTCTCCGATTACCCCGCATTGTTAATTACTTTTTCTTCCCATTACAGGTAACCATTTCTTCCTCTATTTATAACTCGTTCCTTCATGACTTTCTCACTTCTCCTTCAAGCAAATTTGCCAAACTTTGTCAAGAAAAACCTGGCTTTCCTCTTTCTTTCTTCGGTCTCTAATCCCTTCTACTTTTGAGAAACAAAGCTTCGAATCTGCTACCATGTCTTCCCCTGATAGTGACAGCATCGAGCAGTTCTTTACTTGTAACGTAATTACTAGCGGGAACCTCGCCCATAGAAAAAGGACTCGCGTCGACGATGATAGTGGAGATGACATTCCTCTTCAATGCCGTCGCTCTAATCGGAATGTAGCAATCAGGACCGGCTTCTTGAACGATTCTAATAGTTTGGTCGGCGTTGATCAGGAGTCGAGCAGAGAATCGGGAGCCATTGGGGTAGGTGAAGATCGGGCAGGTGAGGTCACGGATTCCGTGGGGAGGGTGCTCACCTTACTTTACGAATATCGATGCATCCCTGATTCTATTAGTACTCCCGATACCATCAGGCGCTTGCAGAGAGATTTTAGGATCTCTAAAGACATCATTATCACTGTTCCTCCTCGGGGATACGATATGTATACCCCTCTGCTGGCGAGATTTCGATTCACATGGCGGCTTTCGATAGTGGAATCAGGCTACCTCTCCACCTTACCTTGCGTAGGGCGCTGCATGCCTTGCAGCTCGCCCCCCTTCAGCTAACACCAAGGTTATTGAGGCACCTAGTAGGGTTCTTGGTACTGTGGAGAGAACAGCGCAAGAGATATAAAATCGATCGGGAACCGGGGCCAGACGGGCTGGGATATGTGTTCTAGATTGCTGCCAACTCTCTAAGCCCAAATGGGCAATTTAATGCTCGGGCAAAGAACAACTTGAAGTTCGTGGTACCAGGGGCCACGAGGAAGGATACCTCCTGGAAGGAGGAATGGGTCATCATCAAAGGTGAATGGGGTAGCTCAGTCCATATTGAAGGATCTGAGTTCCCTGTCCCTACTAGTTTCAGTGACAAGCCCGCGATGGAAAACAGCAAACTCTCTGCTGAGTCGGAGAAAGTTTTAAGAGCTTTCATGGCTCGCAATTACACCAACCTGAGGTATCTTACTTTTGATGCCTTCAGGGCTGGAATGGTGGAATTCTAGCTCCTCGTCTCCAGTGATTCCAAGGTAAACAATCTCCCTAGTCCTATCTCGGTAACGTTTCTTCGTCAATTATGCATACGCTATTTGTTTTTGTGTTGACAGTCTCTGCAATGCCTCTATCAATTCTAGAGGAGGAGCTCGAGCCAGGTGAGGGCCATCGTAATTCCCAGCAACCTCCCATATCGGGAATTAAAAAAAGTTTTATTAAAAGTAACCGAATATCCAAAACTTATTTAAACAAGAAACTGAAATTAAATTCCTCTTGAATTGAGGTACATAATAAACGTCTATTAAATCTAAATGTCTACTAGAATCTAAAATAACTCTAATATCTCCCACTACACTTGCAGACACTAATATTCCGTTGCCCAAGCGCAAATTGACTTCAACTTCATTCAACCTTCTCTTTTCCTGAAACCCCTGCAAGGAATAACAAACATGATTAGTGGCTCCAGAGTCTATGATCCAAGAATCAGTAGAATCTGCCAGAAAACATGTTTCTAGATAATTAACATTACCTTCTTCCTTCTTTTTCTGGGACTTTGGGCAATCTCTTTTTCACAAGGATCTTTTCAGCGCTTTGAACATCTTGCATCAGGCCCTGCAAGGTGTATTCCTTTTTGTTCAAGGTGTAGTCCAACTTGAACTGATCAAAGGAATCTGACAGTGAGTTAACTACCATATCAATTTTGGTCTCACCATCAATCTCAGCACCATTTAGTTCAGCAATATTTAGATGTGCTATGACTTTCACCATGTGATCTTTCACAGATTGTCCAGGTTTCATCCTAAGATTCATAAAAGCAGTCACTGCCTCTCTCTTAGTCGTCCTAGACCTCATAGCAAACATTTCCTCTAGAGACATCATTATATCAGCAGCGGACTCCATTCCTTCATGTTGCTGTTGCAACACGTCGGAGATAGTGGCCATAATGTAACATTTTGCCATATCATCAGAAGTCTTCCACTACTCATACTCATCTCTTTGCATCACATTAGATTCATTATTAGGAAGGGGTGGTTTAGGAGTGGTCAGAAAAAACTTATGTTTTTCACTTTGCAGCAACAACCTAATTTTCCTTTTCCATGTTACGTAGTTATCTTCAGTTAAGGTGTTATCTTTCAGGATGTTCATAAGTGATGGGGTCATGATTTCTGATTAAAACAAAAACATATATAAGTAAATAATCATGATAATAGCACTTTTAAAAATTGATCTTGAATTAAATAAATAATTCAATCATAAAAATTCAACGGTGATCCAACACCCATAAATATTACGCCTCCTTTGGGAGTTCGCACTATTTACTAGTTAGACTAGGTCCCACCTAATTGTTAACATAACAACCAGCGTTTTTAATTTTAGCCTTATAATTTTTATTAACAAGAACTCTTGGGAGGATATTAATAAAATTACATTGAGTGTGTTACCAAGATATCGACCCTCAATTTTCTCTCACGAAAATCCCTCCTTGGGGAGTAGATTTCGTTTAAGTCAATTGTCTAGTCTATCCTTGTAAGGAAGTATTTTGTTAAATTCCATTTATGGACGCCTCTTGGGGGGATTACCAAAAATAATAAAACTTAACTACTCTTGGAGGCCATAGGCGTTCTTGCACACCTTCTCCCACTCAATTATTTAAGGCGTCTGATTAAATCCCAAAGAATGATTTTTACCAAGTTATTTAGATGCCAATTAGATACCTAAATCATTCAATGCATGTTCATACCAAAAGAGATATATGAGTGGCACTCCTATTCTAAAATGTCATGTTATCATACAACAACAAATATTGTAATATTTAAGCAAAAATTAAATAGCAACAATTTTAGCCCATCCTAGAAAAGCAAGTAAATTACAATTGTTAGGAATACAAGATCTTCAGGTGGCCATCAACCATACGCTCATCCCTCGGCCTCCTCCCATGGACGTGCACAGCCCACAACCCCACAAAGGGGCTGCCTTGCGCAGCCCATAAGGCCACACAAGGTTGCCGTGCGCAGCCCACCAAGGATTGGGCTTGCCATGCGCAGCCCAATCCAGTCCTAGGGTGCGCACGGTGCTCGTTCTCGGTTCTGGTTGCTTCGTTTTTCTTCGTGTCTTCGAATTTTCAATACCCGAATACATTACATCATATTACGAATAAATTACTGCAGCAAATTTTTTTTTTATTTTTTTTTTACTGCAGTAAGATTTACAAAAAAAAAAATACTGCACCTGATTACAAAAAAAATACTGCACTTATTTTACATACAAAAAAATAAAACCCTAGCAACTACCAAGAAGGAATTATGGCGATAATAGACCACCCTTCTTGTTACAAATCCGAAACAAAAATCACATTGAAATTCTAGGACCAAAATCGAGCAATAACAATTCACTTTATAAAACATATATAAATCCATACATTCAACATGTAATTATATATGTGAATACCTAGAGTGCCATCTCTTTCTAAAACATGTATAATCACAATAAAAACGAAATAGATTCACGTATATATACGTTAATTAATTAAAAGGTACAACCAGACTCTGATACCAATTGTAGGGAAAAATCGATATAAAACACAGCGGAAGAAACGAAAAATAGATTTCGTATGGTTTTAAAATTTTTCTCAAAGTTGAACCTTAACCTTTTAATTAATTAAACTCAAATATATACGGTTAGAGTTAAATACCTCTTGACGCGTGATCCGATTGACTTATGTCGATTGGTAATCCGCAAAATCTTTTCCGATACCCGTGAACAGTACCCGCGTGAACAGTGATCGTGACCAGTACCAGCGTGAACAGTGATCGTGAACAGTACCCCCGCTGTGAACAGTGATCGTGAACAGTACCGCGAGATCTTCCAATCTGAACACGTACGTGAATCACCTAGGAGCGTGGTCTCCCTTTTTCTTTGAATTGCAAACCTGAGAATGGATGAATAAAGTTTTCTTTTTCTTTTGTTAGTCACAAAACAATCAAAAGAAGACAAAAATTATTCCGGTCACTTTTGAGTTCTCAATCTAATGATCGAAACTCGCGTGAACCTAATTCGATGTTGTACACACAAGCTTATTGATGAACAAGCAATCAGTGTACTATCAAAGAATAATCTCTTCTCTCTTTTATGTTTAGTAGAATAAAAACTATCCTTTTCTATGAATTGAGAAGAAGAAGAAAAATTGAATCATTCAATCAACTATCGTGGCCGAATTCTATATGTGGTATTATATAGGTGGCCGAAATTTTGCTTCCTCTTCTATTTAGGATTGCCGAAATCTTCCTCTAAATGGACTAGGGTTGCTGCAAATCACATACCAAAAAGAGTTTGTGTTGCACCCTAATTTCCATCAACCTTTAGACTTCAAAACCTAATCCAACTCATAGATATTTTTATTCTTTTATTGACTAAATAAAAAGACTTCTTATTTGATTAAATAAATAAAATTAATTATTTATTTTCTTATCAAACAAGTCTTTTGCTTTTAATATACTACTACCAATAGTATAACTTTAGGAAATATATTTCCTGATCAGAAAAAGATTTGTTTCTTAATTAAACAATTAATTAATAAATTAACTAATTCTTATTTAATTAAAACAATGAAACAAAATAATATATTAGGTTAATATATACACCTTGCCGCCCCACTTATATAAATGAGCCATATATTATTTTCTTATTTCATTTAATCCATCGGACTTTAAATAAAAGCCCACATATGAACCAGACCCATTCTTACTAAAAGAAACAAGCCCACATGTCTCCTTTTAATATATTAATATAATAGTGCAGCCCATTAATTAAATAATAGACATATTATATTCTTGATATATTAAAAACAATTCTAGATGGACCCTTAAATCGGTCCGGTAGAATATATCAAGTGATCCATGCAAATACGTGTGGATTGATGATCTTGGCGGGCTATCTATATTTAAGCTTCAATAGACACAACCTAATCACAATCAACAAATGATTCACTTAGGTCCAATCTATTAATTTTAACTCATTCCACTAAAGAGCTAAAATTGAACTCTTAAATAAAGATAGAATAAGGAGATGTTTCTCATTCATACCCTAGACAATCTTATAGGAGATGGTGTATCCTCGTGAATAATATCAGTAATCGCCAAGAGCTCATAGACCGCCTATAGCTCTCCAAGTTACCACATTTCCTCATATGACCACATTTCAAACTTGGATACTTTGACTTGTCCAGAAGCCATGTTTTCAATAATCATTATTGAAAACTCAACGTTGAGATTTAATATCCAATACCTCAAAATATCCATATGATGATATTATACTCTCATTTAATAAATGGAGCCACGATGTCCATATCTATAAATGAAGTCCTCTATCGATTAACAAATGTATACCACCAAACTATCGAGGATAGACTATGCTATATAATCGTACTCATTGATAGCTCTAATGATAATACTTGCAACCATAAGTCCATCATTTATCTCAGGATTAAGATAGACTCTCCGATTGTCCTTTTTATCGAAAAGACTTATATCTAGTGACGGTTCTAGATAAAGTATTTCAATGTGATCCAGTTCAATGCACCTAGTGCACTAGATTCTTTTACTCGAAAACCTTTCGATGATTTTAGACTCATCATATTCATTTGATCCCACTCAAATGCTAGTAAAAGAATTCTACAACTTTAACAAGATAGAGGTGCCCAACCTTTAACTTAAGTTGTGAACGTTTTTTTAAGACTAACTAAAGAATTGTGTCTATCTCATACATATCCGGATGTATGAACAATTCTTCATGTCTCATAGTCTTTTGACCTTATGATTATTTACCTTGACAATTATAATAATAAATGCTATAAGTAATTGTAAGAATCAGAATTCACTTTATTAATATGAGAAGATTGTCAATTACAATATTACACTCTTGCCATTGAGCATAATCCTAACAATCTCCCACTTGCTCTATAGCAAGTGTGTCATATCTCTCATTCCCATGTTCTCTAGATGTCCATCAAAGGTCTTCTGAGGTAGAGCCTTTGTGAAAGGATCCGTTAGATTTTCTGCTGACGCGATTTTGGTGATCGTCACGTCTCCCCTATGAACAATTTCCCTCAAAAGGTGATACTTCCTTTCAATGTGTTTACCTCTCTTATGACTTCTTGGTTCTTTCGAATTAGCCACTGCACCACTGTTGTCACAGTGTATAGTGATCTGCTTATTCGCACTAGGAACCACTTCTAAGTCAATCAAGAATTGGCGGAGCCAAATAACCTCTTTGGCAGCCTCGCATGCAGCAACATACTCAGATTCCATGGTGGAATCAGAAATACAAGATTGCTTGATACTCCTCCATATAACTGGTCCTCCTCTAATGGTAAACACAGATCCTGATGTGGATTTTCTGGAGTCAGAATCCGACTGGAAATCAGAATCTATATACCCAACGGGAATTAAATCCCCTCCAGAGTATACAAGCATATAATCTCTAGTTCTCTTGAGATACTTGAAAATATGCTTGACTGCCGTCCAATGATCAGGACCAGGTTTCGATTGAAACCTGCTAACTATGCCAACAGCAAAACAAATATATGGTCTAGTACAGAGCATTGCATACATGAGACTTCCAACTGCTGACAGATACTTTTTTCCCTTATGTCGTTTTAAAAGATCAGTCCGTCAATAATATTTTAAGAAACCTCACAAAGCCTAAATCAGTTTGCAAACATAAATATAGCGGCAAGTGGGTGTCGTCCACAGAGAGCGGAGTTAGCCAAATTAGTTAAAGCTAAAGCAATGGTATGTATATATATATAATAGCAAAACATGAATTGGTGAAAATGTAGATTGTGAACCAACTCTAAATAACACTAAATCAAATAAGTAAATAAAATGAAGGGGGAATATGGAGTGAAGGATATATAGATGATGGAAACTAAGGAGTTAATGGATTCGAAAGCGAATACTGGGCAACGTAACAAACTTGCCAATAGCACGGCTCTTCAAGGTAACCGACCTAGGATGTATAGAGTCGGTTATTTATCCCTAGAAGGTGGCCAACCTAGGATGTATAGTGCGGACCACCTGATAGGGATTAATCCTTGTAAACTACCAACCTAGGATGTATAGAGTTAATTGTTTACCGGATTCTAGAAATGAAGCTCGTCTACCTAACATTGACTCAACCGATTACAAATAGTCACCCTAGGATGTATAGTGATGACTTCTAACTCTCTCACAGATTCCGACCTAGGATGTATAGTGCCGGAAATACGATCGAGGTTAGATTAAAACCGCGGTTCAAGAGTCGGAATTCATGACTTTCCGTCTATTCTTTAGAGCATTAAACAACTAAATAGGATGTATATCTAGATGCAATACTCATACATAATACAAAGACATCTTGCAAAGATCATGTATCTACACAAGAAATCAATGATAAACATTCACAACAAGAATAGATCAATGGAAGATAGACATGAATATCAATATAATATCAAGTTTATCTACAAGCCCAATATTAAACTAACTACTCCATCAACCCCTTAGAGGAGATTTAGCTACTCATTACAACTAGGAAATCAGTAGAGAGGAAAAAGAAATAACCCTTGGAGAACATCTCCTTCCTTGAAGTGGCTCCAATCTCCTAACTTCCTTGAAGTTGAGTAGAGAATGTAAGGATGAGAGGTAGAGAGAGAAACTAGATCTAAGAATGCTTAATCTGTCCTAAACGGAGTTAAAAAGCTCCTTAAAATGTTTCTATACTTTTCTATTTATACTAAATACAAAAATAGGTCACTTAAGCTTTGAAAATCAGACTGGCGCGCTCGGAGTGCGGGTGAAGTGCGGGTGATTTACCCGCACTGTACCCGCATTGTATGGGTTGCCTGCAACTCAGTTCTCGGATCAGGAAATTAGTGCAGGTGGAGTGCGGTTGAATTATCCGCACTTGGCCCGCACTTGGCCCGCACTTGGCATCACACTGTGACCGCACTTCCCTCTCAGGTGCAAAATCTACCTTCTGTCTTGAGCAACAGTGCGGGTAGAGTGCGGTTGGATGACTTGCACAGTACCTGCACTCTAATGTCAGGTGCAATTCTGCTATTCTTTTCTTGATGCAAGTGCGGGTAGAGTGCGGCTCGATGACCCACACAGTGCCCGTACTCTAATGTCAGGTGCGATTCTGTTCTTCTGTTCTTGGTGACAGTGCGGGTGGAGTGCGGTGTGCTGACCCGCACAGCACCCGCACTCTAATGTCAGGTGTCTGAGCAGCTTCTCTGGTTTGGCATTAGTGCTGGTGGAGTGCGGTTAGCTGACCCGCACTGTACCCGCACTTTATCTCTGTACTTGCATTCTCCCCCGGCTATGCACATGAGTGCGGCTGGAGTGCGGCTAGAGTGCGGTTGCGACCCACACTGGACCCGCACTGTAGACTTGTTTGTGCTCCTTTGCCTTTGCTTTCTCCCTTTTTCCGCTGGAATCACCACAATATGCTTCCAAGCCTGTCTCTGTATCATTTCCTACAAATAAGCACAAAAAAACCCATAAGAGACACAAAAACGCACGAAAACAGAACATAAGGTAAGGATCTGAGGGCCTAAATATAGTACATATTTGGCCCGATCAAACACCCCCAAACCAAACCTTTGCTCGTCCTCGAGCAAATCTATTCAAAATAGTAGGACGCCAGCTGAAAGTAATTTCTATATACCTAAACAATACATCAACAATGTCGCAAGTCCCATGTGTGATATGATACAAATAGATGTGATAGAGAGGAGAAAAACTTATGCACAAGATCAAGAGCAATTTGGAGACACCCAAGGGAGGCTCGTACGAACACGAATCCCACACCTAAAGCCATTCATGAATTTAGGACCACGTACTCCCATACCTTGAACATAATTCGCTTCAATTTTAAAGCTCACATGGATTCCCTCTTTTCTTTCCTCAAGAGTCCTAAGTTCCACACAACAAGTATGCAAAGAAGATTCTACATAAGATTTAAGCAATGAACTATCCTAGGAACGAGTCACCATGCCATGGATGCGAAAGATCGTGCTTCAACCTACATTCCCAAACTAGACTTACATGGATCAAATAGGGCTTTTCAACCGGTTATAGTGTGGCTGTGGGGTTGAATGAGTTTACACAAAAAATATGGAAATTTAGGAGTTCAAACTCACCAATCATGCTAGAATATATCCCTACTCCCACACCATGTTCTTTTCTTGCTTTAAATGCAACCCTCTAGGAAACCATTTAACCTACATTTTGCCCTCAACGTTTGCATTCCGTTTGGGCGTTTTTAGCATAAAACACTCTCATTATGGCACTTCAAGTACAATCTTTCTTTAAATTTTTCTTTTAACAATTTCCAAATAACAATGTTGTACTCCATTTGAGTTGTTACCATATTCCCTTTCTCATGCATTTAGAGTGCATAACTTACCCTTTTCTTTCATATTTTCAACATCTATCTCATTTTACCCACTGTGGGACCATTTTAACCCTTTTTCTCACTACCATTTCCCATCCTAACATGATTATTACAAGGGTAGGAATGTGTTTAGGCTATTAGGTATATGGTTGAATGTGGTACCAAATGAAAGGGTAAGTGTTTGGCCTCAAATCGGCTTTGGAACACACAATATGGTAAGTGGTGTTTAGGCTATAGAGGTACTTCAATAAACATGCATTCCATACTATCACTTCCATAACCATCTAAAAAGGGAATGAAAACATCCATCACGCATTCATAAAATAATGCAAGTCCTATGGCACATGACATAAATGACGAGAGGCGTGTTTAAGAATAATCAATAATGCACTCAGAAAACGCACTTTCATGCTTGTGTTTGTGATCTCACGGGTATCTCCACTATTAGAATAAGACATGGGAACAATGAGTCCCCAATACTTCATACCAACGGGTGGGACTAACCCATGATAGTGCAAGCTAAGCCTCAAGTGGCACCAAACTATATCACAAGGTCAGAGCACATATAAGAAACTCGTCCAAAAGCACACTCTAGATGCATCAAACCCATACTGGATTACAGTTTGAAAAATGGACAAGCGACAAAATTGAAAAATTGAACACTAACTGTACAAGGCGGAGGCGTGATGCATCCCCAAACCAAAACTCAACAATGTCCCCATTGTTGGAAAGAATAAGCATAATCGCAATAAATGGAGGAATGAGGGATCAACACCCCCAAACCGAAGCTAGACATACATTCGACCAAGCTCATTCATCATAACAAAAACTAAATCGCATTCATTAAAAACTTAAGTACAACACCGAAGGTAGAAAACTCCCTTTAGAAGAAAGATCGGTTGATGTCCATGCGTGTTGTTGTGTGCTTCCCAAAGATGTACAACCTAGCTTAAAACCACACAACAATTCTACCAACGAAAATTAAATGCGAAAAGAAAAGAAAAATAAGTCTAAGCCGTTTAAAAGAAAATACAAATACAAATACAAGCAATAAAAGTTCTGATCAATAATAAAGAACAAGAATGGATGGTCAATCATCGTCGGAAAACTCCCTCTCCGGTTCGCTGGCGATCCCTTTGCCCTTGGGGTCGATCTCTGATCTCATCCGCTCTTCCTGCTCCCTCCTGGATCTCTCCATAGCAGCTTTGAGCTCTTCCCCATATGGGTCAATGTCTGGACCCCCTGAAGGAGGTGAGAAAGCAGCTGGCCTCTTCTTTTTCTGTGGATAACTCAGAAGACTGAGTGCCTCCCTTATGTCTGTGAGGTTGCCCCAAATGTCCGTGAAGTACTCATTTGCTTCCGCTCTGCTCTCAGTGATCTGCCTCCTATTTTCGGCGACCTCGGTCCTGAGGTTCTCCAATCCGGTAAGCAAAGTCTGCCAAGGAACCTCTCCATATGTCTCCTGCGGGGGTGAGGAAGCAGCGGGCCTATAATCACCATAATCGATGTAAACCGGCTCCACATCTGGTGGTTCCGGGATGTCTTCCGGCTGTCTGCTCGTGCTGCCCCCTCGAGCAGGTTTTCTCCTCCCTGTTCGGACCCTGACACCAGAGGGGTCCCGCTCTCTGACCTGGTCATTCCATGTGAATCGCCCAACTGGCCCCAAACCGCATTCGAAAGGATCGGATCCAAAATCTACTCCAGCGGTTCTGCAGAATGCGGTGATGAGGCTAGGGAAAATGAGTGGCTACTTGTTCACCCTGACCCCTCCCATCTCAAGGATCTCTCTCTTGATCAGAAAGCCGATGTCGACCAACTGATTCTGCAGTATACAGTACAGGATCATGGCTGCATTGAAGTTCACTGAGGTCCTGTGCTTTCTAGGGATCAAGGAATGGGAGATGAATACATGCCAGAAACCCAACTCACTCCTTAAGTTGGTGTGCTTCATACGGTGATCAGGGGCCACCCAAAAATCCATCGGACAGATCACTAACTGATTTGCAAAGTCCACATTTTGGGTCACAAAAAATTCGCTCCAAGTCACCCCTTGCCTTAGACGTCCGACTGCTTCGGGATCAACTGGAAGCTCAGTCCTATAATACCTGTTAATGTCCGCTATAGTCATCCGGACTTCTACCCCACGGACCAGAACCGAAGAAGAGCATTGAAAAGTTTCAGGTACCAACCCAGCAAAGAACTCTTTGACCACATGTCTACAATACATTGGGGGGGGGGGGGGGGGGGGGGGGGGCTAACAAAGGTTTCCCATCCCCTTGCTTCAATCATTAGAGGAATTGGGGTGCCTTCCAGTTCTTCAACCGCTATCCCCCTCTCCACCACTATGTCTCGCTCCCTGAAATATTCCAAGCGTTCCTCGAAATCCGGGTGCCTGATGCACAGTGGTGGAACTTGGGGTCCTCTCCTCGGTCTTCGTTCGGAACCCTGACTGCTTTGCCTAGGCGTTCTCCTGGGTTTTCCTTATATCTGCATATTAAACAAAGTTTTAAGGCTATATTCGGATCAAAGAAACAAGAGGTTATGATGCAGGAATTTGAAAGGACAAAAAAGAATCTGTCAAGAGGATAAAGTGCGGGTGAAGTGCGGGTGAGTGACCCGCACTGTACCCGCACTTTAACTCGTCACCAGACACCAACAAATGCATAGTTCAATTCATGTATACATCTCAAAATTCCAGTTCATCATCGAACGAATCAACAAAAAAATGACTCTAACTCATGTATAGGCTTCCATTCAACCATATAAACCCAATTCATAGTTTGAAAATCTAATTGCAATAGAAAATCAATTAACAATGAATACATCACATGCAAAATAGATAACACCCATCATTCCACTCTCTTAGACATTAGCAAAAGCAAAAACAAGGGGTCAAAACTCTAACTAATGAAGTTCATGCATAAGAGGCAAAAGAATTGTGATAAAGAGGGTTAGGGTTTTGGATTAGAGGTATGTGAAATGAAATTAGATTAAGAATCCATACCTTAGTTGCCGAAAAATTGAAAATGTGGCACACACGGAATACCTTTAGTTGGGAAGAGGGAAAAATTTAAAGTTTGCAGTTGGTTTTGTTCTTTTGTGGCAAGTGGAGCCCTAGAGAACGACAGGCATATATATACTGCGCGACAAAAGTGCGGGTGGAGTGTGGGTGACTGACCCGCACTTTACCCGCACTCTATTACCTGATGCCCTCAGAGTGCGGGATGAGTGCGGGTTACTGACCCGCACTCTAACCGCACTGTTCCCCTGGACAGACTCCTGAATTCTGCCCTGTAACTGTATCTGCACCAAAACAATCTCAAACAGTCTCAAAAGTTTACAACAACAAAACTAACCATCCGAAAAGTAAAAATAAAAATAACAACAATAAAATAAATTCAAAAACGAGTGCAATGCACTCAAAGTGGGACCCGGTCAACCAAATGAGGTTTGACTGGAATGGGGAGCACATTCAACTTGGCCACCCAAACCGGTGCCAAATGCCTATGCACTGCATCTCTCCCCACTCTCCTCATTTGTCCCACTAGGTCCTTTCGAACCCATATTTGTTTAACCTTTGGTGGGTTCATCTTAGATCTAACTCTACTTGCTTTTAATCTTTGGAAACTAAAGCAATAAGCTTTAGTATGCCCTTTTTTGGCACAAAAGTAGCAAGTAATAGGACGGTTAAGGAAACTCCCTGTTCGATTGTTGGCGTGGGCCACTTTTGTTTGTCTGAATCTGAGGGATTTGACATTGTTTTCCATCACGGTGAGTTGCTCAATCAAATCCCCCTTCTTGACCTTAGCCTGTTTCAACTTATCATCTTTTATGCTCAACTGTTCATGCAATTCCCTTACCGCTTTTGCAGACTCCTCCACACCTAGTTGAAGTTTCCTTGTCCTTCTCCCATAGTCTTCCTCAAACTCTTCTGAGAGCTTTGCCAATGCATCTAAGTTCTTGGAGACTAACTCTTTTTTGGTGGCAAGCTCCACTACTTGCTCAGTTAACCCGTTGTTGACTGATGAGAGATCATGCAATTTAGTCTTCAACTGTACATTCTCTGTCTTCAGCAAATAAACCTCCAGTTTGAGCTTTGTGTTGTCTTGTTCAAGCTCACCTAATTGATCGAAGAGTTCAGTATTTGCTTCCTCCTCTTCGAATTTTGATTCTTGCCTCTCCTTGATGCAGTCTTGGTTTCCCAATTCCATCTCCTTGACACCCTCAAAGGCTTGCACAAGGGTGAGCACCCGGCTCCTTTTCTTTCTGGAATTTGGTGCCTCCAAGACTAAACAATCTCTAACTTGGCTTGTTCCGGGGGATGTTACCTTGAAGTTCACACTCTTCCCTCCACAGCTGAAGAAAATGTTCCTAGAACAAATATCAATCACCATACTTGCTGTGGCCATGAATGGCCTCCCCAACAGTAGTTTCCAGTCTCTACCACTGGATTCTCCTCTTTTGCAATCCAACACAACAAATTCTACAGGCACCATCAAACCGTGCACATTCACATAAATTTCCTCCACAATACCAACTGGGGTGATGGGAGAATTGTCAACCATGATGAGAGTCTAGGAGGTGGGCTTGATTGACTGAATCTTCAGCTGTTTGTAGATCTCTAATGGCATCATATTGATGCTAGCCCCCATATCAAGTACCGCTCCTATCTTTGGTGAATCCTCAATTTGTACATCTATGACGAAACTCCCGGGGTCTTCAAGTTTAATGGGGGAGTCTATGTCACTTCCCCTATCTTCCTTATCCGCGACCTCTACCATACTTGCTTCGGTTTCCTCACTTCCCAACTGGACAACCTCTAACACGTTAACATGTTCATAGGAGCTTGCTGCCTTCTCCTTGTTCTTCATTAATGCATCAAAAATCTGTGCCAACTGAGTTTCCATCTTCTTCAGTGACGCTCCATGACTGTTGGCTCTCTGATCATTGGACTGCATGTAAGCTGACATTCGTTGCTCAGAGGCATGCAAGGTGTTCTTGAGGGCTTCCGACCCGATACCAACAGTTTTGATAACTGTACTCACTATCTCCTCTAGAGACTTGTCCTTTGGTTGGCTAGCGGAAGCGTGGGAATTGAAGTTAGATGGTGGGTTACTACTTGAACCTCCCCATTGATTGTTGTTGTTTCCCTCTTGATTGTATCTATTGTACCCCCGGTTTTGGTACCCTTGGTTGTTGTTTCCACCTTGGTAATTGTTGTTGCCACCTTGGTGAGTGGTTGCTCCTAGGTGGTTGTTGTTGGACCAAGACAAGTTTGGGTGATTTTTCAACCCTGGATTGTATGTATTCGAATATGGGTCATTCCTAGGCTGCCTTGGAAATTCTCCAAGGGCTTGGGCTTGCTCTTCCTGACTGAAATGCCCTTCTCCCCCTTCAATCTCCCCCATGACTTGACTAACTCCTTGGGAGGACCCTGGTTTTCCGGTTATCAGCTCCTTGATTGATTGAAGCTCCTTGTTCATTCTGGACATCTGGATTTGCACTTGGGTATCCTGACCCACTTCTATTCTTCCACCCCTCCTCACATGTGATGTCCTCTGTTGTGAGTTCTGGGCAATCTTCTCCAGAATGTCATAAGCTTCAACTGCCCTCTTGTCTGTAATGGTGCCTCCGCATGCATTATCCACCATCATTTGGGTTATCGATGAAAGTCCACTATAGAAGGAGTTAACCTTCAATTCTGGATGGTATGTATGCGGTGGCATTTGAGCTAACAAAAAGTTGAACCTCTCTCATGCCTCATGGAATGGTTCACCGTCCTCTTCGACAAAGGAAGCTATCTTCAACCTTAGGTCTTTAGCCTTCTGTGACGGAAAATACTTGTTGAAGAAAACCTTGCAGACTTGGCTCCATGTCACCAGTGATCCCGGCCTCAAGTTCATGTACCAAGTCATGGCTGCATCTTTCAGACAATATTGGAAACACCTCAGATGAAGCTGCTCCCTTGTCAATACTGCTTGGCGAGCCATTACAGTGAAGGTTTCTAGGGTGGCTCCATATTGTTTCATAAATTGGAGGCAATCCTCGGTACTTCGCCCGCTAAACGACGGTAGGAGGCTGATGTGCATAGTTTTCAACTCGTACTACCTTGTTACATCATCCAGTACTATGGCAGTGGGCACATTCCCTACAAACGGGAGAGTGTACTCGCCCATGGTGAGGCCTAGCTCTTCATCCCCATGTACACTTCCCTCATTCTCTCGAGCCTGTTGCTCATTCTCTCTAGCATGCTGCTCATGCTGATTATGATTGTCCATATTTCCCTCTAACTGCTCTATTCTTCTACCCAACCGATTGATGTTATCGATAACTGGCAACACTGTTCCTCTCAACGATCTTCGTCCATAAATATACCTAAAATCCTGAAATTTCACAACAAAAAAGCACAACGTAAACGAGAAACAGATAGGGCAGAGCAGGAATATTACTAGACTAGCCTTACTCATGTAAAACTAATTAAACTAACATGCCGCTCCCCGGCAGCGGCGCCATTTGACAGATACTTTTTTTCCTTATGTCGTTTTAAAAGATCAGTCCGTCAATAATATTTTAAGAAACCTCACAAAGCCTAAATCAGTTTGCAAACATAAATATAGCGGCAAGTGGGTGTCGTCCACAGGGAGTGGAGTTAGCCAAATTAGTTAAAGCTAAAGCAATGGTATGTATATAAATAATAGCAAAACATGAATTGGTGAAAATGTAGATTGTGAACCAACTCTAAATAACACTAAATTAAATAAGTAAATAAAATGAAGGGGGAATATGGAGTGAAGGATATATAGATGATGGAAACTAAGGAGTTAATGGATTCGAAAGGGAATACTGGGCAATGTAACAAACTTGCCAATAGCACGGCTCTTCAAGGTAACTGACCTAGGATGTATAGAGTCGGTTATTTATCCTTAGAAGGTGGCCAACCTAGGATGTATAGTGCGGACCACCTATTAGGGATTAATCCTTGTAAACTACCAACCTAGGATGTATAGAGTTGATTGTTTACCGGATTCTAGAAATGAAGCTCGTCTACCTAACATTGACTCAACCGATTACAAATAGTCACCCTAGGATGTATAGTGATGACTTCTAACTCTCTCACGGATTCCGACCTAGGATGTATAGTGCCGGAAATACGATCGAGGTTAGATTAAAACTGCGGTTCAAGAGTCAGAATTCATGACTTTCCATCTATTCTTTAGAGCATTAAACAACTAAATATGATGTATATCTAGATGCAATACTCATACATAATACAAAGACATCTTGCAAAGATCATGTATCTATATAAGAAATCAATGATAAACATTCACAACAAGAATAGATCAATGGAAGATAGACATGAATATCAATATAATATCAAGTTTATGTACAAGCCCAATATTAAACTAACTACTCCATTAACCCCTTAGAGGGGATTTAGCTACTCATTACAACTAGGAAATCAGTAGATAGGAGAAAGAAATAACCCTTGGAGAACATCTCCTTCCTTGAAGTGGCTCAAATCTCCTGACTTCCTTGAAGTTGAGTAGAGAATGTAAGGATGAGAGGTAGAGAGAGAAACTAGATCTAAGAATGCTTAATCTGTCCTAAACGGAGTTAAAAAGCTCCTTAAAACGTTTCTATACTTTTCTATTTATACTAAATACAAAAATAGGTCACTTAAGCTTTGAAAATCAGACTGGCGCGCTCGGAGTGCAGGTGGAGTGCGGGTGATTTACCCGCACTGTATGGGTTGCCTGCAACTCAGTTCTCGGATCAGGACATTAGTGCGGGTGGAGTGCGGTTGAATTACCCGCACTTGACCCGCACTTGGCCCGCACTTGGCATCGCACTGTGACCGTACTTCCCTCTATGGTGTAAAATCTACCTTCTGTCTTGAGCAACAGTGCGGGTAGAGTGCGGTTGGATGACCCGCACAGTACTCGTACTCTAATGTCAGGTGCAATTCTGCTCTTCTGTTCTTGATGCAAGTGCGAGTAGAGTGCGGTTCGATGACCCACACAGTGCCCGCACTCTAATGTCAGGTGCGATTCTGTTCTTCTGTTCTTGGTGCAAGCGCGGGTGAAGTGCGATTTACTGACCCGCACAGAACCCGTACTCTAATATCAGGTGACTGCGCAGCTTCTCTGGTTTTGCAATAGTGCGGGTGGAGTGCGGTTAGCTGACCCGCACTGTACCCGCACTTTATCTCTGTACTTACATTCTACTCCGGCTATGCACATGAGTGCGGCTGGAGTGCGGCTGGAGTGCGGTTGCGACCCGTACTGGACCCGTACTGTAGACCTGTTTGTGCTCATTTGCCTTTGCTTTCGCCCTTTTTCTGCTGGAATCACCACAATATGCTTCCAAGCCTGTCTCTGAATCATTTCCTACAAATAAGCACAAAACAACCCATAAGAGACACAAAAACGCACGAAAACATAACATAAGGTAAGGATCTGAGGGCCTAAATATAGTACATGTTTGGCCCGATCAATTGCCGAGGCATACGGAACTCTACTCAGGAATTGCTCTTCATGCACATTCTTAGGTGCTTGACCCTTAGAAAGTTTGACTCCATGTCTAAAAGGTAACATACCTTTCTTGGAATCTTGCATGGTGAATCTAGACAAGATTTTATCAATGTATGAAGTTTGGGATAATGCAATCGTTCTATTCTTTCTATCTCTTATTACTTGGATACCAAGAATATAACTTGCTTCTCCTAAGTCCTTCATATCATATTGTTTTGCTAACCATTCTTTCACTGATGTCAATACACCTACATCGTTTCCAATGAGTAGTATATCATCAACATAAAGAATGAGGAAAACCAACTTGTCGCCTTTGATCCTCTTGTATACACAAGGTTCGTCAGGGTTTTGAATAAATCCAAAACCCTTTACAGCTTGATCGAACCTTATGTTCCAGGATCTGGATACTTGCTTTAGTCCATATATGGACTTTTGCAACTTGCAAACTCTTTCTTCTTGGCCTTTTTCAATGAATCCCTTTGGTTGCATCATGTAGATGCTCTCGTCAAGACTTCCATTAAGGAAAGCTGTCTTGACGTCCATTTTCCAAATCTCTAGGTCTAGAGATGCTGCAATGGATAAGAGTATCCTAATGGATTTAAGCATGGCCACAAGTGAGAAGGTTTCCTCGTAATTGATACCTTCTTTCTGTGTATAACCTTTAGCTACTAGTCTAGCTTTAAAGGTTTCCACCTTACCATCCATACCTCTTTTCCTCTTGTATACCCACTTACACCCAATGGGTTTTATCCCTTTAGGCAAGTCTACAAGGGACCAGACTTTGTTATTGAACATTGATTCAATCTCGTATTGCATTGCCTTTTGCCAATGACGACAATCAACATCCTCCATAGCTTCCTTGTACGTGTAGGGATCATCGTCGTCCGGGAGATTCTCAACAGATTCTCCTAGACTGATATATCTTTCGGGTTGTGTTCTAACCCTCCCACTACGATGAGGAATGGTAGGTTGTTGATCTTGTGTTGGAGTGGAACTTACAATTGGGCTGGGTTGTGAAACCTCTTGTGGACTTGTATCTCCTGACATCTCATTCAGGACAATTCTACTTTTGGGCACAAAATTATTCATATAGTCCTTTTCTAGAAATGAAGCATTTGTTGAAACAAATACTTTTAGATCAGAAGGACTATAGAAATAATATCCTTTAGTTCCTTTTGGATACCCCACAAATATACATGTTTCCGAACGGGACTCCATCTTTTCTGTCTTTCCTTTCAACACATGTGCTGGACAACCAAATATCCTCATGTGTTGTAAACTAGGCTTTCGCCCAGTCCACAATTCTTGTGGGTTTTTAGGGACAGATTTAGATGGTACATCGTTTAGAATATATATTGCTGTTTGTAGAGCATATCCCCAAAAAGAAATAGGAAGTGTTAAATAACTCAACATTGATCTAACCATCTCTAAAAGAGTCCTATTTCTCCTTTCTGCTACCCCATTTTGTTGAGGTGTACCTAGTGCAGAAAGCTGAGAAACTATCCCATTATCAATAAGATATTGCTGAAACTCTCCCGATAGATATTCTCCACCACGATCAGATCTCAAGATTTTTTATATGTTTCTCAAGCTGATTTTCTACTTCAGCTTTGAATGCTTTGAACATATCAAATGCATCCGACTTATGTCTCATGAGATACACGTAACCAAATCTTGAGTAATCATCTATGAAGGTGATGAAGTACTCATATCCACCTCTAGCTTGAATGCTCATAGGACCACATACATCAGTGTGTACTAGTCCTAAACATTCAGTGGCTCTTGCACCTTTGGTATTGAACGGCCTTTTGGTCATTTTACCTTCCAAACAAGAATCACAAGTTGGTAGATCATCAACCTTTAAGTCACTTAAAGGTCAGTCACATACCAATCTTTTAATCCTATTAAGGTTAATGTGACCTAGACGTAAATGCCAAAGATAGGTTTCATCTTTTGATAATTTTACTCTTTTATGATTAGGTTCCGTTATTTCTGTGTCTAACGAGTGAGAGATATTTCTATACAAAAAGAATAAACCGTTTTCCAATGTACCTTTGCAAACAACTTTGTCATTCTTACTAATAATAAAAGTTTTATTAAAAGTAACCGAATATCCAAACTTATTTAAACAAGAAGCTGAAATTAAATTCCTCTTGAATTGAGGTACATAATAAACGTCTATTAAATCTAAATGCCTACTAGAATCTAAAATAACTCTAATATCTCCCACTGCACTTGCAGACACTAACGTTCCGTTGCCCAAGTGCAAATTGACTTCATCTTCATTCAACCTTCTCTTTTCCTGAAACCCCTGCAAGGAATAACAAACATGATTAGTGGCTCCAGAGTCTATGATCCAAGAATCAGTAGAATCTGCCAGAAAACATGTTTCTAGATAATTAACATTACCTTCTTCCTTCTTTTTCTGGGACTTTGGGCAATCTCTTTTCCAATGTCCCTTTTCACCACAAAGGAAGCATTTCCCTTTGATCTTGGTTACTTTCTTGATTTCCTTCTTGGTAGGCCCAAGTTGCTTTTTCTTCTATTGTTTCTTGACCTTCTTACGGGTCTTAACAGTAGCAACTTTACCAACCAAATGAATCTCTTGACCTTTGTTTTTCACAAGGATCTTTTCAGCGCTTTGAACATCTTGCATCAGGCCCTACAATGTGTATTCCTTTTTATTCAAGGTGTAGTCCAACTTGAACTGATCAAAGGAATCTGACAGTGAGTTAACTACCATATCAATTTTGGTCTCACCATCAATCTCAGCACCATTTAGTTCAGCAATATTGAGATGTGCTATGACTTTCATCATGTGATCTTTCACAGATTGTCCAGGTTTCATCCTAAGATTCATAAAAGCAGTCACTGCCTCGCTCTTAGTCGTCCTAGACCTCATAGCAAACATTTCCTCTAGAGACATCATTATATCAGCAGCAGACTCCATTCCTTCATGTTGCTGTTGCAACACGTCGGAGATAGTGGCCATAATGTAACATTTTGCCATATCATCAGAAGTCTTCCACTACTCATACTCATCTCTTTGCATCACATTAGATTCATTATTAGGAAGGGGTGGTTTAGGAGTGGTCAGAAAAAACTTATGTTTTTCACTTTGCAGCAACAACCTAATTTTCCTTTTCCATGTTACGTAGTTATCTCCAGTTAAGGTGTTATCTTTCAGGATGTTCATAAGTGATGGGGTCATGATTTCTGATTAAAACAAAAACATATATAAGTAAATAATCATGATAATAGCCCTTTTAAAAATTTATCTTGAATTAAATAAATAATTCAATCATAAAAATTCAACGGTGATCCAACACCCATAAATATTACGCCTCCTTTGGGAGTTCGCACTATTTACTAGTTAGACTAGGTCCCACCTAATTGTTAACATAACAACCAGCGTTTTTAATTTTAGCCTTGTAATTTTTATTAACAAGAACTCTTGGGAGGATATTAATAAAATTACATTGAGTGTGTTACCAAGATATCGACCCTCAATTTTCTCTCACGAAAATCCCTCCTTGGGGAGTAGATTTCGTTTAAGTCAATTGTCTAGTCTATCCTTGTAAGGAAGTATATTGTTAAATTCCATTTATGGACTCCCCTTGGGGGGATTACCAAAAATAATAAAACTCAACTAATCTTGGAGGCCATAGGCGTTCTTGCACACCTTCTCCCACTCAATTATTTAAGGCGTCTGATTAAATCCCAAAGAATGATTTTTACCAAGTTATCTAGATGCCAATTAGAAACCTAAAGCATTCAATGCATGTTCATACCAAAAGAGATATATGAGTGGCACTCCTATTCTAAAATGTCATGTTATCATACAACAACAAATATTGTAATATTTAAGCAAAAATTAAATAGCAACAATTTTAGCCCATCCTAGAAAAGCAAGTAAATTACAATTGTTAGGAATACAAGATCTTCAGGTGGCCATCAACCATACGCTCATCCCTCGGCCTCCTCCCATGGACGTGCACAGCCCACAACCCCATAAAGGGGCTGCCTTGCGCAGCCCATAAGGCCACACAAGGTTGCCGTGCGCAGCCCACCAAGGATTGGGCTTGCCATGCGCAGCCCAATCCAGTCCTAGGGTGCGCACGGTGCTCATTCTCGGTTCCGGTTGCTTCATTTTTCTTCGTGTCTTTGAATTTTCAATACCCGAATACATTACATCATATTACGAATAAATTACTGCAGCAAATGTTTTTTTATTTTTTTATTTTACTGCAGTAAGATTTACAAAAAAAAAATACTGCACCTGATTACAAAAAAAATACTGCACTTATTTTACATACAAAAAAATAAAACCCTAGCAACTACCAAGAAGGAATTATGGCGATAATAGACCACCCTTCTTGTTACAAATCCGAAACAAAAATTACATTGAAATTCTAAGACCAAAATCGAGCAATAACAATTCACTTTATAAAACATATATAAATCCATACATTCAACATGTAATTATATATGTGAATACCTAGAGTGCCATCTCTTTCTAAAACATGTATAATCACAATAAAAAAGAAATAGATTCACGTATATATACGTTAATTAATTAAAAGGTACAACCATGCTCTGATACCAATTGTAGGGAAAAATCGATATAAAACGCAGCGGAAGAAACGAAAAATAGATTTCGTATGGATTTAAATTTTTTCTCAAAGTTGAACCTTAACCTTTTAACTAATTAAACTCAAATATATACGGTTAGAGTTAAATACCTCTTGACGCATGATCCGATTGACTTACGTCAATTGGTAATCTGCAAAATCTTTTCCGATGCCCGTGAACAGTACCCGCGTGAACAGTGATCGTGACCAGTACCAGCGTGAACAGTGATCGTGACCAGTACCCCCGTGAACAGTGATCGTGAACAGTACCCCCGTGAACAGTGATCGTGAACAGTACCGCGAGATCTTCCAATCCGAACACGTACGTGAATCACCTAGGAGCGTGGTCTCACTTTTTCTTTGAATTGCAAACCTGAGAATGGATGAACAAAGTTTTCTTTTTCTTTTGTTAGTCACAAAACAATCAAAAGAAGACAAAATTATTCCGGTCACTTTTGAGTTCTCAATCTAATGATCGAAACTCGCGTGAACCTAATTCGATGTTGTACACACAAGCTTATTGATGAACAAGCAATCAGTGTACTATCAAAGAATAATCTCTTCTCTCTTTTATGTTTAGTAGAATAAAAATTATCATTTTCTATGAATTGAGAAGAAGAAGAAAAATTGAATCATTCAATCAACTATGGTGGTCGAATTCTATATGTGGTATTATATAGGTGGCCGAAATTTTGCTTCCTCTTGTATTTAGGATTGCCGAAATCTTCCTCTAAATGGACTATGGTTGCCGCAAATCACATACCAAAAAGGGTTTGTGTTGCACCCTAATTTCCATCAACCTTTAGACTTCAAAACCTAATCCAACTCATAGATATTTTTATTCTTTTATTGACTAAATAAAAAGACTTCTTATTTGATTAAATAAATAAAATTAATTATTTATTTTCTTATCAAACAGGTCTTTTGCTTTTAATATACTACTACCAATAGTATAACTTTAGGAAATATATTTCCTGATCAGAAAAAGATTTGTTTCTTAATTAAACAATTAATTAATAAATTAACTAATTCTTATTTAATTAAAACAATGAAACAAAATAATATATTAGGTTAATATATACACCTTGCCGCCCCACTTATATAAATGGGCCATATATTATTTTCTTATTTCATTTAATCCATTGGACTTTAAATAAAAGCCCGCATGTGAACCGGACCCATTCTTACTAAAAGAAACAAGCCCACATGTCTCCTTTTAATATATTAATATAATAGTGCAGCCCATTAATTAAATAATAGACATATTATATTCTTGATATATTAAAAACAATTCTAGATGGACCCTTAAATCGGCCCGGTAGAATATATCCATGCAAATACGTGTGGATTAGGGATCTTGGCGGGCTATCTAAATTTAAGCTTCAATAGACACAACCTAATCACAATCAACAAATGATTCACTTAGGTCCAATCTATTGATTTTAACTCATTCCACTAAAGAGCTAAAATTGAACTCTTAAATAAAGATAGAATAAGGAGATGTTTCTCATTCATACCCTAGACAATCTTATAGGAGATGGTGTATCCTCGTGAATAATACCAGTAATCGCCAAGAGCTCATAGACCGCCTATAGCTCTCCAAGTTACCATATTTCCTCATATGACCACATTTCGAACTTGGATACTTTGACTTGTCCGGAAGCCATGTTTTCAATAATCATTGTTGAAAACTCAACGTTGAGATTTAATATCCAATACCTCAAAACATCCATATGATGATATTATACTCTCATTTAATAAATGGAGCCACGATGTCCATATCTATAAATGAAGTCCTCTATCGATTAACAAATGTATACCACCAAACTATCCAGGATAGACTATGCTATATAATCGTACTCATTGATAGCTCTAATGATAACACTTGCAACCATAAGTCCATCATTTATCTCAGGATTAAGATAGACTCTCCGATTGTCCTTTTTAATGAAAAGACTTATATCTAGTGACGGTTCTAGATAAAGTATTTCATTGTGATCCAGTTCAATGCACCTAGTGCACTAGATTCTTTTACTCGAAAACCTTTCGATGATTTTAGACTCATCATATTCATTTGATCCCACTCAAATGCTAGTAAAAGAATTCTACAACTTTAACAAGATAGAGGTGCCCAACCTTTAACTTAAGTTGTGAACGTTATTCAAGACTAACTAAAGAATTGTGTCTACCTCATACATATCCGGATGTATGAACAATTCTTCATGTCTCATAGTCTTTTGACCTTATGATTATTTACCTTGACAATTATAATAATAAATGCTATAAGTAATTGTGAGAATCAGAATTCACTTTATTAATATGAGAAGATTGTCAATTGCAATATTACACTTTTGCCATTGAGTATAATCCTAACACCACCAAGTCAGCTCTCTCTGGAAATAGGCTAAAGATGTTACCACCGAACTGGAGAAGGCCAATAAGGAGCTACCCAAAGCTGCCCGGGGGGTGGTAATTCTACACCAGTCCTCGGAGAAAGATGTAAAGGTAGCGATGAGGCGAAGACAGATAGGGAGCAAATGCAGCGCGCTTTGGACACGGAGCAGCTCAGGCCTGTACGCCACAAAACCGAATGGGATGCCATGAAAAAGAAGGCAGTGGAGCTAGAGAAGGAGGTTCAAGCTCTACACTCTAGCATGGCTAGCCTGGAGGCTCAGTCGGATACTTGTTTTGGGGATGGCTACTTCTTTGTAGGCTACCAAGTATCCCAGGCTCTCCCTCCTCTATTTGACATGAGCATCATCGACGGGTAGAACAGAGAGAAGATCATGGCAAGAGCTGCCGAGCTAGCTAGGACTGCTCTGTCTGATAAGGCTGCTCCTGCTCGAGTTGCTGAGGCAGGCGAAAAGGTGGATGATGAATACCAGTTACCTATCTCTTCTCTTTTACAAGGCTATATTGGGGAAGATCCCAATTCGAAGATTCCTGATGTTATAGTGGTCCAGGTTGAAGGGGAAATTCTTGATCCGTCTGTTTCTCCACCCAGATCCGTCTAGGAGGTGGGGGACCAGCCTGCTTCCAAGGATGGAAAGTCTGACATGCCTATCCCTTTTTATGGTCCTGCCAATGAGGTGGAGGACCAGACTACTTCAACAAAGAAGGTGGGGGAACCATCTGATATGGTGATGATGGAGGAACTCCAGATCGGACCTGATCAGGTGGAGGCCACAGTCGTTGTGGTGGCGGCACAGGTAGCAGACGAAGCCCCAGCTGGTCTAGGAGAAGGCACTTCAATCGGAGTGGTAAATGAGGTGGCTAGGCAGGAACAAGTTGACGAGTGACCTAGCTCGACCATGTATCAGTTACCTTTTATTTTATTTCATTTTTATAGCCCAAGACTAGGGGAATGGCTCCCCGGTTTTAAGCAATGAAACATTCCCTTTCTTCTCTTTAACTGTCTGTGTCCTGTTTACTGACTCCCTGGTTGAATCCTGTTTCATGCTTATACTTTGATGCAACATAAATCTAAGAGACAGTCCCCAGCATAAAACTGATCTAACCAATATCTGGTAACATAAGAAGCATGACTTCGGCGCGATAGGTAACTGGTACCAGGTTACCAAGGTATTTAGTTAATGAGTCTCAGCACACCTTTCTAAGAAACATCATAAGCATTGATCATTCCATCCAGGAGAATCGAGGTACCATGTGTTTCTTTTCTGGGAACCCTGGCACTTAGGCAAAAGTCTATAGCGAATACCGATACCTAGGCTTCCTATTCCAAGGAATCTCGGTACTTAGTCGATGTTAACGAAAAATTTGCTCGGGGTGAGAAATCTCAATTAACACCCTTAAGACCACTACACGGAGGTGGTGGCCAAGGTCGAATGTATTCTAAACAGTGCCTATTCGAATGACAAAAAAATACTAATATTAATACAATCAAAAGAGAATAAAAATGACTTCTTTATTAACTGTGTATCGTGTACAAATATCTCTCAATTGCTCTCAATTGCTTTAGGGTGTAGTAGGGCTGTTGTCGTATGTCTGTCGAAAAGTAGTCTGTCTAAAAGTAGTCTATCGAAAAGTAGTCTCTTTCTCTTTCTCTCTTTTTCTTATTTATACATAGTTTTTGTAGGTTAAACCAGCTGATTCTCCCCTTGATTTTCTCAGTCCCTTCCCTCTTTATCGGACGGGATCTCTCATTTAAATGTCATTGACTTTGCGTTAATAGTTGAGTTGAGAATATCTTGGTGGAGATTAGTTTGTTTCCTTTTTGTACTCTATTACTTGTTCTGCACATACGTAATGTTTCCAGGTATGATCCAGTGTATCTTCGTATCTTCACAGCGTGATCCCTCCTAGGGGTCGTTGAATGTGGTATGTATTATCTCGTATGGCGAGGTAGATCAGATAGCGAGGTAGATCAATGTCTTGGCTCTAGTACTCAGGAGCTTAGTCTAGCCAAGAGCTCGGCCTGACCTCCCTTGATCTCTTGGAGCTTGATGTAGCCCCCTGCGGACACTCCTTTATGAAAACGGGGTTTTGGCGAGCTTCCGGAGAGGTTGTGAGGTAATCTCGACCTCGGGGAGCTTCCCGATTCTTGTTTTGGTGGTGCGGGCTTGATCTGATCGCACCGGGTTCTCTCCCAGGTTTTTGGGGAGCTCGCCTTTTATTTCTGTGTGGTGGTACCGTAGCTCGACTTTGGGAATCGTGGTCCCCTAGGTGGATAACCTCAGGCCTAGGGTCAGACTAGAAGGGTGGAAAATTTCTTTTGGTCCCTAGCCAAATTTGGCTATTAACAGAAGTCCCCTCTGACTTGAACGCCGGTGATTGAGTTTAAGGTTGGAGTCAGATTTCTTATTTGATTTGGGGAATTTATCCTTCTTTACCGTTACAAGAATCTTAGGGGAAATCTTCCATTAATTACACGAGTGACGTGGCAAGAGCTTACTAGTTTATTCTCAAGTTAATCCGGCTGCGTTACGGCAGTCCCCGCGATTCTAGGTGATCTTAACCGAAAATTTTGACGGCCCATGCTGCAGCTTTATTGCCTATTTATACTTGGTTATTACAATGCCTTCCTCATACCTTTCAAATTTCAAAATTTCCCAAGAAAAACCTTCTCTCAAGCACATCTCTTTTCTCGTTCTTCATCCTCACCGACTTCATTCCATCATATCGAAAGCCAGTCATGACTCCGTTGACTCCATTGTTGACGGGGAGGAGGTCATCAGCCTCGCCCAGGGAAAACGGGCACGAGGGAGCCGAGATAGCGATGACTCTCCGCCAAATCCGCAACGTCGGTGGTCGAACAGGAACGTGTCCATTGGGACCAGGTTTTCTAATCATCCCTACCATCCTCTGGATTTTGTCGACGAAGATTCTGATAGAGAGGTTGGTGGTGACGCTGCGGGGGAGCGTCAAGTCCTGGATACTAGTCCCTCTTTGGAGAGGCTTCCTCCTTATGACTTCAAAGTTGTCCCTAACTCTACTGTTGATCCGAACTCGATTGATCGTTTGAGGTCCAAGTATGGCATTCCTGACAGTGTTTCTATCTAGGTGCCTCCTAAAGGTTATGAATTCTTCAATCCCTCTGACGGGGTGCTTCCAATTCATGTGTCGTCTCATGAGAATGGGGTTAGGCTCCCCCTTCATCCTACCCTTCTACGAGCTCTCAATGCCATCCATCTTGCTCTTCTCCAGTTAACACCCAGCTTCTGGAGACACTTTATTGGCTTCCTTGTGCCATGGAAGGAACAATGCCAGCTGAGCAAGGTGACGATAGAGCCCAAAGCAGAGGAGCCGGCCTACCTTTTTCAAATCGAGAGTCTCTCCAGCGCTCCCTGAGGTTAGTTCTATTCAAAAGCCAGGAACAAGCTCAACTTTGTCATTCCTGGTGCTTCGAAGAAGGATCTCGCCTGGAAGGAAGAGTGGATCCTGGTAGGGGGTGACTGGGGAAGCTCAATTTTTATCGGAGGTCACGAGTTCGAGGTCCCCACAGCTTTCAGTGACAAACCATCGTGGGACTAGGATTCCCTGCCACCTGAGTCTGAAGCCGTTTTGAAGGCTATTCTAGCCAGGAACTACTTGAACCTGAAGTTTCCAACTGCTGAAGCCTTCGATCCTCGTAGGGTGAATCAATACCTGCGGATCTCTAATGCAATTCCTCATAAATATCACTGAATCATCTTGCTTTGTCTCGTTGACCAGCTCAGTTCTGACGTTTCCCTTTTTGTTTCGTTTACTTATAGTTTTTGTTGTTAGGCCAGCTTCTCATGAAGCTCAGCAGCTCTGGCAAGCTCGTACTCCTCCCTATCCATCAGACTGACGCAGGGGGCTTCTCCTGCCACCTCGGAGAAGGAAGGGCTGATTGTTTCAGTCGGGATTACGCCTGCTCCTACTCCATCGCCTTCCCAGGCTGAGATCTAAGATGGCTTCTTTGCGTCGTGGGCTTCCAAAGTGACAAACATAAGGGCTTCCATTTCTCGGGTAGCTGGCATTACTACTCATGCTTCATCTGCTCCCTCTACTGCTACTGTTGCCCCACCTACTCATCTAGTTGATGCCGCTGCGATTCCAACCCCTCGAGCTTCTGAGGACTTTGAAGCGGGTGTCGCAAGGATTCCCCCTAGCCGCTCACACCCTCAGTAGAGCTCGATGGGGCATGACAAGGTCTTGGAACAATTTATCCCATCCTGCCCAAGTGGCGGGGCTCTCTGGGATGACCTCGGTGCCCGTTGATGTCTTGCTCACCAAGGGGTCTGTTGTCTTAGCTGAGGTAATTGTTCTTTCTCTGTATTACTTCTGAGACTGCCAACTTAATCGGTTTCTAACCTTGGCTTTGTATCTCATAGGCCTTCAAGTTTAACTTGGCTATGGGCCACCAGGTAGCCCTCCTCCATGATCGAGCTGCTAAGGCTGATGCCGAAGCTGAGAGAGCCATGGGATTACTCAAGCGGGCTCAGGCGTTAGTGCAAGAGATGACCTCCAACTAAGAGAAGATGGAGACCGAGCTAGCCGAGGTTCGTTATGATTATGAGAGGACGAAGCTATCCTTTGATCAAGAAATTCTCCAATCTACCCGGCGGGCCAAGCAGAAGGATTCTTGGAAAACTGAGGCTAAGAAGTTTGACCTCGAGAATCAGGATTTGATTGCTCAGGTTGCCAACCTACAAGCTGATGCGGAGATCTCCTTTAGTGATGGATATTTCTATGCTTCCTTTCAGGTTGCAGAAGCTCTCCCCCTTCCCTTTGATCTATCATCCTTCGCCGGTTGGGATAGAGAGGAGATAATGACTAAGGCTGCCGAGTTGTCTCGCCTTGACGATGACGGAGCGGTTCCTTCTAACCAGGCAGGAGTTGGAAAGCAGCCCATCCAGGCAGACCCTCCCCTCCCTCCTCCCATATTTACTACTTCAAGTCCTAGGGAATCTTCAAGTAAGGTTCTGTCCACAAGGTCTGAAGGAGATCAACCAGGAGCTGGGGATGGCGCAATGAGCCCATCTAAGGGACCCTCTAGAGTGGAAATGGAGTTTGATAGGAGCTAGATGGGGTCCATGGCTGCCCTTCTTGATGCGGCTATCTCTCCTGAGGTCATGGTAGTGATCAACGAAGTTCTAAAGGAAGATCCTGCTGATCAGTAGGAGGAACCTTTGAAAAGAGAGATGGTTGGCGAGGGTAACCAAGACGGGTAACCACCTGAATGAGGAGTTGATGGCGAGGATCAGCATGAGGGAGGGGGATCAGCATGGGGAAATCAAGAGGGCTCCAAAGCTTGACGCAACCTGTTCATGACTGGCCTTGATTGCTCAGAAAAAAGGATGGGCACCCCGCTTTACTCATGATCAGAGTAGTTGGTCTTTTTTTTTTATTTTTTTATTTTTTTGTATAGCTCGGATTCGGGGGTTGGGCTCCCCGTTTGATGGATGTAGCCTTACTGGGGGATAGGCTCCTTTGTTATTAATGTGAAACTGATATAACTTCCTTCATATTTGTTTTGATTGACCTTGATTACAAGCTTCCACCTCGATTGAGAACCTCTTGCTTTATTCCTGATCCTAACTATGAATCGAATCTGCATCTTTGATGATGATTTGTTCATACTTCAATCTGGCTTCGTAGAGAACTCTTATCATGATGATCTTAATCCTATGAACGAAACAAATATTTATGTTTAAATCAGTTTCAGGAGAGGTAACCCTATCGAGGCATCAAAAGGGATTTCTAGCTATTTCTTGATCTCGAGATGTGGATGGTAACTATGCTCTTACACTCAGACCTTTCTTGGGGGTGGTAGCCCGACCAAGGCATCATGAGGGATGTCTAGCTATTTCTTGTTCTTGAGATCTGGATGGAAACTATGCTCTTACACTCAGACCCTTATTGAGGGTGGTAGCCCAACCAAGGCATAAAGAGGGCTGTCTAGCTATTTCCTAGTCTCGAGGTCTGGATGGCAATTATGCTCTTACACTCAGACCCTTCTTAGGGGTGGTAGCCCGACCAAGGTATCAGGAGGGTTATCTAGCTATTTCCTAGTCTCGATGTCTGGATGGCAACTATGCTCTTATACTCAAACCCTTCTTGGGGGTGGTAGCCCGACCAAGGCATCAGGGGTAACGAGGGGGCTTCCCCGGCTAGTCCCTGGTCTCGAGGTCCTGCTGGAAACTATGCTCTTATGCTTGGACCCTTCTTGGCGAGGGGTGGTGCCCGGCCAAGGCATCAGAGGCAGTGAGGGGGTTTCCCTAGCTCACCTCAGGTCTTGAGGTGATGATGTCAAATTTTCCAGTCGAATATGTGGATATTAATGTAGAACATTTTTAATAGGGATTTTTGGCAAGGGACCAAAGGAGAATTTTCCAACTAGTATCAACCCGATGGGCGCCAGTCCCAGCTTCTAGGTGACCAGCGAGGTCGATGCCACTACCTAGATGGAGCCGACACTTGGTAAGGCCAGGACCTCGATTACCTATCTATCTAGATAGAACACTAGTACCGCGAGCTAACGAAGGTACATACCTTGCCCTACTATAGCACATGATATCAACTCAAGACCAGTACAATGGCAGATCGCACACCCAGCACCCCTCAAGTGCCTCGACATCAGTCAAGGAACCCGGTATCTCGATACTCGCCTTGGTACTGCCTCGACTTCCATCTGGTACCTAGTACCTCGATGTATATATTCAAAGCCCTTCCAAGCCAGGTACCTTACTTGCCAAGCAATACGAAGATGATCGTGAAGACACAAGCACCACTCCATCAAGAGATAAAACAAGCTCCATGCCAGTAGGATCCGACTGGTATACCAGTACCTCGCCCTACCAACAAAATTCAGAATCAGAGTTTCCCTCCAAGCTCCATGAAAAAGGAAAGTTGACTCCATCGCCAAAATAAAGCGCCATTAATGAAATCTAATTAGAATTCAAATTCGACAGTGATTTCATGGGATCAAATCCCACGCCTTCAGCCCCACACAATGCTTTTCAACGCCTAAAAAAGGACACTCAATAATCCTCATTAACACAACTGGATTTCATGGGGATTCTTTGGAGAACTATAAATACAGCATTGAAGAGTAAATAGAAATAGGCTTTTTTGAAGATTAGGATCGCCAAAGATAGAGAGAGATCTTTTCCGGCTGAATTCCCCTGTGAAATTCTCTGAAGCCAGTGAGATTCCACTGAAGATCATTAGGAGAAAATATCCACTTGTCGACATAAACGTTTTCTCCACCGTGACCTTGTGTAAAAGAGTGAGAAACGAGAGAAGAGTATATATTGTGTAACTTCATTATAGTATTGTTTAATAAATCAGTGTTCTTCTATATCTCCCGGTCCTTTTTTGTTTCTTCTCGATCACATTACTCCTTGATTTCGATTATAAAAAGGATCCCGGTACCGAAGGTTTCTATCCCGCTACTGGCTACCGGTAGTGGGTGAGGGTGCTAACCGAGATTTTGCTCCCTAAGTGATTTTTCCGTTAACAAACATAATCGGAGATAAAGAAAAAAAAATGCAGACTTTATTGATGCTTGGGATGCAGTACATCGTTATTAGGGATTTTATTGCAACCTAAATCTGGCTCATCTGCTCAAGAGTCCCCTGCTCAGGGATAGAACTTCCTCAAGTGATCTGCATTCCAGGTGTGGTCGATGGGTCGTCCATCCATGTCTTCGAGTTTGTAGGCTCCATTGCGAGCAACTACCTTTATCAAGTATGGCCCTTCCCAACTGGGGCCTAGGGCTCCATCCGACCTTTTTCGAGTATTCGAGGTCACCTTTCTGAGCACCAGATCCCCTTCTTTGAAATTTTAGGCTCTGACCTTTCGGTTGAAATACCTAACGATCTTGCTCTGGTGGATGGCTACTTTCTCAGCTACCCAGTCTTGTTTCACTTCTAGGAGGTCTAGATTAGCTCGGAGCTTGACCTCTTTACTATCGGGTTCAAAATGCTACACCCTGAATGAGGTCAATTTATGCTCGATGGGGAGGACCGCTTAAACTCCGAAAGCTAGGGAGTAAGCTGTTTCCCCAATAGTTGTCCTCTTTGTAGTCCAGTATGCCTAGAAGACCTCGGGCAGCTCTTCGGACCATTTGCCTTTTTTCTGTTGTAGTTTCTTCCTCAGAAGCTTCTTAATAGTCTTGTTGGTGGACTCCACCAGCCCGTTTGTCTGAGGATGGGCTACTGAAGCGAGCCAGAGGTCGATTCCCAAACCTTTGTAGAATTCTTTGAATCGGGTGTTATCGAACTGCTTGCCCAGGTCGGCTACAATGATGAGAGGAGTCCCGAATCTACAGACCACGTTGGTTTTGATGACTTGGTTGTATTCTTTTCTGATTTTCTAGAAAGAGGCTTTGCCTCGAACCATCTTGTGAAATAATCGATAGCCACGACAGCATATTTAACTTGTCCATGAGCGGTGGGAAGCGGTCCAATTAGGTCGATCCCACACATGGCAAAGGGGTAGGGTGAACTAAGAGATGACAGTCGCTCTGGTGGCAAGTGGTTCAAATTCAAAGTCCTTTGACATGGCTCGCAAGATCGTACAAAGCTTCTTGCATTTTTATGGATGGTCGGCTAGTATTACCCCATACGAAGCACTTGATATGCTAGAGCTTCTCCACAGATGTGGTTCCCGTAGTCCCTAGAATGAACCTTTCTTAACCCCCATTAAGCATCATCAGGATGTAAACACCGAAGTAGGGGGAGGGATCTACCCCTCCTGTAGAGGTACCGTCTACAAGGCAATATTGGACAGAGAGCCTTTTAATTGTTCGGGCTTGATCGGGCTCCTCGGGAAGCTTTCCCTCTTGGAGGTAGGCAACGATCAGGTCCATCCATCAAGGCTGACGATCCAGGGAATAGATTTCCTTACTTGTGGCTATGCTTGGTTGGGAGATCACTTGGAGGGGAACTCCCTAAGGTAAGAATTGGCCTCCATTTGACGCTATTTTGGCTAGAACATCCGCACGGTGGTTTTGGTGTCGAGGCACCTGATCGATCTTGAATCCCTTAAATTTACTTTTAAGCGACTGAGCTAGCTTTAGGTAAGCAGCCATGTTATCTCTATTTGCCTGGTATACCCCAAACACCTGATTGACTACAAGTAATGAGTCGCTCTTGATTTGTAGGTAGTCGGCCTTTAGTTCGATGGCTGCCTTCATCCCGGCTAGGAGGGCTTCGTATTCCGCTTCATTATTTGTGGCTTTAAACTCAAATCTGAAGCAGTGACAGAAGATCCCCTCTTACAAGACGGTTGCAAAAAATTCTCCAAGTATTATCTGTCCTGACTTCAACCCCAACCTGGTACCAGTGTTCAAGTCAGGGGGGACTTCTGTTAACAGGGATTTTTGGCAAGGGACCAAAGGAGAATTTTCCTACTAGTATCAACCCGATAGGCACCAGTCCCAGCTTCCGGGTGACCAGCGAGGTCGATGCCACTACCTAGATGGAGCCGACACTTGGTAAGGCAAGGACCTCGATTACCTATCTATCTAGATAGAACACTAGTACTGCGAGCTAACGAAGGTACATACCTTGCCCTACTAAAGCTCCTGATATCAACTCAAGACCAGTACAATGGCAGATCGCACACCCAGCACTCCTCAAGTGCCTCGACATCAGTCAAGGAACCCGGCATCCCGATACCTACCTTGGTACTGCCTCGACTTCCACCTGGTACCTAGTACCTCGATGTATATATTCAAAGCCCTTCCAAGGCAGGTACCTTACTTGCCAAGCAATACGAAGATGATCGCGAATACACAAGCACCACTCCATCAAGAGATAGAACAGGCTCCATGCCGGTAGGATCCGACTGGTATACCAGTACTTTACCCTACCAATAAAATTCAGAATCAGAGTTTCCCTCCAAGCCCCATGAAGAAGGAAAGTTGTCTCCATCGCCAAAATAAAGCGCCATTAATGAAATCTAATTAGAATTCGAATTCGACAGTGATTTCATGGGATCAAATCCCATGCCTTCAGCCCCATACAATGCTTTTCAACGCCTAGAAAAGGACACTCAATAATCCTCATTAACACAATCGAATTTCATGGGGATTCTTTGGTGAACTATATATACGGCATTGAAGGGTAAATAGAAAGAGGTTTTTTTTAAGATTAGGATCGCCAAAGACAGATAGAGATTTTTTCCGGTTGAATTCCCCTGTGAAATTCTCCGAAGCCAGTGAGAGTTCACTGACGATCATTGGGAGAAAATATCCATTTGTCGACGTAAATGGAAGCTCAGTCCTTATCTTGTGTAGGAGACAAAGAGAGATTTTTGTGAGAGGATAGTCTGAATTGTGACGATAATATCAATACTCTTTATGTTAAATAAAACATTGTTATTTTCACATATCATTGATCCTTTTCATCTTGCTCCTTTTTTACATCCATCTACTTTACGAGGAAGGACCCCAATACCGAAGGTACCTATCCCGCAATTGGTTACCGGTAGGGGGTGAGGGTGCTAACCGAGATTTCGCTCCCTGGGTGATTTTTCTGTTAACACTTTCTTTCAGGCTACATATCAAAAATAAAATAAATAAATAAAATGAAAGCCAGGGTGCTCTAGATTTCTTATAGCATTCTTGTCCACCTTCCTGACCTAATCGGCCTAGGACATAGATCTACATCAAGTCAGATGTTGACAAGGTCATCATGATCACTGGAGGTAGCATCAGGAACCAGCCAAAACTATCAACAATTGGGGAAGGCATAAGCATGGTATTGAAACTGTTAACTAAAAAATCCACTTAGGGAGGAAATTTTAATTAACACCCTATTCCACTAATGATAGGTTGTAGAGGGGGAGGTACCTTCGGTACCGGGGTTTCTTTGGGAAATTAGAGATGAAGACGAACAAGAATAAAGGAACCAGAAGAAAGATAAATGATACTGTTTTATTAAAATAAATACTATGTGTTAATGGAAAAACCTATTCAGGGAGCAAGATTTCAATTAACACCCTCGTCCACTATCGGTAGGTGGTAGCGGGATAAGTACCTTCGGTACCAGGGTCCCTTCCTATGCTGAAGATTGACACGGACAAGTATGAAGGAACCAAGGAGATATAAGTAAATACTATTTTATTGAACAAAACTTGTATAACGGTTACAACACTCATTCTCTACTCTCTCTAATACAAAATGGGGATGGAGAATGCCGTTTATGTCAATAAGTGGATATATCTTTCCAATGATCGTCAATGGACTCTCACTGGCTTCAAAGAATTCAAAGGAAATTCTTCTGGGAATTAATCTCTCTGTCTTTTGTGATGGCGAAAAAAATCCTCCGCTTCTTTACTCTTCAAAGCTGTATATATAGTACTCCAAAAAATCCCCTCAAAATCTGGTTGCATTGATGAGGATTATTGAGAGTCCTATTTTAAGTGTTGAAAGGCATTGTGTGGGCCTGAAGGTGAGGGATTTGATCCCGTTAATCACTGTCGAATTGAAATTCTGATTTGGTTGACCATTTGGTCTCATTAATGGCGCTTCATTTTAGCGATGGAGTCAACTTTCCTTCTTCGTGGAGCTTGGAGGGAAATTCTGATTTGGCGGAACGAGGAGCTGGTATATCAATCTGATACTACTATTATAGAGCTTACTCTAATTCTTGATGGAGTGGTGGTTCTGTCTTCACGATCACCTTCATATTGTTTGGCAGGTAAAGTACCTGCCCCGGATGGGCTCCGAGTAGATATCGAGGTACAAGGTATAAGATACTAGGTGGAAGTCGAGGTAGTATTAAGGCGGGTATCGCAGTACCGGGTACCTTGGTTGATGTCGAAGGACTTGCTGGGCGCTGGGCACGTAGGTTACCACTGTACTGGTCCTTGGTCAGTATTAAGAGCTTCAATAAATGTGTGGCGCACACCTTCATTATTTTATGGTACTGGTTATCTATCTAAGTAGATAGGTAATCGAGGTCCTGATCTTACCCGGTATCGGCTCTGTCTAGGTAGTGGCACTGATCTGGCCGGTCACCCGGAAGCTAGGACTGGCTCCTATCAGATTGATACTAGTTGGAAAATTCTACTTTGATCCCTTGCCAAAAAACCCTGTTAACAGAAGTCCCCCCTAACTTAAACACCGGTACTAGGTCGGGGTTGGAGTCATGATGGATTGCACTTGCAGAATTTTTCGTAATTGTCTTGTAGAAGGGAATCTTCTCTTTGCATGCTAATTACAATAAGTCTTCCACGTGGTTGACCAGGGTAAGCCTAATTCAAAAAAGGAAATTTTTTAGGGGCGCACGTTTCTCAAAACCGTTCCCTCCACGAAGCCGATTATCCCGCAACATTAATTACCCTCTTTGCTCGTTACAAGTAGCCATCTCTATATAAACCCTGCTTCTTCATAGTGTACTCATTTAAGCAAACTTTCCTAGAGAAGAGTTTTAAGAAAAAAAAACCCATCTTTCTTCCTCTTCGTCAACCTTCTAATTTCCCTTTTTCTGAGAAACCAAACCTTGAATCGGTGAACATATCTTCACCAGATGGTGACAATATTGAGCAACTGTTTGATGGTGACGCAGCGGCTGGTGGGGGTCTCACCCCTAGAAAAAGGGCTCACGTTGATAGCGACAACGGGGATGATGCCCCTATCTTCCAAAGCCACCGCTACAACAGAATAACCGCCATTGGGATCGGTTTCTTGAATGATCCTACTACTCCAGTAGATGTCGACCAGGAGTCAAGTGGAGAGACATGGGCCTATGGGGTTGGTGGAGAGAGGGCTGGCGAGGTCAAGGACTCCATGGGGAAAATGCTCGCTCTTCCTTATGAGTACAGATGGGTCTCTGATTCAACCAGTACCCCGAAAACCATCAAGCGCTTACAGAGGGATTTCAAGGTCTCTAAAGATATCACAATCACTTTACCTCATAAGGGGTATGGCGTATATACCCCTAATTCTGGCGAGCTCCCAATTTATACTGCAGCTTTCGATAGTGGAGTCAGGCTACCTCTCCACCCAACCTTACTTAGGGCGCTGTATGCTCTGTAGCTTGCCCCTCTTCAGCTAACGCCAGGGTTCTGGAGGCACCTTGTGGGGTTCCTCGTGCTGTGGAGGGAGCAATGTCAGAAGGATAATATCGATCGGGAGCCAGGACCGGATTAGATCGGATACGTGTTCTTGATTGCTCCCACCGCCCCAGCGCCAAGAATAACCTACAGTTTGTGGTGCCAGGGGCCACGAAGAAAGATACCTCTTGGAAGGAGGAATGGGTCATCATCGGAGGTGAGTGGGGTAATTCAGTCCATATTAGAGGGTTTGAGTTCCCAGTTCCCACTGGTTTCAGTGGCAAGCCCGCTCTAGAGAAAAGCAAGCTCTCTAAGATTTGGAGAAAATCATGTGGGCTATTATGGCCCGTAATTAAATCAAAATGAAATATCCTATCATGGAGGCATTCGAAGCAAAGAGGGTAGATCGCTACCTTTGCATTTCCGCTGCATCCCTAGGTAGAGGAATTTCTGACTTTGCTTCTATTTTATTGCTTTATTAATTCTGTAGGCACTAAATTTTTGTTATCTCGGCAGTCTCTGCAGTGTTTCCATCGGTTTCTAAGGTGGGGCTCGACAAAGCTGGGGGTACCATTAATTCTCCTCCGACTTCCCCTGTCAGGCTTCCAGCTATTTCTGATCTCAACACAGGGGTTGGCACCCCTGTTATGCTTAGCCGGGTCTTGACAGAGGTACCTGGGATTTCAGCTCCTCTCGTAGCTAGATCGCTAGAAGCTTTTACTACTAGAGTGGGAAGGTATCGGGGTGTTTCTAATTAGGTGCAAGACTCGCCACCCATCAACCCAGTTACTGTCGTTGCTGCTGCTACTGCTAATGCACCAGCTCCCTCTGCCCCTTCTGTTGTGGCAGTCGATTGATCTGCCCAGGTTAGGAGAGGCTCTAGTCTTGCTGTTGTAACCCGGGTGACAACTCATGATAGGCCGCAATCGGGGTCGTGAGATAACAGCCAGGATAAAGTTTTGGCCCAATTTGTTGCCTCCTTCCTAGGCGGGAGCTTGGATGTTAAGGCGGCCATGCCACTAAGCTTCTAATCAGAAGAGGATCTGCTCTCCTGGATGAGGTAAAACGGTTCCTTTTGCCCTCCATCCCGGTTAAGTGTTGGAGATATCCTAACTAGTGCTTTATTCTTGGCAGGCTTTTAAGTTTAATGTGGCACTGACCCAGCAGATCGACTCCCTCTTGGAGTAAGTTAAAGATGCTACTACCGAGTTGGAGAGGTCCAAGGAGGAGCTTTCTAAGGCTGCTAGAGGCGTGGAAATTCTGAACCAGCCCCTGAATAACGCCAAGAAGGAAGCAGACGAAGCAAAGGTTGATAGGAAGAGGATGCATCATGCTTTGGATACCGAAATACTCAGATCCCTTCATCGTAGGGAGAAGAGGGAGATCGCGAAGGATAGAGTAGTGAAGCTAGAGAAGGAGGTTCAATCCCTTCGAGACAGTGTGGCCTGCCTGGACGCTCAAGTAGACACTGCCTTCGAGGATGGTTACTTTTTTATTGGCTACCAGGTGGCTTTAGCTTTCCCTCCTCCGTTTGACCTGAGTGTCATCGCGAGGTGGAATCGGGAGGAGATTATCGCGAAGGCTACTGAACTTGCTGGGCAATACCTTCTGATATTGCTTGACCTTCCCAGGTTGCTGGAGCAAGTGGAGTGGCAGGAGGTAAAGAAAAGAGTTCTATCTCCTTTCCTCCACCAATCAATGTTGGAGCAGACCCCAATCCGAAGGTTCCTAGAGCTAGAGTGGCTTAAGTTGAAAGAGGGGCTTCTGACCCACCTGTCTCTCTGCCCCGATCCGTTGAAGTAGTAGAAAGCCAGCCAATTTCAAAAGAGAGATAATATGTCATGCTTATCCCTCCTTCTGATTCTATCCAGGTGATGGAGGACTAAGTTGCTTCGACCAAGGATGTGGGGATGCATTCTGACCAAATGGTAAAAAGGGAGCTTCAGGTCAATCCGCTTACAGTGGCACTTTTGGTTGTGATAGGTACCCAAGTAGCAGGCGAGGCTCTAATTAGTCCCAAAGATGGAGAAAATCTAACTGGTGGAGCTGGAGAGAAGACGGCCAACCAAGAGCAAGAGGATGCAAGATCCAGTTTGAACTTTTATCCAGTCAACTTTATTTTTATTTATTTATTTTTATTGTGTAGCCCGCGATCGGGGAATGGGCTCCCCAGCTTTAGTCATAAGATCGCTTTTTCTTTTTTCCTTAGCTTCATGCAGTGCAATTTATTGAACTCTTGGTTGAACTTCACCTTAATCTGAAGTAAAGTCCCTAATGCAATTTTGATTCCATAAATTCCTGTCTTCGGATGAATCCCAGTGCCTAGGTGTAGACTTGGTGATCCATCCTTTATTTAATCCAGATAGGATGCAGCAGTTGATATAATTGGTCTAAACGTGGTATCACGGATCATGGTACTTGGAAATCGAGATTGTCGTGTTCTATGCTACCTTCGAGGTTATCCTGATCAAAAAAACCTCCTTTTTGGAATTCCTGCATAGGAATTTTTGGTTTGAGTTCTATATTCAATTGTTCTTCCACATGTTAGTCTTGGACAAGTTCGATTGCCTCAAACATCAAACTTCGGGGGGGGGGGGGGCACGCTTTGCGAAGCTGTCCTTTCCTATACACCGAATGTTGTGTCCCATTAATGACCTTATCCTCTCACTCTCAATACTCGATCTCACATTCTATAAATACCTCTACCTGTTTGACAGTTCCTTATACTACCTATTTACTCTTTTCGTGGAGCAACAAAGAGCAACAAATCCCAGCAGATCGATCAATGATCGTCCTGTTAGTTAACACAGTTGGAGAAGGAGGAGATGTAAGTTCTGTGACTGGTAGGATGCTTGGTATTGTGGATAGAACGATGCGAGATGGACTTAATTATCAGGGAATCATAACTAGTTGTGATTTCTTGGATCAAAAGGAACGGTGGATACCGGTGTTGCACCCTTGCCAATGGTGTAGACATTACCTAGGCAGGCCGCAACTTCGTATCCAGTTGCATCTTGAATATGGAGGGTTTTAAGGTTACCCTCATATATTCAATGACTCCAACACGGCCTCTGTTCCTACCTTTGGGGGTCGCGGTAGTATCATCGACATCTGTCTTGGTTGAGATCAATGTCACTAAAAGAACGGGTCAAGAAAGTAAGTAGGAAGCCGAAAAGGAAGCCAGCGTGTCTGAGCCTCTTATTTACTTTCTGTTATTTTTCTTTCTTGTTTCTTGTATGTAGCTTGAAGTAAGGGTTAGGCTCCCTGATTTGATCAATGAAGAAACCTCCCTTTCTTTTTTATTCCTGCTGATAGAGTTTAGTTGCACGCTTCTAACTCAGATGCAAATTTGAGTAAAAGTCCCCAGCATAAATGTGACTTAACCAATATCTAGTAACAGAAAAATCTGATGGTTTATCATGGCTCATAGCCAGTTCAATGATCTCTTGACTAACCCTATCTGGGAAAAACCTGGGTACTGGGCATTCTTGTTTTAAGAATCCTGGTGCGTTGTTTGTCATGCTGGTGACTCATGGTATCTAACCTTCCTATTTCGAGAAATCTAGGTACCTGGTTGACAACGCTGGTGAGTAAACTTGACAAATTCAGGTACCTCGTATTCTTGTTCGAGGAATCTTGGTTCCTTGACGATGGTGGACGTACTGGCGAACAATCTTGCAATCTAGGTACCTTGCATTCCTATTCTAGTAATCTTGGTACCATGGCGAATAATCTGGCGAATCTAGGTACCTCGCATTCCTGTTTGCAGGGATCTTGGTACCTTGGCGAGTAATCTAGTACCTAGTCTTCCTGTTTCAAGGAAACTATGTCTCTAGGTGAATATTCTGGCGAATCTGGGCACCTCGCATTCTTGTTTGTAGAAATCTTGGTGCATTGGCGAACAAATTTGACGAATTTGGGTACCTCGCATTCCTGTTTTTAGGAATCATAGTACCATGGTGAACATGATGGACACCGTGTTGGCAACAAGATCCTGGTAAGCGACTAAGGCCACTTTAGCACCAAGTCTTTCTTAATGGGGGGTAGTACCCGACCAGGGCCTTAATCTGGTGGGCAACTATGCTCTCACTAACCAAACCCTTCTTAGTGGGGAGTGGTACTCGCCCAAGGCACCAGGATGGCCATATGGTCCTTTCTGGTCTTGAGGTTATCATTGGCTAAAAAAAGGCGATCATACTGGCAACAAGATCCTGGTAGGTAACTAAGGCAACTTTAACACCAAGTCTTTCTTAGAGGGGGGTGGTGCCCGGCCAAGGCTTTGATCTGGCAGGCAACTATGCACTTATTATCCAGACTCTTCTCAGCGGGGGGTGGTGCCCGACCGAGGTTTGATTAGTATGGAAACTATGCTCTTACATACCTGATCCTTCCTAGCGGGGGGTAGTGCCCGGCTAGGGCATCAGGAATGCCATATGGCTTATCCTGGTCTTGAGGAGATCCTCACGGAGGGATTAATCCGGTCCAGGACATTAGGAGCGCGGTGTAGCTCTCCTGGTTTTAAGGCGATCCTCCTGGAGGGATTTATCCAGTCCAGGGCATCAGGAGTGCTATGTAGAACTTCTAGTCTTAAAGCAATGGTCATGACGGATTCAATTGGCGACATAAAGTAGATAGATGAAGATAAACGTAGACAAAGGTAGATGGAGAAAGAAACCTTCTTTATTGACGATCAAAAAAGAGAATACAAGCACTCACAATTACTAACATCTTTTAATATCCGTTTCGGGGTGATCCTAACTGATTTCTATTGCGTGGCTTATAGGTAGAACCTCTTGAGGTGATAATCATTTCAAGTGTGGTTGCAGGATGTCCATTCATATCGTCCAACTTGTAGGCCCCACCCTGGATCACTATTCTAATTAGGTAGGGACCTTCCCAATTAGGTGACAGTACTCCGTCCGACCTCTACTGGTATTCTGAGTAACCTTCATGAGAACCAAGTCCCCTTTCTTGATGCTTCGGTTTCTGACTTTCCTGTTGAAATAACAGGCAATTCGGCTTTAGTAAACTGCTACCCTTTCTGCAACCCAGTCTGGTTTCCCTTCTAGAAGGTCTAGGTTGGCTCTCAATTTATCCTCATTTCCTACTAGGTCAAAGTGTTAAACCCGGAAGGAAGTGAGCTTATGTTCGATAGGAAGGACAGCTTCTACCCTAAAAGCTAGTGAATAAGGGGTCTCTCCAGTAGCGGTCCTTTTGGTGGTACGGTAAGCCCATAGCACACTTGAGAGCTTATCTGCCTATCTACCCTTCTTTTGCTAAGCTTGTTTTTCAAGAGCCTCTCGATAGTTTTGTTTGTGGCTTCTACCAAGCCGTTAGTCTGAGGGTGTGCTACTGATGCAAAGTGAAGCTCGATCCCCAGATTCTCACAGAATTCTCAGAATCTGGCATTATTGATCGTGCCTAAATTGTTGTATATTTCGGCCCTCATTCCTATTCCTTTGTCTCGTTCTTGTGTGTATTTTCTATATATTTTATGTCTAATAGGCTCATTAGTGCTAATTGCAGGCAATAGATGTAATTCTGGGTTTGGAAGCTTGTTGCGGTGATTCCGGCAGAAAAAGGGCGAAAATAAAGGTAAAAGAGTACAAACAACTCTACAGTGCGGGTCCGGTGCGGGTCCAGTGCGGGTCGCAACCGCACTCCGACCGCACTCCAGCCGCACTTATGTTCATAGCCGGGACAAGATGCAGTAAAGAGATAAAGTGCTGGTATAGTGCGGGTCACCAAACCGCACTCCACCCGTACTTGCACCAAGAACAGAATAGCAGAATTGCACCTGACGTTAGAGTGCGGGTACTGTGCGGGTCATCAAACGGCACTCCACCCGTACTTGCACCAAGAGCAGAAGAGCAGAATTGTACCTGACATTAAAGTGCGGGTACTGTGCGGGTCACCCAACCGCACTCCACCCGCACTTGTACCAAGAACAGAAGGTAGATTTTGCACCTGACAGGGAAGTGCGATTCAAGTGCGATCACAATGCGATTCCAAGTACTGGTCAAGTGCGGGTAATTCAACCGCACTCCACCCGCACTAATGCCCTGATCCGAGAACTGAAGTCGCAGACAACCCATACAGTGCGGGTACAGTGCGGGTAAATCACCCGCACTCCACCCGTACTTCGAGCGCGACATCTTCTGGTTTCAAGCTTAAGTGACCTATTTTTCCATCCTCTATAAATAGAAAAGGATGGGAATGAACCAGAAACAGAACCAGACCTCCCAACACTTGTATCTTTAGCTAGTAACACATCTCCCTATCATCCAAACCATCTCTACTCAATCAAAGGCAATTAGGAGACTTGGATTCAAGCTTCAAGGAAAGAGATCAATCTTCAGGGGTTATCTCTACTCTCTCTCTTAGTTTATTTGTTTGTAATAGAACATGAGTAGCTAAAATACCCCACTATGGGGTTGATGTTATTTGTATGATGGATATTGGGCTTTGTAAATAAACTCTATGTGTTATATTTATTCTATCTCTATGTTTTATTCAATTACTTGTATTGATTTCCATTATTGATTTGCTTGGATACACCCTCTTTGCATGTTGATTTGGATTACTTGAGTAGACAATTAGGTTGTCTAATGCTCAATTGAATGGAAGGATTTCCAGAAATCCGGCTCTAAAACCATGCCCTTAATCTAATCTTAAATTAGTGGCTTTCACTATACATCCTAGGTTAGCCACTTATGAGAGAATTAGAAGCCTCCACTATACACCCTAGGTTGGCTACTTTAGTGATTCTACGAGAACTAACCTTCGAGTAGAATTCGGTTGATAACCTAAAGCCTCAACCAATCTCAAACGGGTGGCCTTCACTATACATCCTAGGTCGGCCACTTGTGAGGGAATTGGAAGCCATCACTATACATCATAGGATGGCTACATTAGTAATAGGTTGAGCCATAGCTAGATAGATGAGCATTCATGGAACAAGTCCCAATTGAGTAACTAGCCACTGTTGGTTGCTTAAGAGGGATTAATCGCTAGTAGGAGGTCTTCACTATACATCCTAGGTTGACCTCTTGCTAGAGATATATGCCAACACTATACACCCTAGGTTGGTTACATTTGTCAAAACGTACTTACTTAAGAGTTTGTTGCAATTGCCCCAATATTCACTTACGAGTCCATCAACTCCATAGTTCCATCATCATTCATTCATCCCTCCATTGTCATCCATTTATTTGCTTTCATAGTTTATTTTATATTGTATCTTCATTTACTATCATTTTACTTTTATGCTTGCTAGTTATATTAATCCTAATCTTATCACCGCTACCCCGATCTCAGTGGACGACACCCGTGCTTACCGCTTTGCTTGTATTTATACTTGTGAACGCATCGCATAGGTTTTATAAATTGTTTTGACGGACGATTTTCTGACGGCAAAAACCTTCCCATCAAATGGCGCCGCTGCCGGGGATCAATATGCGTAGTAGTGATTAGATTAGTTTTAATATTATTAGTTTATTAGTTGTTTTTAGTTTTGTTAGTTTCTTTTTATTATTTTGGTAGTTTTGTTTTTGTTTGTTTCAGGACTCTATGGATTCCTTTTGGCAAAATTTAGGGTCAAGCTACGAGCCTAACGAGAATGCCTACAGCTCGTCATTCCAGTCAAATTCCGTTGAAGATCAACTACAAAAATTTCATGAAGAATCATGTGCGGGAGACTGAGCAAATGATAGCTTCCCAACAAGAGACTCAAGCCTTCATAGAAGAGAAAACCACCCAAATGCTCGAATCCGCCCAGCAGTCCACCCCGGTAAATCAGAGTTGTTTCCAAGTTAAAGCAGCCAAACCGGTGGATTCCTCCAATTTCTCAAAAGAAGACATGTATAAGCTCCGAATAGAATTTGAAGTGGAGCGAAGCAAGAGATTGGACGAGATGGACAAGATGATCAATATGAACCAGCAGCTTATAAGCGTAAGCACAGAGCTAGTGTTGGAAAGGGGTGTGTTGAAGGACGAGAATGAAGCACTTCAAGAGAGAGAGAAGCCTTGGGAATGGAAAAGGTGAGTAATCTCCAAGAGTTGAACAAGAAACTATTATCTGAAGTGAAGATGCTCGGGGTTGAGAATGGTACTCTCAAGAAGACAAATGGTGAAGTCTTCGACAAGAACAAAGAATTGGAGGAACGACTTGAGAGATTTGAAGCCGAGAAGAGTACCACATCGAAGGCTTTGGAGAACTTAGTGAGGCTATCAAAAGATTTTGAAGATAAGATAGCTCACAAGTCAATGAAGATGCAAATGGAGGTTGACCAAAAAGCCAATGCCTTAGAGGAAGCAAAGGTAGCACTAAGCAAAAAGGAAGAAGAGGTCAAGGCGTTACAAGTGAAACAAATCAAACGTCCTCAAGACCACGCATCAAAGGGGAGTTTCTCTAACTCTCATATCTTTTGCTATGTATGTTCTAAGATAGATCACTTTAAGGCTAAACATTACAAGCCAAATCAACATAGGAAAACTAGAGGTCCTAGGAATAGATGGAGTCCACCTAGGGTCAAGCAAATATGGGTAAGGAAAGACCAAGTGCACTTATATAGAAACATGTTAAAGGAAAAGATAATTAAGTCACCTAAATTTATTTGGGTAGTGAAAAACAAGGAATTTCCTAACTTGGTCAAACCACCCTTAGAGGACCCTAGCCTCTCCATGAATGCATCCCATTGAATAATTTTGATGCATGTACTTAGTTTTATGTTTTATGTTTTATGTTGTTCAATAAATTGTGTTGTTGGGATAGTTTGGTTAGAATGTTATATTTTATGGATATTTGCACATTGAATTTATTGATTATATTTATGGATGAAAGAGCCGGAGGCTCTTGTGCAAGTATGAATGCATGTGCTTTATATTGTTTAATTCGGTTTGGGGGTTGTTCATGCCCCATTCCGTCAATTTTGATAAAATGCATGATGTTAAGCTTGACTTGTTCTTCAATGATATATTGCATGAATTGCCTTTATTTTGTGAGCCTTGTTTGAGTCATTTTTATTCTGTTGGGGCATTGATTGTGTTTGATTAGTGCCTAGGTTTGTTTGAGTCATGTTAGGTGCATGCCGCTAGGCCAGTTTCTCTTGTCTTCAACATTGAGGACAATGTTGGGTTTTGGTTTGGGGGTGTTGACGCCTTTTTAAGTCCTCTTTTGTGTCTTAAGTCATTTTTGTGTCTTATTTTCGAAAAAGTTGCTGCTTAGCCAGAATTTTGAGCTTATTTAGCTTGGTGAGATACCTGGAGCATAGTGTTTTTGGCGAATGTGTGTATGCTTTGTGTGCTTATTCAATAACTCTTAGTCACTTTAGGGGTCTCACTTGCACTTCATGGGCTAGTCTCATCTTCTAGTGTCCAAGTTTAGGGAACTCGGTGCTCAAGCGCCTTGTTCTACTAGTGGAGATTTCCCTTGTGAGATCACAAACACAAGCCAAAAGCGTGTATATTTGAGGGAAAATGTTTTTCAAATCTATAAACACTATTCAAACACCATGCATAGTCTCACTACATCAAAAATCATCAATTGTCATTGAACATGCATCATATATGTGGACTGCTTGACGGAAACTTTTATTCCCTTGATAGATTGATCCTTTGAAGTGATATTAGGCAATGTGTGTTTTAGCCACTCAAAAAGAAAGCCTAAATACTTCCCATTCCCGTAATATGTGTGCTCCCAAGCAAATTTTGAAGCCAAACACATATAGACTTTCCCTTTCTACACCCATGTTATCCATAACCCAAGCAACCTAAACACTTAGCCAACCCTCTCTTAATTGATCTTGTTGAGGCTTAGGAATCTAGAGTTGTGCTTTAATTTGATAAATGACATGTACCTAGGCAAGAATAATGAGTTGTTAAAATGTGCATAGTAAAAAGGCATGAAAAGAAAAGAAAAGAAAAGAAGCAAAAAGTAACAAAAGAAAAATATGCTTCAAATGCCTTGTGTAAATTGTAAATGCTACTCAAATGGGTAACATGAGTAGTTAATGATTGCACGTAGAGTCTAATTGTATGCCTGGACGCCATATTGTATTTGGAAGTGGAGTTGCACGAGAAATTAAATGCTTAAGTGTAGAATGTATTGCCTTAACTTGGTTGATTAGTGCTTGTGCCTAAATTCTCATTCTTCTAATCACCATTCACCGTGGCCACGTTACAACCAAATGGAAAAGACCTAGTTGATCTTAGGGGATGTCTATATTGGGAATATTAGTTAATGAATGCTCTTTCCACGTTCATGACACATGATTCTTTCATGAGACTCACTCACTGAAAACAGCATTTATTCTACACTAAATGTATGCAACTAAGTTGATTCAGTTACATAAATTCATTGGCATACATGTTGCATGAGTGTGAACCTAGGTTCTGAGAGGAAAGATAAGAGAGAATCCATGTGAGAACCTAGTTTCGAAGCGAATTATGCTCGAGGTGTGAGAGTGAGTAGTTTCTGAGGCGAGGGCATTTTAAGTGTGGGATTCGTGTTGTGCCAGTTTCCCTTGGGGTGTCTTCGAGTTGTTTAGAACATTTCACATATGCTCATTCCTCGCTCCTATTTGCTTTTGCGTATCTCTCTGCTAGTTGGTTCTGCAGCAAGTCTTTCTTTGTGTCTAGGAAAGTTTTTAGTTCGAGTCATTTTTAGTTTGTGTCTTATTTGTTTCATTTTATGTTTGCTCGAGGACGAGCAAAGGTTTGGTTTGGGGGTGTTTGATCGTGCCTAAATTGTTGCATATTTCGGCCCTCATTCTTATTCCTTTGTCTTGTTCTTGTGTGTATTTTCTATATATTTTATGTCTGATAGGCTCATTAGTGCTAATTGCAGGCAATAGATGTAATTCTGGGTTTGGAAGCTTGTTGCGGTGATTCCGGCAGAAAAAGGGCGAAAGTAAAGGCAAAAGAGTACAAACAGCTCTACAGTGCGGGTCGCAACCGCACTCCGACCGCACTCCAGCCGCACTCATGTTCATAGCCGGGACAAGATGCAGTAAAGAGATAAAGTGCGGGTATAGTGCGGGTCACCAAACCGCACTCCACCCGCACTTGCACCAAGAACAGAAGAGCAGAATTGCACCTGATGTTAGAGTGCGGATACTGTGCGGGTCATCAAACCGCACTCCACCCGCACTTGCACCAAGAACAGAAGAGCAGAATTGTACCTGACATTAGAGTGCGGGTACTGTGCGGGTCACCCAACCGCACTCCACCCGCACTTGCACCAAGAACAGATGGTAGATTTTGAACCTGACAGGGAAGTGCGATTCAAGTGCGATCACAGTGCGATTCCAAGTGCGGGTTAAGTGCGGGTAATTCAACCGCACTCCACCCGCACTAATGCCCTGATCTGAGAACTGAAGTTGCAGACAACCCATACAGTGCGGGTATAGTACGGGTAAATCACCCGCACTCCACCCGCACTCCGAGCGCGACAGCTTCTGGTTTCAAGCTTAAGTGACCTATTTTTCCATCCTCTATAAAAAGAAAAGGATGGGAACGAACCAGAAACAGAACCAGACCTCCCAACACTTGTACCTTTAGCTAGTAACACATCTCCCTATCATCCAAACCATCTATACTCAATCAAAGGCAACTAGGAGACTTGGATTCAAGCTTCAAGGAAAGAGATCAATCTTCAAGGGTTATCTCTACTCTCTCTCTTAGTTTATTTGTTTGTAATAGAACATGAGTGGCTAAAATACCCCACTATGGGGTTGATGTTATTTGTATGATGGATATTGGGCTTTGTAAATAAACTCTATGTGTTATATTTATTCTATCTCTATGTTTTATTCCATTACTTGTATTGATTTCCATTATTGATTTGCTTGGATACACCCTCTTTGCATGTTGATTTGGATTACTTGAGTAGACAATTAGGTTGTCTAATGCTCAATTTAATGGAAGGATTTCTGAAAATCCGGCTCTAAAACCATGCCCTTAATCTAATCTTGAATTAGTGGCTTTCACTATACATCCTAGGTTAGCCACTTGTGAGAGAATTAGAAGCCTCCACTATGCACCCTAGGTTGGCTACTTTAGTGATTCTACGAGAACTAACCTTCGAGTAGAATTCGGTTGATAACCTAAAGCCTCAACCAATCTCAAACGGGTGACCTTCACTATACATCCTAGGTCGGCCACTTGTGAGGGAATTGGAAGCCATCACTATACATCATAGGATGGGTACATTAGTAATAGGTTGAGCCATAGCTAGATAGATGAGCATTCATGGAACAAGTCCCAATTGAGTAACTAGCCATTGTTGGTTGCTTAAGAGGGATTAATCGCTAGTAGGAGGTCTTCACTATAAATCCTAGGTTGACCTCTTGCTAGAGATATATGCCAACACTATACACCCTAGGTTGGTTACATTTGTCAAAACGTACTTACTTGAGAGTTTGTTGCAATTGCCCCAATGTTCACTTACGAGTCCATCAACTCCATAGTTCCATCATCATTCATTCATCCCTCCATTGTCATCCATTTATTTGCTTTCATAGTTTATTTTATATTGTATCTTCATTTACTATCGTTTTACTTTTATGCTTGCTAGTTATATTAATCCTAATCTTATCACCGCTACCCCGATCTGAGTGGACGACACCCGTGCTTGCTGCTTTGCTTGTATTTATACTTGTGAACGCATCGCATAGGTTTTATAAATTGTTTTGACGGACGGTTTTCTGACGGCAAAAACCTTCCCATCAATTATCAAATTGCATACCCAGATCTGTGATGATGACCATCGGGGTCCAAAACCGGCAAACTACATTTTTCTTGACGAATTCTGTTGTATTTGCTTCGGTAATTCTGGAGAGGGGTTCTGCTTCCACCCACCTGGTGAAATAATCAATAATCATTTGACTCAAACGAGATCTACTCCTAGAGGAGGGATTTTCGTGAGAGAAAATTGAGGGTCGATATCTTGGTAACACACTCAATGTAATTTTATTAATATCCTCCCGAGAGTTCTTGTTAATAAAATTGCAAGGCTAAAATTGAAAACGCTGGTTGTTATGTTAACAATTAGGTGGGACCTAGTCCAACTAGTAAATGGTGCGAACTCCCGAAGGAGGCGTAACATTTATGAGTGTTGGATCACTGTTGAATTTTTCACGATTGAGTTATTTAATTAATTCAAGATAAATATTCGAAAGTGCTTTATCATGATTATTTACTTATATATGCTTTTTGTTTTATTCAGAAATCATGACCCCATCACTTATGAACATCCTGAAAGATAACACTTCAACTGGAGATAATTATGTCACATGGAAAAAGAAAATTAGGTTGTTGCTGCAAAGTGAAAAACATAAGTTTGTTCTAACTACTCCTAAACCACCTGCTCCTAATAATGAATCAAGTATTTTGTAAAGAGATAAGTATGAGTAGTGGAAGACCTCAGATGATATGGCCAAATGTTACATTATGGCTACTATCTCCGACGTGTTGCAACAGTAGCATGAAGGAATGGGGTCTGCTGATGATATTATGATGTCTCTGGAAGAGATGTTTGCTATGAGGTCTAGGATGACTAAGAGAGAGGCAGTGACTACTTCTATGAATCTTAGGATGAAACCTGGACAGGCTGTGAAAGATCACATGATGAAAGTCATAGCACATCTAAATATTGCAGAATTAAATGGCGCTGAGATAGATGGTGAGACCAAAATTGACATGGTTGTCAACTTACTATCAGATTCCTTTGATTATTTCAAGTTGGACTACACCTTGAACAAAAAGGAATACACCTTGCAAGGCCTGATGCAAGATGTTCAAAGCGTTGAAAAGATCCTTGTGAAAAGCAAAGGTCAAGAGATTCATATGGTTGGTAAAGTTGCTACTGTTAAGACTCGTCACAAGGTCAAGAAACAACAGAAGAAAAAGCAACTTGGGCCTACCAAGAAGGAGACCAAGAAAGTAACCAAGATCAAAGGGAAATGCTTCCTTTGTGGTGAAAAGGGACATAGGAAAAGAAATTGCCCAAAGTCCCAGAACAAGAAGGAAGAAGGTAATATTAATTATCTTGAAACATGTTTTCTGGCAGATTCTACAGATTCTTGGATCATAGACTCTGGAGCCACTAATCATGTTTGTTATTCCTTACAGGGGTTCCAAGAAAGGAGAAGGCTGAATAAGAACGAAATCAATTTGTGCCTGGGCAATGGATTGTTAGTGTCTGCAAGTGCAGTGGGAGATATTAGAGTTATTATAGATTCTAGTAGGCATTTAGATTTAATAGACGTTTATTATGTACCTCAATTCAAGAGGAATTTAATTTCAGTTTCTTGTTTAAAAAATTTTGGATATTCTATTACTTTTAATAAAGCTTTTATTATTAGTAAGAATGACAAAATTGTTTGCAAAGGTACATTGGAAAACGGTCTATTCTTTTTGCATAGAAATATCTCTCACTCGTTAGACACAGAAATAACGGAACCTAATCATAAAAGAGTAAAATTATCAAAAGATGAAACCTACCTTTGGCATTTACGCCTAGGTCACATTAACTTTAATAGGATTAAAAGATTGGTATGTGACGGACCTTTAAGTGACTTAAGGGTTGATGATCTACCAACTTGTGAATCTTTTTTGGAAGGTAAAATGACCAAAAGACCATTCAATACCAAAGGTGCAAGAGCCACTGAATGTTTAGGACTAATACACACTGATGTATGTGGTCCTATGAGCATTCAAGCTAAAGGTGGATATGAGTACTTCATCACCTTCACAGATGATTACTCAAGATTTTGTTATGTGTATCTCATGAGACATAAGTCGGATGCTTTTGACATGTTCAAAGCATTTAAAACTGAAGTAGAAAATCAGCTTGAGAAACGCATAAAAATCTTGAGATCTGATCGTGGTGGAGAATATCTATCTGGTGAGTTTCAGCAATATCTTATTGATAATGGGATAGTTTCTCAGTTTTCTGCACCAGATACACCTCAACAAAATAGGGTAGCAGAAAGGAGAAATAGAACTCTTTTGAACATGGTTAGGTCTATGTTGAGTTATTCAACACTTCCTATTTCTTTTTGGGGATATGCTCTACAAACTGCAATATATATTCTAAACGTGGTACCATCGAAGTCGGTTCCTGGAACACCATATGAGTTGTGGACTGGGCGAAAGCCTAGTTTACAACACATAAGGATATTTGGTTGTCCTGCACATGTGTTAAAAGGAAAGACAGAAAAGATGGAGTACCGTTTGGAAACATGCATATTTGTGGGGTATCCAAAAGGAACTAAAGGATATTATTTCTATAGTCCTAATGATCTAAAAGTATTTGTTTCAACAAATGCTTCATTTCTAGAAAAGGACTATATGAATAATTTTGTGCCCAAAATTAGAATTGCCCTGAATGATAAGTCAAGAGATACAATTCCACAAGAGGTTTCACAACCTAACCCAATGGTAATTTCCACCCCAACACAAAATCAACAACCTACCATTCTTCGTCGTAGTGGGAGGGTTAGAACCCAACCTGAAAGATACATCGGTCTAGGAGAATCTATTGAGAATCTCCCTGACAACGATGATCTCTATACGTACAAGGAAGCAATGGAGGATGTTGATTGTCACCATTGGCAAAAGGCAATGCAATCTGAGATTGAATCCATGTTCGATAACAAATTTTGGTCCCTTGTAGACTTGCCTAAAGGGATAAAACCCATTGGGTGCAAGTGGGTATACAAGAGGAAAAGAGGTATGTATGGAAACTTTTAAAGCTAGATTGGTAGCTAAAGGTTACACACAGAAAGAAGGTATCGATTACGAGGAAACCTTCTCTCCTGTGGCCATGCTTAAATCCATTAGGATACTCTTATCCATTGCAGCATCTTTAGATTTAGAGATTTGGCAAATGGACGTCAAGACAGCTTTCCTTAATGGAAGTCCTGACGAAAGCATCTATATGATGCAACTAGAAGGATTCATTGAAAAGGGCCAAATGGAAAAGGTATGCAAGTTGCAGAAATCAATTTATGGATTAAAGCAAGCATCCAGATCCTGGAACATAAGGTTCGACCAAGCTGTAAAAGGTTTTGGATTTTTACAGAACCTTGAAGAACCTTGTGTATACAAAAGGATCAAAGGTGACAATTTGATTTTCCTTATTCTTTACGTAGATGATATATTACTCATTAGAAATGATGTGGGAGTATTGACATCAGTAAAAGAATGGTTAGCAAAACAATTTGATATGAAAGACTTAGGAGAAGCAAGTTTTATTCTAGGTATCCAAGTAATAAGGGATAGAAAGAATAAAACGATTGCACTATCCCAAGCTTCATACATAGACAAAATCTTGTCTAGGTTTTCCATGCAAGATTCCAAGAAAGGTATGTTACCTTTTAGGCATGGAATCAAACTTTCTAAGGAACAAGTTCCTAAGAATGAGCATGAAGAGCAATTCATGAGTAGAATTCCATATGCCTCGGCAGTTGGAAGTCTCATGTATGCAATGCTCTATACTAGACCAGATATTTGTTTTGCTGTTGGCATAGTTAGCAGGTTTCAATCGAAACCTGGTCCTGATCACTGGACGGCAGTCAAGCATATTTTCAAGTATCTTAGGAGAACGAAAGATAATATGCTTGTATACTCTGGAGGGGATTTAATCCCCGTTGGGTATACAGATTCTGATTTCCAATCGGATTCTGACTCTAGAAAATCCACATCAGGATCTGTGTTTACTCTTGGAAGAGGAGCAGTCATTTGGAGGAGTATCAAGCAATCTTGTATTGCTGACTCCACCATGGAAGCAGAGTATGTAGCTGCATGCAAAGCTGCCAAGGAGGCTGTTTGGCTTCGCCAATTCTTTATTGACTTAGAAGTAGTTCCTAGTGCGAATAAGCAAATCACTATCTACTGTGACAACAGTGGAGCAGTGGCTAATTCGAAAGAACCAAGAAGTCATCAAAGAGGAAAACATATTGAAAGAAAGTATCATCTTTTAAGGGAGATTGTTCATAGGGGAGACGTGACGATTACCAAAATCGCGTCGGCAGAAAATCTAGCAGATCCCTTCACAAAGGCTCTACCTCAGAAGAGTTTTGATGGGCACCTAGAGAACATGGGAATGAGAGATATGACACATTTTCTATAGCGCAAGTGGGAGATTGTTAGGATTATGCTCAATAGCAAGAGTGTAATATTGTAATTGACAATCTTTTCATATAAATAAAGTGATTTCTGATTCTGCAAAATCTTATAGCATTTATAATTATAATTGTCAAGGTAAATAATCATAAGGTCAAAAGACTATGAGATATGAAGAATTGTTTGTACATCCGGATATTTATGAGGTAGACACAATTCTTTAGTTAGTCTTGAATAACGTTCACAACTTAAGTTAAAGGTTGGGCACCTCTATCTTGATAAAGTTGTAGAATTCTTTTACTAGCATTTGAGTGGGATCAAATGAGTTATGATGAGTCTAAAATCATCAAAAGGTTTTCGAGTAAAAGAATCTAGTGCACTGGGTGCATTGAACTGGATCATAATGAAATACTTTATCTAGAACCGTCACTAGATATAAGTCTTTTCATTATTAAGACAATCGGAGAGTCTATCTAAATCCTGAGATAAATGATGGACTTATGGTTGCAAGTGTTATCATTTGAGCTATCAATGAGTACGATTATATAGCATAGTCTATCCTCGATAGTTTGGTGGTATTCATTTGTTAATCGATAGAGGACTTCATTTATAGATATGGACATCGTGGCTCCATTTATTAAATGAGAGTATAGTATCATCATATGGATGTTTTGAGGTATTGGATATTAAATCTCAACGTTGAGTTTTCAATAATGATTATTGAAGACATGGCTTCTGGACAAGTCAAAATATCCAAGTTCAAAATGTGGTCAAATGAGGAAATATGGTAACTTGGAGAGCTATAGGCGGTCTATGAGCTCTTGGCGATTACTGATATTATTCACGAGGATACACCATCTCCTATAAGATTGTCTAGGGTATGAATGAGAAACATCTCCTTATTCTATCTTCATTTAAGAGTTCAATTTTAGCTCTTTAGTGGAATGAGTTAAAATTAATAGATCGGGCCTAAGTGAATCATTTGTTGATTGTGATTAGGTTATGTCTATTGAAGCTTAAATTTAGATAGCCCGCCAAGATCCACAATCCACACGTACTTGCATGGATTATTTGATATATTCAACCGGACCAATTTATGGGTCCATCTAGAATTGCATTTAATATATTAAGAATATAATATGTCTATTATTTATTTAATGGGCTGCACTATTACATTAACATATTAAAAGGAGACATGTAGGCTTGTTTCTTTTAGTAAGAGTAAGTCTGGTTCACATGTAGGCTTTTATTTAAAGTCTAATGGATTAAATAAAATAAGAAAAATAATATTGGGCCCATATATATATGGTGTGGGCGGCAAGGCTAAATAAAATAGCCCAAGATATTATTTTATTTTATTGTTTTGATTAAATGGGAATTAATTAATTATTTAATTAATTAATAGTTTAAATCAAAATCTTTTCCTGATCAGTAAATTAAATACTATGTGTTGGATTAGGGTTGGAATTCTTTTAAGTGATAGGAGTCCTAATGTGGTAAGGATTAAGTCCACATACATTCCTTATTATACAAAGAATTCGGCCACCACTAGTCCTACAAGGGTTAGGATTCTTGAATTGATAGGAATTAGGGAAAAGGATAATTCCTTTTCAAGTAAGGAAATTAACCAACCCTAGATTTCCTATTCAATGAATTCGGCCAACCCTACTTGGTGAAGGAGAAAATTCGGCCAACCTATAAATATAAGGTTATGAATTTTCGGCCACCTAGAAGCAAAATAAAGAGAGATTTTTGTTAGTTTTGAAAATAAAAATCCTACTCTATACACATAGATTTTCGGCCAAGAGAAAAAAAGAAAATAAGTTCTCATTCGATAGTGCACTTACAAGCCTTTAACATCAAAAGGTTTTGTGCACACTTTCGATTTAGGGTTACGCGAGTTTCAATCATATTGATTGTGAATTCAAAAGTGTCCGGAACTATATTTTTAGGCTCTTGGTGTTTTACTATTGAAGATCAAGATCAGAAATTCCATACATCCATTCTAAGGTAAGCAATTCAAAGAAAAAGGGAGACCACGCTCCTAGGTGATTCACGTATGTGCTAGGATTGAAGATCTTGCGGATTACCATCGACGTAAGTCAATCGGATCACACGACAAGAGGTATTTAACTCTAACCGTATATTTGAGTTTAATTAATTAAAGGGTTAAGGTTCAAATCTTTAGAAAAATTTTAAACTATACAAAAATTATTTTTTCGCCTTCCGTTGCGGTTTTAAGCAATTTTTTCCTACAGCGGTTCAAGGCTACTATCCATCCGGTCAAACCCTGCACCTGTTTGAGCGAGGTAGGCGATTCGAGATCTAGGATGGCTTTGATCTTCTCCAGGTTTGCTTCGATTCCCCTTTCATGGACCATAAATCTGAGGAATTTTCTGGCTGTAACCCGGAAGGCACACTTGGCAAGGTTTAAATGCATCTGATTTTCTCTAACAATCTGAAAAGTTTGACGGAGGTGACCCTTGTGTTGCTCGGCTACCTAGGACTTTGTGATCATGTTAACAATATATACCTCCATTGACTGCCCTATTAGCTCTCTGAACAAACGATTGACTAGGCGTTGATAGGTAGCCCCTGCATTCTTGAGCCTGAAAGGCATAACCTTGTAGCACTATAAGCCTTGTCCCGTTATACCTCCATTGACTTCCCTATTAGCTCTCTGAACAAACGATTGACTAGGCGTTGATAGGTAGCCCCTGCATTCTTGAGCCCGAAGGGAATAACCTTGTAGCAGTATAAGCCTTGTCCCGTTATGAAGTTGGTTTTATTTTGATCAGCGGGGTTCATCATAATCTAGTCGTACCCCGAGAAGGCATCCATAAAGATTAGGAGTTTATTACCCGCGGTCGAATCAACCGGCTGATTGATTTTCAGTAACAGGAAACTATCCTTTGGGCAGTCGTTGTTGAGATCAGTGTAGTCAATGCACATGCGCCACTTCCTGTTTGCTTTGGTTACCATGACTACGTTGGTAATCCATTCGAGGTACCGAGACTCCCTGATGAATTTCACCTTTAGTAGTTTGTGTACCTCCTCTTGTACCGCGACATTTCTCTCTTGGTTGAAATGCCTTCTCTTCTGTTTGATTGGCTTGAAGGTGGGATCTACCGCTAACCTGTGAGCTGCTAAGGTAACTGGTATTCCTGGCATCTCCTCATAAACCCATGCAAAGATGTCATTATATTCTTGTAAGAGCTTTACCAGATCTTCCTTTACTCCCGCCTCTAATGTCGAACCTATCCTGACTGTCTTGGAAGGGTCATCCTTCCTAATAGATATTTCCTCCAACTCATCTACAGGATGACCATTTACCCATCCTTTGTCTTCTTCTTCCATGATCTCCATACCTGGGGACTCTACCTCATGCTCATTCTCTACTGAATTCATTTTGCCTTTAAAATCTTCCTCTGAGAACCGGCGATCTTGATTAATGGTTATCTGTACACATTGCTTAAGCCAGCACTGCTGGGTTGGTAGATACTGCATAGCACTTGCGTGTAGCCTACTGGTCTCTTCGCACTTCACCCACATTGTCTCTTACTGGGAATTTCAGGACGTTAGGGTATATCGACAGGACCCCCTTGAGGGCAGACAGATAAGGTCTTCCGAGGATGGCGTTGTAGGCGGACGAGGTGTCTACCACAACGAAGTCTATCATCAGGTTCTGCTGGAGCGGCGCTGTCCCTACTATCACTAGTAGGATCATAGACCCAGTGGGAATCAGTGAGTCTCATGTGAACCCGTATAATAGGGTAGTGCAGTTGTTGTAACAAGGTCTCTTTAAGTTTAATTGCTCCAAAGCACTCTTGAAGAGAATATCAACGCTGCTACCTATGTCAATAAAGACACGATAGACCAAATTGTTATCTATTTGCACAGTGATGACCTTGGGATCATCATGGGGCTGCACGATGTTGTACACGTCCTCTTCTGTGAAGATAATCTGTGCAGTAGGAGGAGACCGGGGTGATCCCCTGGTAACCTTGAAGACATTTTGGCTCGCTTCTACCCTAGGTACTTTCCTAGCATGGTTCTTTCGAGAATTGTTGAAGGTTCCTGCCAGGGTGGGACCCCCACTGATGGTGTTGACTATGTGGATCTGCTCTAAAAGATCCTTCCCTTTCGATTTCCTTCCTTCCCTTTCGATTTCCTTCCTTCTTCAAATGTTTTAATATCTTCTTGCACCTTCTTCCCGGTGCGAATGTTGTCGTGCACTTGTTGGAGGAATTCCTCCAAGCAACCTCCCTTCACCAAGGCTTCAATCTGGTTCCGCAGACTATAGCATTCCGAGGTATTATGACCTACATCCTCATGGAAGTCACAATACTTGTAGCAATTTTGTTGATCGACTGGTGCCTTTATTGGACCCGGCTTCCTAATCAGTTCTTTGTCACGGATGGCGAGGTAAATAGTCTCGCGAGATGCGTTCATGGGGGTGTAGTGGGAGTACCCTCTTTCCTCTCTATCTACCCGCACTATCTCCTTGGGTGGAGGTGTAGCTCTAGGCGGAGTGCGCCTAACTAGTTACCGGTTCCGCTGAGGCTGCTAGGGTGGCGACCGATACGTAGATTTGTTGGGAGGTTTGTTCTTATTTTTCTGAATAGGTGCAGGCTTGGGCGTCTCCTTCTTTTGGTGCTTTACAGTTCTCATATCATCGTGCTCCATCATAACTCGAAGCTGTTTATCTATTTCCACCTGCTCTAGAGCTCTATCATAGGCCTCTTAACAGGTCTCCGGGGGATGCTTGGCGAAGGATCTAAATAGCCTGCCTACCCATAACTTTCTTCTGAAATTGGCCAAGGTCTCCTTCTCTGCGAAGACCCCCATCTGAATTACTTCTTTGTGAAATCTCTCCACGTAGGCTCTGAGTGATTCACCCTGCTTCTAGATCACGTATTGGAGGTGAATGGGATCCTTGGGGCGAGGTTTGATGCCCTGAAACTAAGCATGGAAGTCAGTAGTCAACTTGGTGAATGAGTCAACGCTCTCTGCTGCCAGCTTCCTGAACCATGTCTTGGCATAGTCCGTTAGCGTGGTAGGGAACATTCTCCACATGGCGACCCTGGTAGCATTATGGACCTCCATCTGGTGAACAAAACTTTCTAGATGGCTCAGGGGATCCTCGGTCCCAGAATATTTGTCGGTTGGCATCTTGAACTTGGCAGGTAGTGCTGCCTCCCTGATCCTCCTAGAGAATAGAGCATTTATCTCTCCCAAGGGGTCTTTCCGATTTTCTCGGTGCTTCCCTTTTTCAACTTCTGGATCTCTTTTGCCATTTTGGCAACCTGGTCCCGGAGACGTTTGTTGCCATCATTCCCAGATTCCACTTCAAAATCCCTGTCGTCTGACCGTTCCGATGTCACAGAAGCTTCATCCTGGTTCTCTCCCTGGGAGGGTCTTCTCTGGCGCCCATGTAGCTACCTTCTGCCATTGAACGAGGGCTCATCATGTTCGCTTCCTATTGAGGCTGTCTAGAAAAAGCTTCTGGTTGGACCAGGTGGTGGCGCTCTCTAGGCGGATCGATAGCGGATCTCAAACCAGAGTGATAACTAGTAGGTTGCCCTGGAACCGGGGGCATGGGCCTGAGTCAATCATGAACCGATGGTACCAGGGCATGGACCTGAGTCTGTCATGGACAGGTACGGGAGGTACCCTAGTACCTTGTCTATTTGCATCTCCCCTGGGATCTGGTACCGCGGGCTAACTAGTTCTACCTTCAGCGACCATTTGGAGGCGAATGATTTCTATGAAGGCCACGACTTGTTGGTCTAAATTGGTAGGTCCAGCTGCTGGGGTAGTAGGTACCTGGGGGGTAACCCGCGCGGTAGCTGATGGGTTCGAGGCGTGTTTGTGACCCTTTCCCCCTTTCTTTAGCTTCTAACCCTTTCGGATTGAAGCGTTTGACTGGTGTCCACATGGGTCGGGATGATCCTGAGAGGATCGGAGCTTCATTCTGATAGTATAGTAGAAAAACGAGACACACTGGCTTTCTTTTGAGGGTGTGGTGTTTCCCACAGACGACGCTAAAAAGTGTTAACAGAAAAACCTGCTCGGGGAGCAAGATTTCAATTAACACCCTCGTCCCCTACCGGTAGGTGGCCGCTGGATAAGTACCTTCGGTACCGGGGTCCCTTCCTATGCTGAAGATTGACACGGACAAGTATGAAGGAGCCAAGGAGATATAAGTAAATACTGTTTTATTGAACAAAAACTTGTATAATGGTTACAACACTCATTCTCTACTCTCTCTAATACAAAATGGGGATAGAGAATACCGTTTATGTCGATAAGTGGATATATCTTTCGAATGATCGTCAATGGACTCTCACTGGCTTCAAAGAATTCAAAGGAAATTCTTCTGGGAATTAATCTCTGTTTCTTTTGTGATGGCGAAAAAAACCCTCCATTTCTTTACTCTTCAAAGCTGTATATATAGTACTCCAAAAAAATCCCCTCAAAATCCGGTTGCATTGATGAGGATTATAGAGAGTCCTATTTTAAGCGTTGAAAGGTATTGTGTGGGGCCGAAGGCGTGAGAGTCAAATTAACGGGATCAAATCCCACGCCTTCAGCCCCACACAATGCCTTTCAATGCCTAAAATAGGACTCTCAATAATCATCATCAATACAACCGAATTTTGAGGGGATTCTTTGGAGTACTATATATATGGCTTTGAATGGTAAAGAACGGGGAGTTTTTTTTATCGACAAAGACAGAGAGATTAATTTCCGGTAGAATTCCTTTTGAAATTCTCTGAAGCCAGTGAGAGTCCATTAACGATCATTGGAAGGACATATCCACTTTTCGACATAAACGAAGGTTCCACCACCTTCCTGTGTAAGAGCAAAAAGAGAGTTAAGTGTGAGGAGAGCGTGTATTGTAATTGTAATCTCGATACCCTGATAAATAAACAGTGCTATCTCATCTCTCGTTAATCCTTCCTATCCCTTTCTTTATTCATCTCCATCTATGCTACGAGGAAGGACCCCCGGTACCGAAGGTACCTATCCCGCTATTGGCTACCGGTAGTGGGCAAGGGTGCTAACCAAAATTTCACTCCCCGAGTGGATTTTTCCGTTAACACTTTTTGACGCCGTCTGTGGGAAACACCATACCCTCAAAAGAAAGCCAGCGTGCCTCGTATTATATGTTTTGTTTGTCTGTTTTTCTGTTTATGCTTTGCTCGAGGACGAGCAAATGATAGGTTTGGGGATATTTGATTGGACTATTTTATAACTATTTTAGGTCCCCATTTTCCTATCGTTTGTTCTCATTTTAGAGCATATTTTGTATATAATGTGTTTGTTGAGCCTCTTGCAGGTACATATTCCCTACAATTAGGTTTTGAGCGTAAAGATTAGTTTGAGAGGCAAAAAGAGCCAAAAACTAGAATAAATGGAAGTACTCAGAGTTGTCGCGCCTCGCCGTTGATACAGACCGCGATGTGAGCTAAGCACAGCCGTGGCCAAGTAAATCCAAATGTTTCCAAGGTTGATTCATCGACAAGAAAGAACGCAACACCGAGACCGTGTGCATGAACCCCTCTGATTTTCCGACAGCTTATGGGCTGAAATTGTATGGACATGTGCAGAACGTCTGAATTGTGGGGGCCATAACTCCCTCCTCCAATCGATTCACGTTGATATCTTTATATATTTGGAAAGGTACAGAAGTCTAGTTTTCAGAACATTTTACGGACTGCAATTCCAAATTTGTTGAAAGAAGTTATACTTGTTTGAGTAACTGGTGTGCAGAGCAGAAATGGCATTCGGCGAGCAAAACGGCGGGAAACCAAACTGCCGTTCTGACCGCCGAATTAGGACAATAACTTTGAACAACAATTCAGCTGTCAATTTGGCTGGCACCATGGCCACCATTTTGACCACCGAGTGGCACCTGGAGGTCGCATTTTTGCCTGAAATTGAGGGGCAGTTTGGTCCTTTCACTACCATTTCATACCCTAACCTCTCAACACTATATAAACACATTTTCCTCTCTTCTCTTCATAATTTTTCAGACCAAACTTTATCTTATTCTTCATCAACCAAGAGAGAGAGAAGCTTTCAAGCTTCCATGGAGGTTTTCCTCTATGGAAAGCTCACCACCACCATTTTTACCCATCCTTCCCCGCATTTATGAGTAGATTGCTAGAGATTAGGAGTGGTCTTTGGACCAATTTCAAGCCAAGCATGGATCTAAGGAGATTGACACATTTTGGAGGGGTTCTCCACTTGGGTTATCTCTTTTCTCTCGTCTCTTGTATTTCTTGTTTTCCATTTGTGTAAACCCCTACTTGGGAATATTTGTAAACCTAATTTGTGCTCAATATAATGTGTGGTTGTTTTTATATCTAATTTGTGTTTTGATTCATTCTTGTTATTATTGAATATATCTCTTGTCTTGAAATCCATGTGTATGGATGGATTAGAGTGAATTTGAGTTAGGATTGTGCTTTAGGAAGGCGATTCGGGCATAGTCTTGGCTAATTAGCTTGTAAGAATGAATGAGCTTGTTAATTTCCATATTTAAAGAGGTTTGGTTCATTGTTTTTGTTATATATTGGACTTTGGCTACTTCTCATGCTAGGGGTTCTAGGTGAGTTGTGGTTGGAGTTACAATAATTGGGATTTCGGCTATTTCTTGCACTAGGGGCTCTAGGTAAGTTATGGTTGGAGGAACAATTACCCTTTCCACATTCATTACACCTAACGTTGCCATTATACATTACCATGTTAGTATTGGGGTTCAATCTAGCATTGGTTTGTAGAATCGGTTCATATAGGTTTGTTGCGGTTTCATGTTTGAGAGGCTCTCAACACACTCTTCAACCATTAGCTCTATGAATGGGTATAAATCGGATTGAGGCAAGAATGAACCCTTAACTTAAATTGGATGAACTTTATTTCTAACAACCCACTTGTGTGCACTTATGTATGGTGAACTTGTAAACCCTTGTGTGACCACTTTCATGCATCTCTCATATCCACCATTTTATATTTCTCATTTAATCACCATTCTCACCCCTCCATATTCATTTGTTTATTTTTATATTTTCATTTTCATTTTTTTTGCACACACACACACAACACCCTACGCACACCATTCTCACCTCATTCGCATTCTTTTTACATGCTTTCCCTACACTGTAAAACTTGAAACGGTTAACAACACATCCCTGCGGAACGATACCCTTGCTTGCATGTTGTACTAGTTTTATTTCTATATATGTCTTCTGACTCATGCATTATAGCAAGGTTGATTTTATTATAAATATTTGACCATGCATTCAACGACACAAAAATTGACTCGTCAGCACCCTTAAAAAGAATGTCCACGCTGCTTCCGGTATCGATCAAGACATGGTGGAGTAGACAATTTCCAATTTGCACAGTGACAACCATGGGGTCATCGTGGGGATGCACAGTGTTGTACACATCCTCCTCTGTAAAGATAATCAGAGCTGAAGGAGGAGATCTAGGCCATTTTCTGGTGACCTTGAAGAAGCATTGGCCAGCGTCTAGCCTGGACACCTTCCTGGCGTGGTTCTTTCTGGAATTATTGGAGGTTCACGCCAGGGTGGGGCATCCACGGATAGTGTGGACTATGTGGATCTGCTCCATCAGATCATTTCCTTTCGCTTTCCTTCTCTCTTTGGTGCTCTAATGTCTGCTTGTACCTCATTCCCAGTTTGAATGCTATCACGAATCTGTTGGAGAAATTCTGTCAAGCAACCTCCCCTTACTAGTGCCTCTATCTGGTTGCGTAAACTATAGCATTCTGAGGTGTTATGTCTCATATCCTCATGGAAGTCACAGTACTTGTAGCGGTTCCGTTGATCGGCTGGTGCCTTTATTAGACCAGGTTTCCTAACCCCTTGTCACGGATGGCGAGATAGATTGTCTCACAAGACGCGTTTAGAGGGGTATAATGGGTGTATCCCTCTTCTTCTCTAGCTATCCTCGCTACTTCCCTGGGTGGAGATGTAGCTCTAGGAGGAGACCGCCTAGCTGGATACCGATTACCCTAGGGTTGGTAAGGTGGTATCCGGTATGTGATCGGGCCAAATATTTACTATATTTAGGCCCTCAGATCCTTACCTTATGTTCTGTTTTCGTGCGTTTTTGTGTCTCTTATGGGTTGTTTTGTGCTTATTTGAAGGAAATGATGCAGAGACAGGCTTGGAAGCACATTGTGATGATTCCAGCAGAAAAGGAGCACAAACAGGTCTATAGTGCGGGTCCAGTGCGGGTCGCAACCGCACTCCAGCCGCAGTCCAGCCGCACTTATGTGCATAGCCGGGGCAGAATGCAAGTACAGAGACAAAGTGCGGGTACAGTGCGGGTCAGCTAACCGCACTCCACCCGCACATTGTGATGATTCCAGCAGCAGGCTTGGAAGCACATTGTGATGATTCCAGCAGAAAAGGAGCACAAACAGGTCTATAGTGCGGGTCCAGTGCGGGTCGCAACCGCACTCCAGCCGCAGTCCAGCCGCACTTATGTGCATAGCCGGGGCAGAATGCAAGTACAGAGACAAAGTGCGGGTACAGTGCGGGTCAGCTAACCGCACTCCACCTGCACTATTGCCAAACCAGAGAAGCTGCACAGTCACCTGACATTAGAGTGCGGGTTCTGTGCGGGTCAGCAAACAGCACTTCACCCGCACTTGCACCAAGAACAGAAGAACAGAATCGCACCTGACACTAGAGTGCGGGTACTGTGCGGGTCATCAAACCGCACTCTACCTGCACTTGCATCAAGAACAGAAGAGCAGAATTGCACCTGACATTAGAGTGCGGGTACTGTGCGGGTCATCCAACAGCACTCTACCCGCACTGTTGCTCAAGAGAGTAGGTAGATTTTGCACCTGAGAAGGAAGTGCGGTCACAGTGCGATGCCAAGTGCGGGCTAAGTGCGGGTCAAGTGCGGGTAATTCAACCGCACTCCACCCGCACTAATGTCCTGATCCGAGAACTGAAGTTGCAGGCAACCCATACAGTGCGGGTATAGTGCGGGTAAACCACCCACACTCCACCCGCACTCCGAGCGCGCTAGTCTGATTTTCAAAGCTTAAGTGACCTATTTTTGTATTTAGTATAAATATAAAAGTATAGAAACATTTTAAGTAGCTTTTAACTCTGTTTTAGGCAGATTAGGCATTCTTAGATCTAGTTTCTCTCTCTACCTCTCATCCACACATTCTCTACTCAACTTCAAGGAAGTTAGGAGATTGGAGCCACTTCAAGGAAGGAGATGTTCTCCAAGGGTTATTTCTTTCTCCTCTCTACTGATTTCCTAGTTGTAATGAGTAGCTAAATCCCCTCTAAGGGGTTGATGGAGTAGTTAGTTTAATATTGGGCTTGTACATAAACTTGATATTATATTGATATTCATGTCTATCTTCTATTGATCTATTCTTGTTGTGAGTTTATCATTGATTTCTTGTGTAGATACATGATCTTTGCAAGATGTCTTTATATTATGAATGGGTATTGCATCTAGATATACATCATATTTAGTTGTTTAATGCTCTAAAGAATAGACGGAAAGTCATGAATTCTGACTATTGAACCGCGTTTTTAATCTAACCTCGATCGTATTTCCGGCACTATACATCCTAGGTCGGAATCTGTGAAAGAGTTAGAAGTCATCACTATACATCCTAGGGTGACTATTTGTAATCGGTTGAGTCAATGTTAGGTAGACGAGCTTCATTTCTAGAATCCGGTAAACAATCAACTCTATACATCCTAGGTTGGTAGTTTACAAGGATTAATCCCTAATAGGTGGTCCGCACTATACATCCTAGGTTGGCCACCTTCTAGGGATATATAACCGACTCTATACATCCTAGGTCGGTTACCTTGAAGAGCCGTGCTATTGACAAGTTTGTTACATTGCCCAGTATTTGCTTTCGAATCCATTAACTCCTTAGTTTCCATCATCTATATATCTTTCACTCCATATTCCCCTTTCATTCTATTTACTTATTTAATTTAGTGTTATTTAGAATTGGTTCACAATCTACATTTTCACCAATTCATGTTTTGCTATTATATATATATACCATTGCTTTAGCTTTAACTAATTTAGCTAACTCCGCTCCCTGTGGATGACACCCACTTGCCACTATATTTATGTTTGTAAACTGATTTAGGCTTGTGTGGTTTCTTTAAATATTATTGACGGACTGATCTTTTAAAACGACATAAGGGAAAAACGTCATTGTCAGTATGTAGACTTGTTGGGAGGCTTATTCTTGTTCTTCTGAATTGGAGCAGGCCTAGACGCCTCCTTCTTTTGGCGCTTGGCAGATCTCATGTCATTGTGCTCCATCTTAATACATAGCTGTTTATCTATCTCCACTTGTTCAAGAGCTTGGTGAAGGATCGGAACAACCTGCTTGCCCATAAATTCCTTCTGAAATTAGCCAAGGTCTCCTTCTCAGTGAAGACCCTTATCTGAATTACCTCATTGTGGAACTTCTCCACATAGGCTCTAAGTGACTCACCCTACTCCTAGATCGAGTACTGAAGGTGAATGGGATCCTTAGGGCGAGGCTTGATGCCCTGGAATTGAGCGCAAAAGTCGGTAGTCAACTTGGTGAATGAATCGACTCTCCTTGCTGGCAGCTTCCTGAACCATGTCTTGGTATAGTCTGTTAGCGTGGTAGGAAAAATTCTGCACATGGCAGCCCTATAAGCTTTCTAGACTTCCATTTATTGAACAAAGCTCTCCAAGTGGCTCAGGGGATCTTCAGCCCCATAATATTTGTCGGTTGGCATCTTGAATTTGGGAGGTAATTCTGCCTCCCTAATCCTCCTGGAGAATGGAGCATTCATCTCTCCCAAGGGATTCTTCCAGTTTTCCCAATGCTTGCCCTTCTTTAACTCCTGGATCTCTTTCGCCATTCTAGCTACCTGGTCCCGGAGGAGTTTGTTGCCATCATTCTCGGACTCTACTTCAGAATCTCTGTCATCAGACCTCTCTGAAGCTACTGAAGTTTCATCCTGGTTCTCTCCCTAGGGAGGGTTTTCTCGGGTGCTTCTAACGGTACCTCCTGCCGCTAACCAAGGTTGCCTCATGGCCGCTTCTAGTTGAGGTCATTTAGAAGCTGCTTCCGGTTGAACCGGGTAGTTGCGCTCCCTAGGAGGCAGGTAGATGGCGGATCTCACCTATCTTGGATGGTATCCTTCAGGTTGTCTCGGAGTCCAGGGAATGGGCCCGAGTCTGTTGCGAACTGACGATTTTGGGGCCATGGGCCTGAGCCTGTCGTGGACTGATATCGGAGGTTGTGGTCCTAACCTTTCAAAGGGGGTATCCTTATACCTTGTTGACTAACCTCTCCCCTGGTATCAGGTACCGCAGGTTGACTGGCTCCACCTTTCGCAACAATTCGGAGGTGGATGCTCTCTATAAAGGTCACGGCTTGTTGGTCCAGATTGGCAGGGTTACCTGCCAGGGTGGCAGGAATCTGGGGGGTAGCCTGCGCGGTAGCTGATGGCTTTAGAACGGGGTTACGACTCTTCCCCATTCTTTTGCTTATGACCCTTCCGGGTTGAAGCATTTAATTGGTGCCCCGACTAATCGGGATGATCTTGAGAAGACCGGAGTTTCATACTAGTAATGATATAAGAAAACGAGTCTAACGAGCTTTCTTTTGAGGGTGTGGTATTTCCCACAGACGGCGCTAAAGAGTGTTAACCGAAAAATCCACTCACGGATGAAAATTTAGATTAACACTCTGTTCCACTACCGATAGGTGGTAGCAATGGAGGAACCTTCAGTACCGGGGTTCCTTGGGGCAATTAGAGATGAAGACGAACAAGAATAAAGGAATCAGAATGACGATAACTGATATTGCTTCATTAAAATAAATATTGTGTAAAGGTTACAACACTCTTTCTTCACTCTCTCTAAACATAAAATGGAGATGGAGAATTCTGTTTATGTCGATAAGTGGCTATTATCCGTCCAGTGATTGCCTTAAACTCTCACTGACTTCAGAGAACTCACAAGATGTTTCTCTAGGTATAGAAATCTTCTCTTTTTTCGATCTCAATATGAACTCTGGCTCTTTTCTCTTTGTCCTTCAAGGCCTTATATATAGGTCCCCAATATCCCTCAGAATCTGGTTGCATTTGTGAGGATTATTTGGAGTCCTTTTTTAGGTGTTGAAAGGAGTTAAGTGAGGCTAAAGGAGCGGGATTTGATCCCGTTAATTACTGTCATGTTTAAACTCTGATTCGGTTGACCGTTTGGTCTCATTTATGGCTCTTTAAATGGCGAAGGAGTCAACTTCCCTAGCTTGCGTTGCTTGGAGAGGTACACTGTTTCTACGCCCTGGTGGCATGGTACACTGGTGTACTATTCTGATTTGCTGGCTTGGTACTTATTATATAATGCTGGTGGCTTCGTCGTGATATTCATTCTGCTGGTTATGCGGGGAGGCTGTCTTGGTTGGTCCCTGGTTGATGTCAAGGTGTTCTGGGACACCAGGTATACGTCGTGGTACAGGGGTTCCAGGCATGAGGGACCGGGTACCTGCAAGGCACTAGGGCTGCAATATCGTGGTACCCCCTTCGTCAGGTATCAGAATGGGTGCCCGACGTGGTACCTGTGCTTTCTGGTTGAATGTCTCTAATGCTTCATCTAGGTAGGTTGGTAGTCAAGGTTCTGGTCTTTACCAAGTATTGATTCTCTCTAGGTCGTGGTATCGATCCCACTATGTACCTGGGAGTTGGGATTGGTCCCTACCAGGTAGATGCTTATGGAGGAAAATTCTCTTTTGGACCCTTGCCAAAAAAACCCTGTTAAGAGAAACCATCCACTTTTAAGATACAATTGGGTGTAAGGATGTAACTTGCTTAGGTAATATCTACACCATTGGCAAGGGTGTAGCACCATGAGCCGTCCTTCTCGCTAGCTCCAGGGGTCATAACCTCGACCAGCCTTTATTCCTTGGTAAATCAATCTATCTCGCAATGCTCCTTCCACAATACCAAGTGTTAATGGAAAAATCCACTCAGGGAGTGAAATTTTGGTTAGCACCCTCGCCCACTACCGGTAGCCAGTATCGGGATAAGTACCTTCGGTACCGGGGTCCTTCCTCGTAGCGTAGATGGACGTGAATAAAGAAAGGGATAGGAAGGATTAACGAGATATGAAATAGCACTGTTTATTTAAAATGGTATCGAAATTACAATTACAATACACGCTCTCCTCACACTTAACTCTCTTGTCGTTCTTACACAGGAAGGTGGTGGAACCTCCGTTTACGTCGATAAGTGGATATGTCCTTCCAATGATCGTCAATGGACTCTCACTAGCTTCAGAGAGTTTCAAAGGAAATTCTACTGGAAATTAATCTCTTTCTTTGGCGATAAAAAACACTAATCTCCTCTTCTTTACCCTTCAAAGCCGTATATATAGTTCTCCAAACAATCCCCTCAAAATTCGGTTGTATTAATGAGGATTACTGAGAGTCCTATTTTAGGCGTTGAAAGGCATTATATGGGGCTGAAGGCTCGAGATTTGATTCCGTTAATCACTGTCAAATTCAAATTCGGATTTGGTTGACCATTAGGTCTCTTTAATGGCGCTTTATTTTGGCGATGGAGTCAACTTTCCTTCTTCGTGGAGCTTAGAGGGAAACTCTGATTCTGAATTTTGTGGAACGAGGTGCTCGTATACCAGTCTGACCCTACCGGCATGGAGCTTGTTCTACTTCTTGCTAGAGTGGTGCTTATGTCTTCATGATCACCCTCATATTGTTGAGCAGGTAGAGTACCTGCGCCAGATGGGCTCTGAGTAGATATCGAGGTACTAGGTACCAAGTGGAAGTTGAGGTAGGATTAAGACGGGTACCGCGGTACCGGGTATTTCTATTGATATCGAAGGACTTGCTGGGTGCTGGGCATACAAATTATCATTGTACTGGTCTTCAGTTGGTATCGCAAGCTTCCATAAATGCGAGGTGCAAGCCTTCGTTAGCTCGCGGCGCTGATGTCCTATCTAGACAGATAGGCAGTTGAAGTCCTGACCTTATCAAGTATCAGCTTCATCTAAGTAGTAGTACCAATCTCCCTGGTCACCCAGACCCTGGGACTGGCCCCTATCAGCTTGATATTAGTTGAAAAATTCTCCTTTGATCCCTTGCCAGAAAACTCTATTAACAGAAGTCCCCCCTAACTTGAACATCGGTATCTGGTTGGGGTTAGAGTCAGGATGGATAGCACTAGGAGAATTTTTCATAGCCGTCTTGTAAGAGTGAATCTTCTCTTTGCACGCTGATTTAAATGAGTCTTCCACGTGGCTGACCAGGGTAGGCCCAATTCAAAAGAGGAAATTTTTAGGGGCGCACGTTTCTCAAAACCGTTCCCTCCACGTCGCCGATTATCCCGTAGCATTGATTACCTTCTCTGCCCATTACAAGTAACTATCTCTATATAAACCCTGTTTCTTCACATTGTGCTCACTTCAGCAAACTTTCCCGAACGAGAGTCTTAAGAAAAAACCTAGCTTCCTCTTCGTCAATCCTCAAACTTCCCCCTTTTTCGAGAAACTAATCCTTGAATCTTCTAATATGTCTTCACTTGGTGGCGATAGTATTGAGCAACTGTTTGACAGCGACGTTGCGGCTAGTGGGAGTCTCGCCCCTAGAAAAAGGGCTCGTGTTGACAGCGAGAATGGGGATGAAGCCCATGTCTTCCAACGCCGCCGTTCCAACAGGACAATCGCCATCGGAACCGGTTTCTTGAACAATCCTACTACTCCAGTAGATGTTGACCGGGAGTCAACCGGAGAAATAGGATCTGCTGGGGTTGGTGGAGAGAGGGCCGGCGAGGTCAAGGACTCCATGGGGAGGATGCTCGCTCTTCCCTACGAGTACAGATGCATTCCTGATTCAACCAATACTTCGGAAACCATCAAGCGCTTGCGGAGGGATTTCAAGGTCCCTAAAGATATCGTGATCACTATACCTCCTAAAGGGTATGATGTATATACCCTTAATCCCGGCGAGCTCCCAATTCATACGGCAGCTTTCGATAGTGGAGTCAGGCAACCTCTCCACCCTACCTTGTGTAAGGCGTTGTATGCTCTGCAGGTTGCCCCTCTTCAGCTAACGCCAGGGTTATAGAGGCACTTGGTGGGGTTTTTAATACTGTGGAGAGAGCAGTGCGATAGAGATAACGTTGACAGGGAGCCGTGGCCAGGTGAGCTCGGGTACGTGTTTCAGATTGCTGCCAACGCCCCGGGTCCAAAGGGGCAGTTTTATGCCCGCGCTAAGATTTGTGGTGCCAGAGGCCACGAAGAAAGACACTTCCTGGAAGGAGGAGTGGGTCATCATCGGAGGTGAGTGGGTAATTCAGTCCACATTGGAGGAACTGAGTTCAAGGTTCCTACTTGCTTTAGAGGGAAACCCGTTTTGGAGAATAGCAAACTCTCGGCTGAGTCAGAGAAAATCTTGAAGGTCATCATGGCTCGAAATTATGTTAATCTGCAGTACCCTACCTCGGATGCTTTCGATGCGGGGAGAGTGGAATACTACCTCTGAGTCTCTAGTGCACAACCAGGTAAACACGTTTCTGACTTTGCTTCCGCTGTATTGCTTTATTAATATTGTAGATACTAAATTTTTGTTATCTTGGTAGTCTTTGCAGTGCCTCCATTTGTATCGGAGATGGAATTCCACCCCACCGGTGGGATAAATGATTCTACTTCGACTTCTCCTATTCATGCCGCTGCTGCTCTTGCTGTGGGGGTTGACATATCTGCTGGATCTGGTAGGATCCCGGTCGGGGTATCTGGATCACCGACTCCCCCTTCCCATGTCTCGGCTAGGTCGTTGGAGGCTTTTACAACCAGAGTGGGGAGGTACCGAGGTGCTCCTAGTCGAGTGCAGGATATGTCACCCATCGAACTAATTAATATCGTAGCTGCTACTGAAGCTGGTGCCTCAGCTCCCGCTGCCTCTCCCGTTGTGGCAACCGATAGATCTAACCTTGTCGAAAAAAGTTCTGATCCTGCTATGGCTAGCTGGGTGGTACCTCGGGACAGGCCGCAATCGAGGTCGAAGGATAGCAGCCAGGATGAAGTCTTGGCCCAATTTATTGCTTCCTGCCCCAGGCGAGAGCTTGGATGTCATGACGGCCATACCTATTGAGCTTCTAATCAGAAGGGGATCTACTCTCCTGGCTGAGGTAAGACGGCTCCTTCTGCCCTCTATCCTCGTTAAGTGTTGGAAATATCCTGACTAGTGCTTTGTTCTTAGCAGGCTTTTAAGTTTAATGTGGCACTGAGCCAGCAGGTCAGCTCCCTCTTGGAGCAAGTCAAAGGTGCTACCACTGAGCTGGAGAGGTCCAAGGAGGAGCTTGCTAATGCTGCTGGAGGCGTGGAAGCTTTGAACTAGTCTCTAAAAAATTCTAAGAAGGAAGCGGACGACCGTTAGTCTGAGGGTGTGCTAATGATACAAAGCCAAGTTCAATTCCCAGATTCTCATAGAATTCCCGGAATCTTGCATTATCAAACTGCTTACCCAGGTCTGTGATGATGACCATCAGGGTCCCAAACCGGCTAACCATATTTTTCTTGATGAATTCTGTTGTATTTGCTTCAGTAATTTTTGAGAGGGGTTCTGCTTCCACCCACCTGGTAAAGTAATCAATGGCCACGATCGCATGCTTTTGCTGATCTGGTGTGGTTGGGAGAGGTCCAATCAGATCTACTCCCCAGAAGGAAAACGGATATGGCGAGCTGATGGTAGATAGTCGTTCTGGAGGTAGGTGGTGTAGGCTGGCCGTTTTCTGACATGGTTCACAAGACTGCACGAATTGCCTCGTATCATGGTGCAAGGTTGGCCAGAAATATCCCATGCGCAATACCTGGTAAGCTAGCGCTTCTCCCACGGTGTGATTTCCACAGTCATCTGAATGCACTTCTCTCAGTGCCTAGTTCGCATCATCGGGATGTAGGCATCTAAGCAAGGGGAGTGACCTTCCTCTGCGGTAAAGGTGTCCCTCTACCAAGCAATACCGGACTGAGGTTCTCTTGACCTTCGAGCTTGATCAGGGTTTTTCAAGAAGCTTTCCTTATTGGAGATAATCCACGATGGGATCCATCCAACATGGAAGCTGTTCCATGGGGTTGACTTCCTTGCCGTCAGTTATGCTTGAGGTAGTGATTATCTAGAGCGGTACTCCTTTCGGCAGTGCTTGTCCTCCACTTGCAGCTATCTTGGCTAGGACGTCAGCTCGATGATTTTACTGCCTAGGTATCTGCTCGATCCTGAAACCTTTGAAGCGGGGCAACAACTCCTGGACCTTTTCGAGGTAGGTTGCCATGTTATCCCATTTGGCCTGGTATAGACCTGTTATCAGATTAACTACCAGTTGTGAGTCACATTTGGTAGGGAGGTAATCAGCCCCTAGCTCTACTGCTGTTCTCATTCCTGCTAACAAGGCTTCATATTCAACCTCGTTGTTGGTGGTGCTAAACTCGAATCTGAAACAGTGACAGCACTCAACTTTTTCTGGGTAGGTTAGAATGATCCCACCTCCGCTTCCTGCTTGATTGGATGCCCCATCGGTATGTAAGATCCAGATTTCTCAATTGGTAGGCCAATCTGCAGGCTCTTGCTCTTTCTGAGGAGCTCGATCCAAGCTCGGGGTAGCACCCTGATCGGGGATTGCACTGAATTCTAACACGAAATCCACCAAACCAAAGCCTAGGCCTTGATAGTAGTTCTGGCCTTCAATTTGATGTCGAACTGGGTGAGCTCAAGGGCCCACAACACAAGTCTTCCCGATACGTCTGGCCTTTGGAGAAATTGACCCAGAGGTTGGTCAGTGACTACTGCGATTGTGTGAGCAAGGAAATAAGGGTGGAGCTTCCTAGCAGCAATTACTAATGCGAAGGCGAGCTTCTCTAGGAGAATGTAATTCTTTTTTGACTTCGTCAAAGCGCGGCTAACATAGTAGACAGGCCGCTGAATTCCATCTCCATATTCCATGACCAATGCTGCGCTTACCGCTGTCTCGGATACGGCTAGATACAGTTGTAGCGCTTCCTCTGGTATCGGGCTAGCTAGTAATAGAAGCTAGCCAGATATTTCTTCAATGATTGGAAGGCTAACTCGCTGTCTTGGTCCCACTTCATACTCTTCCCTTGTTTAACGGCTTTGAAGAAGGGAATACACTTATCAGTTGATCGTGATATGAAGCGGTTCAAGGCTGCTATCCGTCCGGTTAAACCCTGTACCTGTTTGAGCGAGGTACGCGATTAGAAATCCAGGACGGCTTTGATCTTCTCCGGGTTTGCTTCGATTCCCCTTTCATGGACCATAAATATAAGGAATTTCCCGACGGTGACCCTAAATACGCATTTGGCAGGGTTTAAACGCATATGATTTTCTCTAACAATATGAAAAGTTTGACGGAGGTGATCATGGTCCTGCTCAGCTACCAGGGATTTTATGATCATGTCATCAACGTACACCTCCATTGACTTCCCTATTAGCTCTCTGAATAAGCAGTTGACTAGGCGTTGATAGGTAGCCATGCATTCTTGAGCCCGAAGGGCATAACCTTGTAACAGTATAAGCCTTATCCAGTTATGAAGCTGGTTTTACTCTGATCAGCGGGGTGCATCATAATCTGGTTGTACCCCGAGAAGGCGTCCATAAAGCTTAGGAGTTTGTTACCTGCGGTCGAATCAACCAGTTGATCGATTTTTGGTAACGGGAAACTATCATTCGGGCAGGCGTGGTTGAGATCAGTGTAGTCAACGTGCCATTTCCCGTTTGCTTTGGTCACCATGACCACGTTGGCAATCAACTCGGGGTACCGAGACTCCCTGATGAATTTTGCCTTTAGTAGTTTGTTTACCTCCTCTTGTACCGCAACATTTCTTGCTTGGTTGAAATGCCTTCTCTTCTATTTGACTGGCTTGAAGGTGGGGTCTACCGCTAACCTGTGAGCTACTTAGGTAACTGGTATCCCTGGCATCTCCTCATGACTCCATGCAAAGATGTCATTATATTCTTGTAAGAGCTTTATCAGATCTTCTTTTACTCCCGCCTCTAATGTCTAACTTATTCTAACTACCTTAGAATGATCGTCCTTCCTGATAGGTATCTCTTCTAACTCGTCTGTAGGATGACCATTGGCCCATCCTTTGTCTTCTTCTTCCTTGACCTCCATACCTGGGAACTCTACCTCAGGCTCCTTCTCTACTGAATTCGTTTCGCCTTCAAAATTCTCCTCTGAGAACTGTTGATCTTGATTAATGGTTATCTGCACACACTGCTTAGCCAGTGCTGCTGGATTGGTAGATACTGTATAGCACTTGCGTGCAGCCTGTTGGTCTCCTCGAAATTTGCCCACCTTGTCCCCTATCAGGAATTTCATGACGTTATGGTATATCGACAGGACTCCCTTGAGAGCAGACAGGTAAGGTCTTCCCAGGATGGCTTTGTAAGTGGACGGGGTGTCTACCATAACGATGTCTGTCATCAGGTTCTACTGGAGTGGCGATGTCCCTACTATCACTGGTAGGATCATAGATCTGGTGGGAATCAGCGAGTCTCCTGTGAACCCGTATAATGGGGTAGTGCAACAGTTGTAACAAGGTCTCTTTAGGTTGAATTGCTCCAAAGAACTCTTGAAGAGAATATCAACGCTGCTACCTGTGTCAATCAAGACACGATAGACCAAGTTGTTAGCTATTTGCATAGTGATGACCATGGGATCATCATGGGGCTGCATGGTGTTGTACACGACCTATTCTGTAAAGATGATCTGTGCAGCATGAGGAGACCGAGGTGATACTCTAGTAACCTTAAAAACATTCTGACCTGCTTCTACCTTAGGAACTTTCTTGGCATGTCTACTTGCACTTCCTTCCCAGTGCGAATGTTGTCGTGCACTTGTTAGAGGAATTCCTCCAAGCAACCTCCCGTAACCAAGGCTTCAATCTGGTTCCGCAGACTATAGCATTCCGAGGTATTATGACCTATATCCTCATCGATGTCACAATACTTGTAGCGGTTCCGCTGATCGATTGGTGCCTTTATTGGACCTGGCTTCCTAAGCAGTCATTTGTCGCAGATGGCGAGGTAAATAGTCTCGCGAGATATGTTCAGGGGGTGCAGTGGGAGTACCCCATTTCCTCTCTATCTACCAGCGCTACCTCCTTGGGTGGAGGTATAGCTCTGGGCAGAGTCCGCCTAACTGGGTACCGATTCCACGGAACCTGGTAGGGTGGCGACCGATACGTAAATTTGTTGGGAGGTTTGTTCTGATTTTTCTGAACTGGTGCAGGCTTGGGCGCCTCCTTCTTTTGGCGCTTGGCAGTTCTCATATCATCGTGCTCCATCTTAAGTTAAGATTATTCATCTATTGCAACCTGCTCTAGAGCTCTATCGTAGGCCTCCTGGTAGGTCTCCGGGGGATGCTTGGCGAAGGATCTGAACAGCCTGCATGCCCATAGATTTCTTCTAAAATTGGCCAAGGTTTCATTCTCCGTGAAGACCCCCATCTGGATTACTTCTTTAAGGAATCTCTCCAAGTAATCTCTAAGTGATTCACCCCGCTTCTGGATCACGTATTGGAGGTGAATGGGATCCTTGGAGCGGGGTTAGATGCCCTAAAACTAAGCACAGAAGTCAGTAGTCAACTTGGTGAATGAGTCAACGCTCACTGCTGGTAGCTTCCTGAACCATGTCTTGGCATAGTCCGTTAGCGCGGTAGGGAACATTCTGCACATGGCAGCCCTGGTAGTATTCTGGACCTCCATCTGGTGAACTAAACTTTCTAGATGGCTTAGGGGATCCTCGGTCCCAGAATATTTATCGGTTGGCATCTTGAATTTGGGAAGTAGTTCTGCCTCCTTGATCCTCATAGAGAAGGGAGCATTCATCTCTCCCAATGGGTCATTCCGGTTTTCCAGGTGCTTGCCCTTCTTCAACTCCTGGATTTCTTTCGCCATTCTGGCAACCTGGTCCCGAAGACGTTTGTTGCCATCATTCCCAGATTCCACTTCAGAATTTTTGTCGTCAGACCCCTCCGATGTCGCAGAAGCTTTATCCTTATTCTCTCCCTATTGAGGGTCTCCTCCGGCGCCACTGTTGCTACCTCCTGCCATTGAATGAGGGTTCCCCTGGTCGCTTCCTGTTGAGGTTGTCTAGAAAAAGCTTCTGGTTAGACCAGAAGGTGGCGCTCTCTAGGTGGAAGATCGATGGCAGATCTCGCTCGCCGAGGTGGATAACCTGTAGGTTACCCTGGAACCGAGGGCATGGACCCGAGTCTGTCATGGACCGATGGTACTAGGGGCATGTGCTCAAGTTTACCATGGACAGGTACTGGAGGTGGTGGTCCTAACCTGTCGAAGGGAGGTACCCTGGTACCTTGCCGATTGGCATCTCCCATAGGATTTGGTACCGCAGGCTAATTGGTACTACCTTCAGCGACCATTCAGAGGCGAATGATTCGTTCTTACACATGAAGGTGGTGGAACCTCCGTTTATATCGATAAGTGGATATGTCTTTCCAATTATCGTCAATGGACTCTCACTGGCTTCAGAGAATTTCAAAGGAAATTCTACCGGAAATCAATCTCTCTGTCTTTGGCGATAAAAAACTCTAATCACCTCCTTTCTTTACCTTTCAAAGCCATATATATAGTTCTCCAAAGAATCCCCTTAAAATCCGGTTGTATTGATGAGGATTATTGAGAGTCCTATTTTAGGCGTTGACAGGCATTGTGTGGGGCTGAAGGCGCGGAATTTGATCCCTTTAATAACTGTCAAATTCAATTTCCGATTTGGTTGACCATTAGGTCTCAATAATGGCGCTTTATTTTGGCAATGGAGTCAACTTTCCTTCTTTGTGGAGCTTGAAGGGAAACTCTGATTCTGAATTTTGTTGGAATGAGGTACTGGTATACCAGTCTGATCCTACCGGCATGGAGATTGTTCTACTTCTTGCTAGAGTGGTGCTCATGTCTTCACGATCACCCTCATATTGTTGAGCAGGTAGAGTACCTACCCCAGATGGGCTCTGAGTAGATATCGAGGTACTAGGTACCAGGTGGACGTTAAGGCAGGATTAAGGCGAGTATCGCGGTATCGGGTATCTCTATTGATGTCGAAGGACTTGCTGGGTGCTAGGCACACAAATTATCATTGTACTGGTCTTCAGTTGGTATCGGGAGATTCCATAAATGCGAGGTGCATGCCTTCGTTAGCTAGCGGCGCTGATGTCCTATCTAAATAGATAGGTAGTCAGAGTCCTGACCTTATCAAGTATCGGCTCCATCTAAGTAGTGGTACCGATCTCGCTGGTCACCCGGACGCTGGGACTGGTCCCTATCAGCTTGATATTAGTTGAAAAATTCTCACTTGATCCCTTGCCAGAAAACTCTGTTAACACCAAGCATCTTGCCAATCGGAGAAATTACATCTTCTCTCACTCTCACGTTGCTAGCCATAGTGACAAACATCAATCGATCTGTTGAAATTTGCTACTCCGTTGAAGTACAAAGGAGTGATAGGAGAAATTTTTAAGCAGGTCAGGGTATTTATAGAAGGAGAAAGTGAGTATCGGGAATGGAAGGATAAGATCATTAATGAGGCACGACACTCGGTGTATGGGGAAGAACAGTTTATGAAACGTGCGCAACCCAGTGATAATTTTTGAAGCAAACAAGCCTATCCCGAGTTGACACATGGAAAGAACAATTGAGTATAGCGTCTTAACCAAAAAATTCCTTCGTAGGAATTCCAAAAAGAGGTTTTCACCAGGATAACCTCGAATAGGGCATGGACCATGGCAATCTCGATTACAAGGTACAGTGATCCGTGTTCAACTGACGCCTAGGTACTCTTCCTGGATCAATTGCGTTAGCAACCATTTTTGATCAGGGCTAAATGGAAGATATATTACCAAGTCTACACCTAAGTACCGGGGTTCCACAAGAGACGAGTACCCTTGGTACCTGGATTCGCTCGACCTCATTTTCACCTAAGTACCAGGATTATCATTACAAGAATGCCGGGTATCATGTTTCTTCCTAAGTGAGACCGATTGCTAGGTCCTAGGAGATCCTTGTACCGGTTACAAGCTCTGCTATACCTCCTAATCTCACCAAATTCTAAAGCTCCTTCAATTATCAGGAAGTTATTGAGATGGATTTGGTTTAGGGACTGCTTTTAGACCAAGGCAGGGTTCAGCCAATACAATCAACAAGCGAGATACACGAAGTTGAAGAAAAGTAAGGGAAACTTTCATTGCTTTAACCGGGTAGCACATCTCCCCAGTTGCGGGGTACAAACAAATAACAACAAAAGTAAAGTAAAAAAAACAAATGGTAAATAGCTAAACTGGGTCATGCTGCTTCTCGCTCTTTGATGGCCACTTCATCTCATGTTCCTCCGTTTGAAGCCTCATCCCCTTAACCGATTGGGACCTCCTCTGCTGTTTGGGTACCTGCTTCTTTTAGGATCTCCACTTGAGCAAGTCCGGTCTGGAGCTCCTCCATCATCGCCATATCAGTTCGCTTCCCCACATCCTTGGTTGAAGCTGCCTGGTCCTCCACCACCTTGGCCGGATTAGAAGAAGGGATAGGCATGGAAAATCCCCCTCTTTTAAAGTAGGCTGACTCCCTACCTCCTAGACGGATCTGGGTGGAGGGATAGGGGGGTCGAGAGTTCTACCTTCAGCTTGGACCACAGCAGTTTCAGGAACCTTCAGACTGGGATCCTTTCCAACGTTGCCTGGAAAAAGGGAAGAGATAGGTCGATGGTCTTCATCATAGACCTATACATTTGCCCTAACAGTTCGAGACAGATCAGCTTCATCAGCAGGAGAAACCTTGGCCAACTCTGCAGCGTTAGCCATGATCTCCTTCATGTTCCACCCATCAATAACATTCATATCAAAAGGGGGAGGGAGAGCCAGTGCCACCTGGTAGCCTGCAAAGAAATAACCATCCCCAAATGATGTGTCAACCTGAGACTCCAGGCTAGTCACACTAGAGCGTAGAGCATTTACCTCGGCCTCTAACTTCGCCACTCTATCCTTCGTGATCTCCCTCTCCTCTCTACGGTGAAGGGACCTGAGTATCTCTGTGTCCAGGGCATGCTGCATCTGATCCCTATCTATCCTCGCTGCATCTACCACCTTCTCAGCCTTCGCCAAGGACTAATGCAAGGTTGCCACGCTCTAGGCCGCCTTGGCCAATTCCTCCTTGGATTTCTCCAATTCAGCAGTAGCATTCTTGACCTGCTTTCAGAAAGAGTCGACCTGATGGCTCATTGCTACGTTGAACTTGAAGGCCTGCCAGGTATATAACACGAGTTAGAATGTTGCAAATTATGAAATCGAGATAAACGACTAGACGAAATAAGCTTACCTCAGCTAGAAGAGCAAATCCTTTGGAGATCATATAGTCTACAGGCATGGAAGTCATGGCCTCCAAACACCCACCAGGGTAGGAAGCTGCAAACTTAGCCAAGACTTCATCCTGGCTATTATCTCTCGACCTTGACCGTGATCTCTCACGAAGAAAAACGTGGGCAGTAGCGGCAGGGTCGGGACCTCTCTCGACCTGGGTAGACCTCTCGGTCACCACCACTGGAGAATAAGTAGATTGAATAGAAGCGGTAGAAGCAGTGGTAGTGGTTGGGCGGTAGATCATAGACCTTGCGCCTAGCGGTGAGCACCTCCGACCCAGCCCACTCGGCCGTAAAAGTCTCCAATGACCTATCCACCAGTGGAGAACGAGGAGCTGGAGCCCCCGGTACCTCTACCGGGATTGATACATGCCTGCTAAACCCGAAAGACATACCAGCCCGACCACGGGATTAGGGCGTGATGAAGGTCTGATAAGGGAGAGTGGTGGAGAACCGTGATCAGCGAGGTCGAGCCCCTCCTCTGGAACCGTGGGGGACACTGCAGAAACTGTTAACACAAAAGAATTAGCACATGCATAATTAGTAAAGAAACGCTGCCGAGATAGGACCAGGGAGATTGTTTACCTGGGAGTGCACTGGAGATACGGAGGTAGTATTCTACCCTTCCTGCATCTAAAGCATCTGAGGTAGGATACTTCAAGTTAACGTAATTTCGGGCCATAATGGCCTTCAAAATTTTCTCTGATTTAGAAGATAGCTTGCCTTTCTCCAGCTGGGTTTTCCACTGAAGCTAGTAGAGACCGGGAACTCAGATCCTCCAATATGGACCGAGCTACCCCATTCGCCCTTAAGGATGACCCATCCCTCCTTCCAGGAGGTATCCTTCTTCGTGGCCCCTGGCACCACGAACTTCAATTTATTTTTGGCCTGAGCATAAAATTGACCAATCGGGCCGGGGGAGTGGCAACGATCTGGAACACATATTCGAGCTCGTCCAGCCCCGGCTCCCGTTTGATGTTATCTTTGTAGCACTGTTCTCTCCACAGTACCAAGAACCCCACTAGGTGCCTCCAGAATCCTGGTGTTAGCTGAAGGGGGGCGAGCTGCAAGACATGCAGCGCCCTTCGCAAGGTAGGGTTGAGAGGTAGCCTGACTCCACTCTCGAAAGCCGCCGTGTGAATCGGGAGCTCGCCAACAGAGGGGGTATACATATCGTAGTCTCACGGAGGAAAAGTGATAATGACTTCTTTAGGGACCTTAAAATCCCTCTGCAAGCGCCTGATGGTATCCGGGGTACTAGTAGAGTCGGGGATACACCTGTACTTCTAGGAAAGGGCGAGCACCCTTCCCACGGTGTCCGTGACTTTGCCAGCTTGGTCTCCACCTACCCCGACAATGCATGTATCTTCACTTGATTCCCTGTCTACGTCAACCGGAGCATTGGGATCATTCGAGAAGCCAGTCCGATTATGACTTTTCGGTTTGAGCAGAGGCGCTGAAGAAGAGCATCGTCTCCGCTGTTGTCATCGACATGAACCCTTTTTATAGGGGCAAGACCCCAGCTCGCGGTTGCATCATCGTCAAACAACTACTCGACACTGCAGCTAATGGAAGAAGACATTATAGCAAAATCGAAGTGGGAGTTCTTGAAAATAAAAGAGACTGAAGAATGAAGAATGAAGAAGATTAGGGTTTTGACATGGTTGAGAAATCTGCTTGAAAGAAGAGTGAATGCGCCGTGAAGGGGCAATGTTTATTAAGAAGTAGCTACTTGTAATGGGCAGAGAAGGTAATCAATATCGCGGGATAATCGGTGATGTGGGGGGGAAAGTTTCGAGACACGCGAGCCTCCAAGATATTTCCTTTTTTGAATTCGGCCTACCCCAGCCAACCATGTGGAAGACCCATTTAAGTCAGCGTGCAAGGGGAAGATTCCATTCTACGAAACGGTAAAAACAATTCTCCAAGTGTTTTAAAATCCTGACTCTAACCCCGACCTGGTACTGGTGTTCAAGTCAGGGGGGACTTCTGTTATCAGAGTTTTCTAGCAATGGACCAAAGGAGAATTTTCCAATAAGTGTCTACCTATAAGGGACCAATCCTAGCTCCCTGATACCTAGCGAGATCAATGCCATGACCCAAAGGAAATCAATATCTGGTAAAACTAGGACCTCAACCACCTACCTACCCTAATGAAGCACTAGAAGTACGAACCAGGAAGAGCAGGTACCACGCTGAGCATCCACTTTGATACCTGGTACCGATATATCACATACCTTGCAGGTACCTGGTACTTCAAACCTGGTACCCCAGTACCGTGACATGTACCCGGTGTCTCAGAACACCTCGACATTAGCCCAGAACCCAACCAATACAGGCTTTCTACCTACCCAGCAAGATGAATGTCACCACAAAGTCATCAGCATGAAAGAACAAGCGCCACCCCAGTAAGTCAAATCAATACATCAGTATACCTCGTCGCCAGAGTGTAGAACAGGTATACCTCTTCAAGCAACACAAATAGGGAAAGTTGACTCCATTGCCATTTAAAGCGCCATAAATGAGACCAAACGGTCAACTGAATCAGAGTTTAAATACGACAGTGATTAACGGGATCAAATCCCGTGCCTTTAGCCTCACTAAACTCCATTCAACGCTGAAACTTGGACTCCAAATAATCCTCATTAATACAACCAGATTCTAAGGGATATTAGAGGTCTATACATACGGCCCTAGAGGACAAAGTGGTGTGTTTTTTTATTTGATCGCCAAAAAAGAGAGACTGAACCCCAAGGAATCTCCTTCTGAATTCTTGGAAGCCAATGAGAGTTTGAGACAATCACTAGGAGGAAAATGGCCACTTATCGACATAAATGCATTCTCCACCACCACTATGTGTAAGAGAGAGAAAAGAGAGTAATGAGTGCACTGTAACTTCAACATAACAATTATTCAATAAAACAGTATCATTCACATTCACAAGATTTATTCATGTGTTTCTCCTATATCAATCTCTTAAATATGAAGGAATCCAAGTACCGAGGGTACCTATCCCGCTGCCTCATACTAGTAGCGGACGGGGGTGTTAAGTGGAATTTCACTCCGTGAGTGAAATTTCCCGTTAACAACAAGATTATACAAACTGCCTCTCATCGTGGTGCAAAGTTGGCCAGTAATATCCCAGGTGAAGTACCTAGTAAGCTAGGGTTTCTCCTCCGGTATGATTTCCATAGTCCCTTGAATGTACCTCTCTGAGTGCCCAGCTCGCATCATCAGGGTGTAGGCATCTGAGTAAAGGCAGGGATCTTCCCCTGCAGTAGAGGTGTCCCTCTACTAGGCAGTATCGAACTGAGGTTCTCATAATCTTGCGAGCATTATCAGAATTTTCAAGAAGCTGCTCTTCTTGGAGGTAGTCTATGATTGAATCCATCCAGCATGGAAGGCGCTCCACAGGGCTAACTTTTTTCCCTTCTGCTATGCTTGACTTGGAAAACACATTGAGAGGTACCTCTTTTGGCAACACCCGTCCTCCGTTTGCAGCTATCTTAGCAAGGACATCGCCCCGATGATTCTGCTGCCTTGGTACCTGCTCGATCTTGAATCCCTTAAATCGAATCACAAGCTCCAGGACTTTTTCGAGGTATGCGGCCATGTTATCTAGCTTGGCCTAGTATAAACCTGTCACCTAGTTGACTATCAGATGCGAGTCACACTTAATGAGGAGGTAATCTGCTCTGAGATCTGCTGCTACCTCCATTCCGACTAACAAGGCCTCATATCCAGCCTCATTGTTCGTGGTGCTGAATTCGAACTTGAGACAGTGACAACATTTGACCTTTTCTGGATCAGTTAGGATGATTCCTCTTCCACTTCCTGCTTGACTGGACACCCCACCTATATATAAGGTCTAAATTTCTTGATCGGTGGGCCAATCTATTAGTTCTTACTCTTTCTAGGGGATCAAGTCTGAATTTGGGCAGGTACCGGGGTCAAGTAGCACGCTGAATTCAACCATTGGCCTTGTACCTGATGTCATATTGGGTAAGCTCAAGGGCCCATAAAACCAGTCTCCCTGATATGTCCGGTCATTGGAGAAATTGACACAGAGGTTGATCGGTAACCACTGCGATTAAATGGGCTTGGAAGTAAGGGCGGAGCTTCTTAGTAGTGGTCACATGTGCGAGGGCGAGCTTCTCTAAAATGGTATAATTTTTCTCTGATTTGGTCAAGGCGCAGCTGACATAGTAGACGGGTCGCTGGACTCCATCTCCCCATGCTTTGACCAGGGCCCTGCTGACATCTGTCTCGGATACTGCCAGGTATAGTTGTAGCTCATCTCTTGGTATCGGCTTGAGCAGCAGTGGTGGTCTGGCTAGGTACTCCTTCAGTGATTGGAAAGCTAGCTCGCTATTTTAATCCCATTTCATATTCTTTCCCAGCTTGATAGCTTTGAAGAAGGGAATGCATTTGTTAGTGGACAGCAATATGAAGCGATTGAGGGCTGCTATCCGACCGGTTAAGCCTTGAACCTATTTCAGAGAGGTTGGAGATTCCAGATCCAGGATGTCTTTAATCTTTTTCGGGTTGGCCTCTATTCCCCTATTATGGACCATGAATCCAAGAAATTTTCCGGCCGCTACTCTGAAGGCACATTTAATAGGGTTCAGCCGCATCTGGTTTTTTCTGACTATCTGGAAAGTTAGGCAGAGGTGGTTCTGGTGCTGCTCGGCTACCTGGGACTTGGTGATCATGTCATCAATGTACACCTCCATCGTCTTCCCTATCTGCTCTTTGAACAATCGGTTGACCAAACGCTGGTAGGTAGCCCCTGCATTCTTAAGACCGTAGGGCATTACCTTGTAGCAATATAAGCCCTGCCCGGTGATGAAACTGGTCGTATCCTGATCGGTGAGGTGCAGCATGATCTGATTGTACCCCGAGAATGCATCCATAAAGCTTAAGAGCTTGTTGCTGGTGGTCGAATCTACCAGTTGGTCGATCTTTAGAAGTGGGAAGCTATACTTTGGGTAGGCGCGGTTGAGGTCTGTGTAGTCAACGCACATGCACCATTTTCCGTTGGCTTTTGTTACCATGACCACGTTTGCAATCCATTCAGGGTACCGGGACTCCCGGATGAACTTAGCCCTCAGTAGCTTGTCTACCTCCTTGAAAATTACACAACGTGTGTCTAACAACCCTAAAGGGGGGGTGAATGGGTTGTTAATCGATTATTACCAACTTTTTCGATTAGTCAATATTAATCCCAAAGCATAACCAAATCAACCAAACATACATCAAACAATAATTATATGCGGAAAACAATAAAAACATGTTTGGTTGATTTACGTGAGAAGCCCTCCATTGGAAAAACTCACGGGCAACCCACTTAGCCACTCCGGTCCTCAAATCCACTATTTGAATAATTGTTTACAACCTAAGTTGACCACCTAGTCACATTTCAAGGTTCGTAACCCAATCTATTCTACCCCGCGGGCCTTTAATAGTGATCCTAGACCAATGCTTGCCAACCAACCTTTTGGTTGCAAGACTTCACTTGCTTGTGCACTACACCTTGTAGTCACAAGACTTAACTTAATGAAGAGATCAACAAGTCTAAGTGAATATGCAATGATATTCAAAATGCAATACAATGCTAGACAACACTATATGCTTAATTAGAGATGTAATGACAAGTCAATAAAACCTAATTATCAATATCTAAATGAATACTCATAAAGACTTAGCTAGATGGCATAAATGACATGGAATTTCTAGCTATCATTAACTACCACATTCAATCAATATAATCACTCACAATATATTCAATATATATTCATTTGGTAGAGACAATGCACTTAATCATCCAATAAATGCAAATCCTATAACAATGTCTATCATAAACAATCTCAATTAATCAATGAGATAAACTTAGCTAGATGTCGTAAAACACTTAGAATGCTAGCTATCAAAATCAATCACATTAAACCCAAATTAATCAATATAAAGTCTCACAAATAATTCAACATATATTCAACATATATCATTTTGTAGAGACAAGCATTTAGTCATATAATAAATGCAACCCTAGAGTCAATCTATCATAAACAAACCCAATCAATTGATAAAAGATTTTGCTAGATGTTATATAAACTTAGGATGCTAGCAATCATAAATAAACTCAATCAAAGAGAGACCCACGAAATTCCTTCACAAATATTCAACATATATTCAATAAAAATACCCAACAATGTATTTATCATATCATCAACATACATTCATCAATAGATAATAATCAAGCATTTAATCATGTAATAAATGCTAAACCTAGGTTAAGAACATCAATATATGAAATAGAGATGAAAATGATGTTACCTAGTCAAGAACTTGAAGACACATGTCAATAGAATGATGAATGATGAAGATGATGAAAGATTGGAGTTGATTGGAGAGTTAAAAATCAATGGATTGAAGCTTTCTCTCTCTAAAATGAGCTCTCTCTCTCTCTAGGGTTTAATTTCTAGGTTGCTGGTCTGAAATGGTGAATAAGATGGTATATTTATACTGGGGAAAAAACGAGCTGAAGAGAAAAAACAAAACTGCCCTTAATGAAAAAACCGAACTGCCCGCGGAAACCAATCACAACACTACAGCTTGATATTCAAACGGCTCAAAACATGACCAAACGACATCGAAAAAAGTCGTATAATATACCATTGGAAAGGTATGGAAATATACTTTCCAGTCCAATTTACATAATGAGGTTTTGATATCTGTAGAAAACGTTATGGCCATTTGGGTGACCAAAGGTCAGATTCGGATAAAAACAGAGTTGTCCTGTTTTAGTGGTCACTTTGGAGATTTCAAAACCAATTCAAACGGTCATGAAATATTACGAATAATATACCGTTGGAAAGGTATGGGTGTCTAGTTGATCCAAAAGTTTTCAAAACTCATTTTGGATCTTTTTATAAAACTTTATGGTCACAAGACCATACAATGGTCAGTTTTGAAAAACATTTGAATCATTGAAAACCAATCTTTTGAAACTAGACACATTACTCCAAATAACCAAACCAAATCTAACACAATGCACACAAAAAGAAACACAAATGCAATCATAGAAGTGCAATAACAAAGAACATACATGAATCATGAGATAAAGCATATAAGCACACAATCAAGGAAACACATATGCAAGAGAGACATGGAAATGCATATGAAAGTGTGTGTGTGTGTGTGTGTGTGTGTGTGTGTGTGTGTGTGTGTGCAACTAATCTCTTAAAGAAGTTAACTCAAGTGATATACCTTCTTGAAGTCCTTTGGGATGTCCGGAAACTTGTCAATCACGATCACCTAAGCTACCCATTACATAACAATCACAATGTGGTTTTGACAACGAAATAAACCAACAAAAAACCGAGGAACTTACAATCTCCCCCTTTGGCTATTTCGGGACAAAATCACACTCACAAATAAACCTCACAACGATAATATAAGTTATGGTCAACAATTGTTTTCTATATTACAAGAGTTACAAAAAACAAACAAAGTCTTCAAATCTTCAATCTCTTATAGAAACATTACATCCTTCAAAAACATAGAAACTATACTTTCCAAGAATCAAGTGTATGTGAGATGAACAAACACAATATAGCATTTTCACAAAAGAATAAAATACTCCCCCTCAATGAAAAACTCCCCCTATTTTTCATAAATACTTCTCCCCCTTTTTGTCATGAGATAGACAAAGGTAAAAATAGTTAAACATAACATATATCATATGAGTACATAACCACATAGAAACCATAATACTCGAGCAATTAAACAAGTCTCCTTGCTTGAGCTCCCCTTATGGGGTCAATCCAAAAACACATCATCAAAAACACAATTTTATGAAACTTAAGACATTGAAAATATCATGCATATCAATACAAACATGTCATAAAAGGAACTCTCATGTCATGGATATAAAGCATTCTTGAACCATAAACATGACATTTCACACAAGCAAAGCAATAGAGCATAATTTGAGAAAGACAATACCATATAAGCATATGAATATAAAAGGATACAAAGTAACCAAGATACTCAAGCAATTAACTAAAATGAGAGATTTCTCTCCTCGTTACCCCTGATGCCTTGGTCAGGCTACCACCCCCAAGAAGGGTCTGAGTGTAAGAGCATAGTTGCCATCAAGACCTAGAGACCAGGAAATAGCTAGACAGCCCTCCTGATGCCTTGGTCGGGCTACCACCCCCAAGAAGGGTCTGGGTGTAAGAGCATAGTTGCCATCCAGACCTCGGGACCAGGAAATAGCTAGACAGCCTTTCTGATGCCCTGGTCAGGCTACCACCCCCAAGAAAGGTCTGAGTGTAAGAGCATAGTTGCCATCCAGATCTCGAGATCAGGAAATAGCTAGACATCCCTCCTGATGCCTCGATAGGGTTACCTCTCATGAAGCTGATTTAAACATAAATATTTGTTTCGTTCACAGGATTAAGATCATCATGATAAGAGTTCCCTGCGAAGCCAGATTGAAGTATGAACAAATCATCATCAAAGATGCAGTTTTGATTCATAGTCAGGATCAGGAATAAAGCAAGAGGTTCTCAATCGAGGTGGAAGCTAGTAATCAAGGTCAATCAAAACAAATATGAAGGAAGTTATATCAGTTTCTCATTAATAACAAAAGAGTATATCCCCCAGTAAGGCTACATCCATCAAACAGTGAGCCCAACCCCCGAATCCGGACCAACTAAACTAATCATGAGTAAAGCGGGGTACCCACCCCCTTTTTTGGACAATCAAGGCCAATCAGGAACAGGTAGCATCAAGCTTCGGAGCCCTCTTGATTCCCCCTGCTGATCCCCCTCCCTCATGCTGATCCTCACCATCAACTCCTTATTCAGGTGGTTGCCAGTCTTAGTTACCCTCGCCAACCATCTCTCTTTTCAGAGGTTCCTCCTGTTGATCAGCAGGATCTTCCTCCAGAACTTCGTTGATCACTACCATGACCTCAAGAGGGATAGCCGCATCAAGAAGGGCAGCCATGGACCTCGTTTGGCTCCTGTCGACCTCCATTTCCACTCTATAGGGTCCCTCAGATGGGCTCTTTGCTCCTTCCCTAGCTCTTGGTTGATCTCCTTCAGACCGCATAGACAGAACCTTACTTGAAGATTCCCCAAGACCTGAAGTAGTAAAGATGGGAGGAGGAAGGTGAGGGTCTGCCTGGACGGGATGCCTTCCAGCACCTACCTGGTTAAAGGAAACCGATCCGTCATCATCAGGGTGAGACAACTCAGCAGCCTTAGTCATTATCTCCTCTCTATCCCAACCGGCAATTGATGATGGATCAAAGGAAAGGGGGAAAGCCTCTACAACCTGAAAGGAAGCATAAAAATATCCATCACTAAAGGAGGTCTCCGCATCAGCTTGCAGCTTGGCTACCTGAGCAATCAAATCCTGATTCTCGAGGTCCAACTTCTTAGCCTCAGTTTTCCAAGAATCCCTCTGCTTGGGCCGCCGGGTAGATTGGAGAATTTCTTTATCAAAGGACAGCTTCCCTCGCTCATAATCACAACGAAGCTCGGCCAGCTCAGTCTCCATCTTCCTTTGGTTGGAGGTCATCTGTTGTACTAATGTCTGAGCCCGCTTGAGTAATCTCATGGCTCTCTCAGCTTCGGCTTCTGCTTTAGCCTTAGCAGCCCGATCATGAAGGAAGGCTACCTGGTGGCACATAGCCACGTTAAACTTGAAGGCCTATGAGATACAAAGCCAAGGTTAGAAACAGACTAAGGTGGCAGTCTCAAAAGTAATATAGAGAAAGAATAATTACCTCACCTGAGACAGCAGACCCCTTGGTGAGCAAGACATCAACGGGCATCGAGGCCATCCCAGAGAGCCCGCCACCCGGGCAGGATGTGATGAATTGTTCAAAAACCTCGTCCTACCCCGTCGAGCTTGACTGAGGGCGAGAACGGCTAGGAGGAATCCCTGCGACACACGTTTCAAAGTCCTCCGAAGCTCGGGGGGTTGGAATCGCAGCGGCATCGACTAGATGAACAGGTGGGGCAACAGTAGCAGCACAGGGAGCAGAAGAAGCATGAGTAGTAATGCTAGCTACCTGGGAAACGGAAGCCCCTCTGTTTATCGCTTTAGAACCCCACGACGCAAAGGTAGCCATCATGGATCTCGCTTGGGAAGGCGATAGAGTAGGAGCAGGCATAATTCCGGCAGAAACAATCAGCCCTTCCTTCTCCGAGGTGGTAGAAGAAGCCCTCCGAGTTAGTCTGATGGATGGGGGAGGAGTGCGAGCTTGCCGGAGCTGCTGAGCTTTACGAGAAGCTGGTTTAACAACAAAAACTATAAGTAAATGAAACAAAAAGAGAAATGTCAGAACTGAGCTGGTCAACGAGACAAAGCAAGATGATTCAGTGATACTTACGGGGAATGGCATCATAGATCCGTAAGTATTGATTCACCCTGAGAGGATTGAAGACTTCAGTGATTGGAAACTTTAGGTTCAAGTAGTTCCTGGCCAGAATAGCCTTCAAAACGGCTTAAGACTCAGGTGGCAGGGAATCCCGGTCCCACGATGGTTTGTCACTGAAAGCTGTGGGGACCTAGAACTCGTGCCCTCCGATAAAAATCGAGCTTCCTCAGTCACCCTCTGCTAGGATCCACTCTTCCTTCCAGGTGGGATCCTTCTTCGAAGCACCAGGAATGACAAACTTGAGCTTGTTATTGGCTTTTGCATAGAACTGACCTCAGGGAACCCCGGAGAGACTCCCAATTTGAAAAAGGTAGGCCAACTCCTCTGCTCCGGGCTCTCTCGTCACTTTGCTCAGCTGGCATTATTCCCTCCACAGCACGAGGAAGCCAATCAAATGCCTCTAGAAGTCGGGCGTCAACTGGAGAGGAGCAAGCTGGATGGCGTTGAGAGCGCGTCGAGGGGTAGGATGAAAGGGGAGCCTGACCCCATTCTCGAGAGCCGCCACATGAATTGGAAGCACGTCATCAGAAGGATTGAAGAATTTGTAACCTTTAGGATGCACCGAGATAGAAACACTATCAGGAATGCCGTACTTGGACCTCAAACAATCAATCGAGTTCAGATCAACGGTAGAGTCAAGGACAACCTTGAAGTCATAGAAAGGAAGCCTCTCTAAAGGGGGACCAGTAGCCTAGACTTGACGCTCCCCTACGGCGTCACCACCAACCTCTCTATCAGAATCTTCATCGACTAAATCCAAAGGATGGTCGGGATGATTAGAAAACCTGGTCCTAATGGACACGTTCCTATTCGACCGCCGATGTTACCGATTTGGCGGAGAGTCATCGCTATTTAGGCTCCTTCGTGCCCATTTTTCATGGGTGAGGCTGATAACCTCCTCGCCGTTGACAATGGAGTCAACGGAGTCGTGACTGGCTTTCGACATGATGGAATGAAGTCGGTCAGGATGAAGGATGAGAAAAGAGATATGCTTGAGAGAAGACTTTTCTTAGGAAAATTTGAAATTTGAAATTTGAAAGGTATGAGGAAGGCGTTGGAATAACCAAGTATAAATAGGCAATAGAGCAGCAGCATGGGCCGTCGAAATTTTCGGTTAAGATCACCTCGAATCGCGGGAACTGCAGTAACGCAGCCGAATTAACTTGGGAATAAACCGGTCAGCTCTCGCCACGTCACTCGTGCAATTAATGGGAAGATTTCCCCCAAGATTCTTGTAATGGTAAAGAAGGAGAAATTCCCCAAATAAAATAGGAAATTTGACTCCAACCCCAAACTCAATCACTGGCATTCAAGTCAGAGGGGACTTCTGTTAATAGCCAAATTTGGCTAGGGACTAAAGGGAAATTTTCGACCCTCCTAGTCTGACCCTAGGCCCGAGGTTATCCACCAGGGGACCATGGTTCCCAAAGTCGAGCTACATTACCACCCCACAGAAATAAAAGGTGAGCTCCTGAAACATCCGGGATAGAACCCGGTGCGATCAGAGTAGGCCCGCAACACCAAACCAGAAATCGGGAAGGTCCCTGAGGTCGAGACTACCTCGCAACCTTTCTGGAAGCTCGCCAAAACCCCGTTGTCATAGAGGAGTATCCGTAGAGGGCTGCATCAAGCTCCAAGAGATCAAGGGAGGTCAGGCCGAGTTCCTGGCTAGACTAAGCTCCTGAGTACCGGAGCCAAGACACTAATCTACCTCGCTATTTGATTTACCTCGCCATACGAGACAATACATACCATATTCAACGACCCCTATGAGGGATCATACTGTGAAGATACGAAGATACACTGGATCATATCTGGAAACATTACGTACGTGCAGAATAAGTAATAGAGTCCAAAAAGGAAAAAAACTAAACTCCACCAAGATATTCTCAACTCAGCTATTAATGCAAAGTCAATGACATTTATATGAGAGATCTCGTCCGATAAGGAGGGAAGGGACTGAGAAAATCAATGGGAGAATCAGTTGGTTTAACCTACCAAAACTATGTATAAATAGGAAAAAGGGAGAAAGAGAAAGGGACTACTTTTCGACAGACATACGACAACAACCCTACTACACTCTAGAAAAATTTAGAGCAATTGAGAGATATTTGTACACGATACACCATTAATAAAGAAGGCATTTTCATTCTCTTTTAATTGTATTAATATTAGTATTTTTTGTCATTTGAATAAGCACTGTTTAGAATACATTCGACCTTGGCCACTACCTCCGTGGTGGTGGTTTTGAGGGTGTTACTTGAGATTTCTCACCCTGAGCAAATTTTCTGTTAACAGCCACTACCTCCGTGGTAGTGGTCTTGAGGGTGTTAATTGAGATTTCTCACCCTGAGCAAATTTTCCGTTAACAGTACCTTCGTTGGTGATTCTTAGAATCTTCTAAGCATCATGAGTATTTAGAGTGGTTTGAATGAGTATGATATGCTTCTCATCTACTGCACAATATAAGGCATGAAAGCCCCTTTCATTCCATTCTGCAGCCTCTAACTCTTCATTTGTCCATCTAAACCTAGGCTTAGGTACATAAGCCTCATCTTGTTGTTTCTCCTTGGGCCATGGGAGGTGAGTATCCCTCTTCCACATACATCCAAACGTGGTCATCAATGCAAGACAAAAAGGATTACATCCTTCCTTTCCAAGTGAGGTAGTTATCCTTGGTGAGCAATGGTGGTTCAGACATTGACACACCCTCTACCATCTTAAAGTCACTCATTGTATTTAATGAATGAGATGTAATGTATGAGAATGAATGCAATAAACAGAGTGCACAAAAATGTAAGATACACAAAAATAGCATGGATCTCCTATGTATGTTAAGGAACCCGCTCTGATACCAATTGAAAATTACACAACGTGTGTCTAACAACCTACAGGGGGGTGAATGGGTTGTTAATCGATTATTGCCAACTTTTTCGATTAGTCAATATTAATCCCAAAGCATAACCAAATCAACCAAACATACAACAAACAATAATTATGTGTAGAAAACAATAAAAACTCATTTGGTTGATTTACGTGCGAAGCCCTCCATTGGCTTAACTCACGGGCTAACCACTTAGCCACTCCGGTCCTCAAATCCACTATTTGAATAATTGTTTACAACTTAAGTTGACCACCTAGTCACACTTCAAGGTTCGTAACCCAATCTATTCTACCCCGCGGGCCTTTGATAGTGATCCTAAACCAATGCTTGCCAACCAACCTTTTGGTTGCAAGACTTCACTTGCTTGTGCACTACACCTTGTAGTCACAAGACTTAACTTAATGAAGAGATCATCATGTCTAAGTGAATATGCAATGATATTCAAAATGCAATAAAATGCTAGACAACACTATATGCTTAATTAGAGATTTAATGACAAGTCAATAAAACCTAATTATCAATGTCTAAATGAATACTCATAAAGACTTAGCTATATGGCATAAATGACATGGAATTTCTAGCTATCATTAACTACCACATGCAATCAATATAATCACTCACAATATATTCAACATATATTCATGTGGTAAAGACAATGCACTTAATCATTCAATAAAGTGCAAGAAGGCTTGGGATTCTAGAAGTCCCCAGCATTTGCAAGAAGGCTCTGGACCCCCCCCCCCCTGGAATAAACCGGGAGCTTAGTGGCTCACTTGGACGTTGATTTGCCCGATACACAAAGTGAGGAGCCACTGGGCCTCTATCGGTCGTGTTGCTCCAGAGACTTGCTTGGGCATGTATGAGTCCTCAGTAAATGTAAAAAGCCTTTGGGCTCTCCCCGAAAGGATTGGGACATCGGTGGCTCGCTAGGGAGTTGATTTGCTCGATACAAATTGAGAAGAGCCAGCAGCCTGGTTCAGGTCCAGAGGCATGCTTAGGATCCTCGAAGTCCCCGGCAGCTAGAATTAGGCTCTAGATCCTCCTTGAATGAACTTGTAGCTTAGTGGCTCACTTAGGCGTTAACCGGCCCGGTACACAAAGTGAGGAGCCACTATTCCTCTACCGGTTGTGTAGCTCTAGAGGCTTGCTTGGGCATGTATGAGGCCTCAGCAAATGTAGGAAGCCTTTGGGCTTTCTGTGAAAGGATCCGGACATCGGTGGCTTGCTAGGGAGTTGAATGGCCTGGTACAAATGAAGAGGAGCCACCTAGATGATACTCATCCAGAGGCATGCTTGGGATTCTAAAATTCCCTAACAATTACAATAAGGCTCTGGACCCTTCTGGAATGAACCTGGAACTCAGTGGCTCATTTGGGCATTGACCGGCCGGTGCACGAAATGAGGAGCCACTAGGCCTCTACCGGTCGTGCTGCTCCAGAGGCTTGCTTGGGTATGTATGAGGCTTTAGCAAATGTAAGAAGCCTCTGGCTCTCCCTTCACGGATCGGGACATCAGTGGCTCACTAGGGCGTTGAATGGATCGATACAAATGGAGAGGAGCCACTGGCATGATATTGGTCCAGAGGCATGCTTGGGATTCTAGAAGTCCCCTGCAACTGCAATAAGGCTCTAAACCCTCTTGGGATGAACCGGGAGCTCAGTGGCTCATTTGGACGTTGACTGGCCCGGTACACAAAGTAAGGAGCCACTAAGCCTTTACTGGTCTTGCTGCTCTAGAGTCTTGCTGCTCCAGAGTCTTGCTTAGGCATGTATGAGGCCTCAGTAAATGTAGGAAGCCTCTGGCTCTCCCCAAACAGATCGAGACATCGGTGGCTTGCTAGGGCGTTGAATGGCTCGGTACGAATGGTGAAGAGCCATGATGGGTAGATTTTCGCCGTTAGAAAACCGTCAGTCAAAACAATTTATAAAACCTATGCGATGCGTTCACAAGTAGAAATACAAGTAAAGTGGTAAGCACGGGTGTCATCCACTGAGATCAGGGTAGCGGTGATAAGATTAGGATTAATATAACTAGTATGCATAAAAGTAAAGTGATGGTGAATGAAAATACAATATAAACTAAACTATGAAAGCAAATAAAATGGGATGACAATGGAGTGATGAATGAATGATGATGGAACTACGGAGTTGATGGACTCGTAAGTGAATATTGGGGCAATTGCAACAAACTCTCAATTAAGCACGTATTGACAAATGTAACCAACCTAGGGTGTATAGTGTTGGTATATATCTCTAGCAAGAGGTCAACCTAGGGTGTATAGCGAAGACCTCCTACTATCGATTAATCCCTCCTAAGCAACCAACAATGGCTAGTTACTCAATCGGGACTTGTTCCATGAATGCTCATCTATCTAGCTATGGCTCAACCTATTACTAATGTAGCCATCCTAGGGTGTATAGTGATGGCTTCCAATTCCCTCACATGTGGCCGACCTAGGATGTATAGTGAAGGCCACCCGTTTGAGATTGGATGAGGTTCGAGGTTATCAACCGAATTCTACTCGAAGGTTAGTTCTCGTAAAATCACTAAAGTAGCCAACCTAGGGTGTATAGTGGAGGCTTCTAATTCTATCACAAGTGGCTAACCTAGGGTGTATAGTGAAAGCCACTAATTCAAGATTAGATTAAGGGCATGGTTATAGAGCCGGATTTTCGGAAATCCTTCCATTCAATGGAGCATTAGACAACCTAATTGCCTACTCAAGTAATCCAAATCAATCATGCAAGGAGGGTGTATCCAAGCAAATCAATAATGGAAATCAATTCAATCAATGGAATAAAACATAGAGATAGAATAAATATAACACATAGAGTTTATTTACAAAGCCTAAATATCCATCAAACAAATAACATCAACCCCATAATGGGGTATTTTAGCTACTCATGTTCTATTACAAACAAATAAACTAAGAGAGAGTGTAGAGAGTAAACCCTTGAAGATTGATCTCCTTCTTTGAAGCTTGAATCCAAGTCTCTTAGTTGCCTTTGATTGAGTAGAGATGGTTTGGATGATAGAGAGATGTGTTTCTAGCTTAGACTACAAGTGTTGGGAGATATGGGAGTCTTTTGGTTAGTTCCCATGCTTTTCTATTTATAGGGGATGGAAAAATAGGTCACTTAAGCTTGAAAACAGAAGCTGTCGCGCGCAGAGTGCGGGTGGAGTGCGGATGGAGTGCAGTTGGCTGACCCGCACTTTAATGAATCCAACTCTGTCTTGACCCACACTTGACCCGCACTTTATCTGTCAGGTACGAATCAGCTTCTCTGGCTTTGGCAATACTGCGGGTGGAGTGCGGTTGGATGACCCGCACTCTACCCGCACTTTAACGTCAGGTGCAAATCTAACTCTCTGTCTTAAGCAACAGTTCGGGAGGAGTGCGGTAGGATAACCCGCACTTGACCCGTACTTTATCTTTCCTTCATGATTCAGGTCCCAACTGTGGGAAGGAGTACGGTTGGAGTGCGGTTGGAGTGCGGTTGTGACCCACACTTGACCCGCACTGTAGAGCTGCTTATGATCCTTTATCTTTCCTTTTGCCCTTTTTCTGCCGAAACCACAACAATTAGCTTCTAACATTAGAATTACATCTATTGCCTTCAATTAGCACCAATGAGCCTATTAGACATAAAATATATAAAAAATACACATAAGAACGAGACAAAGGAATAGGAATGAGGGCCGAAATATACAACAATTTAGGCACGATCAAGCCATTGGCATGATACTGGTCCAAAGGCACGCTTAGGATTCTAGAAGTCCTCAGCAATTGCAATAAGGCTTTGGACCGTCCTGGAATGAACCGAGACCTCAGTGGCTCACTTGGGCGTTGATCGGTCCGGTACACGAAGTGAGGATCCACTGGGCCTCTACCGATCATGCTGCTCCAGAGGCTTGCTTATGCATGTATGTGGCCACAGCAAATGTATGAAGCCTCTGGGCTCTTCCCGAACGGATCAGAACCTCAGTTGCTCGCTAGGGCATTGAATGGCCAGGTACAAATAGAGAAGAGCTAGTAGCCTGGTTTAGGTCCAAAGGCATGCTTGGGATCCTAGAAGTCCCTAGAAACTAGAATGAGGCTCTAGACCCTCCTAGAATGAACCGGGAGCTCAGTGGCTCACTTGGGCGTTGACCAACCTGGTACACGAAATGAGGAGCCATTGGGCCTCTACCGGTGGTGCTACTCTAGAGGCTTGCTTGAGCATGTATGAGGCCTCAACAAATGTAGGAATTGCTTGGCTCTCTCCGAACGGATAGGGACATCGGTGACTCGCTACGGCGTTGAATGACCTGGTACAAATGGAGAGGAGCCACCTGCTTGGTACTAGTCCTGAGGCAAGCTTAGGATTTTAGAAGTCCCCAGCAACTACAATAAGGCTCTAGACCCTCCCGGAATGAACCGGGAGCTCAATGGCTCACTTGAGCGTTGACTGGCTTGGTACACTAAGTGAGGAGCCACTAGGCCTCTACCGGTCGTACTACTTACACTGTTGAGTTGGCTTCCTAGGTACATGTGCTGACCTGCTACTTGGGAGCTTTTGAAGAATGGATCCGGTGACATGAGAGGATCCACATGAACAGGTGCAAATCCAATGGATTGTAGCAGATCTGCTGTATAGGAGATCGTAGTGGATCTGCTGCATAGGAGATTGTAGTGGATCTACTGCATAGGAGATCTGCTGATAGGGAAGCAAACCCTCAATAAGGTAGCAGGAGACGTGTAGCTCTACTTAGACATGACTGCGGTTCAGTTCCGGTTCCAAACTATCGGTTCTGGTTCCAGGGGGACCTGGAACCGGAACCGAAACCGGAACCGGAACCGGAACTGAAACTGGAACCGGAACCGGAACCGGAACCGGAACTGGAACCGAAACTGTCTTGAGGGGGTTTCAATTTTGATTCCAGTTTCAGTTCTGATTCTGTCGGTTCCGGTCCGGTTACATGGTTCCAGGCGGTTTGGTTCCTTTTTTTTTAATTATCTACTAACTAAAAGAAATTATTAGACATGTAATGATGTGAAATTGTAAATGATGTTTATTGGGTAAGCCGGAATTAAAATAAAATAAATATATAAGAAACTTAAAAAAATAAATTGAAAGAAAATAAATATAAACAATTGAATAATTGAGAGTTGAGAGAGGATTGAAGAGAATTAGAGAGAATTGGGAGAGAATTGAGAGAGAATTAGTGAGGAGAAATGAATGGGAGGGGGGTATTTATAGGAAAAAGTGAGAAAAGAAAAAAAAACAAAAAAACAAAAAACAAAATTGTTAACGGGAATTTTATTCGGGATGAGAAATCTCTGTTAACGCCCTCGAGACCACTACCACGTAGGTGGTGGCCGAAATTATTTATATATGTGACAATGGTTTATCTCGTGATAAATAAACAAGAACATTTTTATTTAACATGCATGGTACACGAGTACAAAGATTTTTCTCTCGTTTCTCTCAACTTTCTTTGGTAAATGGTCGATTGCTAGTCGTATGCCTGTCGAATCGTAGTCTCCTTTTTTGTTTCTTTTCTTTTCTATTTATACATGGTTTGTAGGTCTACAGACTGATTCTCCCTTGATTGTCTCAATGATTGTCTCCGTCTCTTCCTTATCGGGCGGGATTTCTTGCGTTAAATCATTTGACTTTTTAGATTGACGTCCGAATTGAGAGTATCGTGGTAGCGGGATTTCTTGCGTTAAATCATTTGACTTTTTAGATTGACGTCCGAATTGAGAGTATCGTGGTAGAGATCAGCTTGTTTCCTTTTGGATTTCATTACTTATGTAGATAACGCTTCCAGGTGATTTAATTCATTCCTTGTATCCTTCCAGTACGATCCTTATAGGAGTCGTGGGACATGACGAATATGGTATGATGCATCAACCAGGGAGGTTGTTTAGTATTTCGACCTTGACCTTGATGTCTGAAAAGTTTCATCCAGCTTGGAGCCAGATCTGGCTTCTCTTAACTTTTTCGAAGCTAGACGTGGACTTGACTGACATTTTTGAAGCTGGGTGTGGCTTCGACTCACCTCGCGGCCTTCTAGGGACATTCTTCTGTGTCAATCGAGGTACAGACGGGTTTCTTGAGCATTTGCAAGATGACCTTGACTTCGGGGAGCTTCTAGTTTTGATGATACGGGCTAAGCCCGATCATTCCGGGTTCTATCTTGGATGTTTCCGGAGCTCGCCCTTGTTCTTGGGGTGGTATCGCAGTTCGGTTCTGGATAGAGAGGTCTCCTGGTGGAAGTTCTCGGGTCTGAGCTTTATCCCAGATGTTTCTGAAGCCCGCCCTTATGCCTGGGGCGGCATCGTAGCTTAGCTCTGGATATAGAGGTCTTTAGGTGAAACTTCCGGGTATGGAACCATGTCTAGTAAGTGGAAAATTTCCCTTTGGTCCTTTGCCAATTTTGGCTATTAACAGAAGTCCCCTTTGACTTGAACATCAGACGTCGAGCTCGGGGTTGTGGTCAGATTCTCACTTTATTTGGGAAATCTTCCTCTTTTACCGTTACTGAAATTTTTGGAAATTTCTTCATTTGAGTGACGTGTTGTGAACCGACTATTTTATCTTCGAATTAATCTGATCACGTTATGGCAGTCCCCGAGATTTTTTACCGTTACCAGGATCTTGGGGAGATCTTCATGTTAACTGCGTAAATGATGTGGCATGAGATGATTAGCTCGGTTTAGAGTTTAACCAGGTTACGTTATCGAGTCAATTTTTACCGTTACCAAACGAGTATCCTGGTAACTTGAGCTGTTGCCTTCCTGCCTATATATATGCATGTTTTCCTCCTCGTCTTCCTCACATCTTCTCGAGCGAAAAGAACCTTTTGTTGAGAAATATTTCCACAGTTTTTTCCCCAAGCTTGCTTCTTTCTTCTTTCTTCATTCTTCGTCTTCTATTCTTTCTTTATTCTTCGTCTTCTATAATGTCCAAACACAATCGTGATTCAAATGATTCCATATTCGACGGCGAGGTGGTCGTCAGTCTTAGTCTAGGGAAGCGGGCTAGAAGGAGTTCTGACGATGATGATTCCCCGCCCACATCACAACGTCGGCGATCCAGTAGGAACGTATCTATCGGGACTGGGGACTGGGTTCTCCAATCATCCCGACCACCCTTTAGATATTGTTGATGATGATTCCGACAAAGAAACGACCAGCGGCGCTGCGGGGGAGCGTCGGGTCTCGGCTCCTGGTCCCTTTGGGGAGAGGCTCCCTCCCTACGATTTCTAGGTCATCCCTGATTCCACCGTTGACCCGGTGTCGATCGACCGCTTGAGGTCAAAGTTTGGCATCCCCGACAGTGTATCCATCTCGGTGCCTCCCAAGAACTTCAAGTTTTTCAACCCCCCTAAAGGTGTGCTTCCGATCCATGTGGCCGCTCTTGAGAACGGGGTCAGGCTTCCCCTCTATCCGACCCTTCGGCGGGCTCTAAACGCCATCCAGCTCGCTCCCCTTCAGTTAACGTCGGGCTTCTGGAGGCATTTAATTGGCTTCCTTGTGTTATAGAGGGAGCAATGCCAGATGAGTAAAGTGACAAGGGAGCCAGGTGCGGAGGAGCTGGCGTATCTTTTTCAGATTGGGAGCTTGTCTGGGGCTCCTCGGGATCAGTTCTATGCCAAGGCCAAGAACAAGCTCAATTTCATCGTTCCTAATGCTTTCAAGAAGGATCTCGCATGGAAAGAAGAATGGATCCTAGCAGGGGATGACTAGGGGAGCTCGATTTTCATCGGAGGGCATGAATTCGAGGTTCTTACGGCTTTTAGTGACAAGCCCTCCTAGGACCGAGACTCTCTGCCTACCGAGTCCGAATTCGTCTTAAAGGCTATTCTAGCCCGGAATTACCTGAATCTGATATTCCCTACCGCTGAAGCTTTTGACCCTCGTAGGGTGAACAAATATCTACGGATTTCAGACTCTATTCCTCGTAAGTATCCTTGTGTCGCTTCTTCTTATTACTTAGCTTGATTCTAACATTTTTTTTTATCTGTTTATTCACAGTCTTTGTCGTGGAGCCAGCCACCCGACACGTCTCGTGCTCTCCTCAAGGTGGAGCTTCTCTTCCCTCTTCTGGGGTCGAGCCTACCCTGGCTTCTTCTGTCTCTTCGGCTGGGTCTAAGATGGCCACTCTGGCCTCGCGGGCTTTCCGGGCTTTGGGTAAAGCTCCCCAAGTAGTTGGCCCGACTGTTTCTGCCCCCTCAGCTATGGCTGCTAAAGTCGCTACGCCTTCGACTCAAACATCTGATTCAGCTGCGCTTCCAACAACCAAAGCCTCGGAGGTTTCTGGGAAAGATGTCGTTCCTGGGAAAGGTGTCGTGAAGGCTCCTTCCGACAGTTCCCGACCTCAGTCGATCTTGATAGGGCAGGATGAGGTCTTTGAGCAGTTCATAGCATCCTGTCTGGGTGGCGGGATCTCTAAGATGGCTTCTATGCCTGTGGACGTCCTTATAACCAAGGGGTCTGCTATCTTGGCTGAGATAATTGTATGTCCTTCACGCCTCTTTTTTTTTGTTAACTCGTTCAGTTTCTAACTCGGGTTTTATATTTGTAGGCCTTTAAGGTCAATGTCGCGATGGGCCAGCAGGTAGCCCTTCTCCGCGATCGAGCTGTAAAAGCCGAAGCTGAAGCCGAGAAGGCCGGGGAACTGCTCAAGTAAGCTCGGTCTCTAGTGGAAGAGGTGACTTCTAGCCAGGGCAAAATTGAGCTCGAGATGGCCAAGCTTCGCTGCGATCATGAGAGGATGAAGCAATCTTTCGATCAGGAGCGTCTTCAATCTCTCCGGCGAGCTAGGCAGCGAGACTCCTAGAGATCTAAGGCTAGGAAGCTGGACCTTGAGAACCGGTCTCTGATTACTCAGGTGGCCAAGCTGCAAGCTGATGCGGAGACCTCCTTCAGCGATGGGTATTTTTATGCTTCCTTTCAGGCCGCGGAAGCTCTTTCTCCTCCTTTTGATTTGTCGTCTATTGCGGACTGGGACAGACAGGAAATAATGCTCAAAGCTACTGAGTTATCTCGTCCTGAAGGTGACAAGGTGGTCCCTTCTAGCCTGGCAGGAATTAGGATGCAGCCCACTCAGTCAGATCCCTCATTCCATCTTCCTTCCTTTATCCCCTCAGGTCCTGGGGAATCGTCCAGCAAAGTGATGTCCTCTCGATCCGAGGAGGACCAATTGGGAGTTGGTGAAGAGGTTAGGAGCCCATCTGATGATCCAGCTTTAACAGAGATGGAGGTCGATAGGAGCCAGATGGGGCCCTTGGCAGCTCTTCTCGAAGCGGCTATTCCTCCTGAAGTTACAGATGTGATCAATGAAGTTTTGGAGGAAAAGCCAGCTAATCATTCGATAGAGCCTCTAAACGAAGGAGCGGTCGGCGAGGATAACCCAGATGGACAGCTACCTGTTGAGAGGATTGATGCTGAGGATCAGCAGGGAGGAGGAGGGCCAGCGGAGGGGAGCCATGATAGCCCCACAGCTTGAAGCGGACGACTTGTTTTTAATTGCCCAGAAAAGGGGGTGGGCACCCTGCTTTGCCATTGTCAGTTTTTCTTATTTTTCCTTCTTCTTTTTGTAGCCCGAATTCTAGGGTTGGGCTCCCCATTTGGATGTAGCCTTATCAAGGGGATAGGCTCCCTTTGTCCTTAATGATAAATTGACTCGCCTCTTTGAGAACTTTATTCTGCTTCTGGTCTTGAATGGTATCCAGAGTAGCATCGGTAGCATCAATTAAGATTCGTGTAGGCAATTATGATGATTTTGATCCTGCACACGAAAGCAAACATTATATACATGGGGTGATAACCCAACCAAGACATCAGGAATGCTACTTAGCTATTTCCTAGTCTTTGAGATCCGGCGGGCAACTATGCCTTTACACTCAGATCCTTCTTGGGGGTAGTAGCCCGACCAAGGCATCAGGAGTGCTATCGAGCTATTTCCTGGTCTCGAGATCTGGAAGGCAACTATGCTCTTACACTCAGATCCTTCTTGGGGGTGGTAGCCCGACCAAGGCATCAGGAGGGCTATCGAGCTATTTCCTGGTCTCGAGATCTGGAAGGCAACTATGCTCTTACACTCAGATCCTTCTTGGGGGTGGTAGCCCGACCAAGGCATCAGGAGGGCTATCGAGCTATTTCCTGGTCTCGAGATCTGGAAGGCAACTATGCTCTTACACTCAGATCCTTCTTGGGGGTGGTAGCCCGACCAAGGCATCATGAGGGCTATCGAGCTATTTCCTGGTCTCGAGATCTGAAAGGTAACTATGCTCTTACACTCAGATCCTTCTTGGGGGTGGTAACCCGACCAAGGCATCAGGAGGGCTATCGAGCTATTTCCTGGTCTTGAGAGGTTTATGTCGAATTCCCATTCAAGTGTATAGTCACTAACGTTGAACATAGTTGGAGACAAAGATGGAAGAGAAAAGGAAAATGGCTTTATTGATGATTGAGATGTAGTACATCTTTATTAGGACCTGTAATGAAAACTAAGTGGGGGTAGTCTGCTTGAGAACTCCTTTCAAGGGTAGAATTTCTTCAAAAGGTCTGCATTCCAAGTGTGATTGATGGGTCGTCCGTCCATGTCTTCGAGTTTGTAAGCTCCATTGCGAACAATTAGCTTTATCAAATATGGCCCTTCCCAATTTGGACTTAAGACTCCATCCGACCTTTTCCGAGTATTCAGTGTTACTTTCCTAAGTACCAGATCCCCTTCCTTGAATTTTTGGGCTTTAACCTTTTTGTTGAAATATCTACCGATCCTGCTCTGGTAGATCGCCACTTTCTCTGCTACCTAGTCTTGCTTTTCTTCTAAGAGGTCTAGACTAGCCCGGAGCTTGACTTCGTTACTTTCGGGCTCAAAGTGTTGTACCCTGAACGAGGTCAGTTTATGCTCGATAGGGAGGACTGCTTCAACCCCGAAGGCCAGGGAGTAAGGCGTTTCTCCAGTAGCTATCTTTTTGGTAGTCCGGTATGCCCAAAGGACTTCTGGTAGCTCTTCGGCCCATTTACCTTTCCTCTGCTGAAGCTTCTTCTTCAGAAGTTTCTTGATTGTCTTGTTGGTGGATTCCACCAGCCCGTTAGTTTGGGGATGAGCCACTGAAGCGAACCTGAGGTCGATCCCCAACCCCTGGCAGAAGTCATTGAATCGGGCGTTGTCGAATTGCTTCCCTAGGTCGGCTACAATGATGAGAGGGGTCCCGAACCTGCATACCACGTTAGTCTTGATGAACTTGGTTGTATTCTTTTCTGATATTCGAGCTAGAGGCCCTGCCTCGACCCATCTTGTGAAGTAGTCAATAGCCAGGATAGCATGTTTCATCTGTCCTGGAGCGGTAGGAAGTGGCCCAATTAGGTATATTCCCCACATGGCAAAGGGGTAAGGTGAGCTGAGGGACGACAGTCGCTCGGGTGGCTGGTGGCTCAAGTTTGAGGTTCTTTGACAAGGTTCGCAGGATTGCACAAAACTCTTTGCATCTTGATGGATGGTCGGCCAATAGTACCCCATACGAAGCACCTGATAGGCTAGAGCTTCCCCACCTATGTGGTTCCCACAATCCCTAGAATGGACCTCTCTCAATGCCCACTTAGCATCATCGGGATGCAAGCAACTAAGTAAGGGGAGGGATCTGCCCCTCCTGTAGAGGTATCCGTCCACCATACAGTATCGAACTGAGAGTCTCTTAACTCTTCGGGCTTGGTAGGGCTCTTCAGGAAGCTCTCCTTCAAGGAGATAGGTGACAATTGGGTCCATCCAGCAAGGTAGGCGAACCAGGGAACAAATTTCTCCATTTGGGGCTATGCTTGGCTGGGTGATTACTTGGAGGGGAATTCCCCTTGGTAGGGATTGGCCTCCGTTCGCCGCTATCTTAGCCAGAACATCTGCGCAATGGTTTTGGTGTCGAGGCACCTGATCGATCTTAAGTCCCTTAAATTTGCTTTTCAGCAACCGAGCTAGATTTAAGTAGGCCACCATATTATCTCTTTTTACCTGGTAGACCCAAGTCACCTGGTTTACAACAAGCAACGAATGGCTCTTGACCTGCAGGTAGTCGGCCTTTAGCTCGATGGCTACCTTCATCCCGGCTAGGAGGGCTTCATATTCCGCTTCGTTGTTGGTAGCTTTAAACTCGAATCTGAAACAGTGACAGAATTCAGTTCCCTCCGGATCTATCAAAACTATGCCAGCTCCTCCCCCAACTCGTCCGGATGCTCCGTCTGAAAAGAGGATCCATGGCTTGCAGCCCTCCGGCCAATTTTCAGCCTCGGATATCTTCTCAGGGTCCTCGTTTGATACTGAGGGATCAACTGGATCTGGGATCGCTGAGAATTCTGCCATAAAGTCGGCTAAAGCATGTGCCTTAAACGTAGTCCGGGGCTTATACTTTAAGTCAAACTGAGTGAGCTCTAGTACCCATAAAACTAACCTTCCTGACACATCTGGTCTTTGCAAGAATTGACGGAGGGGTTGGTCTGTTACCACTGCTATTGTGTGAGCTTGAAAATAGGGACGGAGTTTCCTCGCTGAGATCACCAGAGCATAAGCGAGCTTCTCCAGGAGAGCGTAGTTCCTTTCTGATTTGGTCAAGGCATGACTCACATAGTATATGGGTCTTTGAAAACCGTCGCTACAATCCTTGGCCAAAGCCCCACTTACTGCAGTTTCTGATACAGCCAGGTAAATCTGCAGCTCATCTCCGAGAACCGGCTTGACTAACAAAGGGGGGCTTGTTAGGTATTCCTTCAAAGCTTGAAACGCATGCTCGCTCTCCTGGCTCCATTTCATGTTCTTCCCTTGTTTGATGGCCTTGAAGAAAGGAAGGCATTTATCGGTGGAGCGAGAGATAAACCTGTTGAGTGCTGCCACCCGTCCAGTCAGGATCTGTACTTGCTTGAGCGAGGTCGGGGATTCCAAGTCTAGGATAGCTTTGATTTTTTCTAGGTTGGCTTCGATACCTCTCTCATGAACCATGAAGCCCAGGAACTTTCCTACCATTACCCCAAAAGCACATTTGGAGGGGTTTAAACGCATCTGGTTTTCCATCAGTATGAGGAAGGTTTTGTGAAGGTCTTCCTGATGTCCCTTTGTGGTTGGGGATTTCGTGATCATGTCGTCGATATATACTTCCATCATCCTCCATATCTCGAGCTTGAACAATTGTTAACCAGCCGCTGGTATGTGGCCCCTGCATTCTTCAAACCAAACGGCATCACCTTGTAGCAGTATAAGCCCTGCCTAGTAATGAAACTGGTCTTATCTTGGTCAGCCGGGTGCATTTTAATTTGGTTGTATCCTGAGAACGCGTCCATAAAACTTAAAAGTTTATTTCCAGATGTGGAGTCAACCAGCTGGTCGATCTTTGGCAAAGGAAAACTGTCTTTCGGACAAGCCCGGTTAAGGTCGGTGTAGTCGACACACATACGCTAATTTCCATTCGCCTTCGTGACCATGACTACAGTTGGCGATCCATTCGGGGTAACGTACCTCTTTAACGAACCCCGTTTTGATCAATTTATCAACCTCTTCCTGTACCGCCGCGTTCCTATCAGTGTTGAAATGACGCCTCTTCTGCTTGACGGGCTTGACCATTGGATCTACTGCTAGCAGGTGGGTGGCCAACGATGCCGGGATTCCAGGCATTTCATTATGGTTCCAGGCGAAGATGTCGTTCAATTCCCTAAAAAGATCAATCAGTCCTCTTTTTACTTCTGGATCAAGGGCGGCTCCGACCTTGAAGGTCTTGGAGGGATCGTCAGTCCTGACGGATATCTATTCTAGTTTATCCACGGGCTGCCCGCTGGCCCATTCCTTACCCCTTTCATCCTCGTAGGGCATGATAGGTTCATCCTCCGGATGCCCAATATGTTCTGCCGGCTCCTTCTCCTCCTGGATTATCTGGGATGTGTCCATGTCTTTTCGGATTACTGTCACCTGTACAAACTGCTTTGCTAGGGCTGTAGGATTGGCAGATACTGCGTAGCATTTCCTGGCTGCCTGCTGGTCTCTGCGTACCTCTCCTACCTTGGTTCCAACCGGGAATTTCAAAACGTTGTGGTATATGGACAAGACTTCCTTGAGAGAGGACAGGAAAGGTCTCCCTAAGATGGCGTTGTAGGCCGATAGGGTGTCCACCACAACAAAGTCGGTCATTACGTTCTGTTGGAGCGGGGTGACCCCGATGATTACTGGGAGAATCATTGACCCCACTGGTATGATCGAGTCCCCAGTGAAACCGTAAAGTGGAGTGGTACAGCTGTTGTAGCAATGTTGCTTCAGGTTCAGTTTTTCCAGGGTATCTTTGAAGAGGATATCGACACTGCTTCCTGTATCCACGAGCACGTGAAGGACCAGACAGTTGGCGATCTGTATCGTGATGACTATAGGATCATCATGAGGTTGCACAGTGTTGAAGACATCTGCTTCGGTGAACACGATCTGAGCTAACTGGGCGGGCTCTATCGGGCTCTAGCTGACTTTGAAGATCCCCCGGCTCTCTCCAAGGTGGGGAACCTTTCTTGCGTGGTTTTTCCGGGAGTTATTGGAAACGCCGGCCAAGGTAGGACCCCCGCTGATAGTGTGTATCACCTGGATCTGTTGCATTAAGTCAGCCTGCTCCTCTTTCCTCTTTTCTGTGTCCTCGTGGATTTCAGCTTGTACTTCCCTTCCAGTTCTGATATTATCTCTGACCTGTTGTAAAAATTCAATCAGGCATCCTCCCCTTATCAGGGCCTCAATCTGGTTGCGCAAGTTATAGCACTCCAAAGTGTTGTGGCCCAAATCTTCGTGAAAGTCGTAGTACTTGTACCGGTTTCTTCTGTCGGCTGGGGCCTTCATGGGAGCGGGCTTGTGGAGCAACCCTTTATCCCGTATGGCAAGGTAGACCATTTCCCTGGATGCATTCAATGGGGTATAGTGGTCAAACCCTTTTTCCCCTTGTATTACTGGAGCCACAGTCCTGGGAGGCGGCGAAGCCCTAGGAGGGGTTCGTTTTGCTGGATATCTTTCTTGCCTATGCGGAAGAGCAGGGGGGTGATAGGTCGACCTGTTGGGAGGCTTATTCTGAGCTCTCTGCACCGGCTCAAATTTGGGGGCTTCTTTCTTCAAACGTTTTACAGTTCTAATGTCGTCATGCTCTATCTTGACCTTGAGTTGTTCGTCGATCTCGACCTGCTTAAGAGCCCGATCATAGGCCTCTTGGTAAGTCTCGGGAGGTCTTTTGGCGAAAGAACGGAAAACCTTTCCTGCCCAGAGGTTTCACCTGAAGTTGGCGAGGGTTTCTTTTTCGGTGAAAACTCCCATTTGTATGACCTCCTTGTGAAACCGCTCCACGTATGATCGAAGAGTTTCACTCTGTTCCTGGATCACATATTGGAGGTGTATGGGATCTTTCGGGCGAGGTTTAACTCCCTGGAATTGTGAGCAAAAATCGGTTGACAATTTTGTGAAAGAATCCACGCTACCAACGGGCAGTTTCCTGAACCAGGTTTTCGCATAGTCGGTCAAGGTTGTTGGAAACATCCTACACATGGCTGCTCTGGTAGTGTTCTGGACCTCCATCTGTTGAACGAAGCTCTCTAAATGGCTTAGAGGATCTTCCGTTCCAGAGAACTTATCTGCTGGCATTTTGAATTTTAGGGGGAGCTCTGCTTCCCGGATCCTCCTAGTGAAGGGAGCGTTCATCTCGCTCAGGGGATTCTTTTTGTCTTCCTTACTCTTTCCCTTCCTTATCTGCTGGACCTCCTTTTGTAGCTTTGCCAGCTGATCCCTCAGTCGCTTATTTCCAGGTCTCTTCGAGTTAGCCTCAGATTCCTCACTGTCAAACCTTTCTGATGAACTGGAAATTTCTATCCGGTCCTCCTCCTGGACATGATCCATTCGGGGAGTTTGTCGGCTTTCCTCCTCTAGGGCCCGGGTAGTTCTCCTAGATGTAGTTGGATGAGATAGCCCTCGCGGCTTCTGGGTAAAAACATCCGCGGCAGACTTGACTAGCCGGGGTTGATATTGTGAAAGTCTTTTAGGAACTGGGGGCATGGGTCCCAGCGTATCCCGGATCTAACGTTGGGGCCCTGATCTATCTCGAGCCGGCTCAAGAGGAGGAGGACCTAGGCGATCGAAAGTAGGTGGTCTAGCTCCGAGCCTACTCGGCTCTCCCTGATCATTCAGGTTGGTAGGCTGGACTGTGATGCCTTCAGCGAGGAGGCGGACGCGGATGGATTCTACGAAGGCCGCCGCTTGTTGGTCGAGCGCTGCCTGGCTCACTATGGGGTGGCCAGCAGTCCATGTATTGGTTGTCTGGATCGGAGCTTGACTACTATATCCAGACTTTCTCCCCCTTCCTAGAGCCTTTCGGGTTGGCCTCGCCGGGGATTGCTCCGGGACTCTGTGCTGGCCTTGGGAGGAGCGGAGCCTCATAGTTCCTATAAAGCAATGAAAATATAAATACAAACGATTGGTTAGTTGAGTGTAGGATTTCATTTCCCACAGACGGCGCCAGAAAGTGTTAACGGGAATTTTACTCGGGATGAGAAATCTCTGTTAACGCCCTCGAGACCACTACCACGTAGGTGGTGGCCGAAATTATTTATATATGTGACAATGGTTTATCTCGTGATAAATAAACAAGAACATTTTTATTTAACATGCATGGTACACGAGTACAAAGATTTTTCTCTCGTTTCTCTCAACTTTCTTTGGTAAATGGTCGATTGCTAGTCGTATGCCTGTCAAATCGTAGTCTCCTTTTTCGTTTCTTTTCTTTTCTGTTTATACATGGTTTGTAGGTCAACAGACTGATTCTCCCTTGATTGTCTCAGTGATTGTCTCAGTCTCTTCCTTATCGGGCGGGATTTCTTGCGTTAAATCATTTGACTTTTTAAATTGACGTCCGAATTGAGAGTATCGTGGTAGCGGGATTTCTTGCGTTAAATCATTTGACTTTTTAGATTGACGTCTGAATTGAGAGTATCGTGGTAGAGATCAGCTTGTTTCCTTTTGGATTTCATTACTTATGTAGATAACACTTCCAGGTACGATTTAATTCATTCCTTGTATCCTTCCAGTACGATCCTTATAGGAGTCGTGGGACATGACGAATATGGTATGATGCATCAACCAGGGAGGTTGTTTAGTATTTCGACCTTGATGTCTGAGAAGTTTCATCCAGCTTGGAGCCAGATCTGGCTTCTCTTGACTTTTTCGAAGCTAGACGTGGCCTTGACTGACCTTTTTGAAGCTGGGTGTGGCTTCGACTCACCTCGCGGCCTTCTAGGGACATTCTTCTGTGTCAATCGAGGTACAGACGGGTTTCTTGAGCATTTGTAAGATGACCTTGACTTCGGGGAGCTTCTAGTTTTGATGATGCGGGCTAAGCCCGATCATTCCGGGTTCTATCTTGGATGTTTCCGGAGCTCGCCCTTGTTCTTGGGGTGGTATCGCAGTTCGGCTCTGGATAGAGAGGTCTCCTGGTGGAAGTTCTCGGGTCCGGGCTTTATCCCAGATGTTTCTGAAGCCCGCCCTTGTGCCTGGGGCGGCATCGTAGCTTGGCTCTGGATATAGAAGTCTTTAGGTGAAACTTTCGGGTATGGAACCAGGTCTAGTAAGTGGAAAATTTCCCTTTGGTCTTTAGCCAATTTTGGCTATTAACAAAAATAAAATAAAAAGAAAAAATGGTCTGGAATTGGCGGTTCCAGTATCGGAACAGGCGGTTCCAGTATCGGAACCGGCGGTTCCAGTATCGGAACCGGCGGTTCCAGTATCGGAACCGGCGGTTCCAGTATCGGAACCGGCGGTTCCAGTATCGGAACCGGCGGTTCCAGTATCGGAACTGAACTGCCGGTTCGAACCGTCTGCTCCAGTCCAATTTTTTTTAAAAAACCGGAACTGGAACCTTAAGGCTCACGGTTCCAGTTTGGTTCCACGGTTTGAACTGAACAGCGGTCATGTCTAGCTCAAATTCATAAGAGCTCTAGATGTACCTGAGTGGATCTACTGTAGAAGAGCCCTATAGGCTCGGAGCTGCTGTAGTGGAGCTCCACAAGTATATGAGCACATTCGCTCAATAGTAAAAAGTCGAGCTTGCATAGCAATAAATTAGATTGATCTTAAGGATGCTCATGTAGAGACATGGAAGCCACGTTGGTCAAGTGAACTTCCCACAAGCGGCGCTAAAAAGTGTAAATTGAAAATTCGCTGTGGGTGAAAATTCCAATCAACACCCTCAACCCGCTACCCCGGGAGGTCCCAGCGGGGGTAGGTACCTCAAAGTACCGTGGTTCTGTAGAAACGAAAGAAGCAAGGTGCAGTAGGTAGGAGAAGATATAGTGATGGAGGTTCCCTTGCTGGTGTGAGGGGGCTGGTCCTGGTATCTAGTCCCTGGTCCCTAGTCCCTGGTGTTAGGATTATGCTCAATAGCAAGAGTGTAATATTGTAATTGACAATCTTTTCATATAAATAAAGTGATTTCTGATTCTGCAAAATCTTATAGCATTTATAATTATAATTGTCAAGGTAAATAATTATAAGGTCAAAAGACTATGAGATATGAAGAATTGTTTGTACATCCGGATATGTATGAGGTAGACACAATTCTTTAGTTAGTCTTGAATAACGTTCACAACTTAAGTTAAAGGTTGGGCACCTCTATCTTGATAAAGTTGTAGAATTATTTTACTAGCATTTGAGTGGGATCAAATGAGTTATGATGAGTCTAAAATCATCGAAAGGTTTTCGAGTAAAAGAATCTAGTGCACTAGGTGCATTGAACTGGATCACAATGAAATACTTTATCTAGAACCGTCACTAGATATAAGTCTTTTCATTATCAGGACAATCAGAGAGTCTATCTAAGTCCTGAGATAAATGATGGACTTATGGTTGCAAGTGTTATCATTTGAGCTATCAATGAGTACGATTATATAGCATAGTCTACCCTCGATAGTTTGGTGGTATTCATTTGTTAATCGATAGAGGACTTCATTTATAGATATGGACATCCTGGCTCCAGTTATTAAATGAGAGTATAATATCATCATATGGATGTTTTGAGGTATTGGATACTAAATCTCAACGTTGAGTTTTCAATAATGATTATTGAAGACATGGCTTCTGGACAAGTCAAAATATCCAAGTTCAAAATGTGGTCATATGAGGAAATATGGTAACTTGGAGAGCTATAGGCGGTCTATGAGCTCTTGGCGATTACTGATATTATTCACGAGGATACACCATCTCATATAAGATTGTCTAGGGTATGAATGAGAAACATCTCCTTATTCTATCTTTATTTAAGAGTACAATTTTAGCTCTTTAGTGGAATGAGTTAAAATTAATAGATCGGACCTAAGTGAATCATTTGTTGATTGTGATTAGGTTATGTCTATTGAAGCTTAAATTTAGATAGCCCCCCAAGATCCACAATGCACACGTACTTGCATGGATCACTTGATATATTCTACCGGACCAATTTATGGGTCCATCTAGAATTGCATTTAATATATTAAGAATATAATATGTCTATTATTTATTTAATGGGATGCACTATTATATTAATATATTAAAAGGAGACATGTAGGCTTGTTTCTTTTTATAAGAATAAGTCTGGTTCACATGTGGGCTTTTATTTAAAGTCTAATGGATTAAATAAAATAAGAAAAATAATATTGGACCCATATATATATGGTGTGGGCGGCAAGGCTAAATAAAATAGCCCAAGATATTATTTTATTTTATTGTTTTGATTAAATGGGAATTAATTAATTATTTAATTAATTAATAGTTTAAATCAAAATCTTTTCATGATCAGTAAATTAAATACTATGTGTTGGATTAGGGTTGGAATTCTTTTAAGTGATAGGAGTCCTAATGTGGTAAGGATTAAGTCCACATACACTCCTTATTATACAAAGAATTCGGCCACCACTAGTCCTACAAGGGTTAGGATTCTTGAATTGATAGGAATTAAGGAAAAGGACAATTCCTTTTCAAGTAAGGAAATTTACCAACCCTAGATTTCCTATTCAATGAATTCGGCCAACCCTACATGGTGAAGGAGAACATTCGGCCAACCTATAAATATAAGGTTATGAATTTTCGGCCACCAAGAAGCAAAATAGAGAGAGATTTTTGTTTGTTTTGAAAATAAAAATCCTACTCTATACACATAGATTTTCGGCCAAGAGAGAAAAAGAAAATAAGTTCTCATTCGATAGTGCACTTACAAGCCTTTAACATCAAAAGGTTTTGTGCACACTTTCGATTTAGGGTTACGCGAGTTTCAATCATATTGATTGTGAATTCAAAAGTGACCGGAACTATTTTTTTAGGCTCTTGGTGTTTTACTATTGAAGATCAAGATCAGAAATTCCATACATCCATTCTAAGGTAAGCAATTCAAAGAAAAAGGGAGACCACGCTCCTAGGTGATTCACGTACGTGCTAGGATTGAAGATCTTGCGGATCACCATCGACGTAAGTCAATCGGATCACGCGACAAGAGGTATTTAACTCTAACCTTATATTTAAGTTTAATTAATTAAAGGGTTAAGGTTAAAATCTTTAGAAAAAATTTAAACTATACGAAAATTATTTTTCGCCTTCCGCTGCGGTTTTAAGCAATTTTTCCCTACAATTGGTATCAAAGCCTTGGTTGTACCCTTAATTAATTAACGTATATATACGTGAATCTATTTCTTTTTATTGTGATTATGCATGTTTTAGAAAGAGATGGCACTCTAGGTATTCGCATATATAATTACATGTGGAATGTATGGATTTATATATGTTGTTATAAAGTGAATTGTTATTGCTCGATTTTGGTCCTAGAATTTCAATGTATTTTTTGTTTCGGAATTGTAACAAGAAGGGTGGTCTATTATCGCCATAATTCCTTCTTGGTAGTTGCTAAGTTCTTATTAATTTTATTGTAAAAATACTGCAGTTTTTTATTGTATTAAAATAAGTGCAGTTTTTTATTTGTAAAAAAAATAAAAAATACTGCAGTAGTTTAAATTAAAAAAAAATATTTCTGCAGTATTTTATTGTATAAAATAAGTTGCAATATATTCAAGATTCGAAGACTCGAAGATTTGAAGAAATTGGAGCATCCGGAACCGAGCTTGGCACCCGCGCGCACCGAGACAACAAGCGCGCACGCAACCAAGCGTGCAGCTGCGCTTGTTGCGGTGCAGCAGCGCGCGCAACCCATGCATGGGCTGGCCATGCGGCAGCTCATGCCCTTGCATGGGCTAGGTGTGCGCATGGGCTGCTTGGTGATCTTCGGGCGTGCGAGTTACGTGCGCGAGATGGTCGCTTGAAGTCTTGTTCGCCAAGAAAGGAATTTTTTGTATTCTGTACAATTGTAATTTACATGCTTTTCTAGGATGGACCAAAATTGTGGCTATTTATTTTTATGTATAAATGTTACAATATTTGTTATTGTATGATAACATGTCATATAGAATAGGAGTGCCACTCATATATCTCTTTTGGTATGAACATGCATTGAATGATTTAGGTATCTAATTGGCATCTAGATAACTTGGTAAAATCATTCTTTGGAATTTAATCACACGCCTTAAATAATTGAGTGGGAGAAGGTGTGTTAGAACACCTATGGCCTCCAAGGTTAGTTGAGCTTTATTATTTATTGGTAATCCCCCTGAGGGGCGTCCATAAATGGAATTTAGCAAAATACTTCCTTACAAGGATAGACTAGACAATTGACTCAAACGAGATCTACTCCCAGAGGAGGGATTTTCGTGAGAGAAAATTGAGGGTCGATATCTTGGTAACACACTCAATGTAATTTTATTAATATCCTCCCGAGAGTTCTTGTTAATAAAATTGCAAGGCTAAAATTGAAAACGCTGGTTGTTATGTTAACAATTAGGTGGGACCTAGTCCAACTAGTAAATGGTGCGAACTCCTGAAGGAGGCGTAACATTTATGGGTGTTGGATCACCGTTGAATTTTTCACGATTGAGTTATTTAATTAATTCAAGATAAATATTTGAAAGTGCTTTATCATGATTATTTACTTATATATGCTTTTTGTTTTATTCAGAAATCATGACCCCATCACTTATGAACATCCTGAAAGATAACACTTTAACTGGAGATAATTATGTCACATGGAAAAGGAAAATTGGGTTGTTGCTGCAAAGTGAAAAACATAAGTTTGTTCTAACTACTCCTAAACCACCTGCTCCTAATAATGAATCAAGTATTTTGCAAAGAGATGAGTATGAGCAGTGGAAGACCTCAGATGATATGGCCAAATGTTACATTATGGCTAGTATCTCCGACGTGTTACAACAGCAGCATGAAGGAATGGAGTCTGCTGCTGATATTATGATGTCTCTGGAAGAGATGTTTGCTATGAGGTCTAGGACGACTAAGAGAGAGGCAGTGACTACTTTAATGAATCTTAGGATGAAACTTGGACAGGCTGTGAAAGATCACATGATGAAAGTCATAGCACATCTAAATATTGCAGAATTAAATGGCGCTGAGATAGATGGTGAGACCAAAATTGACATGGTTGTCAACTCACTATCAGATTCCTTTGATCAGTTCAAGTTGGACTACACCTTGAACAAAAAGGAATACACCTTGCAGCGCCTGATGCAAGATGTTCAAAGCGTTGAAAAGATCCTTGTGAAAAGCAAAGGTCAAGAGATTCATATGGTTGGTAAAGTTGCTACTCTTAAGACCTGTCAGAAGGTCAAGAAACAACAGAAGAAAAAGCAATTTGGGCCTACCAAGAAGGAGACCAAGAAAGTAACCAAGATCAAAGGGAAATGCTTCCTTTGTGGTGAAAAGGGACATTGGAAAAGAAATTGCCCAAAGTCCTAGAACAAGAAGGAAGAAGGTAATATTAATTATCTTGAAACATGTTTTCTGGCAGATTCTACAGATTCTTAGATCATAGACTCCGGAGCCACTAATCATGTTTGTTATTCCTTACAAGGGTTTCAAGAAAGGAGAAGGCTGAATAAGAACGAAATCAATTTGCGCTTAGGCAACGGATCGTTAGTGTCTGCAAGTGCAATGGGAGATATTAGAGTTATTATAGATTCTAGTAGGCATTTAGATTTAGTAGACGTTTATTATGTACCTCAATTCAAGAGGAATTTAATTTCAGTTTCTTGTTTAAATAAATTTGGATATTCGGTTACTTTTAATAAAGCTTTTATTATTAGTAAGAATGACAAAATTGTTTGCAAAGGTACATTGGAAAACGGTCTATTCTTTTTGCATAGAAATATCTCTCACTCGTTAGACACAGAAATAACGGAACCTAATCATAAAAGAGTAAAATTATCAAAAGATGAAACCTACCTTTGGCATTTACGCCTAGGTCACATTAACCTTAATAGGATTAAAAGATTGGTATGTGACGGACCTTTAAGTGACTTAAAGGTTGATGATCTACCAACTTGTGAATCTTGTTTGGAAGGTAAAATGACCAAAAGGCCATTCAATACCAAAGGTACAAGAGCCACTGAATGTTTAGGACTAATACACACTGATGTATATGGTCCTATGAGCATTCAAGCTAAAGGTGGATATGAGTACTGTTAGGATTATGCACAATGGCAAGAGTGTAATATTGTAATTGACAATCTTCTCATATTAATAAAGTGAATTCTGATTCTTACAATTACTTATAGCATTTATTATTATAATTGTCAAGGTAAATAATCATAAGGTCAAAAGACTATGAGACATGAAGAATTGTTCATACATCCGGATATGTATGAGGTAGACACAATTCTTTAGTTAGTCTTGAATAACGTTCACAACTTAAGTTAAAGGTTGGGCACCTCTATCTTGTTAAAGTTGTAGAATTCTTTTACTAGCATTTGAGTGGGATCAAATGAATATGATGAGTCTAAAATCATTGAAAGGTTTTCGAGTAAAAGAATCTAGTGCATTGAACTGGATCACAATGAAATACTTTATCTATAACCGTCACTAGATATAAGTCTTTTTATTAAAGAGGACAATCGGAGAGTCTATCTTAATCCTGAGATAAATGATGGACTTATGGTTTCAAGTGTTATCATTAGAGCTATCAATGAGTACGATTATATAGCATAGTCTATCCTCGATAGTTTAATGGTATACATTTGTTAATCGATAGAGGACTTCATTTATAGATATGGACATCGTGGCTCCATTTATTAAATGAGAGTATAATATCATCATATGGATGTTTTGAGGTATTGGATATTAAATCTCAACGTTGAGTTTTCAATAATGATTATTGAAAACATGGCTTCTGGACAAGTCAAAGTATCCAAGTTCGAAATGTGGTCATATAAGGAAATATGGTAACTTGGAGAGCTATAGGCGGTCTATGAGCTCTTGGCGATTACTGATATTATTCACGAGGATACACCATCTCCTATAAGATTGTCTAGAGTATGAATGAGAAACATCTCCTTATTCTATCTTTATTTAAGAGTTCAATTTTAGCTCTTTAGTGGAATGAGTTAAAATTAATAAATTGGACCTAAGTGAATCATTTGTTGATTGTGATTAGGTTGTGTCTATTGAAGCTTAAATTTAGATAGCCCGCCAAGATCCCCAATCCACACGTATTTGCATGGATCATTTGATATATTCTACCGGGCCGATTTAAGGGTCCATCTAGAATTGTTTTTAATATATCAAGAATATAATATGTCTATTATTTAATTAATGGGCTGCACTATTATATTAATATATTAAAAGGAGACATGTGGGCTTGTTTCTTTTAGTAAGAATGGGTCTGCTTCACATGTGGGCTTTTATTTAAAGTCCAATGGATTAAATGAAATAAGAAAATAATATATGGCCCATTTACATAAGTGGGGTGGCAAGGTGTATATATTAACCTAATATATTATTTTGTTTCATTGTTTTAATTAAATAAGAATTAGTTAATTTATTAATTAATTGTTTAATTAAGAAACAAATCTTTTTCTGATCAGGAAATATATTTTCTAAAGTTATACTATTGGTAGTAGTATATTAAAAGTAAAAGTTTTATTTATTTAATCAAATAAGAAGTCTTTTTATTTAGTCAATAAAAGAATAAAAATATCTATGAGTTGGATTAGGTTTTGAAGTCTAAAGGTTGATGGAAATTAGGGTGCAACACAAACTCTTTTTGGTATGTGATTTGCGGCAACCCTAATCCATTTAGAGGAAGATTTCGGCAATCCTAAATAGAAGAGGAAGCAAAATTTCGGCCACCTATATAATACCACATATAGAATTCGGCCACTATAGTTGATTGAATGATTCAATTTTTCTTCTTCTTCTCAATTCATAGAAAAGGATAATTTTTATTCTACTAAACATAAAAGAGAGAAGAGATTATTCTTTGATAGTACACTGATTGCTTGTTCATCAATAAGCTTGTGTGTACAACATCGAATTAGGTTCACGCGAGTTTCGATCATTAGATTGAGAACTCAAAAGTGACCGGAATAATTTTTGTCTTCTTTTGATTGTTTTGTGACTAACAAAAGAAAAACAAAACTGTGTTCATCCATTCTCAGGTTTGCAATTCAAAGAAAAAGGGAGACCACGCTCTTAGGTGATTCACGTACGTGTTCGAATTGGAAGATCTCGCGGTACTGTTCACGATCACTGTTCACGGGGGGGGGGGGTACTATTCATGATCACTGTTCACGCGGGTACTGCTCACGATCACTGTTCTCACGATCACTGTTCACGCGGTACTGTTCACAATCACTGTTCACCAGGGTACTGTTCAAAATCATTGTTCAAGCGGGTACTGTTCACGCGGGTACTGTTCACGGGCATCGGAAAAGATTTTGCGGATTACCAATCGACGTAAGTCAATCGGATCACGCGTCAAGTGGTATTTAACTCTAACCGTATATATTTGAGTTTAATTAATTAAAAGGTTAAGGTTCAATTTTGAGAAAAATTTTAAAACCATACGAAATCTATTTTTCGTTTTTTCCGCTGCGTTTTATATCGATTTTTCCCTACAATTGGTATCAGAGCCTTGGTTGTACCTTTTAATTAATTAACGTATATATACGTGAATCTATTTCTTTTTTATTGTGATTATACATGTTTTAGAAAGAGATGGCACTCTAGGTATTCGCATATATAATTACATATTGAATGTATGGATTTATATATGTTTTATAAAGTGAATTGTTATTGCTCGATTTTGGTCCTAGAATTTCAATGTAATTTTTGTTTCGGATTTGTAACAAGAAGGGTGGTCTATTATCGCCATAATTCCTTCTTGGTAGTTGCTAGGGTTTTATTTTTTTTGTATGTAAAATAAGTCCAGTATTTTTTTTTTGTAATCAGGTGCAGTATTTTTTTTTTTTGTAAATCTTACTGCAGTAAAAAAAAATATTTTGCTACAGTAATTTATTCGTAATATGATGTAATATATTCGGGTATTAAAAATTCGAAGACACGAAGAATAACGAAGCAACCAGAACCGAGAACGAGCACCGTGCGCACCCTAGGACTGGATTGGGCTACGCATGGCAAGCCCAATCCTTGGTGGGCTGCGCACGGCAGCCTTGTGTGGCCTTATGGGCTGCGCAAGGCAGCCCCTTTGTGGGGTTGTGGGCTGTGCACGTCCATGGGAGGAGGCCGAGGGATGAGCGTATGGTTGATGGCCACCTGAAGATCTTGTATTCCTAACAATTGTAATTTACTTGCTTTTCTAGGATGGGCCAAAATTGTTGCTATTTAATTTTTGCTTAAATATTACAATATTTGTTGTTGTATGATAACATGACATTTTAGAATAGGAGTGCCACTCATATATCTCTTTTGGTATGAACATGCATTGAATGATTTAGGTATCTAATTGGCATCTAGATAACTTGGTAAAAATCATTCTTTGGGATTTAATCACACGCCTTAAATAATTGAGTGGGAGAAGGTGTGCAAGAAACGCCTATGGCCTCCAAGATTAGTTGAGTTTTATTATTTTTGGTAATCCCCCCAAGGGGCATCTATAAATGGAATTTAACAATATACTTCCTTACAAGGATAGACTAGACAATTGACTTAAACGAAACCTACTCCCCAAGGAGGGATTTTCGTGACAGAAAATTGAGGGTCGATATCTTGGTAACACACTCAATGTAATTTTATTAATATCCTCCCAAGAGTTCTTGTTAATAAAAATTACAAGGCTAAAATTAAAAACGCTGGTTGTTATGTTAACAATTAGGTGGGACCTAGTCTAACTAGTAAATAGTGCGAACTCCCAAAGGAGGCGTAATATTTATGGGTGTTGGATCACCGTTGAATTTTTATGATTGAATTATTTATTTTAATTCAAGATAAATTTTTAAAAGTGCTATTATCATGATTATTTACTTATATATGTTTTTGTTTTAATCAGAAATCATGACCCCATCACTTATGAACATCCTGAAAGATAACACCTTAACTGGAGATAACTACGTAACATGGAAAAGGAAAATTGGGTTGTTGCTGCAAAGTGAAAAACATAAGTTTGTTCTGACCACTCCTAAACCACCCCTTCCTAATAATGAATCTAATGTGATGCAAAGAGATGAGTATGAGCAGTGGAAGACTTTTGATGATATGGCAAAATGTTACATTATGGCCACTATCTCCGACGTGTTGCAATATCAACATGAAGGAATGGAGTCCGCTGCTGATATAATGATGTCTCTAGAGGAAATGTTTGCTATGAGGTCTAGGACGACTAAGAGAGAGGCAGTGACTGCTTTTATGAATCTTAGGATGAAACCTGGACAATCTGTGAAAGATCACATGATGAAAGTCATAGCACATCTCAATATTGCTGAACTAAATGGTGCTGAGATTGATGGTGAGACCAAAATTGATATGGTAGTTAACTCACTATCAGATTCCTTTGATCAGTTCAAGTTGGACTACACCTTGAACAAAAAGGAATACACCTTGCAGGGCCTGATGCAAGATGTTCAAAGCTCTGAAAAGATCCTTGTGAAAAACAAAGGTCAAGATATTCATTTGGTTGGTAAAGTAGCTATTGTTAAGACCCGTAAGAAAGTCAAGAAACAACAGAAGAAAAAGCAACTTGGGCCTACCAAGAAGGAAACCAAGAAAGTAACCAAGATCAAAGGGAAATGCTTCCTTTGTGGTGAAAAGGGACATTGGAAAAGAGATTGCCCAAAGTCCCAAAAAAAGAAGGAAGAAGGTAATGTTAATTATCTAGAAACATGTTTTCTGGCAGATTCTACTGATTCTTGGATCATAGACTCTGGAGCAACTAATCATGTTTGTTATTCCTTGCAGGGGTTTCAGGAAAAGAGAAGGTTGAATGAAGATGAAGTCAATTTGCGCTTGGGCAACGGAACGTTAGTGTCTGCAAGTGCAGTGGGAGATATTAGAGTTATTTTAGATTCTAGTAGGCATTTAGATTTAATAGACGTTTATTATGTACCTCAATTCAAGAGGAATTTAATTTCAGTTTCTTGTTTAAATAAGTTTGGATATTCGGTTACTTTTAATAAAACTTTTATTATTAGTAAGAATGACAAAGTTGTTTGCAAAGGTACATTGGAAAACGGTTTATTCTTTTTGCATAGAAATATCTCTCACTCGTTAGACACAGAAATAACGGAACCTAATCATAAAAGAGTAAATTATCAAAAGATGAAACCTATATTTGGCATTTACGCCTAGGTCACATTAACCTTAATAGGATTAAAAGATTGGTATGTGACGGACCTTTAAGTGACTTAAAGGTTGATGATCTACCAACTTGTGAATCTTGTTTGGAAGGTAAAATGACCAAAAGGCCGTTCAATACCAAAGGTGCAAGAGCCACTGAATGTTTAGGACTAGTACACACTGATGTATGTGGTCCTATGAGCATTCAAGCTAGAGGTGGATATGAGTACTTCATCACCTTCACAGATGATTACTCAAGATTTGGTTACGTGTATCTCATGAGACATAAGTCGGATGCATTTGATATGTTCAAAGCATTCAAAGCTGAAGTAGAAAATCAGCTTGAGAAACATATAAAAATCTTGAGATCTGATCGTGGTGGAGAATATCTATCTGGAGAGTTTCAGCAATATCTTATTGATAATGGGATAGTTTCTTAGCTTTCTGCACCAGGTACACCTCAACAAAATGGGGTAGCAGAAAGGAGAAATAGGACTCTTTTAGAGATGGTTAGATCAATGTTGAGTTATTCAACACTTCCTATTCCTTTTTGGGGATATGCTCTACAAACAGCAATATATATTTTAAACGATGTATCATCTAAATATGTCCCTAAAACCCCACATGAATTATGGACTGGCGAAAGCCTAGTTTATAACACATGAGGATATTTGGTTGTCCTGCACATGTGTTGAAAGGAAAGACAAAAAAGATGGAGTCCCATTCGGAAACATGTATATTTGTGGGGTATCCAAAAGGAACTAAAGGATATTATTTCTATAGTCCTTCTGATCTAAAAGTATTTGTTTGAACAAATGCTTCATTTCTAGAAAAGGACTATATGAATAATTTTGTGCCCAAAAGTAGAATTGTCCTGAATGAGATGTCAGGAGATACAATTCCACAAGAGGTTTCACAACCCAGCCCAATTGTAAGTTCCACTCCAACACAAGATCAACAACCTACCATTCTTCGTCGTAGTGGGAGGGTTAGAACATAACCCGAAAGATATATCGGTCGAGGAGAATCTGTTAAGAATCTCCCGGACGACGATGATCCCTACACGTACAAGGAAGCTATGGAGGATGTTGATTGTCGTCATTGGCAAAAGGCAATGCAATCCGAGATTGAATCGATGTTCAATAACAAAGTCTGGTCCCTTGTAGACTTGCCTAAAGGGATAAAACCCATTGGGTGCAAGTGGGTATACAAGAGGAAAAGAGGTATGGATGGTAAGGTGGAAACCTTTAAAGCTAGACTAGTAGCTAAAGGTTATACACAGAAAGAAGGTATCGATTACGAGGAAACCTTCTCACCTGTGGCCATGCTTAAATCCATTAGGATACTCTTATCCATTGCATCATCTCTAGACCTAGAGATTTGGCAAATGGACGTCAAGACAGCTTTCCTTAATGGAAGTCTTGACGACAGCATCTACATGATACAACCAGAGGGATTCATTGAAAAAGGCCAAGAAGAAAGAGTATGCAAGTTGCAAAAGTCCATATATGGACTAAAGCAGGCATCTAGATCTTGGAACATAAGGTTCGATCAAGCTGTAAAGGGTTTTGGATTTATTCAAAACTCTGACGAACCTTGTGTATACAAGAGGATCAAAGGCGACAAATTGTTTTTCCTCATTCTTTATGTTGATGATATACTACTCATTGGAAACGATGTAGGTGTATTGACATCAGTGAAAGAATGGTTAGCAAAACAATTTGATATGAAGGACTTAGGAGAAGCAAGTTATATTCTTGGTATCCAAGAAATAAGGGATAGAAAGAATAGAACGATTGCATTATCCCAAGCTTCATACATTGATAAAATCTTGTCTAGATTCACCATGCAAGATTCCAAGAAAGGTATGTTACCTTTTAGACATGGAATCAAACTTTCTAAGGGTCAAGCACCTAAGAATGTGCATGAAGAGCAATTCATGAGTAGAGTTCCATATGCCTCGGCAGTTGGAAGTCTCATGTATGCAATGCTCTGTACTAGACCAGATATTTTGTTTTGTTATTGGCATAGTTAGTAGGTTTCAATCGAAACCTGGTCCTGGTCATTGGACGGCAGTCAAGCATATTTTCAAGTATCTCAAGAGAACTAGAGATTATATGCTTGTATACTCTGGAGGGGATTTAATTCCCGTTGGGTATACAGATTCTGATTTTCAGTCGGATTCAGACTCCAGAAAATCCACATCAGGATCTGCGTTTACCATTGGAGGAGGAGCAGTCATATGGATGAGTATCAAGCAATCTTTTATTGCTGATTCCACCATGGAAGCTGAGTATGTTGCTGCATGCGAAGCTGCCAAAGAGGCTGTTTGGCTCCGCCAATTCTTGATTGACTTAGAAGTGGTTCCTAGTGCGAATAAGCAGATCACTATACACTGTGACAACAGTGGTGCAGTGGCTAATTCGAAAGAACCAAGAAGTCATAAGAGAGGTAAACACATTGAAAGGAAGTATCACCTTTTGAGGGAAATTGTTCATAGGGGAGACGTGACGATCACCAAAATCGCGTCAGCAGAAAATCTAGCGGATCCTTTCACAAAGGCTCTACCTCAGAAGAGCTTTGATGGACATCTAAAGAACATGGGAATGAGAGATATGACACACTTGCTATAGAGCAAGTGGGAGATTGTTAGGATTATGCTCAATGGCAAGAGTATAATATTGTAATTGACAATCTTCTCATATTAATAAAGTGAATTATGATTCTTACAATTATTTATAGCATTTATTATTATAATTGTCAAGGTAAATAATCATAAGGTCAAAAGACTATGAGACATGAAGAATTGTTTATACATCCGGATATGTATGAGGTAGACACAATTCTTTAGTTAGTCTTGAATAACGTTCACAACTTAAGTTAAAGGTTGGGCACCTCTATCTTGTTAAAGTTGTAGAATTCTTTTACTAGCATTTGAGTGGGATCAAATGAATATGATGAGTCTAAAATCACCGAAAGGTTTTCGAGTAAAAGAATCTAGTGCACTAGGTGCATTGAACTGGATCACAATGAAATACTTTATCTAGAACCGTCACTAGATATAAGTCTTTTCATTAAAAAGGACAATCGGAGAGTCTATCTTAATCCTGAGATAAATGATGGGCTTATGGTTGCAAGTGTTATCATTAGAGCTATCAATGAGTACGATTATATAGCATAGTCTATCCTCGATAGTTTGGTGGTATAAATTTGTTAATCGATAGAGGACTTCATTTATAGATATGGACATCGTGGCTCCATTTATTAAATGAGAGTATAATATCATCATATGGATGTTTTGAGGTATTGGATATTAAATCTCAACGTTGAGTTTTCAATAATGATTATTGAAAACATGGCTTCTGGACAAGTCAAAGTATCCAAGTTCAAAATGTGGTCATATGAGGAAATATGGTAACTTGGAGAGCTATAGGCGGTCTATGAGCTCTTGGCGATTACTGATATTATTCACGAGGATACACCATCTCCTATAAGATTGTCTAGGGTATGAATGAGAAACATCTCCTTATTCTATCTTTATTTAAGAGTTCAATTTTAGCTCTTTAGTAGAATGAGTTAAAATTAATAGATTGGACCTAAGTGAATCATTTGTTGATTGTGATTAGGTTGTGTCTATTGAAGCTTAAATTTAGATAGCCCGCCAAGATCCCCAATCCACACGTATTTGCATGGATCACTTGATATATTCTACCGGGCCGATTTAAGGGTCCATCTAGAATTGTTTTTTAATATATCAAGAATATAATATGTCTATTATTTAATTAATGGGCTGCACTATTATATTAATATATTAAAAGGAGACATGTGGGCTTATTTCTTTTAGTAAGAATGGGTCTGCTTCACATGTGGGCTTTTATTTAAAGTCCAATGGATTAAATGAAATAAGAAAATAATATATGGCCCATTTATATAAGTGGGGCGGCAAGGTGTATATATTAACCTAATATATTATTTTGTTTCATTGTTTTAATTAAATAAGAATTAGTTAATTTATTAATTAATTGTTTAATTAAGAAACAAATATTTTTCTGATCAGGAAATATATTTCCTAAAGTTATACTATTTGTAGTAGTATATTAAAAGTAAAAGACTTGTTTGATAAGAAAATAAATAATTAATTTTATTTATTTAATCAGATAAGAAGTCTTTTTATTTAGTCAATAAAAGAATAAAAATATCTATGAGTTGGATTAGGTTTTGAAGTCTAAAGGTTGATGGAAATTAGGGTGCAACACAAACTCTTTTTGGTATGTGATTTGCGGCAACCCTAATCCATTTAGAGGAAGATTTCGGCAATCCTAAATAGAAGAGGAAGCAAAATTTCGGCCACCTATATAATACCACATATAGAATTCGGCCACAATAGTTGATTGAATGATTCAATTTTTCTTCTTCTTCTCAATTCATAGAAAAGGATAATTTTTATTCTACTAAACATAAAAGAGAGAAGAGATTATTCTTTGATAGTACACTGATTGCTTGTTCATCAATAAGCTTGTGTGTACAACATCGAATTAGGTTCACGCGAGTTTCGATCATTAGATTGAGAACTCAAAAGTGACCGGAATAATTTTTGTCTTCTTTTGATTGTTTTGTGACTAACAAAAGAAAAAGAAAACTTTGTTCATCCATTCTCAGGTTTGCAATTCAAAGAAAAAGGGAGACCACGCTCCTAGGTGATTCACGTACGTGTTCGGATTGGAAGATCTCGCGGTACTGTTCACGATCACTGTTCACGGGGGGGGGGGGGGGGGGGTACTGTTCACGATCACTGTTCACGCGGGTATTGTTCACGGGAATCGGAAAAGATTTTGTGGATTACCAATCGACGTAAGTCAATCGGATCACGCGTCAAGAGGTATTTAACTCTAACCGTATATATTTGAGTTTAATTAATTAAAAGGTTAAGGTTCAACTTTGAGAAAAAATTTAAAACCATACGAAATCTATTTTTTCATTTCTTCCGCTGCGTTTTATATCGATTTTTCCCTACAAGTACTTCATCACCTTCACAGATGATTACTCAAGATTTGGTTATGTGTATCTCATGAGACATAAGTCGGATGCTTTTGACATGTTCAAAGCATTCAAAGCTGAAGTAGAAAATCAGCTTGAGAAACGCATAAAAATCTTGAGATCTGATCGTGGTGCAGAATATCTATCTAGTGAGTTTCAGCAATATCTTATTGATAATGAGATAGTTTCTCAGTTTTCTGCACCAGGTACACCTCAACAAAATGGGGTAGCAGAAAGGAGAAATAGAACTCTTTTGAACATGGTTAGGTCTATGTTGAGTTATTCAACACTTCCTATTTCTTTTTGGGGATATGCTCTACAAACTGCAATATATATTCTAAACGTGGTACCATCGAAGTCGGTTCCTGGAACACCATATGAGTTGTGGACTGGGCGAAAGCCTAGTTTACAACACATAAGGATATTTGGTTGTCCTGCACATGTGTTAAAAGGAAAGACAGAAAAGATGGAGTCCCGTTCGGAAACATAAATATTTGTGGGGTATCCAAAAGGAACTAAAGGATATTATTTCTATAGTCCTTCAGATCTAAAAGTGTTTGTTTCAACAAATGCTTCATTTCTAGAAAAGGACTATATGAATAATTTTGTGCCCAAAAGTAGAATTGTCCTGAATGAGATGTCAGGAGATACAATTCCACAAGAGGTTTCACAACCCAGCCCAATTGTAATTTCCACTCTAACACAAAATCAACAACCTACCATTCCTCGTCGTAGTGGGAGGGTTAGAACCCAACCTGAATGATACATCGGTCTAGGAGAATCTGTTGAGAATCTCCCTGACAACGATGATCCCTACACGTACAAGGAAGCAATGGAGGATGTTGATTGTCACCATTGGCAAAAGGCAATGCAATCTGAGATTGAATCCATGTTCGATAACAAAGTTTGGTCCCTTGTAGACTTGCCTAAAGGGATAAAACCCATTGGGTGCAAGTGGGTATACAAGAGGAAAAGAGGTATGGATGGAAATGTGGAAACTTTTAAAGCTAGATTGGTAGCTAAAGGTTACACACAGAAAGAAGGTATCGATTACGAGGAAACCTTCTCTCATGTGGCCATGCTTAAATCCATTAGGATACTCTTATCCATTGCAGCATCTTTAGATTTAGAGATTTGGCAAATGGACGTCAAGACAGCTTTCCTTAATGGAAGTCTTGACGAAAGCATCTATATGATGCAACCAGAAGGATTTATTGAAAAGGGCCAAATGGAAAAGGTATGCAAGTTGCAGAAATCAATTTATGGATTAAAGCAAGCATCCAGATCCTGGAACATAAGGTTCGACCAAGCTGTAAAAGGTTTTGGATTTTTACAGAACCTTGAAAAACCTTGTGTATACAAAAGGATCAAAGGTGACAAGTTGGTTTTCCTTATTCTTTACGTAGATGATATATTACTCATTGGAAACGATGTAAGAGTATTGACATCAGTAAAAGAATGGTAAGCAAAACAATTTGATATGAAGGACTTAGGAGAAGCAAGTTTTATTCTAGGTATCCAAGTAATAAGGGATAGAAAGAATAAAACGATTGCACTATCCCAAGCTTCATACATAGACAAAATCTTGTCTAGGTTTTCCATGCAAGATTCCAAGAAAGGTATGTTACCTTTTAGGCATGGAATCAAACTTTCTAAGGAACAAGTTCCTAAGAATGAGCATGAAGAGCAATTCATGAGTAGAATTCTATATGCCTCGGCAGTTGGAAGTCTCATGTATGCAATGCTTTGTACTAGACCAGATATTTGTTTTGCTGTTGGCATAGTTAGCAGGTTTCAATCGAAACCTGGTCCTGATCACTGGACGGCAGTCAAGCATATTTTCAAGTATCTTAGGAGAACGAAAGATAATATGCTTGTATACTCTAGAGGGGATTTAATCCCCGTTGGGTATACAGATTCTGATTTCCAATCGGATTCTAACTCTAGAAAATCCACGTCAGGATCTGTGTTTACTCTTGGAGGAGGAGCAGTCATTTGGAGGAGTATCAAGCAAACTTGTATTGCTGACTCCACCATGGAAGCAGAGTATGTAGCTGAATGCGAAGCTGCCAAGAAGGCTATTTGGCTTCGCCAATTCTTGATTGACTTAGAAGTAGTTCCTAGTGCGAATAAGCAAATCACTATCTACTGTGACTGTTGGAACCTAGGGTTACAGATTGCGCAGCGGAAGGTTTTAAAATTTTTAATGCAATCATTAAATTAACCCATTTGTACAGTAATAATCAAATGCAATATTATAGTGAAGATTTTTCATACCTACGTAGGAGGCTCCTTCACTTTGATACGAACTGCTCCTGATTTGAACCACGTGATCTTCCTCACTATCTCCCGGAACTGGTAACAGCGTGTGAGCGCGTCACGATATTCAGGACCTGTATGGAGGAAGAAGAGAAGAACACACACATAAACCAAAACTAGAAGTGCAGCATATGTGGTCTCACCACACCTTAATTTTTTTTCTTCTTTTTGTTTGTTTTTTCTTTGCTGTGTGTTTTGTGATCCACGATCACTTCTCTTCTTCTTTCTTTTATTTTATTGTGTTAATTTCACTGATTCGGTTATCATTATTTTAATTAAATATATATCTCATATATATCAAATAAAATCAAACCAAAATCTTATTTGATTTTTAAAAAAAATATCTCATATCTTTTTAAATTAAATATTTATTTTTGAATTCAAACATTTCAAATTCAATTTCAAATATTTAATTTAATTTAATAAAATAATCATATTATCTTATTTTATTCAAAATCAAATATCAACTAACACCCTCCATTTAGTGATTAACAACATAATTAAATAATCTTATTATTTAATTTATTTAACCACCATTATTCATTAATTAAATAATCTCATTATTCAATTAATTCCCGAATAAATACGTGTCACTTTCGTAACACAATTAATTGGACAATCCAATTAATTAACCGTGACCCTTGTTACCTAAATCGATCGGGCTAGCAAGGGGACCTAATGGACCCACAGTATTTTGAGCTCCAATAATCCTTAGAAATTATTAATTAAACTCTTTAATTAATATTTCATGATTATTAACTTCGGTGTTATTCCACTAAAAACCCGAAGCTGCACTCTCTCAACTGTAGACGTTTTTACACAAACCAATAACTCTCGGTGTCCATCGATATAGCTATTACATATGGTATAATCCTCCACAAGTAGTTCATAATTAGAGCTGGGTCATAATGTCCGTTATACCCCTCTAATCATATCTTTCCATTAAGTACCATTGATTCTCTATGAACAATAAATCCTACATTCCTTATGGAATTAGGAGAGTGCTCATATTGTTCAAGCCCTGAATCAACCCTTAAGGGAACTACCATCTACTTCTCACAAGAAGGAGTGGATTCCACTATTGTGTACAAACCTTCCCAGCCACAAGCTAAACCGTGATCCCAACATACGCAGTATATTGATCGGGAATGCAACTCTGACCTCACTCATGGTATATCAAAGACCACGATCTAACCTGAAGGAGTAGATAAGACACTCAGGATTAAGATCACCCACATATAGCCATCATTAGTTGATATATATATATATATGAATCTCATCGTTAAACGGATCTTAGTGAGAGATTCATATAGATCATGGTCCAGTCCTATATGATCACATCATACAAGGTGCCTTCATTCTCATATCTACATATGAATGATCCAGGATAGGATCACCGTACACTACGAAACGGGCCGCAGCTGTAGATTAACCACAAATAAAGTACCCAGCTTTATTTGCTATCTACAGACTCTTTAGATTGCTCGTTTCAAACTGAATCCATCTATATATGACACTCATATACTCAGTTCGAAATTACATCCGGCAATCTTAGATGTTAAGTGCACATGTTATATAAAGTATGACACAAACTGAATGAATATACTACTTCTTTTATTTATGTTCAAATTCTATTTACATATTACAAGCTTTAGGGCAAAAACCCCAACAACAACAGTGAAGTAGTGGCTAATTCGAAAGAACCAAGAAGTCATAACAGAGGAAAACACATTGAAAGAAAGTATCATCTTTTAAGGGAGATAGTTCATAAGGGAGACGTGACGATTACCAAAATCGCGTCGGCAGAAAATCTAGCAGATCACTTCACAAAGGCTCTACCTCAGAAGAGTTTTGATGGGCACCTAGAGAACATGGGAATGAGAGATATGACACATTTGCTATAGCGCAAGTGGGAGATTGTTAGGATTATGCTCAATGGCAAGAGTGTAATATTGTAATTGACAATCTTCTCATATTAATAAAGTGAATTCTGATTCTTACAATTACTTATAGCATTTATTATTATAATTGTCAAGGTAAATAATCATAAGGTCAAAAGACTATGAGACATGAAGAATTGTTCATACATCCGGATATGTATGAGGTAGACACAATTCTTTAGTTAGTCTTGAATAACGTTCACAACTTAAGTTAAAGGTTGGGCACCTCTATCTTGTTAAAGTTGTAGAATTCTTTTACTAGCATTTGAGTGGGATCAAATGAATATGATGAGTCTAAAATCATCGAAAGGTTTTCGAGTAAAAGAATCTAGTGCATTGAACTGGATCACAATGAAATACTTTATCTAGAACCGTCACTAGATATAAGTCTTTTCATTAAAGAGGACAATCGGAGAGTCTATCTTAATCCTGAGATAAATGATGGGCTTATGGTTGCAAGTGTTATCATTAGAGCTATCAATGAGTACGATTATATAGCATAGTCTATCCTCGATAGTTTAGTGGTATAAATTTGTTAATCGATAGAGGACTTCATTTATAGATATGGACATCGTGGCTCCATTTATTAAATGAGAGTATAATATCATCATATGGATGTTTTGAGGTATTGGATATTAAATCTCAACGTTGAGTTTTCAATAATGATTATTGAAAACATGGCTTCTGGACAAGTCAAAGTATCCAAGTTCAAAATGTGGTCATATGAGGAAATATGGTAACTTGGAGAGCTATAGGCGGTCTATGAGCTCTTGGCGATTACTGATATTATTCACGAGGATACACCATCTCCTATAAGATTGTCTAGGGTATGAATGAGAAACATCTCCTTATTCTATCTTTATTTAAGAGTTCAATTTTAGCTCTTTAGTAGAATGAGTTAAAATTAATAGATTGGACCTAAGTGAATCATTTGTTGATTGTGATTAGGTTGTGTCTATTGAAGCTTAAATTTAGATAGCCCGCCAAGATCCCCAATCCACACGTATTTGCATGGATCACTTGATATATTCTACCGGGCCGATTTAAGGGTCCATCTAGAATTGTTTTTTAATATATCAAGAATATAATATGTCTATTATTTAATTAATGGGCTGCACTATTATATTAATATATTAAAAGGAGACATGTGGGCTTATTTCTTTTAGTAAGAATGGGTCTGGTTCACATGTGGACTTTTATTTAAAGTCTAATGGATTAAATAAAATAAGAAAAATAATATTGGACCCATATATACATGGTGTGGGCGGCAAGGCTAAATAAAATAGCCCAAGATATTATTTTATTTTATTGTTTTGATTAAATGGGAATTAATTAATTATTTAATTAATTTATAGTTTAAATCAAAATCTTTTCCTGATCAGTAAATTAAATACTATGTGTTGGATTAGGGTTGGAATTCTTTTAAGTGATAGGAGTCTTAATGTGGTAAGGATTAAGTCCACATACACTCCTTATTATACAAAGAATTCGGCCACCACTAGTCCTACAAGGGTTAGGATTCTTGAATTGATAGGAATTAGGGAAAAGGACAATTCCTTTTCAAGTAAGGAAATTTACCAACCCTAGATATCCTATTCAATGAATTCGGCCAACCCTACTTGGTGAAGGAGAAAATTCGGCCAACCTATAAATATAAGTTATGCATTTTCGGCCACCAAGAAGCAAAATAGAGAGAGATTTTTGTTTGTTTTGAAAATAAAAATCCTACTCTATCCACATAGATTTTCGGCCAAGAGAGAAAAAGAAAATAAGTTCTCATTCGATAGTGCACTTACAAGCCTTTAACATCAAAAGGTTTTGTGCACACTTTCGATTTAGGGTTACGCGAGTTTCAATCATATTGATTGTGAATTCAAAAGTGACCGGAACTATTTTTTTAGGCTCCTGGTGTTTTACTATTGAAGATCAAGATCAGAAATTCCATACATTCATTCTAAGGTAAGCAATTCAAAGAAAAAGGGAGACCACGCTCCTAGGTGATTCACGTACGTGCTAGGATTGAAGATCTTACGGATCACCATCGACGTAAGTCAATCGGATCACTGCGACAAGAGGTATTTAACTCTAACCGTATATTTAAGTTTAATTAATTAAAGGGTTAAGGTTCAAATCTTTAGAAAAATTTTAAACTATACGAAAATTATTTTTTCGCCTTCCGCTGCGGTTTTAAGCAATTTTTCCCTACACTTAGTCCCTAGTCCCGATCCCTAGTCCTGGTACCTGGTCCTGGTACCTGGTCCTTGTACCGGTCCTGGTACCCGGTCTCCTCTGTAGTTTCTCGACCCAAATAGCAAGCAAGAAGGTAGGATCGGTACTCCTCTGTGATGTAGATGTGGTCTAGAAGGATGGGACAACCTGGTAGCGATTCTTCGGCTCTAGGTCCTTCCAGTTAGGGCCGAAACCTGTCTTAGTTCTTCTGACTCCTTTCTAGTGATGACTTGGCATGCAGATAAGTGGACAAGAGAGCTAAGACCAGTAAGGTCGGAACCTAACTTCCATACATGCATAATAAGGAGATAGATGGGAGAATGACAATTCATTTGAGAGAATTTGACTGAACTAGGGGGAAAAAGTATCACGAATGATCATATGCTGAAAACCCCCAGGCAGTATCCATAGGAAGGAGAGATACCCTTCTTTCTATATATATATATATATATACATATATCATAAGAAGTGCTCTGGAGAGCTTACATAGGTACAAAACGCGACCTAATAGGTCACAGTTGGAGGGGTACCACTTGGTACCGGTACATTCCTAGTGAAAATTTATGTGTAGTATACGATACAATGGTAGGAGATGGCGAACTATTTTTCTAGTGGAAAAGTGGGTAATTCCTCTATGGCAATGGTGAATACCCTCTGTCGATTTCACTGATACTTCTCCATGATGGTCAATGTATTTTTTATGGAAGAATAGATGAAAAATCTCTCCTCTGTTAGAGAAAGCTTTGTCATATTTATATCTTTTCATTCTTGTTGCCCACTACATAAATTTAGTTAATCGCAATCATAGGAATGTTGATTTGGTATTGATGGAGTTGATTCTCATGAATAGCATTGTGAATGGCCATTAAAGAGTTGACTGATTTCTCATTAATGGCGTTGTGAATGGCCATTAAAGAGTTGACTAATTTCTCATTAATGATGCTCTGAATGGCCATTAAAGAGTTGACTAATTAGTCATTAATGGCGTTGTGAATGGCCATTAAAGTGTTGACTAATCCCTCATTAATGGCGTTTTAAATGGCGAAGGAGTCAACCCTTTTCTTCCACGTTGCTGGAGGAGAACGATGATTCTGTACCTTCGGGGTGCGGTACCCTGGTGTACCAGTCTACTCTTGCCGACGCGGTGTTTGCTTTAGCATGATGGTACCTTCTTGGTACCGCTCTTCTCGATCGGCAGATGAGACACATATACATGTTTGATCCTGGACTGATATCGCGATACCTAGGTACCGGGTAGATGTTGCGGCACCTAGGTATCAGATGGGAGGTACCGTGATGTCAGCCTTGCTTGATACCTGGTAAAACGTGCGATGTGGTACTAACTTCTTCCCGGTTCATGGTATTGAGTATCCCCGGTATATGGATACCGATCCCGATCTAGATTCTACCAGGCTCTAGGCAAATGAAAAATTCTTTTTTGGACTTCTGCCAAAAAAGGCTGTTAACAGCATTTATTTTGTAATGATTAATTAAATTACACAAATGTTCTTCGAAATCCAATTATATTTGGAAAAGTTTTCTAAGATAAAACTTTCGATAATGACCAAAAGCATTTTTATTTGTTTATTATAATATGAAAACTACAACATGATTATCTATCCAAAAATGTTCTTTTTTGATATAATATGGAAAGATCTGTAACATAGATTCATAGATCATTCTTCCTTTTCCATTTCAATTTTAAAAGTTTTATCATCTTCGAAGTATTGAATTGAATCCGCTTAAGGATGGTGTAATTGGTTGTAATTTTTTGGTGTTCAATTCAGATGTGTTAAGAGTCTATAAAAGTGAAATAAATATTATATATATTCAAAAAATCATTGACATTATAGATTTTGCATGTGACAACTGAAATTAATAGGTATCTACACGTAAATTGAATAAAGTTGTTATATCATGAATTGAGATACTTAGTATTATTATATTTTTTGACTTTTTTGTTATTGTTGAAATATTACAATCATTTGGAGACTTAAAGAGGGGGAGAGACTCAAACCCGTAATCTCATGATGTGGGTGTCAAGAGCATACCATTAGACCAACCTCATCTTATCTATTTATTGGCATACTGTATCCAAATTTCCAACACCACAAGGGCAACCACTAGCTTAAACATATGCACTTCGTTTTTCACGTAGAGTTTATTTTCACCATACACATTTAATAATAATACAACATATATGGGGAAACCCCTCTCGTAAATAGTCGGGACTTGGAAGGAGATTTACAAGTGACGCATACACTGTTTGATCTTGGCAAGTCCTAGCCGTCATATAAACCAGTAACCACTCAATGTTAAAATTTAAAATTTTTTTAACTAGTCTCACTCTCCATCAAAACACAATGAACCTCCATCAGACCAAATCACTCAAACCCTAAAAAAAAAAATATTAATTGAACAACCCAACCAACCAATTAAATCCCAAGAAAAAGAACCAAATCCCCCCACCACCACTTGAAAGTTGAAACAATCCCAAAAACATTTCATTCATGCAAAACAAATAACAAATAAAATCTGCCATAGCTGAAGAAGAGCTTTGGACTTTACTTCGAAAACAGCTGAGACCCACCAAATCCAAAAAGTCACATTAAAAAAATCGAAACCCACAAAACACACCCCCACTCCCTTTCTTTGAAATTCACAGTCAAACATACCCAAAAGAGGCAAACACCACGGCCAAAGACCCACAGTAAATTAATTAAAAAACAAAGGTCCAATTTTGGGAAAACGACACTACGTGTTTAGTGTTCTTCATGGGAAAAAGTTGGCAGCCTATAAAACAGGGACCCCAAACCCCTCTCCAGAGTCCAGAGAACGTATTTGAACAATTTCTTTGTGTTTTTTTACAGTCTTTTTATTAAGTGTTCTGTGAATGAGTCAGTGAGTGAGTGTGAGACGCAAAATGGGTGTGTCGTTTAAGGTTGCGAGGGCTGGTACGAGGTACAGGCCGAAGGCTGGTCTGTCTGATGACAACCCCGAGAGCGACAAGGGTGGTGACTCTGTTCAGGGGCTTCACGAGGTATATGATATATATTTGTGAGTATCTGTATGTGTGTGTGTTTGATTAATGAGGGTTTTGGTGTTTTATGGGGTTGTTGTGGTGCAAGTTTGCAGGAGGGGTGTTGTTTTTTTGGTTGTGTTTTTGCTGTTTTGGCTGATGGGTTTTTGTTTTTGTGTGAAAGATTGTTTATTGTTTATTGTGAGTGCTTGGATGCTGGAATTGCATTGGTCTATTGGGGGTTTTAATTTTTTTATCATGATCAAAATATGCTTTTGGAATTCATATTTATGTGTGATCAATGGGGGGTTTTGGTGTTTTGGAGGTTTGTTTTGATGCAAGTTTGTAACTGGGGTTTTGGTTTTTTGGTTGCATTTTTGTTGTTTTGACTGCTGATGGGTTTTTGTTTTTATGTTGTTATTATTAGTGTTTGGATGGTGGAATTTTAATAGTCTATTGGGGTTTTTATTTGTGTTATGATGTTATCATGACCAAAATGTAGTATCAGTAATTCAGTATATACATTTTCAGAAGGGAAATGCTATTTATTTTGGAAAAATAGGTGATTGGCTGCTAATCTAAGCTTGAATGAAGAAAATAAATTAACTAGGCAAATTCTTCTCTTGGTTTTTCTTGTTTTTGTGGAATTTTTTATTTTTTTTATGAATGGTTTGTTAAGTTAATTACTACTGTTTTATACTGGATTTAGTCAAGTTGGAAAATGCCCTTTATTACGATCTTAAGTGTTTTTTTTAAAGGATGATGCTCTAGAATGGCATCCATGTCTTGACTATCAATCTTCTCAATGTCCTCTCACTTGGTCCTCATTTTCATGATTACACTCTGTATATTTGCAGATCCTACAATTATGGTGTATGCATTCATTAGGTTTGTAGTTGAATTGGCCTTAAAATCTGGTTCCATCAACTGAAAAGTTTGATATCATTGTTTCCGTGACTGAAATCTCACTATATGATCCATTCATGAATTTCGCCTGTTTGTTCTTAACCGATGAAAATGGATATTGGCTCGTTATGAGTTATTAATATAAACTTATTGTGGTTAAAAATTCTCATTTAATTGCTCTGATGCTATTATGCTATATTATTTGAATCTACTGATGGATTCATTTTTTATAATTTGAAATCCATTTGTTCTCTATAATCTATAACATTGTCTCATATGCTTTTCTTTAAGTTGATGATGACCATGTAAAGACTTTTCGTATTCTTCAAGATTCTTTTATCAATTATTGAAAAATCAAGCTTCCATGTCCCTTCCTCATTCTCTGTATAATTTTTGAAGGTATTAGTTTTGTGGTTCCTTAAGAACTCTAATATGAGTATATGGTTTGTACATTATGAGGTGCTGCAGATTGTTGCTACCATAGCCACAGTTTATCCCATTAATCTTAACGTTTGATTGCGGTGATAATTAAATATCTTTTCCTTTTTTTTTCTTTTTTCTTTTTTTTAAATCTTTCTTAAACGAACATTGTAGCATTCATAATAATAATAATAATAATAATAATAATAATAATAATAATGATGAGAGAACTTTTATGGCTCTAGAAGTGAATTTTAAGAGTAGCGGTTGTGATGAAGGGCAATTACAGCGGGAAAGGAGATAAGGTTGCTGATCAAGCAAATGAGTCGGTCAAGTCCGGAGTACAAGGTAATGTGATCCACTTCTATGGTGTAATGATGTGCTGAGAAACCCTTCATGTTTGACAGTTTGATTTATTGCAGATCTGGAGGTCTCATTTTCACTAAATTTATTCCCAAATGGATTTTCTGTTGTAAAATCCACTGAGGTTAGCATTTAAATGAAAGATGCTTCAATCCTTTTTTTTCCCCTCTTTTTATATATTCTATTCTGCTAAATACAATTATGTTTTCAAATTCAATAGCAGCTGTTCACTGATGTACCAAAGCAGTTGCGTCCTTATGATGGAGCATCAGAGACAATAATCACTGTAAGTTTGTTCATTGAACTCGGTGATTTTCACATGTGTGTTGGTAATCAGTAATCTGGAATTCAACCTTTTTTTTCCTCTTCATGTTTCACCCAACCATTTACATATATTTATTTTACTTGCTTTTAAGGAAATAACAAATGATGTACTGCCATTTATATGCTGTTACTGTACTTTCCATTGTATGTAAATGTGTAAGGTACTAAGGTCATTATATTGCACTGACTGACTTCATATGCTGTAACCTTTTGATTTACTCAGTTGCTTATGTTAATTGCTGATTGACTGGTTGCCTACAAGCACTAAGCATATAGTATGTAAGTATAAGCATTTTGGTGTCAAATATTACATATATTAGTTGCTTGTCACACTATAACGAATGATCTGTTAAAATAGTATGAAAGCAAATTGTAATAAAAATATAATTGCTTCAAACAAAGTATTTGGTGAAGAGGTATAATGGTTTGTTGTCACTGCCAAGAACTCACCCTAGAAGTGTTTTTTCAATTCTTTTAATGCTAAAAATTCTGATGCAGTGGAAGTGTGGAAGACAAGATCTTATGTATATATGAACTTGATTTCATCGTCTCTGGCTGTGTATTTGAGTTAATTTTGTGATATTTTCTGTAATATAGGACAAGCTGTAGAATATTTATATATTTGTTTTGTCGTTTTCTTTTTCCATATAGGCAATTGAGTATGGGTGGTTGCCTGGAGATGTTTTTGATGGCTTATCTTGCAAATACGTTAATGGAGCTCTTCTATGTGAGGTGAGTTGAAAACTATATATTTCCTAGGTGGAAGTGGTGCAATTTTTTTTCCCTAGCGTTCTTATGTCTCTGTTCCATTGTTAGATGTTGGTTGTGATTTGTTTTTTTGTAATTCAATCACCTTACAATTTGACAACAACTTCGTATAGGCTAGTTCTGAATATTGTTACTATATTCATGTCTTGATGGTTCTTTGCAGATTCGGGATTATCGAAACTGTTTGTTCAATAGAGCGGGTAGTGCTTCTGCAGTAAATTCTCCAATTTTCCATAAGGTGTCCCTAAAGATGTGCATGGAAAATGTCATCAAGGACATCACATCAGTATCTAATGATTCTTGGACCTACAAAGATTTACTGGTCAGAGAGCTTGTTGTAATTTAAGCACGTCACCATTCACCATGATCCTATATTCATTAATTTTTTGTGATTTCAGGAAGTTGAGTCCCGCATTTTGAAGGCTTTGCAGCCTGTTCTTCATCTGAAACCGGAACCATTGCTAGACAGATTTTGTAGGGAGCCCTTGACAAAGAAGGTACTAAGGCACGCTGAATCTGATTTTGTGATTAAATGCTCAGGGTATCATGTTATCATGTGTATTGTACTTGCACTTGTTTTTTTTTTTTTTGAAGCATGCAATTGTTGTTAATATAACACAGAACTGACAAAGCTATTTGCTGAGTTTTTGAGTTCCTTTTAACTTTTCCAGAATGACAAAGTTTAGTTGCACTTGCAATGCTTATTTACTAATTTTTAAACAGTGTGTTTCAGTTTTTAGAATTCTTTATTTTCTTGCTAATATCCAATTCTGAATTACTTCAAATATGAAATGATTTGGGATGTAAATTGTTAGCTAAAATTTTATATAAAGATAGATTCTTACTTTAAGCTTAGTACATGAGATGACATCCCTTAGGGTGTTTTCTACATTTTTGCGCTTGTTGCAGCTTGATTTGGGTATCACCTGGAGCTGGAAAAGGAGAAAGACAAATGATGCAACAGCTAGCAACCCAAGGTTCAGCAAACAATGTAACAAAGGAGTTCCAAGTTCACAGGTGACGATTTCAAGCTCTGTTCCCAATTTACAAGAGAATAATATTGTTCCGGAGTACATACCACAGCCCAATCTTTTGGCATCAGAACCAAGCTATCAATTAGCAGAAAGGTGCAGCCAATCTGTTCCGACATATCTGAGGTTGTCCAATCTTACCTGTGTTCCTAAACAACGGTTCAATGAACGTAATCATGATCCAGGAGAACCCAGTTCATTGGTTTTTCCTGAGCAGGGCACATTTCAAATACAAGCCAATAAAAGGCCTATTCTCAAGTTGCCCAAGGAGGAACCATTGGACTTCTCTCAGCAGCATCCTGCTGTGAGTCAACCTGACAACATTCTTGCAGCTGAACTGCTGAAGAAGAACACTCTATTACATCATGAAGCAGAAAAAAATCGAAATGAAAGATTTTATGACAAAAGAGGCCTCTCACTGTTCAGAAACAATGATCAACAGGCAATTTCTGAAGTTAACCGAAAGCTGCAGGCTGGAATGCTTGCTTCAGCTGTGAAACAAGAACCTGTTGAAACAAGTGACTATCTCAGCTTAAATGTTAGAAATATCAAGGATAAATACTCGGCTATACATATGAGAAGTAATCGATCTAATCTTCAGCAATTACAACTGCAGCAATCATCATCAATGTTAGGGACAAGTATCCCTCCTGCCAACACACTACGAGATCAGATAGTGTATGACAAAAATGCAAGAAAGGAAGTTGGTTCTCAGAAGAGGAAAGCTTCGCAGAATCCTCAGGTTACTGCTGGCATGAGAATTGCGCCCGTAAGTTCTCATCAGAATGAGTCTTTGCCAAGTGAAGTCTCTGTAGTACCTGCAAAGCGCAAAAAGAGTTCTCACCCTAAAGTCTCAAGTACTAAATTAGGTGATTCACTTGCTGTAACCTGCAATAGAAATACTACCAGCCACCTTCAATTGCAGAATCGTACCTTACCCCAGACTTCAGAAGTTAAAGCTGACCTCTTACTGGAGAGGTTTCTGAAGGTTAAGGCGGTGGCTCAAAGGTGCAATCCAAACTATAGTCACATTTATTATGCAGAAATTTTTCATTCTATCTTTGTTCATGGTTTGATGAATTGAAACTGACATTTTGTGCATTCAGGCATGGCCTGAATAATAGGAAGTGCAAATTGGACAAGATTTTGCCAAAGAAATTATATTTTTTTAATACTGCACGGATTGAACATCACCTCCTGGATCTTGAAGAGAATTGGAAGTCAAAAGATGCTACTACATCGAGGATTTCCTTGTCAGAGTGCTTCCTAGACAGGCTTAATGAATCTAAGACAAGGACATCGATATATGTTCACCAATCTCATGTCAACCAAGGTAAGGAAATGTTTCCTGTTTAGCTTGTTTACTTTTTAATTAATTCCAATCATGCTACCTTCATGATTAATTTTCTGCCATTTCAGGAGTTCAGATTCCTAAGGTTGATGGCAATACTCATGTGAAACTGGTCATGTCAGAGAAATTCAACGAGGGATTTGTGGAAGCAAGTGCTCTCTATGGACATAAAGCAGGGATTGATTCCACTAGATTTCATTTCCTACCCAATTTAAAAAGCACTGTGCGTATGGCATTTCCAATCACAAAAAAAATTACTTTTTCTGATAATTTGGTCATTCTGTTTTCCTATTGAGTAATTGACCAAGTTCCAGCTCCTCTCTTTAATTCTATTCTCAATAATATGAATTAGACTATATATAAGATTGTGATCATTCTGTGTTTTCTCCATTCTCATCCAAATCATATTGCTGTCCCTATAACTCCTTAGTTTAGTTCATGGTTCTCTTATGAGTTACATATTTTGTAAGTTTCATTTGTCATCCTGTAATCACATATATATCATTGGAAAAAGAAATTTAAGAAAGGTCTAAAGGATGCTGATTGATGTTTGTTTGAGGATCATTTCGCTGTTGGAATGCTTTGTTATTGATTAGAGTAGTTCCATAATATGGGATGATATATATTTTTTGGTTGCTGATTATCTACGCAAATTTTAACCTGCATTAGTCATTGAGGCGGTACATTTCTAATTTAAAATAGTACCACTACATAATTTTCTGTTGCATTTAAGTCAGAAATATACGACTTTTCTTGTAGGATTTTTCTTTTTCATGGTATCATGCTGACATTTGTGCATCTTCATTTGCAGTATTCTGCGGATCGCTTTGCTGCTCAGTTCACTTCATTGGTAGGTTTATTACATTGGGAGTTCAGTGTGATTCTGCTTGTTTACTGCATTTAATGACATTTCTTTTGTATAGATGGTGCTTGAAGGATACTGCTTAGTTCATGATAGGATAGAATCCACACCTCTCCATGACGATGGTTGTTCAAGCACTCAACAAGTTACTGTTACATGTGGAGTTACTCCAGCAGCTGAAGCATTTAAGCTGCCTTTCTCTACTTCAACACCAGTGCCATCAACTTCCATGGTTACTCCAATTACTAAAAGCATTCAAGCAGTTAACTGCAGACCATTACCATCACTGAAACTTCTCTCTGTATGCCATTCGCTCCCCTCTGGAAATATTCAGACAACTCAACAACTTTCTGGAAGTAATTTATCGAAAATGGAACTCGACATCACTACCCAAGTGAGCCCTCAACAGCAGCAGCATTGGCAGCAGAGTTTGAATAAAAATGCTCATTTACAGTTCCAGATGATGCAAAGACACAGACAGGCACAGCACAACCAACTTATACAGAGGATGACTATGACGGGGGGCTTAGGTGCAGCTGCAGGTGGTCCAGGTATGGTTCATTATGGTGAAGGAATCCGGGGCCATGCAAATATTAGTCCTGGTTCCTTAAGTACTGTTATGAGCACCGGGGGATCCATTCAAGTTCCAAGGGGAGAACAAATCCCTTGGAATCGCAATGGGAGTCAATTTAACAATATTGGCAGCAATGTACCAAGTTCAAGTGATAGTAGGCAGTTCTTTAGCGGTACATCTGATAATGAAGTCCAAGTATTGGCAACAACGAGGACAGCAGACAGCCAAGGGAGAGCCTTGATGGGTGGATATCCATTTCAGAGAAACGCCAGCAATATGCCATTGCCAATGCAGACACCAAGTATTCAAGACATGGCATATCTCTTGTCTAACCAGCAGATTTTGCCACAGAATCAGCATATTCCGGGAACACCACCATTGCTCCAGCCGAAAGTCGAAACCAGCTTACTAGACGACTACATTGGCAATACCAGCATAGGCCAATGAACCGTTCTCCAAGTCAAGTTAGCTCTCAACTATTTGATCAATTCCCCCAAATTAACCACCTGCAAGCAAGCTCTGGATCTGGATCACTCTTTCCACGGATGAACAACAGGAATGTTGTCTTTAGTCCCGGAAGCCCTGTGCAGAGTTCGCGCACTCGTGGATCTGTAGCTAGCCGCAGTTTGAGCTCCTCAAGGACTTTGTCTGGTTTATCAAAGAAGATGGGTGCCGTTAAAATCGAAAGAGAGTAATGGAAATGAAGTTTTTGAATCAACCAGGTGGCTATAAACTTGTAGTTAGCAGGTGTTGCACTGTAAATACCCATAGATAGGGGGGAGGTGGTATACACAAAAGAAATCAGTTTCAAAGTTCCTAGCCTTAGTTTTTGTTGTTGGTTGCATCTGGTCCTTTTGATTTAATACAAATTAAACTAAACATGTCTGATATGTTTTTGCCACCTTGTTTCTTTAATCCAAAGGAAATGGCTTTCTTTTAATGTGTTTTGAGACTACTTTGCCATCATCAAAAATCGCATTCAAATAATCAAACACATTTTCGTGTTCCTGTTTATTTTATTTTCATGTTTTAAGACGTCAAACTTTTTTAAAGATGGGAATATTAAAGTTCTTATATACCTCATGTGTATTCATAAAGACATTGGAATTCAGATTTATAATCGAAGCAGTATATGTTGATGACTTGAATTTAATTGGATCTTTTGAAGAGCTTCTAATACCACTGAATATATGAAACAATAATTTAAAATGAAAGCTTTAGGGTAAAAATAATATTGTTTCGGTTTAGAGATCAAGCATAATTTAAATGGATTACTTGTCCATTAACCAACTTGCATTAAAAAGATTTTGAAAAGATTCAATATGGATGAGGGGTCTGTTTTTTTGTTTAAAGACTGAGCAGTCCTGAATTTTACTGAAAACTGAATGGTGACTGTTACTTGAAACTGCATGACTTGTTCATATTTTTTTTTATCACCTCTGAATATAGTGTCAATTTGTTTGTTTTTTGAAAGATAAAATGGTTTAAAAATAAGTAATATAACATTTATACCATTGTTACTATTAATTGTTACGTATTTTCATTTTATATGATACAAACAACTAAATAAAAATAATTTAACAAATCCTAAACCATTTTTTAGTAATAATGATAAGATATTATTCATGATTAAGATATGATAAATAATTGTTTTTAAAAAATAATATGAGAAAAAATGATTTAGAAATGGTTTTGATTTTACAAATAATAATAATAATAATAATAATTAGAGGTTCAGCAATAGTATTGAAAGTGGCAATGTGATTAATATAATTTTTTTTAAGCTTATCATAAGTAATAGGTTAAGAGAAATAAATTTGTATAATATAAAATTGGAAATATATTATCTTTAGGAGGATAATCATGAGAGAAAATATATTAAATGCAACCTCGTCATTTGGAATTTAGTTAAAGTTAGGATTTCTTACTTTTTATCTTAAGTTGTTTTTTTTTTGTATGTTTAAGTTATTTAACCACTTAAAAAAAAACTTAATAAATTTAATTCAGACCCATTAAGTTTTAAGTGGAAAAAACAAACGACCCTTAAGTCTCATCCTTTGAGCACTCGAATGGTTGTCTGATCTTTAGATCCTAAGAAAGATTCATTCCGACGTAAAGATAATAATGAAATGATACTTGGTCTAGAATAGGGGCTGAACCTTGTAAAGGGTCCATGGATAGAGATGCACATTTGGGGAATGAGGATGGATATAGGTCCCTCGCCCCCCACCCCCCGATACTTGGTTTAGAATAGGGGCTGAACCTTGTAAAGGGTCCATGGATAGAGATGCACATTTGGGGAATGAGGATGGATATAGGTCCCCTCATCCCCATCCCCACTTCCCAGACCTTACCCCCCCCCCCCCCCCCCTATTTTCCCATTTGGGAAAATGGGGATGGGGAATTTTGGGGGGAGGTATATCCATCTCCAACCCCAGTTTCCTGTTTTTCTCCATTTTTCCTCGTTTCCACGTTTCCACGTTATCCGGTTTTTCTTGTTTCCCCATTCTCCAGTTTAATTAAAAATTAAAAATTTAAAAAAATATATTCCATTACAAATACAAACTAAAATCTATTAGTGCATTACAAATACATAATAAAATCAGAAAGTGTGCATTACAAATACATAATAAAATCATAAAGTGTTACATAATATATTTATTTATATATGTTTTGGGGGAAATGGGGATGGGGGGAGGCCACCCCATCCCTATCCCCATTTCAATATAGGACCTCTGCCATCCTCATCCCCATTTCAATTTGGGGATGAAAATCATCCCCACCCCATTCCCCATTTTTTCTCCAAAAAATTTCCCCAAATAGGGATGAGGACGGGGACGTAGGGATTTAGGGATCCGGGGGAAAATATGCATCTCTATCCATTGATGGACCCCCTTGCCCACAGGAAAAAAAAAATTAATATTAAAAAAAAATTAAAATTTTTTTAAAAAAATTGTATATTTTACAATTTATCCCCTTCAATTTTAAGTTTTTTATAATCTAACCCCCAACTTCTCTGGGTGGACCATATCTTATTGGTGCTTTATTATATTTAATACAATGTACAAGAAATATCACTAAAGTTCTTCTACATTACAAGAAAGTCTGTATATGTATATGGCATCGGTATATGTCGACCTTGCCAACTACAAGACTGATAACATAGTTTTTTGAGGAAGAGTATTCTTCACTTTAGACATATATGCACCGTACTCTTCTTCCCTTGATCAGGTTTTGTCCAAGTTTTTATGTCAAGGTTTTGAGTATGTCCAATATCTTTTTGAAGAATCTCAAAGATTATGTTACGATCACGTTTTTAAGAAAATAAAAATAGTTTGTTTTTAGTTTAAATTTGAATAAGTTGTTAGCTGATAGGATTCTTATCCTATTTAATCTCTAATGTTATTATTTTAATTTCATGTATCTGTCCTATAAATAGAACTTGTTATCAATGAATTAACGTATGAGTTGAAATATATCAAATATGTGTTAGTATTTCTAACATTTTGGGAGGTATAGAACTTGTTATCAATGAATTAACATATGAGTTGAAATATATCAAATATGTGTTAGTATTTCTAACATTTTGGGAGGTTCTGGTTTCCCTCGAAGCAAACCAGCATTTATTTTTGGTTATCAAATCATGCTCGTAACAATTGGTATCATAGTCGGTTATGAAGCACTTCCGCTTGGTTCGTGTCGAACTACCATTCCACTGTTTGGTGCAATGAATTTGATCGGGAATTTATAGGTTAGATTAAGATGTGTTAGTATTATGTATGGGCTTAATATTATCGCATCGAATACTAATAATCGGGTGACGGGTCATTGTCGATATGTTGACCAACGAGGACGTTGGATCAAAAGCGTGGTAGAATGTTACGATCACGTTTAAAAAAAAATAAAAATAGTTTTTTTTTAGTTTAAATTTGAATAAGTTGTTAGCTCATAGGATTCTTATCATATTTAATCGTTAATGTTATTATTTGAATTTCATGTATCTGTCCTATAAATATGACTTTGTAATCGATGAATTAACGTATGAGTTAAAATCTATCACATATGTGTTAGTATTTCTAACATTTTGGGAGCTTCTAGTTTCCCACGAAGTAAACCAACATTTTATTTTTGGTTATCAAATCGTTTTCGTAGCAGATTATCATATATATTAAATATTTTTTTGGTCTATTCAGTCCGGTTCGATTTTTGGCAAGGTTGAATCATCTATTACTTGCTTAAACTCAATTTTTACTTTTTTGAATAGGATTGACTCGTCTCAATAGAAGAACTCGATTTGAATATATATTTTCGGTTCAATACAGGTTCAATTCGGTTTATTTCGAATCGTAAAACTGTGCCCATACCTAGATGTATTTATCATCGCTTCAACCATAATTTAATCGTTTTCATCGTTTTAAATTGAGCGGATTCTGCGGGATATAATCATTTCATCCCTACCCAATCTCCAACTAAACCCAAAAACATTTCTCTCTCACAATTCACAAATGGCTCTAGAAGCTTCCATGGGCCGAAGGCAGCACCAGAGGCCGCCGCCACCGCCGTCGTATTCGTCTGCCGGAAATGGCGTCATCTTCATGCCTACGAACGGTATGCCGTCGGCGACGGCCCACCACCGGCTGAGACTGAACCCGAGCGCCGACCACAATCCGGATAGCTACGACGACCTGCAATTAGAGTTCAGTCCTCTGCTCTACAGCTCTCTGGAGCGGTACCTGCCTCCCGCGATGCTCTCCATGTCACGTGACGCCAAGCTCCAGTACATGCGCGGTATCTTGCTCCGCTACTCGCCTGACGGTGAACGGAATCGTGTATGAATCCTATGCCATCCCTTTTCCTATAAATGTAACGTTCGCGTCGACTTTTCATCAAAATAATAATTTTTTTTGTGTTTGTGATTGTATATATGTTGTTCGAATTGTGTTGTATGAGAGATGAGACGTGTTTTTCGTAGTGATTCGCGTCGACTTTTCATCAAAATAATAATTTTTTTTTTGTGTTTGTTATTTTATATATGTTGTTCGAATTGTGTTGTATGAGAGATGAGATGTGTTTTGCGTAGTGAATATATTTTTGTTGTTCTGTTTGTGAGATGGAGATGTGTTGAGGTTTTTTGGTTAGTTAGGGTTTGCTTGGTTGCCTAGAAAATTGGGATAGAGAAGAGTTTGAAGCGTTTGGATTCTGGGTTTGGTGGTGGAATCCTCAACATTGGATTAAAAATAAGTTTTTCTTTGAGAATTTTCGAAGTCCTCAGGCTGAGAAGAATAATCACTTGATGCTAAAATTAAGATTTTTCGAGTGTGGAATGTTGATTTTGGTGTGTGAGGTACAGTTGAATTAGGTTAAGAATACTTGATTCTGAAGAGAAGAGTTATATGAATGTATGTAACACGCCAAAGTGCCTATTATTGCATTTACGGTGTTTCTTTTGTTTGGTCAAACTATCATTAATTGTTTCTTGTTTCTTGTTTCTGTGAATAGCTTCAGATGCTTAGGGAGTATAAGCAGAAGATCATATCAAACTATCAGGTATGGTAAATTTTATGGTGAATGTTTGAATTGGAGGTCTTGTACTCAGTGCTAATGTATTAAACTGTCATTGAAAACTGGTGTGCCTTTCATTGATACATGTATTTTGGTATGATCTGCTAAATTAGGATGAGTTCCTGTGAAACTTATAATAGCTTATAAATGTAAATTACCTGCAGTTTCTGTAATGTTGTCTTTATGTTTCCTCCCTTGACTGTTCCTCCTCTTTGCAGCCTCTTAATAGGGAGCTGTATACAATGCATGCTACAAACTTCTTTGTCCCCACTTTTCTTAAAGCAATTAATGATAATACAGTGGAGAGTTTTAAGAGTATAATGACCGAATCCTCTCCAGGGATTTATACATTTGAAATGCTTCAGCCACATTTCTGTGAAATGTTGTTATCTGAGGTATTTTCTCTTGTTATTTGGCATGTAATATTATATCTTTTTCCTTGAATTTTAGTTTTTATATTGTCTTATCAGGTTCTGATTGCTTAGGTAGATAACTTTGAAAGATGGGTTCATAAGAAAAAAGTCAGAATCATGCGACCAAACACAATGAATAATTATGGAGCTGTTCTTGATGACTTTGGACTAGAAAATATGCTTGACAAGTTGATGAATGACTTTATACGTCCTATATCCAGAGGTAAATATCTCTTTCATATTGAAATGGTAATAAGACGTTAAAACATTAGGTGGAGGAATGAAATTAGCAGTTATTACATAGACTCATTTTTGTGCTTTCCATTGCTTTATAGTTTTCTTTCCTGATGTTGGTGGATCCACGCTGGATTCTCATCATGGTTTTGTTGTTGAATATGGAACTCATAGGGATGTCGAACTTGGTATGTGCTTTACCACTTCAATTGCATTATTTTTTGTGAATTATAATATTGTTATTTACCCTGATTCGTCTTTTTAGAGAGATTGCATGAAATACTTTTCTTTTGTTCTTCAAACTCCTGTAATCCTCATCGCACTTTCTTTTATGTGCAATGGAATCATGACTTCTTATAACCATTTGCTTTTTCACAATAGATTCATTGTTTGGATTTGCTCCTATCTGGTGTGCTTTCTCCTTGTTAATGCTTATTTGATAATAACTGTTTACCTTGCTTTATTATTCCTATTAATGTGTTCACCTAATATCTGTTACCATGTCTGCTTTCTCTTAAAACTCTCTGCATTGCATTTTCACCTTTGGAAGCTTTTGTGAAATCTCAACCGCTTTACCATTGCAGGGTTTCATGTGGATGACTCTGAAGTGACCTTAAACGTTTGTTTGGGTAAGGAATTTTCTGGTGGGGAATTGTTCTTTCGCGGCGTCAGATGTGACAATCATGTGAATTCAGAAACAAAATCATATGTATGTTAATCTTTAATAAGCCTTTTGACAGTATTAGACCATGTGTTTTTTCGGTTTACAATCTCTTTGACTGCCCTATAATCAGTTTTAGACAAATTTCTTTCTAGTTCCTCTGAACTTCAAGGTATTGAATATCTGTCGTGTCTACTGTTGTTTAGGCTATCCTAATTGAGAACATTGAAGAACAGGTAGATCAGTAGATGAATTGATAAACCTTGGGTGTCCAGTTTTTCCTGTGGTTCTCTGTGATGTCAAGCTTTATTGACTTGATAATTACCTTGGAGCCACTAAAGAGAGAAGATTGTTGCACTGTCTTTTTTCTACATACTATCATTGTAAGTAGTCAAAGGTTTATCTGATAATGTCATTTTCCCCTTGTAGGAAATTTTAGATTATTCCCATGTTCCAGGACATGCAGTTCTTCACCGTGGTCGCAATCGGCATGGGGCTAGAGCCATAACATCCGGGTGGCGGGCCAACTTACTGTTATGGTGCAAAAGGTATCTTGCTGCCACATTTTCCCCACCCATTTAAAAAATGCAAGGTCTCTAGCCTAGGGTCTTGAAGACATCACTTACTCGACAAAGAAACACCTTATTCAAAACAGTTTCTGATTTCTTAAATTGCACAAGCCAATAGTAGTTATCTAATATTAGTTCTAACTTCTAAGAAGGTTAATGGAATAATCTAAATGCAATCTGGAAGAGGTTTAGTTTAGATATTTAGTTAAACTGGGGCTCTATGAAGTTGGAAGTGCTTTTGATGTGTGTTGGATTGTATATTGTATATTGTTAGTATATTAGTCAGGGGTATTATTGTATTTTCTTGTTTTTGTATATCTCTCCTGTTGAGGAGCAATTAATGACAACACAAATATTTTCCCTAAAATCTATTTGGTACCACAAAACAAAAGAAAAAAATCTAACCCTAGCCACCATTCCGGCTGCTGCCGCCGTCTATCCCTTGCTGCTGCGCCGACATTCGTCGCGCCTCTGGGCAACCAAGTCAACGCCGACCGACCTTGTCTAGGTCCTTTTTCCGGCAGCTCGTGGTCTTGGTTCCTTTTCCGGCAGCTTGTGGTCTTGGTTCCTTTTCCGGCATGATTTCAAGCCCTTTGTTCGTTTTTCAGAGCCGATTTCCTCCAGCTGCTTTGCCCGGCCACCGACGTGCCTCCGTGCCATCAGATCGACAACGACCTATTTTAGATCATTTTTTTTTTCCGGCAGCCCGTGGTTCTTTTTTTTTGGCACCGTCTTCTTCTTCCGGTCAAGTAAAATTGCTATTTCTTTAGCCTTTATATATATATAGGTTAATGGTGTTTTCGTGGCTCGATTTGATGCCTGTGGATGAATTGATTTGATTCTTAGGCTTTTTAAGTGCTATTTCATGTATGTGTGAACTAGCAACCGTTGGAATCCATTAGCCTTTTTGTTTGGGGGTATTTGGTAATGTGATCTGTTTGATCACATTTGGTCACATTGGTGACTTTTTTTTGTTGAGTTAGAAGTTTTTGGTCACATTGGTGATTTTTCTCTTGTTGGATTCTTGATGGCCGAGTCTTTAAATATTACTGTTCGGACAGATGGTGTTACTACTTTCCGATCAGATTTGACACCAATTATATCCGTTGGGAGTGTTACGAGCGTCCTGTTGAATGGACGGAACTTTACTTCATGGTTTCGTGACTTGAAGTTGTTTATGGTGGTCGGGGGAAGGTCTCCTGGCTCTTAGGTAATTCACTTTGCCCAGGATGGTGATCCTAAGGTTGATTAGTGGGATATCGACAATTATCAGATTCTTGGATGGATGTTTGGGTCCATGGAACCCCAAATATTCAACATGCTTGTGTACCATGAGACCGTTGAGAGTCTATGGACATCCTTAAAGTCAATGTATGCCCATTCTAGGAATGAGGCACGTTTTTTTGAGTTGTATCAGGAGGTCTCTCATGCCACTCAGACGAGCCTTGGTATGAGTGTTTCACAATTTTTTAGGTAGCGCAGACGTGCTGGGATGAGATGGCTCAATGTGAACCGGTTAGTAAGTATGGATAGATGGCATCAGTGAAGTTAAAAGGCTAGACCGCCTTCATACATACTATTTACTTACGGGGCTCAAGCCTGAGTTTGAGCATCTGCATTCCCAGATAGTCAATTCTTCTCCAATGCCGTCTTTGATGGATACATTTGCCATTGTTGATGGGGATGAGCGGAGACGTCTCATTCCACCCCGATCCCCTTACTTGCTTCTGGGGGTAATTCTGATCAGATGGCTCTTGCTACTTCTGGGTCATCAGGTTCTCGTCTTTCTAGTGCGAAGAAGTACTGTCATCATTGTGGGAACACCGGCCATCTCAAGGACATTTGCTGGAAGCTTCATCCAGAGATGAGAGCACAGTTTTAGAGGGCACAACCTAATAACAGGACATGCCCTCCTACTAGAGTTGTAGGTGTTGCTGATATCTCCATGCCTCTGGCTCCGTCTCTTACTAATTAGACGACAGACCTCCCGTCTCAGATGACCTTGCTGATGTCTCAGAGGTCCACTCCTAAGCCTCCTATATCCTCTGCTGCCTCTGCTACTATATCATCAGGTACTACCATTGTTTATCATGTTCGCTTTGGGTCTCCTTCATGGATTCTAGACTCCGGTGCGAATGATCACATGACGGGTAAGTTGTCTTTGTTTTCATCACCTTTGGTTCATACAAATGCGTTTGTCCGAGTAGTTGATGGCTCCGTCATTGCTATTAGTACTAAAGGGAATATATTACGAAGGATCTTATGTCTCACTTTTCCAAATGAGGGATCCTCCAGCAATTTATTTGCCCTTATACTTCTGAAAAAAATGGGGTTGCTAGCGCAAGAATTGTCATCTTATGGGTGTTACCCGGTGCCTTTTCAGTGGTATGATAGTTCCTAAGTCTTTTTGACATATGGCTGTTCTTACCGTAACTTATTTGATTAATCGTGTTCCTAGTAAGGTTTTATGGGGAGAATGTTCTCTTGGGGTTCTTCATCCTGATAAACCCTTGTTTCCCATTCCTCATAGGGTTTTTGGGTGTGTATGTTTTGTCCAAGATAGGGGTCCTTCTCGAACAAAGTTAGACGATAAAGCTATTCGATGTGCCTTTTATGGGATATTCCTCCCAAAGGGGTATCAGTGTTATGATCCTTCCTATAGACGTAAGTTACACTCTCATGATGTAGCTTTTTGGGAGGATACTCCTTCCTTACTGGACCTGATACAAGTAAGGTTGACCATTTTCATGATGAGACTATCTCTTGCCCCATTCCTATTGTTTCTTCTGACATTGTTACTCCTACTGTTAGAGGTCCTACCTCTTTGCCCCTGTTGCAGGTGCTCTTGTTCTTCGGTATAGTCGTCGCCCTTGGCTCCCTCTGTTTGAATCCTCTCCGAATGAAGGTACTCTCCCTACTTCATCTCCCTCACACACTATATCCTCTCCTCGACGATACCCTACCCGAGACCGTCATCCCCCTGACCGCCTTACTTTCTCTTGTAGCACTAACCATCCTATTGAAAATCATATCTCGTATTATGTGTGTCTAGTTCGTTTCAGAGGTTTCTTTGGCAACTTGATTCTACTTTGGTTCCGAGGTCTACTGGAAAGGTATTGTTGAGTTTGAATGGATCATTGCTATACAGGATGAGATTAGGGCATTAAAAACTAATCGTACTTGGGATTTGGTTGCTCTCCCTAAGGGAGGGAAAACAGTGGGATGTCGATGGGTGTTTAATGTTAAACATAATGTTGATAGTACTATCAACCAATATAAAGCCTGCCTTGTTGCTTAGGGGTTTACTCAGGTTCTTGGGAAGGATTTTACTTCCACTTTTGCTCCTGTTGCTAAACTTACTTCTATTCATCTTCTTATCTCTCTCGCTGCTTCACATTCTTGGCCCTTGCATCGGATGGATGTCACGAATGCTTTTTTGAATGGAGACTTGGATGAAGTGATTTATATGGATCCTCCTTCGGGTTTTCGGGCCGAGGGGGAGTATGCAGGAAAGGTTTGTTGTATGAGGAAGTTGTTGTATGGTTTGAAACAGTCTCCTAGAGCTTGGTTTGCTTGGTTTAGTGATGTTGTCCTTGGTTTATGTTTTCTGAGATGTCTTTCTGATCATACTTGCTTTGTTAGGCGCAAATCCAAACGACAGTGTGTTTTTATCTGTCTATGTTGACGATATTATTTTGACTGGTGAGGATAACTTAGGGATTGCCCAAGTGAAGAAATATCTCAGCTCTGTTTTAGACATCAAAGATTTGGGAGGTTTGAAGTATTTTTTAGGGATAAAGGTTGCTCGTTCTGGACGTGGTATTTCCCTCTCCCAACAGAAATATACTTTAGACTTTCTGAGTGATACTGGGATGACAGGGTGTAGGCCTGTTTCTGCCCCGATGGATCCGAATATGAAGTTGTTCCCCGAGTATGGTGTTCTTATGCCCGATCCTTTTGTTTATCAAAGGTTGGTTGGGAGACTCATCTACCTAATCAATACTAGACTTGATTTGGCCTTCGCTGTCAGCTTGGTGAGTTAGTTTATGCATGCTCCCTGTACCTCCCATATGGATACAGTATATCACTTTCTAAGGTACTTGAAGTCTTGTCCGGGTCTTGGTCTCTTTTATGACTCCAACAATACTCTTGATATATTGTGTCTTATTGATGCTTACCATGTTGGATCTAAGACTGATAGGAGATCTACCTCAGAATTGTGCTTCTTTTATGGGAACCATCTCCTTTCTTGGAAAAGTAAGAAATAGTCTGTGGTTTCTCGATCTTTTGTAGAGGCTGAGTACAGAGCGATGGCTCAGGGAAGGCTCGGGAACATGTGAGATCATATGGCTCCTATCCATCCTTAGAAAGCTTGGCTTTCCGCTTGTTTGCCTTCGACATTATACTGTGACAACAAGTTGGCTATCATGCTAGCTTCTGATTCCGTTTTGCATGAGAGGACCAAGTATATTGAGGTTGATTCTCACTTTATTCGGGAGAAAGTTAGATCCGGAGTTGTTTCTCCCAAGTTTGTGCCATCATCCGAACATACAACTGATGTTCTTACGAAGCCTGTGGGGCCATCTCTTCTTAGGTCTTCTATTCGCATGCTGGGCATGATTGATATCTTTGCTCCAGCTTGGGGGAGAGTGTTGGATTGTATATTGTATATTGTATATTGTTAGTATATTGGTTAGGGGTATTATTGTATTTTCTTGTTTTTGTATCTCTCTCCTATTGAGGAGCAATTAATGACAACACAAATATTTTCCCTAAAATCTATTACATGAAGTAAAAACAATCGATTAAAGAAATGAAGACACTTTCAATTTACTTTGGATTTCTGTCAATGTACAAGGGTTAGCCACACCATTTTATTTTTGTTCTTTTAGTCAAGTAAGCGATTGGACACTGAGCTTGTTTTGTCACATCGTATCGCACCAAATAAAAAGTAGTTTACTTTACCAAATTATCTGAACCTGTATTTGCTCTGTTGGTATACTGTGATATTTTAAGTTAAAAAACAAATTGTGAACTTTGGTACAGTAAAATGTTTAAAATAAAATAATATTATTTGATATAAAATAATGCAATGTTTAAAAGTTTGGGCTTGTCTTTTTCATTTTCTTCTTCCATTTCATCTGAACTAATTTTCATGGATTGGCTGTTCTGTTATTTTCATTATACCATCCCTGCTGCATTTTTATGGTATCTCGTTCTTCTTGGTTTGGAACTTCTGGCGAGTCTTAAGTGATGCAGTTCTTCATCGTCCAATGCATTGTTATCGAACTCTTTCCTTGTACAACAAAAAGAAAGAAAGAAAGGAAATTTAGTGACCCTTGATGTCTGACTTTAAAATGGGTATATATATATATATATATATAGTTGTGGTGTTCACATGAGCACGCACTTATGGATTTTATATGAGTGTATTGAATGTGAGTGGTTGGATTCAATTTGACTTCGATTAAATCAAATTGAATCCAATGATTCACATTCAATGCACTCATGTATTTATATAAGTGAGCACTCTCGTGAACACCACCGTATATATATATATATATATATATATATATACTTGTTCGGTGCAGGAGATTCTGCTTTCGGTATATAAAGTTGTTTAGATGTACTATGCTGTAGTGAACCTGTATTGTACAATAAAACCCTGTCCAATTATTGAGAGTATAAAATGTGGATGAAGATATATATTGGCACTGATATGAAACATATGGTCATGTTGGTGATGCTTTTCTATATCCTGTAATAAAGGATGGTAACATGGACTTGAATAGCTTGCCTATTTTCTTTTGTAATTATTTTGATGCACATTTCTTGGTTTTAATAACTAGGATTAAAATTAATTATTTAATGCTGTTTTGGTTTGCTTAAAATGCATTCACAATTTTCTCAGTTCGGCTTAATTTTCTCAGTTCGGCTTTTCGGGAGCTGAAAAAATATCAGAGAGATTTCTCAAGCTGGTGTGCAGAATGTAAACGTGAGAAGAAAGAAAAGCTGCGTCTGTCAGTAGCTGCTACCAAAGAGGTAAAGTATGAGTTTCATGAAAAGGAGAAAAATTGACAATTTTGTAGTTTTCCATTCTATATATAATATGATTTTGTTGGCACCTTCAGGAGCTACTAAAGAGGGAAGTAAATTCGGCTTCTTGAACTGTTTTACCTACAAATTTATCTTGCAAAGCTGTAAAATAGTTGTTATCCTCAACATATAGAAAGCAATTTTTTGTTGGTAAATCTTCTACGCTAGGGCATTGTAGTACCGGATCAAAATGTTGTACAATAAAATCTTACCAAGTGAAGTGTTTCCCTGTTTATCATCTATAGTTGGATCAAAAATGGTTGTGATATTATGTAACACATGGTTTTGGGTAATGAAAGTGATTCTCTTGCACTCTAGTATTTCATATTTTTGAAGGCAATCAAAATGTGTTTTGATTGGCCTTCTCTTTTTGTTTAATTGTTTGTTTTCAGATGGCATTCTCTTGCACTCTAGTATTTCATATTTTTGAAGGCAATCAAAATGTGCTTTGATTGGCCTTCTCGTTTTGTTTAATTGTTTGTTTTCAGATGGCATTTTGAGCTTTATGAATATATACCCAGATCTGGTATGCATCATCATACAAGACACATTTCATGCATCTGTTGTCTTTGAAGACAAAATTAGAATCACAATAGTGAAACATGATCCAATTTTAATTACAATCTTTAACAATGCTCATTTCATACTAGTATTCTCTCTTTATGTATTTTGTGATCTTGATTTTAATTTCATCCGGACCTAGCTTATGGAAACCAGTTGATTAAGTAGCAGAATCAACTATTTTGGTCTAGGTTGAAAGCATGGCTATCAAGGCTGTTAGTAAAAAAATGAATGAAATTCTAACGTCCTTAATTCAATTTAAGACTTTAAAAAATCCTTGGTTTAACAATAATAAGGAATAATTATATCCGGGGACTGGGATTTTTATTATTATTATTGTAAAATACTAATTCTCAATTGTAATCAGCCAAAAGAATGCATTAAAAGAAAAAAAAGGTCTCACCCATGAAGGGTTAGCAGAATTTGTCAGGTCTATGGCTTGCCTGAGCAAGGGCTAAATGTAATAGTTTCCCTCTTTTCCAAAAATTGTAGGGCCCTCAACAAGGTTTGGGTTCCGAACTATACTGGGTATCTACATAGCCATATGTAATAATTTATTGTTCAAACTCTAAAGATTGTAGGGTTGGGCAAGAATTGAGTTTCGAACTTAGGGTTGGGGGATTTATGGGTTACTAAAGAAAGAAAAGAAAAGGCATGGGCTTGCTCTTCATGATGATTTTCTTATTGCTTTATGATTCAATATTATTGTAAAGTAGGTCATTATTATTCTTATATGAAACCTGAAGAAAACATAACCATCATAATGGTCCTAAAGATAGGTGATTTGAGTGCATGAACCTGTCATTTATGCTTCTGGAATTTTCATACTCTCTCATTCATTTGCTTTGTTGTGTGTTGTGTGCAAATGATCCAATGACCCATCACGAACATGAGGACCAATAAGGCCTCTTTTTTTTTTTTTTTTTTTTTTTTTGAGTAAAGAGGATACAACAAGCCGGAAAGAAACAAAAGAGAAACAGCAACATAGAAAAGAATAGAAAAGAAAAAGAAAAACTTCTAACTAGGCATATCAGCCTCAATATCCTTTCTAATGCAACCTGGAAAATCTTCCATCCAATAAACATCTTCAGAAATCCCCCATGCATACTTTGCAAGCTCAATAGCTGCTTTGTTGTGTCTTTTCTGAACATGACAGAAAGTCATTCTCTTGAGCGTGGAATTCAGGTTTGAAATATCATAGAGGATAGTGCCACCATCAGAATTCCATTTGTCCTTCTCAGTGATCCATTTCACCAAACTAGCATTATCAGTTTCGAACGTACAGGGAACCAAGCCACAATCGACACAAAATTGTAAGCATTTGTGGATAGCCACTAGCTTAGCCATCTTTGTGCTAAGATTAACATCCAAAATTTGAGAACAGGAGGCTAGGACTTCAGCAGCTGAATCCCGAATGACCATCCCCAAACCAATCGATTACCAGAATTGTCCACCACTGCATCACAATTGGCTTTATAGGTACCCTTGTCTGGCGGCTTCCAGTTACAGTCATACATATTCGTCATCACGAAACCATCCTTTTTACCATTCTCAATATTACGGAAATCAGCAATAAAATCCTTGCTCCAGCACACCACATCTTGTCTCTTGTGCATTTGACAGCCGTGAAGGGTGGAGTTGCGGCAAAACTAGATTTTCCACACCATTACATAAAAAAGCTCCATATGCTCTTTGTTCACAAGGCAAGAGACATCCCAAACCAAATCGAAAAAGGTTGAATAGTTACCTCTGAGAGGGACGATGCCGTACAACCATTCTTCACGGATATGTTTAAGTTTACGGCACTCCCATAGACTGTGCAGAGTGGTCTCATTTGAGGCTTTGCAGGCCTCACATAGCCCGTTTGTTTGAACTCCCTTACGAGCGATGTTCACCTTAGTCGGAATCCAGTCATTGCAAGCTTTCCACACATAAATTTTGACCTTAAGCAGAATCTTAGTCTTCCAGAAGGAATTCCACCAAGACTTCAATAGCCTAGGATTAGAGGAGCTAGAGCTCTCTACCAAGCAACGCCCAATCCAATATCCACTTTTTACCGTGAATGTACTAGTTTCTTCATAATGCCACATGATGTCATCCTCCAACCTACCAAGACTCATAGGAATTCGAAAGATCGAATCAACATCTTTAGCATTGAAAGTATCCTTGAGCAAAGGCATGTTCCAACCACTAGAAGGGGCAATGAGGTAGTTGTTAGTAGCATTCCCATCCATAATTGTCTACGAAGAAATTTTGAAGGTGAAGGTTTTGGGATCCATCGATCTTTGAAAATCCTGATAGTTCTTCCATCTCCCACTCTCTACCTAACACCGGCTTCCAGGAGGCCTTTACCCCACATGAGGATGTTCCGTACAAAAGACGCATTCCCTTTTTTCTTGTCGACCATAAAGTTACAATCACTGAAATAGCACCCTTTGTGGATTTTGCCCGCTAAGGAGTCAGGGTTCTTGAGAATTCTCTAACCTTGTTTGGCTAGGAAAGCCTTGTTTACGGTTTCAAGATCACAGAATCCGAGGGCCCCATCATCCTTTGACCTACACAAATGGTCCCATGTACACCAATGAATTTTCCATTGGTTCTCTTTGCTGCCTTACCAAAAATGTGAGCACATTCTTTGAATTTCGATAATTAAACCTTTTGGGAGGCGAAAGATACTCATCGCCTAAGTCGGGATAGCCTGGATAACTGTCTTAACTAAGACTTCTTTTCCACCAATCGAGAGAAGCTTTTCTCCCCACCCTTTTATTTTGTCCCACACACGATCCACAATGGTAGCGAAGAGTTTCCTCTTATTCCTCCTCGTAAAACAAGGAAGTCCCAGTTATGTTACGTGCACTCAACAAGCTTAATCCCCATCACTGAAGAAAGTCTCTCACCATTACTAATCGAAAAGGAGGGGCTAATACACATGGTCTATTTGTCGGAGTTGATAACCTGATCCGAAGCCCTGGCATAATCATCCAACAACGACTTTAGAGCTACACAATTAGCCTCATTAGCCTTAGTGAAAAGAAGGCTATCATCCGCGAAGAAGTGGTGGGTGACAACCGGTCCTCCTCTACTGCACTTAAAACCAGTGACTGTACCTCGTTTTTGAGCCCCCTGGATCAGACTTGTAAGGCCTTCCGTGCAAAAAAGGAAAAAGGAAAAGGAATGGCGAAAGAGGGCCCCCTGTTTGAGGCCTCTGGAAGACTTGATATTGCCACACATTTCACCATTTATCAGAAAGGAATAAGTCACTGACTCAACGCACCGCAGTATCAGGCTAGTCCACTTTTTCGAGAAGCCGAGTTTGTGCATCATGCCTTCCAAAAAGACCCACTCCACCCTATCGTAGGCCTTAGACACATCCAGTTTAATCTCCATGGACCCGTTTTTCCGCCTCATGCGTTTCAGCCTGTGGAGGCATTCAAAATCTACAATGGTGTTGTCTGATATCAACCGCCCGGGAATGAAAGCACATTGATTTTCAGAGATAACCCCTCCCATAGCCTTTCTGAGCCTGTTGGTGATAGCCTTTGCAATGATCTTGTAGATGACATTACAAAGGCTAATCGGCCTAAAGTCCGAGACCCTCTCTAGAGTCTGAATTTTAGGAATCAAGGATATGACTGTATTATTCATCCCACCTATCAAAGCACTGTCATTGAGGACACTCAGGCAAGCAGATGTCACACTCAGGCCAATCGAACCCCATAATTTTTGGTAGAAAACCGCAGGCAAACCGTCACTGCCTGGAGCCTTAGTTGGGTACATATCAAGCACAACCCTCTTAACCTATTCCCCTGAAAATTTAGAATCCACGAATCTGGACATGTTGTTGTCCAATTTAGGGTGAATCCCATCCAGAACCTTACCCAAGGCCATATGAGAAGGGTAGCTAGAACAGAAAATTCCAGAAAAATACTGGCTGACAATCCTTTTCAGATAATTTTTGGAGTCTCTCCAAATCCCACCATCATCGAGGAGGCCCTTGATTTTGTTTCTAGCTTTTATGGCTGAAGTTTTGGAATGGAAAAACCGTATGTTTCGATCCCCATTCTTGAGCCAGTCGACTTTCTCCCTCTATCTCCAGTATCTCTCCTCTGTCTCCATAGTCTCATCAAGTTGGCCTTTCAGAATCTCGTATCTTTCCAAGAAACCGGGACATCAGCTTGACAGGCCTTTCTAAGCGCATCCCTCATCACATGCAAGTTCTGACAAAGGTTCCTACGTTTCTGGATATTCCACACATTTAATAGTTGGCTACATCGATCAATATTGTTAAGCACATTTCCGAACCTTACTGTTATTACCTTCCACTTTCCAGGCTGATTCAACAATCTTCTTACAATAAGTATCATCGACCCAGCACTCCTCAAAAAAGAACCATCTTCCCTTTTTCACCGAATTAAACAGTGGAGAATCATCCGGGAACTCAAGGACAAGAGGTCTGTGATCGGATCCCCAGAATTCCAGGTGGCAGATTACGAACTGGGGATATATCGTTTTCCAGCTACTATTGCAAAGCCCCTTGTCAAGCCTTTCCATGATTATAGAGGCAGCATCCCTCTTATTGCTCCATATAAACTGAGCTCCAATATAGCCCATATCTTTTAAATTAGCATCTTCCAGAGCTTCTCTAAAATCAGACATCTCTCTCCATCTTTTATTATTACCTCATGTTTTCTCATCATCACATAACACTTCGTTGAAATTACCCATTCAAACCCACGGCAGCCTCGATATGCCAGCCAGACGGCGTAAAAGGTTCCAAGAATGCTTCCGTTGACTCCGGTCCGGATGACTGTAAAAGCCTGTGAACCTCCAAGCCTTTCTACCTAACTCCTTGATGCTCACATCGATATTCTCTTGAGAGTATGTAAGAAGAACAACATCAATATTACTGCCCCAGAACATGCACAAGCCACCTGAAATTCCAATACTGTTAACCACTAACTTACCACAGTAACCAAGCTTAATTCGCCAATTCTCCATCTTCACATTATCACATTTGGTCTCCATAAGAAACATTAGCTCTGGATTGTCTCTTGCTTGTGAGAACGCAGGGTGTTGAACGCTGGAGAGCCGCCAAGTCCCCGAGCATTCCAGACGAAGGTTTTCATTGAGTTCGGCTGGCTAGTAGAGACTGGCCGACCGATAGTTCTGGAATTCCTACATTTTCCACCACTGTTGACATCTCAGACACTGATACATCTCGCCCTTCAGCCATAACTAGGGCTTGCCCCGTTGACATCTCCACCACTGGAAACTCTGTCTCACCATCCTTATCTACTAAGGAAGCCACCAAATTCGTGGTCGTGAAGCTGTTTCCCATGGCTTCCTTCTGCTTTGAATTTGACTGGATTCTTTGATGCTGCCCATCACTAGCCAGCGTGACCCCAACTTCAGCCTTTTGGTTAGCCTTTGGTGGGTCACTGCGGTGAACTGGAACCAAGTCCTTGGGTTTTTTGAGCTGAGATTGATTTTTTCTGTCTAGAGTAGAAGGTTTCCTTTTACCTAATTTTTCGCCAAGAACGTTCCTTATATTCCCATCTCTATGCCTTTGACCGACCCTTCTCCATGTATCCAACTCTTTAGTCTTGAAAATTTCTGTATTTTCTACATTGGGTACTGATCTCACAGGCCCACCTCTATTTATCATGTTTCCCGGCCCATAATCCATTAACCTGTCATTATTGTTTCCATCCTCTAGCCCACGATCTGTTGGACATTGATTAGATCCAATAGGCCTATCTTCACTTCCTTTTATGTTTCCTTTAAGGCCCATATGGGTCTGACCCACTTCCGTAATTGGTCCATGTGGAGATATTTCTCCCACATAAGCTGACCTCATCGAGTTGTCAGCGGGGGATCTGAAAGGATCCTCGCTTGAGCTGCCAATAGTAGATTCTACCTCCCTATTCTCCTCTAAACCCATATGCTTTTGGACCTTGGAGATTGAACTAGTCAGGTAGCCATCCTTTCGATCAACCCCCTGAAAAGTATATGCTAGATCATTAATGTTACTTTTGCAAGTGCCCATACACATCACACGGCTGACCAGGTCTTCAGTCACTTTTTGTTTGCCCGCCTGTTTGTTATCCATTGTCCGCCAGTTGCCTGAGTTACATTCCGGTGGAGTTGTGTTCGTTATCTCTACAGTTTTCCAGAATACGTCTGTTATTGCCATTTTCTGTTCTAAGGTTTCCAGCTCCCTTTTGCTTCCCTCAGCCGTTATTATTATCCATCCTTCCCACTATTCCCCTGCCCATAAAGGGCCATTTCGGTGAACTAGTTGCTCTGAGCCAAACATGAAGGCTTCTGGTAGCCTCAGATGGCACTTCTTTGAGGTTCTCTTCATCAGAACATTCGTCAGCTATATGCCCAATCCGGCCGCATCCAAAGCAGTAGTCAAGCAGTATTTCATAACGAAGGAGCATCGTAGTTACTTTCCCTGATCCCAAAAGGTCCACACGGAGACTTCGTTGTAATGGTGCCTCAATTGGGATAGTGATTTGGACCCACAAAAATAGACTAGAGATATCTGTTGTCATCCTTAGATCGATATCGCGCACCTCTCCTATCATTTGCCCCAAAAACAGGCCAATCTCTTCAGTCATACACAGAAGTGGAAGGTACTGGATCTGAACCCAGTAGTCCACTAAATTGAACTTCATTTCAAGCACATCACCCGTCCCAGTTGGTTTTTCAAAAGCAATGGTTGCCCTGTCAAAAGTCCATGGACCTCCATTCAGGACTATTTTCCTGTCTTTTGTATTTCTAAAATAGAAAGCAAAAATATTCCATTTGATTGGCTCAATCTCCACCCCACCATCTACACGCCATATTCTGTTCATTACATCAACAAAGGCATCCCTGTTAATCAGTTTAGTAGTCAAAATTTTCCCAACCCGGCATAGCGCCAAGCGTTGTTCACCCCTGTTTTTTAACTTTGGGTCCAAAATACAAATCGGCCGTTCCTTCTCTTTCAACGAAAAAGCATTACACAACGAGGCTATATCATATGCATTCATGATTTAGCGAGCAGGCTGAACAGGAACACATGACTGGAAAAACTGAACTTAAAAAACTTTCACCTTAGGACCATAGAGAAAACCTAACAGAGAGACTTTAAGGGTTTTCCAGTAAGGCCTTTTTCAAGCCAATTTTAAACTTGTTTTTTCAGTGCCTAAGAGATAACCCTGCAAATGTGACAACAAAAATAGTACTACTGTCTTCATATAGGTGGTCACATAGATGATGATAAGGGTCCTCTTGTTAACCTTCTATAATGCTAATTCAAAAAAATTTGAAAGTAGATTTCTGATTTTTAAGTTTGTAACTATCGTTCGTCTCGAGAATATATTTTTCCAAAGAAAGTAGTAATATGTAAAACATAGTTTTTGGTTTATCATTATAAACCCTTTATGCGTACATATATTTTTTTTTTTAGACAATATATTTATTAATTTAGATATTTTTTTAAAAGCTTTCGTCAGGATTCGAGCCGTTGATCAGGGACATAAATGGGGTTGGAGATTTGAGTTATTTTCTTCTCCCCAAACTCAAATTTCTCATGTAGTTTTATGTTGAATGTCAAAGTTATTGTAATATATATATATATATATATATATATATATATATATATATATATGACTAGTGATTTATAACTGTCATATGGATCATACAATAACATAAAATATATTATAATTACAAATCACCTTGATTATAATTTGACAATTTTAACTCATAAAAATCATTGTTTGATAGATCAAACTAGTTAGTGTATGTATTATCCAAAAACTGAGAAATCTATCCCTTTCTTTAATTTAAATCTTTTAGTATGCCAAAATAAAACATTGATTTTGAAAGTATCATATATTCCAATGCTTTTAGAATTGTTGTAACCTAGGAACCTAGCCACTGGTTTTGGTTTTCTTCTTCATGTAGCTGACTGTTGCAATTAATTGTTAGAAGTTCAAGGAAAAAACACTTAAAAGATATACATGAGGGTTGTTATAATTACTCTCTATATCGACTCTCTCAATCCATTCTTTCTTCATATGATGACATGTGTACACCTTCTACTTTTTTGTTATTAAATTTAGAACCATATAAATGCATTGTTTTCTATTTTAATGTTACTTACAATTCAAATCTACTTTTCCAAATTACCCTTTTTCTTCTATAATATATAAAATCAGAAGTAATATGTTAAAAAAATACCTAGAATTAATATATATATATATATATATATATATATAAATTAACAGTACATTCAAAATCATAAAAAGAGGCTAAAAAAGAGATGTTTTAAAGTCATTCTAAAACAACTATTTTATTCTACATGTAAAATAAACAGTTTAATTAATATTTAATATAATAAAATAAAATTGCAACGGTGAGAAGACTAATTAATCTGCAATTATAATATACAATTTAATTAGTGTAATATGCAGTTTAATTACATACTATATATAGTGGTGTAAGTATGGACCGGGCCTGGAGGGCCCGGTCCGGCCGGCCTGCCAAGGATGGCGGGCCGTGCCTGGCACGGCCCCCATTCTTGGCACGTGCCGGGTCAGGGTTCCAGGCACGGCATGCCGGCCAGGCACGGCACGGCACGCTAGCACGGCGTACCAGGCCCAACGGTCGGCACGCCGACCGTTGGGCCCGCGGAATTTATTTTTATTTTTTTTAAATTTAAGTATATAACGGTATTTTTTTTAAAAAAAAATAACCGTTGGCTGACGTCAGCCAACAGTTATGATTTTAAAAAAACTATAAAAATTACAATTTGCCCCCTCAACTCTTGTGTTTTATATTTTTACCCACTTTTCTAATTTTTCTATAAATACTTCCACACATTCCACTTTTCATTCACTTTCTCTAATTCTCTCAATCTCTCCATTCTCAAACTCTCTATACAATTTCAATTATTCTTAATTTCATTCTTACTCTCTCTCTACTATTCTACACTACTAATATACTATTATAATATTTTATTAGTAATTTACTATTATTCTCTAATCTCTCCAACAAGACACCAAAGTTCAAACTTCAAAGGTACATTTTTATTTAAGTGTTATATTTTAAATTTAATATGTTTGTTTAGTTAGTAAATTTATCATTTTATGTTTATATCAGTTATTAATTTTATTTATTTAGTAAATTTATCATTTTTATGTGTAGGGGTTAATTTTTATTTTTATTTTTAGTAAATTAATCATTTTATGTGTAGGAGTTAATTTTAATATATTTTTTAGTAAAATAATCATTTTATGTGTAGGAGTTAATTTTAATATATTGTTTTAGTAAAAAAATCATTTTTATGTGTAGGGGTTAATTTTAATATAATGTTTTAGTAAAAAAATCATTTTATTTTTAGTAGTTAATTTTAATATATTTTGTTTGTAAAATAATCATTTTATGTGTAGGAGTTCATTTTAATATATTGTTTTAGTTAAAAAAAATCATTTTCATGTGTAGGAGTTAATTTTAATATAATTTTTTAGTAAAAAAATCATTTTATTTGTAGTAGTTAATTTTAATATATTTTGTTTGTAAAATAATCATTTTATGTGTAGGAGTTCATTTTAATATATTGTTTTAGTTTAAAAAAATCATTTTTATGTGTAGGGGTTAATTTCAATATATTTTTTTAGTAAATTAATATCATTTTTATGTGTAGGGGTTAATTTTAATATAATTTTTTAGTAAAAAAATCATTTTATTTGTAGTAGTTAATTTTAATATATTTTGTTTGTAAAATAATCATTTTATGTGTAGGAGTTCTTTTTAATATATTGTTTTAGTTAAAAAAAATCATTTTTATGTGTAGGGGTTAATTTTAATATTTCTTTAGTAAATTAATATCATTTTTATGTGTAGATGTTAATTTTAATATAATATTTTAGTAAAAAAATCATTTTATTTGTAGTAGTTGATTTTAATATATTTTGTTTGTAAAATAATCATTTTATGTGTAGGAGTTCATTTTAATATATTGTTTTAGTTAAAAAAAATCATTTTTATGTGTAGGGGTTAATTTTAATATATTCTTTTAGTAAATTAATCATTTTATGTGTAGGAGTTAATTTTAATATATTGTTTGATTAAAAAAATCATTTTTATGTGTAGGGGTTAATTTTAATATAATTATTTAGTAAAAAAATCATTTTATTTTTAGTAGTTAATTTTAATATATTTTGTTTGTAAAATAATCATTTTATGTGTAGGAGTTAATTTTAATATATTGTTTTAGTAAAAAAAAATCATTTTTATGTGTAGGGGTTAATTTTAATATAATTTTTTAGTGAAAAATCATTTTATTTTTAGTAGTTAATTTTAATATATTTTGTTTGTAAAATAATCATTTTATGTGTAGGAGTTAATTTTAATATATTGTTTTAGTAAAAAAAAAAATCATTTTTATGTGTAGGGGTTAATTTTAATACATTTTTTTAGTAAATTAATCATTTTATGTGTAGGAGTTAATTTTAATATATTGTTTTAGTAAAATAATCATTTTATGTGTAGGAGTTCATTTTAATATATTGTTTTAGTAAAAAAATCATTTTTATGTGTAGGAGTTAATTTTAATATAATATTTTAGTAAAAAAATCATTTTATTTTTAGTAGTTAATTTTAATATATTTTGTTTGTAAAATAATCATTTTATGCGTAGGAGTTAATTTTAATATATTGTTTTAGTAAAAAAATCATTTTTATGTGTAGGGGTTAATTTTAATACATGTTTTTAGTAAATTAATCATTTTATGTGTAGGAGTTAATTTTAATATATTGTTTTAGTAAAATAATCATTTTATATGTAGGAGTTCATTTTAATATATTGTTTTAGTAAAAAAAAAATCATTTTTATGTGTAGGAGTTAATTTTAATATATTTTTTTAGTAAAAAAATCATTTTATTTTTAGTAGTTAATTTTAATATATTTTGTTAGTAAAATAATCATTGTATGTGTAGGAGTTAATTTTAATATATATTTTTAGTAAAATAATCATTGTATGTGTATGAGTTAATTTTAATGACCTAAACTTTTTTTTTTCTAGGAAATGGATCCTACCCATCCTTATTTTCCAAACGGTCTAAACATGCTGAACGATGATTTTGATCTCTCCGGACCGGCAGAAACCGTAGCGGGACTTTCTGGTTCCGGCGCCACACCGACATCACGTACCAAATCTAAGAGGTTAACATCAGACGTATGACAGTGTTTTGACGTAGTAGAAATGACACTTCCAGACGGTACGGTCGGCCCTAGAGCCAAATGTAAGTTTTGTCCTAAGAACTATACCACTACTAAGGGTGGAACCGGTCATTTGAGAAGGCATATGCTAAAATGCATGCCCAAACACGTACATGTACCCAATACAACCTAGACACAATTGCAACGGCACCTAGACGGGTCGGTTACGACGTGGCATTACGACGCCGCGCATGCTAGAGAATGTTTGGCACGATACATTGCACAAACTGATCAACCTATGAATTTCGGTGACTGTGTTTTTTTTCAAGAATTTATCACATCTGCATTTTTCCCCTAAATGCAAATTGTTTCTAGAACCACCACTAGGAACGATTTGATAAAAATGTTTAAAACCCAACGAGATGACTTGACGGCTGAATTACAGCATCTAACTGTCTCAATTGCATTAACTTCCGATATTTGGAACGCATGTTCCAAACAGGACTATTTATGTGTCACATGACACTATTTAGACTCTGAATGTAGGATACAAAAAAAAAATTCTTGGTTTTCGTCCTATGGATTTTGCACATACCGCAAACAATATTTTTGCTGTCATTCTTTCTGTTTTAGAAACTTATGACATAACTCATAGCATCCTCTCTATCACATTAGATAATGCATCGGCAAATACTAAGTCTATTGCATTGTTTACTGAAAGAAACATCCCGCAAGCTGGGGGTTATTTCTTCCACCAGTGTTGTGCATGTCATATCATAAATTTAGTTGTACAGTCTGGTTTGAAGGAAGTAAGCAATCGTATAGAACGCATCAGAGATGCCATTTCTTGGATCGGTAGCTCTAATCCAAGATTTCAAGAATTTGGCAGACACTGTACATTAAACGGTCTATGACCCCGACGATTCCAAACTGATATGCCGGTAAGGTGGAACTCTACTTACTTAATGCTGAAAAATTGTTTGGAATATGATACAACTATTTCAGGTTTTTATAACATGAAATTGGCCGAAAGTGGCTGTCCACCTGCTCAATCACTGACACCAGACGATTGGTATGTGGCAAAGATTTTTGTTGAATTTTTACAGGTTTTTTACAATGCCACTGTAACCCTTTCTGGGGTCTACTACCCCACATCTTCCCAGGCAATCCATCAGATTGTGGAAATGTCTGACATGTTAAACACTTATAGGGAAGATGACTTGCTTGGCGATGCAGTTGTTGCCATGGAGACCAAGTTTAAAAAATATTGGTCTGAAATGCCTTTCCTTTATGCCTTAGGTGTTATAGTAGATCCTAGAATTAAATTAGCTGGTTTAGAATATTTGCTTGAGTTTACTGGTAATAAATTGTCAATAGATTATTCCGAACAGATTACTGACTTTCGAAACAAGTTGTTCGAAGTTTTTAGTATTTATGAGCGCAGGTTTGGCGGCATTCACACGGAACTATCACCAGAACCAGACACACAACCGTTGCCGACAAGTTGGAGCATTCTCAAACGCCGGAAAAAAGACAAATCAGCAAGTTCTTCTTCTTCAACTACACGATCTGCTGCATCTTCTGGTGCCGAACTGAATAGGTTCCTTGAAGCACAGTTTGATGCCGACGAAAACACGGAGAATTTTGATCTGTTGTTATGGTGGAAGACCTATAGCTACAGGTATCTGGTCTTGTCACACTTAGCACGTGACATACTGGTTATCCCCGTGTCCACTGTGTCTTCAGAACAGGCATTCAGCACGAGTGGACGAATTATTGAACCAAGAAGAAATTGTTTGACTCCAGAGATGGTGGAGGTATTAATATGCATTCGGGATTGGGAGCATGCTCGAAAGAGGATGCAAAATGAAACGGTAGATGAACAATTTATTCAAAATTTCTCTAATTTATATGTCGATGAGGGTTCCGGCAGTAACCAGGTCCAAAACTAGGTTGTACATGTACATTTACTTGTAATACGATTGCACTCTTTTTCCCTTACCAAGTTTTTATCCCACTGGGTTTTCTTGGTAAGGTTTTTAATGAGGCAATCATGTAAATATGTAATACTGAAAGTCCGAAATAAATAAAGAATTCTTCATTTCATATTTTTATCTACTTTTTTCTTTCTTTCATGTTTTATCTTTATTTATTTTTTGAATTAATTCATTAAATAAAATAAAAAATGTATCTATAATCTATTATTAATTTATTATAAACATTTTTTTTATTATACTAAAATAATAATATATAATTTTTTTTTTTAAAAAAAATATGGGCCGGCCCATTTGTCCCGCCAAATTGGCCCACGTGTCGGCACGGCACGGCACGCGGCACGGCACGGAAGGGCCGTGCCGGGCCCCCATTTAGGAAAATGGGCCGGGGGGCCGTGCCGATGTGGGCCAGGCCGGCCCCCTTTTACACCATTAACTATATATACATTTTTTTATTTATATATTATTTTTTTTAATATTACAATATTTATATAATATTAAAGTTATTAGTTCTGGTTTTTTTTAATCATTTAATTATGGGTTTTATTTATTAAAGAAGAAAAAGAGTAATTTGGGGAGATGTTAGTTGGTTTAAATGGTAAATAACATTAAAAACCAGTGTATTTATATGGCTTCAAATTTAATATCAAAAAAATAAATTGTGTACATATATCATCACATAAAGAGAGAATGGACCGAGAGAGAGATTTTAGCATCCCTAAATATACATATCTTATCTTGAATTGGTGACCAAGTTATATTTGTGCAAATAAATTGAAAGCAAAATTATCATCTTTATAGTTGGGTTTAGCAATTTTATTCTTTTCTTTTTCCTCCTTTTCAAGTAGTCAAAGAATGATTGATCATTATCAGAAAAGTATAAAATAGTTGGTGTTGAGATTATTACTTCAAGAGAGATTCCATATCTTCACTAAAATTCACATCACAAAGTTGATGAATTTATGACTTGAATTTTAGTAGGGACAAAACCATGAAGTTTAGCTCAACTGGATTAAATAAGAATTGTCTCTGTTAATGTCAATTTTGGTAGTTTAGGTGTCAAAAGAAAAAAGATTTTCTGTGGGGATTTTTTTTGTTCTTGAAAACTTAGAAAGTTGAGGCAATTTTAAGAGTGAATTTCATTGATCCTCTTTAGTTATGATCTAAATACAATTAATTCCCAACAATTTCAAAAATGTTTAAAAATATCATGGATTTCACCCATTCTCTTTCAAAGGCCCAGAATCTTTCTTCTAGTTAAGATTTTAACAATATCTATATCAATTATCAATGATCAGTTATGTTTTATTCCCAAAGTAAAGCTATACAACACAAAATATTAGTTCAAAATTCAATTTAAATGTTGTGATAAGTGATTTATCATTATCATATAATTCATGAGGTATTGTGATGAGTGACATGGTATAGTAAGTATAAATCAATTTGTCATATTGCTTTGTTGATTTTTGAACTAATATTTTTGGTTCTATAGCATTATTGATCTTTTACTGGATTAGTTATGGGAGCGGGTTATTTTCTTTTACTTTATAAAATTTTAAAATCACCCATGGATATGATTAACAACTAACTCACTAACTATATATATATATATATATATATATATATATATATATTTTAAGTATTACAAGTTACAACTATTGTAATTGAACTGTCGGGGACCCTGACAAGATTAGACAATACATGTGCGGTCTGTTAAACTGGGAGAAAACTCCCCACACATGCTTGTATAATAAACATTGTGGGACTCGAACCCCTCACCACCAGTGGAAGGTAGGTGCACTACCATCTCTACTAATAGGTAATATGTATTAACCACCTAATAGTTAATACAATATCAATTATATATATATATATATATCAAAATCATGTATGAATCTAGCTGTAGATTTTACCTACATAGTCACCATTTTTTTGTTGTTGTAAATTGTAATTAATATTTTCTTGATCCTAGAAGAGGCAAGAATGGTGTCACTATTAAGATCGCTTTTAGGTACACAAATCTTAAAATCTTAATATATATAGCAACTCTTTCCTCTTTCGTGGCCTCCTTCTAGTACAATGAATGTGGATGCTATTTTTCTAATTAATAAGTCTTCTTTTTATAATTGTTTAAGAATCTTCTAGACACATACACATAAACAAATAATGATTTCGATTCATTAACCGCACACACCTATCAAAAGGGTTTGCAAATTTAAACCTACACTTTGACCATTCCTACATATATAGGTGTAACATATGATTTTTCTAAATTTAATATTAAATTATTATCAATCTACGATCAATCGAATCACGACAATCTATTATTAACGAAGGATTATAATAATCTATTATTAACGCAGGATTATGATATTATAAATGATTTGTATAGGTGTACAAGAAGTTCATCAATTTTTATTTTTATTTTATTTTTAAAAAGGTAATGTTTTCTTTAAACCCTGTTTCTGATTTTATCCATGAGGGTAGGTGGGTTCTTGACGATTGTTTTCGTGCCCGTTTTCCAGATCTCTGTTTTCGGATCAATAGGATTGCTATCTCACCAGTTGCAGATTCTTTGGTGTGGGCTCATTCTCGCGATAGGCAGGTTTTTTGCAAGTCGGCTTACTCCTGTATGATTCGTGATTCTCCGCAAGTCTTTTGGTGGAGGGATGTCTGGTGCCATTTTATCCCTCCTTCTCGGTCAGCATTGACATGTCGTCTTTTGTTGAATCGGCTTCCCACATAGGATCGCTTGTGTAGGGTTGAGTTTCACTTAGCTTCCCGATGGAGTGTTTGTAGGGTTAGCAGTGAGTCGTTTGATCATCTTTTCCTTCGGTGCCCCCTAGCGGCTGCTTTTTGGGAGGCGATTTTTTTTTCAGCTTTTTAGCGGTGTATTTCTGCCGATTCATGGAGTTCATTCTTCTCCCAGGCCATGTCAGTTTCGTTTAGTGATCAGGTGCGGGTTTTATGGAAGATAACTATTCATGCCGTGGTTTGGAGTGTGTGGCTTGTCCGTAACCAGTGGATTGTTGAGAGTAAGGCTATGGAGTTCAGATCTGCTTTGTCTTTGGTTTGGCATGCGGTGTTTGTCGCTAATCGGTTAGAGATTGGGTGTATGCGTAATTGTGTAGATGATCTTTTGATTCTTCGTCGGTTTGATCTTCGTGGTCGTCCGGCTAAGGCCCCCGGTTATCAGAAGTGTGATTTGGTCACCTCCGGCTCATGGTTGGATCAAAGTTAATACTGATGGTGCCGCCTTAAATTCTCCAGGTGTTGGGAGTTATTGGGGTGTCTTTCGTAATTGTAGAGCTTTTGTGAAAGGTTGTTTGTTGGAAATTTTGTGATGAACACATATTTTGAGAGTATTATTTGGGTGTGATTGATTCCATGAAAATGAAAGATCAAAGTATATTCGAATTCTCCTCCGTGAGAGCTTCGAAATGGTATACTCAAACTCACAAAATTATTAATGGGTGAATGAGAAATTGAGTCTTAGGGTAAGCCTATTGTGTAGGGAAAAATGTGCATCCCACATTGGTTGGGGAAAACACTTATATGTGGTATATAGTGTTAGGATTATGCTCAATGGCAAGAGTGTAATATTGTAATTGACAATCTTCTCATATTAATAAAGTGAATTCTGATTCTTACAATTACTTATAGCATTTATTATTATAATTGTCAAGGTAAATAATCATAAGGTCAAAAGACTATGAGACATGAAGAATTTTTCATACATCCGGATATGTATGAGATAGACACAATTCTTTAGTTAGTCTTGAATAACGTTCACAACTTAAGTCAAAGGTTGGGCACCTCTATCTTGTTAAAGTTGTAGAATTCTTTTACTAGCATTTGAGTGGGATCAAATGAATATGATAAGTCTAAAATCATCGAAAGGTTTTCGAGTAAAAGAATCTAGTGCACTAGGTGCATTGAACTGGATCACAATGAAATACTTTATCTAGAACCGTCACTAGATATAAGTCTTTTCATTAAAGAGGACAATCGGAGAGTCTATCTTAATCCTGAGATAAATGATGGACTTATGGTTGCAAGTGTTATCATTAGAGCTATCAATGAGTACGATTATATAGCATAGTCTATCCTCGATAGTTTGGTGGTATACATTTGTTAATCGATAGAGGACTTCATTTATAGATATGGACATCGTGACTCTATTTATTAAATGAGAGTATAATATCATCATATGGATGTTTTGAGGTATTGGATATTAAATCTCAACGTTGATTTTTCAATAATGATTATTGAAAACATGGCTTCTGGACAAGTCAAAGTATCCAAGTTCGAAATGTGGTCATATGAGGAAATATGGTAACTTGGAGAGCTATAGGCAGTCTATGAGCTCTTGGCGATTACTGATATTATTCACGAGGATACACCATATCCTATAAGATTGTCTAGGGTATGAATGAGAAACATCTCCTTATTCTATCTTTATTTAAGAGTTTAATTTTAGCTCTTTAGTGAAATGAGTTAAAATTAATAGATTGGACCTAAGTGAATCTTTTGTTGATTGTGATTAGGTTGTGTCTATTGAAGCTTAAATTTAGATAGCCCGCCAAGATCCCCAATCCACACGTATTTGCATGGATCACTTGATATATTCTACATGGCCGATTTAAGGGTCCATCTAGAATTGTTTTTAATATATCAAGAATATAATATGTCTATTATTTAATTAATGGGCTGCACTATTATATTAATATATTAAAAGGAGACATGTGGGCTTGTTTCTTTTAGTAAGAATGAGTCTGGTTCACATGTGGGCTTTTATTTAAAGTCCAATGGATTAAATGAAATAAGAAAATAATATATGGCCCATTTATATAAGTAGGGCGGCAAGGTGTATATATTAACCTAATATATTATTTTGTTTCATTGTTTTAATTAAATAAGAATTAGTTAATTTATTAATTAATTGTTTAATTAAGAAACAAATCTTTTTCTGATCAGGAAATATATTTCCTAAAGTTATACTATTGGTAGTAGTATATTAAAAGTAAAAGACTTGTTTGATAAGAAAATAAATAATTAATTTTATTTATTTAATCAAATAAGAAGTCTTTTTATTTAGTAATAAAAGAATAAAAATATCTATGAGTTGGATTAGGTTTTGAAGTCTAAAGGTTGATGGAAATTAGGGTGCAACACAAACTCCTTTTAGTATGTGATTTGCGGCAACCCTAGTCCATTTAGAGGAAGATTTCGGCAATCCTAAATAGAAAAGGAAGCAAAATTTCGGCCACCTATATAATACCACATATAGAATTCGGCCACCATAGTTGATTGAATGATTCAATTTTTCTTCTTCTTCTCAATTCGTAGAAAAGGATAATTTTTATTCTACTAAACATATAAAGAGAGAAGAGATTATTCTTTGATAGTACACTGATTGCTTGTTCATCAATAAGCTTCATGTACAACATCGAATTAGGTTCACGCGAGTTTCGATCATTAGATTGAGAACTCAAAAGTGACCGGAATAATTTTTGTCTTCTTTTGATTGTTTTGTGACTAACAAAAGAAAAAGAAAACTTTGTTCATCCATTCTCAGGTTTGCAATTCAAAGAAAAAAGGAGACCACGCTCCTAGGTGATTCACGTACGTGTTCGGATTGGAAGATCTCGCGGTACTGTTCACGATCACTGTTCACGCGGGTACTGTTCACAATCACTGTTCATGCGGGTACTGTTCACAGGCATCGGAAAAGATTTTGCGGATTACCAATCGACATAAGTCAATCGGATCACGCGTCAAGAGGTATTTAAATCTAACCGTATATATTTGAGTTTAATTAATTAAAAAGTTAAGGTTCAACTTTGAGAAAAATTTTAAAACCATACGAAATCTATTTTTCGTTTCTTCCGCTGAGTTTTATATCGATTTTTCCCTACAATTGGTATCAGAGCCTTGGTTGTACCTTTTAATTAATTAACGTATATATACGTGAATCTATTTCTTTTTTATTGTGATTATACATGTTTTAGAAAGAGATGGCACTCTAGGTATTCGCATATATAATTACATGTTGAATGTATGGATTTATATATGTTTTATAAAGTGAATTGTTATTGCTCGATTTTGGTCATAGAATTTCAATGTAATTTTTGTTTTGGATTTGTAACAAGAAGGGTGGTCTATTATCGCCATAATTCCTTCTTGGTAGTTGCTAGGGTTTTATTTTTTTTTTGTAATCAGGTGCAGTATTTTTTTTGTAAATCTTGCTGCAGTAAAATAAAAAAAATAAAAAAATTGCTACAGTAATTTATTTGTAATATGATGTAATGTATTCGGGTATTGAAAATTCGAAGACACGAAGAAAAACGAAGCAACCGGAACCGAGAACGAGCACCGTGCGCACCCTAGGACTGGATTGGGCTGCGCATGGCAAGCCCAATCCTTGGTGGGCTGCGCAAGGCAGCCCCTTTGTGGGGTTGTGGACTGTGCACGTCCATGGGAGGAGGCCGAGGGATGAGCGTATGGTTGATGGCCACCTGAAGATCTTGTATTCCTAACAATTGTAATTTACTTGCTTTTCTAGGATGGGCCAAAATTGTTGCTATTTAATTTTTGCTTGAATATTACAATATTTGTTGTTGTATGATAACATGACATTTTAGAATAGGAGTGCTACTCATATATCTCTTTTGGTATGAACATGCATTGAATGATTTAGGTATCTAATTGGCATCTAGATAACTTGGTAAAAATCATTCTTTGGGATTTAATCACACGCCTTAAATAATTGAGTGGGAGAAGGTGTGCAAGAACGCCTATAGCCTCCAAGATTAGTTGAGTTTTATTATTTTTGGTAATCCCCCCAAGGGACGTCCATAAATGGAATTTAACAATATACTTCCTTACAAGGATAGACTATAAAATTGACTTAAACGAAATCTACTCCCCAAGGAGGGATTTTTGTGAGAGAAAATTGAGGGTCGATATCTTGGTAACACACTCAATGTAATTTTATTAATATCCTCCCAAGAGTTCTTGTTAATAAAAATTACAAGGCTAAAATTAAAAACGCTGGTTGTTATGTTAACAATTAGGTGGGACCTAGTCTAACTAGTAAATAGTGCGAACTCCCAAAGGAGGCGTAATATTTATGGGTGTTGGATCACCGTTGAATTTTTATGATTGAATTATTTATTTTAATTCAAGATAAATTTTTAAAAGTGCTATTATCATGATTATTTACTTATATATGTTTTTGTTTTAATCAGAAATCATGACCCCATCACTTATGAACATCCTGAAAGATAACACCTTAACTGGAGATAACTACGTAACATGGAAAAGGAAAATTGGGTTGTTGCTGCAAAGTGAAAAACATAAGTTTGTTCTAACCACTCCTAAACCACCCCTTCCTAATAATGAATCTAATGTGATGCAAATAAATGAGTATTAGCAGTGGAAGACTTCTGATGATATGGCAAAATGTTACATTATGGCCACTATCTCCGACGTGTTGCAACATCAACATGAAGGAATGGAGTCCGCTGCTGATATAATGATGTCTCTAGAGGAAATGTTTGCTATGAGGTCTAGGACGACTAAGAGAGAGGCAGTGACTGCTTTTATGAATCTTAGGATAAAACTTGGACAATCTGTGAAAGATCACATGATGAAAGTCATAGCACATCTCAATATTGCTGAACTAAATGGTGCTGAGATTGATGGTGAGACCAAAATTGATATGGTAGTTAACTCACTGTCAGATTCCTTTGATCAGTTCAAGTTGGACTACACCTTGAACAAAAAGGAATACACCTTGCAGGGCCTGATGCAAGATGTTCAAAGCGCTGAAAAGATCCTTGTGAAAAACAAAGGTCAAGATATTCATTTGGTTGGTAAAGTTGCTACTGTTAAGACCCGTAAGAAGGTCAAGAAACAACAGAAGAAAAAGCAACTTAGGCCTACCAAGAAGGAAACCAAGAAAGTAACCAAGATCAAATGGAAATGCTTCCTTTGTGGTGAAAAAGGACATTGGAAAAGAGATTGCCCAAAGTCCCAGAAAAGAAGGAAGAAGGTAATGTTAATTATCTAGAAACATGTTTTCTGGCAGATTCTACTGATTCTTGGATCATAGACTCTGGAGCCACTAATCATGTTTGTTATTCCTTGCAGGGATTTCAGGAAAAGAGAAGGTTGAATGAAGATGAAGTCAATTTACGCTTGGGCAACGAAACGTTAGTGTCTGTAAGTGCAGTGGGAGATATTAGAGTTATTTTAGATTCTAGTAGGCATTTAGATTTAATAGACGTTTATTATGTACCTCAATTCAAGAGGAATTTAATTTCAGTTTCTTGTTTAAATAAGTTTGGATATTCGGTTACTTTTAATAAAACTTTTATTATTAGTAAGAATGACAAAGTTGTTTGCAAAGGTACATTGGAAAACGGTTTATTCTTTTTGCATAGAAATATCTCTCACTCGTTAGACATAGAAATAACGGAACCTAATCATAAAAGAGTAAAATTATCAAAAGATGAAACCTATCTTTTGCATTTACGCCTAGGTCACATTAACCTTAATAGGATTAAAAGATTGGTATGTGACGGACATTTAAGTGACTTAAAGGTTGATGATCTACCAACTTGTGAATCTTGTTTGGAAGGTAAAATGACCAAAAGGCCGTTCAATACCAAAGGTGCAAGAGCCACTGAATGTTTAGGACTAGTACACACTGATGTATGTGGTCCTATGAGCATTCAAGCTAGAGGTGGATATGAGTACTTCATCACCTTCACAGATGATTACTCAAGATTTGGTTACGTGTATCTCATGAGACATAAGTCGGATGCATTTGATATGTTCAAAGCATTCAAAGCTGAAGTAGAAAATCAGCTTGAGAAACATATAAAAATCTTGAGATCTGATCGTGGTGGAGAATATCTATCTGGAGAGTTTCAGCAATATCTTATTGATAATGGGATAGTTTCTCAGCTTTCTGCACTAGGTATACCTCAACAAAATGGGGTAGTAGAAAGGAGTAAGAGGACTCTTTTAGAGATGGTTAGATCAATGTTGAGTTATTCAACACTTCCTATTTCTTTTTAGGGATATGCTCTACAAACAGCAATATATATTCTAAACGATGTACCATCTAAATCTGTCCCTAAAACCGCACATGAATTGTGGACTGGGCGAAAGCCTAGTTTACAACACATGAGGATATTTGGTTGTCCTGCACATGTGTTGAAAGGAAAGACAGAAAAGATGGAGTCCCGTTCGGAAACATGTATATTTGTGGGGTATCCAAAAGGAACTAAAGGATATTATTTCTATAGTCCTTCTGATCTAAAAGTATTTGTTTCAACAAATGCTTCATTTCTAGAAAAGGACTATATGAATAATTTTGTGCCCAAAAGTAGAATTGTCCTGAATGAGATGTCAGGAGATACAATTCCACAAGAGGTTTCACAACTCATCCCAATTGTAAGTTCCACTCCAACACAAGATCAACAACCTACCATTCCTAGTCGTAGTGGGAGGGTTAGATCACAACCCGAAAGATACATCGGTCTAGGAGAATCTGTTGAGAATCTCCCGGACGACGATGATCCCTACACGTACAAGGAAGCTATGGAGGATGTTGATTGTCATCATTGGCAAAAGGCAATGCAATCCGAGATTGAATCGATGTTCAATAACAAAGTCTGGTCCCTTGTAGACTTGCCTAAAGGGATAAAACCCATTGGGTGCAAGTGGGTATACAAGAGGAAAAGAGGTATGGATGGTAAGATGGAAACCTTTAAAGCTAGACTAGTAGCTAAAGGTTATACACAGAAAGAAGGTATCAATTACGAGGAAACCTTCTCACCTGTGGCCATGCTTAAATCCATTAGGATACTCTTATCCATTGCAACATCTCTAGACCTGGAGATTTGGCAAATGGACGTCAAGACAGCTTTCCTTAATGGAAGTCTTGACGAGAGCATCTACATGATGCAACCAGAGGGATTCATTGAAAAAGGCAAAGAAGAAAGAGTATGCAAGTTGCAAATGTCCATATATGGACTAAAGCAAGCATCCAGATCCTGGAACATAAGGTTCGATCAAGCTGTAAAGGGTTTTGGATTTATTCAAAACCCTGACGAACCTTGTGTATACAAGAGAATCAAAGGCGACAAGTTGGTTTTCCTCATTTTTTATGTTGATGATATACTACTCATTGGAAACGATGTAGGTGTATTGACATCAGTTAAAGAATGGTTAGCAAAACAATTTGATATGAAGGACTTAGGAGAAGCAAGTTATATTCTTGGTATCCAAGTAATAAGGGATAGAAAGAATAGAACGATTGCATTATCCCAAGCTTCATACATTGATAAAATATTGTCTAGATTTACCATGCAAGATTCCAAGAAAGGTATGTTACCTTTTAGACATGGAATCAAACTTTCTAAGGGTCAAGCACCTAAGAATGTGCATGAAGAGCAATTCATGAGTAGAGTTCCATATGCCTCGGCAGTTGGAAGTCTTATGTATGCAATGCTCTGTACTAGACCAGATATTTGTTTTGCTGTTGGCATAGTTAGCAGGTTTCAATCGAAACCTGGTCCTGATCATTGGACGGCAGTCAAGCATATTTTCAAGTATCTCAAGAGAACTAGAGATTATATGCTTGTATACTCTGTAGGGGATTTAATTCCCGTTGGGTATACAGATTCTGATTTCCAGTCGGATTCTGACTCCAGAAAATCTACATCAGGATATGTGTTTACCATTGGAGGATGAGCAGTCATATGGAGGAGTATCAAGCAATCTTGTATTGCTGATTCCACCATGGAAGCTGAGTATGTTGCTGCATGCGAAGCTGCCAAAGAGGCCGTTTGGCTCCGCCAATTCTTGATTGACTTAGAAGTGGTTCCTAGTGCGAATAAGCAGATCACTATACACAGTGACAACAGTGGTACAGTGGCTAATTCGAAAGAACCAAGAAGTCATAAGAGAGGTAAACACATTGAAAGGAAGTATCACCTTTTGAGGGAAATTGTTCATAGGGGAGACGTGACGATCACCAAAATCGCGTCAGCAGAAAATCTAGCGGATCCTTTCACAAAGGCTATACATCAGAAGAGCTTTGATAGACATCTAGAGAACATGGGAATGAGAGATATGACACACTTGCTATAGAGCAAGTGGGAGATTGTTAGGATTATGCTCAATGGCAAGAGTGTAATATTGTAATTGACAATCTTCTCATATTAATAAAGTGAATTCTGATTCTTACAATTACTTATAGCATTTATTATTATAATTGTCAAGGTAAATAATCATAAGGTCAAAAGACTGTGAGACATGAAGAATTGTTCATACATCCGGATATGTATGAGATAGACACAATTCTTTAGTTAGTCTTGAATAACGTTCACAACTTAAGTCAAAGGTTGGGCACCTCTATCTTGTTAAAGTTGTAGAATTCTCTTACTAGCATTTGAGTGGGATCAAATGAATATGATGAGTCTAAAATCATCGAAAGATTTTCGAGTAAGAGAATCTAGTGCACTAGGTGCATTGAACTGGATCATAATGAAATACTTTATCTAGAACCGTCACTAGATATAAGTCTTTTAATTAAAGAGGACAATCAGAGAGTCTATCTTAATCCTGAGATAAATGATGGACTTATGGTTGCAAGTGTTATCATTAGAGCTATCAATGAGTACGATTATATAGCATAGTCTATCATCGATAGTTTGGTGGTATACATTTGTTAATCGATAGAGGACTTCATTTATAGATATGGACTTCATTTATAGATATGGACATCGTGGCTCCATTTATTAAATGAGAGTATAATATCATCATATGGATGTTTTGAGGTATTGGATATTAAATCTCAACATTGAGTTTTCAATAATGATTATTGAAAACATGGCTTCTGGACAAGTCAAAGTATCCAAGTTCGAAATGTGGTCATATGAGGAAATATGGTAACTTGGAGAGCTATAGGCGGTCTATGAGCTCTTGGCGATTACTGATATTATTCACGAGGATACACCATCTCCTATAAGATTGTCTAGGGTATGATTGAGAAACATCTCCTTATTCTATCTTTATTTAAGAGTTCAATTTTAGCTCTTTAGTGAAATGAGTTAAAATTAATAGATTGGACCTAAGTGAATCTTTTGTTGATTGTGATTAGGTTGTGTCTATTGAAGCTTAAATTTAGATAGCCCGCCAAGATCCCCAATCCACACGTATTTGCATGGATCACTTGATATATTCTACAGGGCCAATTTAAGGGTCCATCTAGAATTGTTTTTAATATATCAAGAATATAATATGTCTATTATTTAATTAATGGGCTGCACTATTATATTAATATATTAATAGGAGACATGTGGGCTTGTTTCTTTTAGTAAGAATGGGTCTGGTTCACATATGGGCTTTTATTTAAAGTCCAATGGATTAAATGAAATAAGAAAATAATATATGGCCCATTTATATAAGTGGGGCGGCAAGGTGTATATATTAACCTAATATATTATTTTGTTTCATTGTTTTAATTAAATAAGAATTAGTTAATTTATTAATTAATTGTTTAATTAAGAAACAAATCTTTTTCTGATCAGGAAATATATTTCCTAAAGTTATACTATTGGTAGTAGTATATTAAAAGTAAAAGACTTGTTTGATAAGAAAATAAACAATTAATTTTATTTATTTAATCAAATAAGAAGTCTTTTTATTTAGTCAATAAAGGAATAAAATGATCTATGAGTTGGATTAGGTTTTGAAGTCTAAAGGTTGATGGAAATTAGGGTGCAACACAAACTCTTTTTGGTATGTGATTTGCGGCAACCCTAGTCCATTTAGAGGAAGATTTCGGCAATCCTAAATAGAAAAGGAAGCAAAATTTCGTCCACCTTATAATACCACATATAGAATTCGGCCACGATAGTTGATTGAATGATTCAATTTTTCTTCTTCTTCTCAATTCATAGAAAAGGATAATTTTTATTCTACTAAACATAAAAGAGAGAAGAGATTATTCTTTGATAGTACACTGATTGCTTGTTCACCAATAAGCTTGTGTGTACAACATCGAATTAGGTTCACGCGAGTTTCGATCATTAGATTGAGAACTCAAAAGTGACCGGAATAATTTTTGTCTTCTTTTGATTGTTTTGTGACTAACAAAAGAAAAACAAAACTTTGTTCATCCATTCTCAGGTTTGCAATTCAAAGAAAAAGGGAGACCACGCTCCTAGGTGATTCACGTACGTGTTCGGATTGGAAGATCTCGCGGTACTGTTCACGATCACTGTTCACGGCGGGGGTACTGGTCACGCTCACTGTTCAAACGGGTACTGTTCACGGGCATCGAAAAAGATTTTACGGATTACCAATCGATGTAAGTCAATCGGATCACACGTCAAGAGGTATTTAACTCTAACCGTATATATTTGAGTTTAATTAATTAAAAGGTTAAGGTTCAATTTTGAGAAAAATTTTAAAACCATACGAAATTTATTTTTCGTTTCTTCCGCTGCGTTTTATATCGATTTTTCCCTACATATAGGTGGTTGTGTGATAGTAGCTTATAAACATATGTGTGAGCGCGTCCTGCGTACACGAATGCTGCACCGATTGGACTGTGAGAGTACAATCGACTTTTTGCTACTATTTTAAATTTCTTTTTTCCTAAATCAACATTTTATTGATTAGGAAAGAATTAATTTAATTTATTTTTCCCTAAGTTAGACGGTTTAAATGGTAAGAAAAAGTTGACTAACGAAATAGTTAATTTCCGTTTTGGGTTATGGAAATTAATTTGATTAGTGAAGGAGTTGATTTCCTTTTTGGATTCTGATACTTACTTGATCACTAAGTAATCAGAATCAGTGTTAAATAAGAAATATATCTATTAACGGAAAAATCCACTCGGGGAGTGAAATTTCGGTTAGCACCCTCGCCCACTACCGGTAGCCAGTAGCGGGATAGGTACCTTCGGTACCGGGGTCCTTCCTCGTAGCGTAGATGGAGATGAATAAAGAAAGGGATAGGAAGGATTAACTAGATATGAAATAGCACTGTTTATTTAAAAGGGTATCGAGATTACAATTACAATACACGTTCTCCTCACACTTAACTCTCTTTTTGCTCTTACACAGGAAGGTGGTGAAACCTCCGTTTATGTCCATAAGTGGATATGTCCTTCCAATGATGTTCAATGGACTCTCACTGGCTTCAGAGAATTTCAAAGGGAATTCTACTGGAAATTAATCTCTCTGTCTTTGGCGATAAAAAACACTCAAAAATCTCTCTCTCCCCTTTCTTTACTCTTCAAAGCCATATATATAGTTCTCCAAAGAATCCCCAAAAATCCGGTTGTATTGATTAGGATTATTTAGAGTCCTATTTTAGGCGTTGAAAGGCATTGTGTGGGGCTGAAGGCGCGGGATTTGATCCCCGTTAATCACTGTCGAATTCAAATTCTGATTTGGTTGACAATTAGGTCTCATTAATGGTGCTTTATTGCAATGGAGTCAACTTTCCTTCTTCGTGGAGCTTGGGGGGAAACTCTGATTCTAAATTTTTGTGGAACGAGGCACTGGTACATCAGTTCGATCCTACTGGTATGGAGCTTGTTTTGCTTCCTGCTGGAGTGGTGCTTGTGTCTTCACGATCATCTTCGTATTGCTTGGCAGGTGAGGTACTTGCCTTGGAGGGGCTCCGAATAGACGTACTAGGTACTAGGTGAAAGTTGAGGCAGTACCATGGCAGGTATCGAGGTACTGGGTACCTTGACTGATGTCGAGGTACTTGCGGGGTGCTGAGCGTGCGAGTTACCATTGTACTAGTCTTGAATTGATATTAGGAGCTTCAGTAGGGCGAGGTACATGCCTTCGTTAACTCGCGGAGCTAATGTCCTATCTAGATAGATAGGTAGTCGAGGTCCTGACCTTATCAAGTACCAGCTCCATCTAGGTAGTGGTACAGATCTCACTGGTTACATAGAATATCAGGATGATTCTTCCTAGGTAGGTCCTTGTTAGAAAAATTCTCCTTTGGTCCCTTGCTAAAAAACCCTGTTAACAGAAGTCCCCTCTGACTTGAACACCAGTACCAGGTCGGGGTTGGAGTCAGGATGGATAGTACTTGGAGAATTTTTCGTAATCATCTTATAAAAGGGAATCTTCTCTCTGCACGCTAATTTAAATGAGTCTTCCACGTGGCTAAATAGGGTAGGCCAAATTCAAAAAAGGAAATTTTTTGGGGGCGCACGTTTCTCGAAACTGTTCCCTCCACATCGCCGATTATCCCGCGATATTGATTACCTTCTTTATCCATTACAATCAGCTATCTTTATATAAGCCCTGCTTCTTCACATTGTGCTCACTTCATCAAACTTTCCCAAATGAGAGTCTTAAGAAAAAACCTAGCTTCCTCTTCGCCAATCTTCAAACTTCCCCTTTTTCGAGAAATTAAACCTTGAATCTGCGAATATGTCTTCACCGGGTGGGGATAGTATTGAGCAACTGTTCGACGGCGACGCGGCGGCTAGTGGGAGTCTCGCCCCTAGAAAAAGGGCTCGCGTTGACAGTGACAGCGGGGACGAAGTTTTGGGGTTTTTGCCCTAAAGCTTGTAATTTGTAAATGTGAAATGAACATAAATAAAAGAAGTAGTTTATTCTTTCAAATTGTTTCAAAATTTTATATAACATATGTATTTAACTTCCAAGATTGCCGGATGTAATTCAAACTGAGTATATGATTGTCATATACAGATGGATTCATTTTAAAACGAGCAATCTAAAGAGTCCGTAGATAGCAAATAAAGCTGGCTACTTTATTTGTGGTTAATCTACAGCTGCGGTCCATTCCGTAATGTCTGGTGATCTTATCCTGGATCATTCATATGGTGATATGAGAATGGAGGCACCTTATGTGATATGATCATATAGGACTGGGCCACGATCTATATGAATCTCTCAATAAGATCCGTTACATGTTGAGATTCATATATATCGACAAATGATGGCTATAAATGGGTGATCTTAATCCTGAGTGTCTTATCGACTCCTTTAGGTTAGATCGTGGTTTTTGATATACCATGGGTGAGATCGGAGTTACATTCCCGATCAATATACTTCGTATGTTGGGATTGCGGTTTGGCTTATGGCTGGAAAGGTTTGTACACAATAGTGGAATCCACTCCTTATTGCTAGAAGTAGATAGTAGTTCCCTTAAGGGTTGATTCGGGGCTTGAACAATATGAGCGCTCTCCTAATTCCGTGAGGAATGTAGGATTTATTGTTCATTAGAGAATCAATGGTACTTAATGGAAAATATGTAATTAAAGGGGTATAACGGACATTATGACCCAGCTCTAATTATGAACTGCTTGTGGAGGATTATACCATATGTAATACCTATATCGATGGACACCGAAAGTTATTGGTTTGTGTAAAAACATCTACAGTTGAGAGAATGCAGCTTCGAGTTTTTAGTGGAATAACACCGAAGTTAATAATCATCAAATATTAATTAAAGAGTTTAATTAATTATTTCTAAGAATTATTGGAGCTCAAAATACTGTGGGTCCATTAGGTCCCCTTTCTAGCCCGATTGATTAAAGGTAACAAGGGTCATGGTTGATGAATTGGATTGTCCAATTAATTGTGTTACGAAAGTGACACGTATCTATTTGGGAATTAATTGAATAATGAAATTATTTAATTAATGAATATTAATGATTATGTTAATTAAATAATTAGATTATTTAATTATGCGGTTAATCATTAGTTGGAGGGTGTTATCAAATTTGAATTTAAAAGGTTTAAATTCAAAGTCATTAATTATCCTTATAAATATTAGATATTTAAAGGATTAATTAATAAAGTTATCAGTTAACATAATAATAAAAATTAATTAATTGATATTAGATATTAATTAATTAAAGGTTTTTGAAAACTGATACAAGTAAGAGAATACATGAGTTCTCTTAATTGTATTGAATGCAATTAGTTGCGTGCAATTAAGAGAAGAGAATACATAAGTTCTCTCAATTGTATTGAATACAATACATGAGTTCTCTTAATTGTATTTAATGCAATTAGTTGCATGTAATCAAGAGAAGAGAATATATGAGTTCACTCAATTGTATTGAATGTAATTTTTGCGTGAAAAAAGAAGAAGAAAAGAGAGAGGTGTGCGGCTAGAGAGAGAAAGAAAAAAAAAATTTGATTCATGGTGGCCGTATTCCACACCTAGAAAACAAGAGTTCTTTTCGTTAGTTTCTTCTACCTCCACTTAAGTTCCTGAAACCCGTGACGCACCCACACGCTGTTGCCAATCGTGGGACATAGCCGGGAAGATCTTGTGGTTCAAATCAAGAAGTAGATCGGAAAAGAAAGAAGAACCCTTCAAACGCTGGTATGAAATAGTTTCTTCTCCTTCTTATTGTTTTCGATTATTACTGTACAAATAGGTTTACTTGATGATTGCATAAAAAATTTTAAAACCCCATTCTGTTGCGCAATCCAAAACCAAGAACCAATACGAAGCCCCTATCTTCCAACGCCACCGTTCTAACAGGACAACTGCCATCGGAACCGGTTTCTCGAACGATCCTACTACTCCAGTAGATGTTGACCGAGAGTCAAGCAAGGAAATAGGAACCACTAGGTTGGTGGAGAGAGGGCCGGCGAGGTCAATGACTCCATGGTGAGGATGCTTACTCTTCCTTACGAGTACATATGCATCCCTGATTCAACTAGTACTCCGGAAACCATCCAGCACTTGCGGAGGGATTTCAAGGCCACTAAAGATATCACTATCACTATACCTCCTAAGGGGTATGATGTATATACCCTTAATCCTGGCGAGCTCCCAATTCATACATTAGCTTTCGATAGTGGAGTCAGGCTACCTCTCCACCCTACCTTGCGTAAGGCGTTGTATGCTCTGCAGCTTGCCCCTCTTCAGCTAACTCCAGGGTTCAGGAGGCACCTGGTGGGGTTCTTGGTATTGTGGAGAGAGCAGTGCGATAGAGATAATGTTGACCGGGAGCCGGGCCAAGCGAGCTCGGGTACGTGTTCCAGATTGCTGCCAACGCCCAGGGTCTAAAGGGGCAGTTTTATGCCCGTGCCAAGAATAACCTGCAGTTTGTGTTGCCAGGGGCCACAAAGAAAGACACCTCATGGAAGGAGGAACGTGTCTAGGGGTGGCAACGGGGCGGGTCGGGGAGGGTCAGAGCTGCCCAAAACTCGAACCCGATTTTTAACGATTGCCCCAAACCTGACTCGTGACCCGGCCGGGTTAAACATCTCCTCCCAAAACCGGATCCGAACCGGGCAATGGTGCCCTAAACCCGCCCTGTTTGACCCATTTGAAGTAGAAAATACGAATCCCAAAATGAACAAAATACATACAACATTTCGTTAACAACAAAATCCATTCAACATCTTCACAATCATGATATTTTCAAACACAACTACACAAATATGTAGAAAATAATAATAATGATAACTAATTGACATTAATATACAATATTAATTACATATTTACACCAGTTACCACTTCACCTTCACCATCAGTGTCTTCTTCAAAATTACAAAGGACTGCCCTAAACCCACCCCGGTAACCCGGCCTAGTAAAAAACATTGCCCCAAACCCGCCTTGTTACCCGTTTTTATTTCCCAAAACCCGCCCCAAACGGATTGGGGCCCCACGGGTTTGGGGCGGGTCGGGGAATTTTACCACCCCAAAGTGGGTTATCATCGGAGGCGAGTGGGGTAATTCAGTCAACATTGGAGGAACTGAGTTCAAGGTTCCTACTTGCTTTAGCGGGAAACCTGCGTTGGAGAAGAGCAAACTCTCTGCTGAGTTAGAGAAAATCTTGAAGGCCATCATGGCTCGAAATTATGTTAATCTGCAGTATCCTACCTCAGATACTTTCGATGCAGGGAGGGTGGAATACTACCTCTGAGTCTCCAATGCATAACCAGGTAAACATATTTCTGACTTTGCTTCGGTTATACTGCTTTATTGATTCTGTAGATATTGACTCTATCTATCCTTACAGTTTTAGCAGTATCTCTATCGGTTCCTGAGGTGGAGCTCAACCAAGCTGGTGGTACCGTCGATTCTCCTCCAACTTCCCATGTCAGGCTTCCAACTAGTTCTGATATTGATGCAGGGGTTGGCATATCTGCTGGATCTGGTAGGATCCCGGTCGGGGTATCCGGATCATCGGCCCCTCCTCCTCCTATCTTGGCTAGGTCGCTGGAGGCTTTTACAGCTAGAGTGGGGAGGTACCGAGGTGCTTCTCGTCGGGTGAAGGATATGCCACCCATCGAGCCAGTCAATGTTGCAGTTGCTACTGATGATGATGCCTCAGTTCTCTCTACCTTTCCGCTGTGGCAACTGGTCGAGAAAAATTCTGACCTCACTGTGGCTAGTCGAGTGGTACCTCGGGATAGGTCGTGATCGAGGTCGAAGGACAGCAGCCAGGATGAAGTCTTGGCCCACTTTGTTGCCTCCTGCCTAGGCGGGAGCTTGGATGTCATGACGGCCATGCCCACTGAGCTTCTAATTAGAAGAGGATCTGCCCTCCTGGCTGAGGTAGGACGGCTTCTTTTGCCCTCTATCCCGGTTAAGTGTTGGTAATATCCTGATTTGTGCTTTGTTCTTGGCAGGCTTTTAAGTTCAATGTAGCATTGGCCAGCAGATCGGCTCCCTATTGGAGCAAGTTAAATGTGCTACTACCGAGCTAGAGAGGTCCAAGGAGGAGCTTTCTAAGGTTGCTAAAGGCGTGGAAGCTTTGAACCAGTCTCTAAAGAATGCTAAGAAGGAAGCGGACGAAGCAAAGGTTGATAGGGAGAGGATACCGAGATACTCAGATCCCTTCACCTTAAGGAGGAGAGGGAGATCGCTAAGGGAAGATTAACAGAGCTGGAGAAAGAGGTTCAGTCCCTTCGCGACAGTGTGGTCAACCTGGATGCTCAAGTAGACACTGCCTTTGGGGATGGCTACTTTTTTGCTGGCTATCAGGTGGTTTTAGCCTTTCCTCCTCCGTTTGACCTGAGTGTTATCGCGGGGTGGAAACAGGAGGAGATTATGGCAAAGGCTGCTGAACTTGCTGGGGCAACGCCCTCCGATGTGGCTGGACCTTCCCAGGTTGCTAGAGCCAGTGGAGTGGCAGGAGGTGAAGACCAGAGTTCTATCTCCCTTCCTCCACCAAGCAATGTTGGAGTAAATCCCAATTTGAAGGCTCTTGAAGCTGGAGTGGCTCAAGCTGAAGGAGGGGTTTCTACCCTTTCTGCTTCTCTGCCAAAGCTCGTCAAGGAGGTAGGGGATCAGCCTACTACTGATGATGAAAAATCAACCCTGCCTATCTCTTCTGCCGATCCTGCCCAGGTAGCAGAGGGTCAGGATGTTTCGACCAAGGAAGTTGGGGAAAACTCTGATCAAGCAGTAGTAGGGGAGCTTCAGGGCGATCTGGCTCAAGTGGAGCTACTGGTTGCAGTGGGTACCCAGGGAGCAGACGAGGCTCTAACTGGTGGAGCTGGAGAGAATACAGCAAGCCAGGAGCAGGAGGATGCATGATCCGGTTTGATTCTTTACCCAGTCAATCTTATCTTTTCTTTATTTTGTAGCCCGTGATCGGGGGATGGGCTCCCCAGTTTTAGTAATGAAAATGTTTCTTTTCTTTTCTTTCTTTAAATCTAAGCGTGTGTCGTTTATCAATTTCCCGATTGACCTTTGCCTTGGTCTAAAGAAAGGCCCCAGTATGGGTTTGATTTAATAAATTTCTGATAATAGAGGGGCTCTGAAATTCGGCGAGATTGAAAAACGTGGCACAGCTTGTAACTAGTACAAGGATCTCCGGGGACTTAGCGGTCGATCTCACTTGGGGGAGAAGACTGGGTACCCTGCATTCTGGTTTTAGGAATCCTTGTAGGCAATTGGACTCAAGGTATCGGGCATTCTCGTTCGGAGCATCCTAGTATATAGGTGTAGATTTGGTTATACATCTTCTATTGGGCCCTGATTTAGTGTAATTGATAACTTGATTGGTCCGGGAGTGGTACCAAGGCATCAGCCGGATATGGATCGCTGTACCTGGTAATCGAGATTGTCGCGGTCCATGCTATCTTGGTGGTTACGCTGATCAAAAAACCTTTTTTTTTGGATTTCCGGCGTGGAAATTTTTGGTTTGAGCTCTATATTCAACTGTTCTTCCAAGTGTCAGTTTAGGACAGGTTCGATTGTCCCAAACATTAAACTTCGAGGGGGGGCATGTTTTGTGAAGCTGTCATTTCCCATACATCGAATGTTGTGTCCCATTAATGACCTTATCCTCTTGTTCCCGATACCCGATTTCTCCTTCTATAAATACCTCTACCTGCTTGACAGTTCCTCATACTACCTCTTTACTCTTTTAGTAGAGCAACAAATCCCAGCAAATCGACTAATGATCCCCGTGTTGGTTAACGCTGTGGGAGCAGGAGGAGATATAAGTTCTGTGACTGGCAGGATACTTGGTATTGTGGAGGGAGCTATGCGAGATGGATTTAATTACCAGGGAATCATAACTGGTTATGGTCCCATGGATCGAGAGGAGCGGTGGATCACGATGCTGCACCCTTGCCAATGGTGTAGACATTACCTAGGCAAGCCGCAGCTTTACGTCCAGTTGCATCTTGAATATGGAGGGTTTCAAGGTTACCCTCTTATGCTCGATGACTCCAACACGATCTCTGTTCCTGCCTTCGGGGGTTATGGCAGTTTCGTCGACATATGCTTTGGAGGAAAATAACGTAGCTAGGTAGGCAGATCAAGAAAGTAGGCAAGAAGTTGAAGAGGAAGCTGGCATTTCCGAACTTCCAGCTTAATTTCTTGTTATTTTCTTTCTTGTATTTTATATGTAGCCTTGTTAATAGCCAAAATTGGCTAAGAACCAAAGGAAAATTTTCCACCTTCCAGACCTGGCTCCATGCCTAAAAGTTTCCACCAGGAGACCATTCTACCCAAAGCCGAGCTACGATACCGCCCAGCAGGAACAAGGACAGGATCCAGAAACATCCGGAATGGAGCCCAGAATGGCCGGATCAAGCCAGCGTCACTAAATCCTCCCGAAGTCGAGGCTACCTCGTAATTCCTCCAGAAGCTCGCTTATACCTCGATGATATAGGGAGGTGTCCATAGGAGGTCGCACCTAGCTTTGAAAAGTCAAGGGAGGCCAGACCTAGCTCATAGCTGGATGAAGCTTCTCAACATCGGGGCCGGGACAATGATCGACCTCACTAACTGATGCACCACACCTTAACACATTCTACAACCCCTATGGGAATCATGCTAGACCCGAAGATACACAGTATCGCATCTATAGACATTATACACGTGCAGAACAAGTAATAGAACCTAAAAGGGAAACAAATTGATTTCCACCGAGATATCCTCAACTGAGCAATTAACTCAAAGTCAACGACATTTAAAGGTAAAAATCTCGTCCGATAAGGAGGGGAGAGATGAGAAAATCAAGGGGAAATCAATGAGTTTAACCCTATGAAGACACTGTATAAAGGAGGAACTTCTTCCTTCGAAAATGGGGAGACTACTATTCGACAGGCATACAATAAACACCTAACGATCACCCAGAAAAAAGTGAAGAGAAATTCTTGCTTGAAGAGAACGTGAGACGTGGCGGGTAGCTGGTTCAACGACAAAAACTATGAATAAGCAAATTAAAAAGGAAAATGTCAGAACCAAGCTGAGTAACAAGACAAGGCAAGGCAATTCAATGACACTTACGAGGAGTAGCGTCTGAGATCCGCAAGTATTGATTCACCCTACGAGAATCGAAGGCTTCAGCAGTGGGGAACTTCAGGTTCAAGTAATTCCGGGCTAAAACAGCCTTCAAAATGGCTTCAGACTCAGAAGGCAGGGAGTCCCGATCCTACGAGGGTTTGTCACTGAAAGCTGTGGGAACCTCGAATTCATTCCCTCCAATGAAAATCGAGCTCCCCCAGTCATCCCCAGCAAGAATCCATTCTTCATTCCAGGCGGGGTCCTTCTTCAAAGTGCCAGGAATAACGAAGTTGAGCTTGTTCTTGGCCTTAGCATAAAACTGGCCTTGAGGAGCACCGGACAGGCTCCCAATCTGGAAAAGATAAGCCAGCTCCTCTGCGCCCGGCTCTCTCGTCACCTTGCTCAACTGACACTGTTCCCTCCATAGCACGAGGAAGCCAATCAGATGTCTCCAGAAGCCAAGCGTCAATTGAAGAGGAGCAAGCTAGATGGCGTTAAGAGCCTGCTAGAGGGTCGGATGAAGGGGAAGCCTGACCCCGTTCTCAAGAGCCGCCACATGGATCGGAAGCAGGCCTTTAGGGGGGTTGAAGAACTCGTAACCCTTTGGAGGCACCGAGATGGATACGCTTTCAGGGATGCCATACTTCGACCTCAAGCGGTCAATCGAGACTGGATCGACGATGGAATCAGGGACGACCCTGAAGTCATAAGAAGGGAGCCTCTCCAAAAGGGGGCCAGAAGCCGGGACCCGATGTTCTCCCGCGGCGTCACAGCCCACTTCTTTGTCGGAATCATCGTCGGCGATATCCATTGGATGGTCAGGATGGTTGGAGAACCCAGTCCCAATTGACACATTCCTATTTGACCGCCGACGTTGCGGGTTGGGCGGGGAATCGTCGCAGTCTGAATTCCCCCTAGCCCGTTTTCCCAGGTTGAGACTAACGACCTCCTCGCCGTCTACTATGGAGTCCACTGAATCATGGCTAGTTTTCGACATGGTGAAGACAGTAAGGATGAAGAATGAAGAAAAAATAAGAATGAAGAAAAAGACAAGCCTGAGAGAAAGGTTATGAGAGAAAGTATATCTTGAGAAATATTTGAGTTTGAAAGAGATGAGGAAGTCATTGAGATAAATAGATATATATATATATATATATATATATATAGGCAAGAGGGCAGCAGCATGAGCTGACGAGATTTTCAGTTGAGATCGCAAAAAATCTCGGGGACTGCCGTAACGTAACTGAATTAACTGGGAAACAAGCTAGTCAGCTCACGCCACGTCACTTGCGCAGTTAATGAGCAGATCTCTCTAAGATTTCTGTAACGGTAAAGAGCCTCGGGGACTGCCGTAACGCAACCAGATTAATTCAGAAGTAAATTGATCAATACACGCCACGTCACTCACGCAGTTAAAAGAGAAGACTTTCCCAATATTCTGGTAACGGTAAAAAAGGGAAGATTTCTCAAATAAAGTAAAATCTAACCCCAAACCTGAGCTCGACGTCTAGGGTTCAAGTCAGAAGGGACTTCTGTTAATAGCTAAAATTGGCTAAGAACCAAAGGAAAATTTTCCACCTTCCAGACCTGGCTCCATGCCCGAAAGTTTCCACCAGGAGACCATTCTACCCAAAGCTGAGCTACGATACCGCCCCGCAGGAACAAGGACATGATCCAGAAACATCCGGAATGGAGCCTAGAATGGTCGGATCAAGCCCGCCTCACCAAATCCCCCCAAAGTCGAGGCTACCTCGTAATTCCTCCAGAAGCTCGCTTATACCTCGCTGATACAGAGAGGTGCCCATAGGAGGTCGCACCTAGCTTTGAAAAGTCAAGGGAGGCCAGACCTAGCTCCTAGCTGGATGAAGCTTCTCAACATCGGGGCCGGGATAATGATCGACCTCACTAACTGATGCACCACACCTTAACACATTCTACGACCCCTATGGGAATCATGCTAGACCCGAAGATACACAGTATCGCATATATAGACATTATACATGTGCAGAACAAGTAATAGAACCTAAAAGGGAAACAAATTGATTTCCACCGAGATATCCTCAACTGAGCAATTAACTCAAAGTCAACGACATTTAAAGGTAAAAATATCGTCCGATAAGGAGGGGAGAGATGAGAAAATCAAGGGGAAATCAATGAGTTTAACCCTATGAAGACACTGTATAAAGGAGGGACTTCTTCCTTCGAAAAATGGGAGACTACTATTCGACAGGCATACAATAAACACCTAACGATCACCCAGAAAAAAGTGAGAGCAATTCGAAAGAGAGATAGAGAAATGTATATCATATGTTATCTATAAAGAGAGATTTTTATTCCTTTTGAGTACCTAACGAAATTGTTATCTCCATATCATTTCATTAGGCATTGTTTGATACACATATATATATTCTACCATTGGTCATCACCTACGTGGTAATGATCTCGAGGGTGCTAACTGAGATTTGTTGCCCCGAGCAAGATTTCTGTTAACAAGCCTAAAATAATGGCCAGGTTCCTTGATTTGATCAATGAATAAATACCCATTTCACTCTATATCTGTTGACTGAATTCTGCAGCACTCTTCTAATTGTAGCATAAACTCGAGCGATAGTCCCCATCATAAACCTGACTTAATCAATACTTGGTAACACAAGGAATCTGATAGGAACAAAAGTAGAGAAACGGCGGGTGACCGGTACCATGGTACCTAGTCAAAGAATCTCATGACCCTTTCCCCGAGATTCATTATTATCAGTGATCGTTGTATGCGGGAAAGTCAAGGTACTAGGTGTCCCATATCGAGGAACCTTGGTAGCCTGGTAGAAATTTAGTCAAAAGAAGTCTGGGTACTGGAGAACCTTATTCTTTTGAGGATCTTGGTACTTTAATGGAAAACTCTGTAAAATCTGGGTACCTCGTATTCCTGTTCTAGGAATCTTAGTTCCTTGATGAGGGTGAACGTACTCGCGAATAATCTTGCAGTCTAGGTACCTTGCATTCCTATTCTAGGAATCTTGGTACCATGACGAATATTCTGGCAAAACTAGGTACCTTGTATTCCCGCTCTAAGAATATTGGTATCGTGGAGAACGAACCTGGTGAATCTGGGTACCTAGCATTTATGTTTGCAGGGATCTTAGTACCTCAATGAAAAACCTGGTATCTAGCCTTCCTGTTTCAAGGAACCTAGGTTTCTAGGTGAATATTCTGGCGAAATTGGGCACCTCGCATTCCTGTTTGTAGGAATTTTGGTGCCTTGGCGAATCAGGGTACCTCGCATTCTTACTCTAGAAATCTTGGTACCGTGGTGAACGTGAAGGAGAACGTGTTAGCAGCAAGATCCTGGTAGGCGACTAAGGCCATGTTAGCACCAGGTCTTTCTTAGCGGGGGGTAGTACCCGGCCAAGGCCTTTATCTGACGGGCGACTGTGCCTTACTAACCAGACTCTTCCTAGCGGGGGGTTGGCACCCAGCCAAGGCAACAGAAAGGCCATACAGTCCTTTCTGGTCTTGAGGCGATCATTGGCGAAAATAAGGCGATCATACTGGCAACAAGATCCAGCTAGGCAACTAAGGCCACTTTAGCACCAAGTCTTTCTTAGCCGGGGGTGGTGCCTGGCCAAGACCTTGATCTGGCAGGTAAATATGCACTCATTATCCAGACCTTTCTAAGTGGGGGGTGGGGCCCGGCTGAGGTTTGATCCGCCAGGCAACTATGTTCTTACACACCGGATCCTTCCTAGCGGGGGGTAGTGCCCGGCCAGGGCATTAGGAATGCCATGTTGCTTATCCTGGTCTCGAGGAGATCCTCCTGGAGGGATTAATCAGGTCCAGGGCATTAGAAGTGTTGTGTAGCTCTCCTTGTTTTAAGGCGATCCTCTTGGAGGGATTTATCGGGTCTAGGGCATCATAAGTGCTATGTAGCTCTTCTGGTCTTAAGGCGATGATCATGGCGGATTCAATTGGCAAGATAAAGTAGATAGATGTAGATAAACGTAGACAAAGGTAGATGGAGAAAGAAATATTTTTTATTGATGATCAAAAAAGAGAATACAAGCACTTACGATTACTAACATCGTCTAATATTTGTTTCGGGATGATCCTGACTGATTTCTACTGCATGACTTATGGGTAGAACCTCTTGAGGTGATCAGCATTCCAAGTGTTGTCTACAGGATATCCATTCATGTCGTCCAACTTGTAGGCCCCACCCTGGATCACCATCCTGATTAGGTAGGGACCCTCCTAATTAGGTGATAGTACTCCATCCGACCTCTTTCGGGTATTCTGAGTAACCTTCCTAAGTACCAAGTCCCCTTCTTTGAAGCTTCGGGCTCTTACTTTCCTGTTGAAGTAACAAGCAATCCAGTTATGGTAAACTGCTACCCTTTCTGCAACCCTATCATGTTTCTCCTCTAAGAGGTCCAGGTTGGCCATCAGCTTGTCTTCATTTCTTCATTCCCATCGGGGTCGAAATACTTAACCCGGAAAAAAGTGAGCTTATGCTCTATAGGAAGGACAACTTCTACCCCGAAATTTAGTGAGTAGGGGGTTTCTCCGATAGCAGTCCTTTTGGTGGTGCGGTAGGCCCATAGCACGTCTGGGAGTTCATATGCTCATCTCCCTTTCTTCTATTGAAGCTTCTTCTTCAGGAGCCTTTTGATAGTCTTATTTGTGGCCTCTACCAGGCCATTAGTCTGAGGGTGGGCTACAGATGCAAAACGAAGATCAATCCCCAGATTCTCACAGAATTCCTGGAATCTGGTATTATCAAACTGCTTACCCAAGTCTGTGATGATGACCATCGGGGTCCCAAACTGGTAAACCACATTTTTCTTGATGAATTCTGTTATATTTGCTTCAGTAATTCTAGAGAGGGGTTCCGCTTCCACCCACTTGGTGAAATAATCAATAGCCACGATCTCATGCTTCTGCTAACCTGGCGCGGTTGGGAGAGGTCCAATCATATCAACTCCCCAGAAGGTAAACGGATACGGCAAGCTGATGGTAGATAGTCATTCTGGAGGTAGGTGATACATGTTGGTCATTTTCTAACATGGTTCACAAGACTGCACGAATTGCCTCGTATCATGGTGCAAGGTTGGCCAGAAATATCCCATGCGCAATACCTAGTAAGCTAGCGCTTCTCCCCTGGTGTGATTTCCACAGTCCCCTGAATGCACTTCTCTTAGTGCCCAGTTTGCATCATCGGGATGTAGGCATCTAAGCAAGGGGAGTGACATTCCTCTGTGGTAAAGGTGTCCCTCTACCAAGCAATACCGGACTGAGGTTCTCTTGACCTTGCGAGCTTGATCAGGGTTTTTAGGAAGCTTTCCTGATTGGAGATAATCCACGATGTGATCCATCCAGCATGGAAGCCGTTCCACGAGGTTGACTTCCTTGCCTTCAACTATGCTTGAGGTAGTGATTATCTGGAGCGGTACTCCTTTCGGCAGTGCTTGTCCTCCACCTGCAACTATCTTGGCTAGGACATCAACTCGATGATTCTACTGCCTAGGTATCTGCTCGATCCTGAAACCTTTGAAGCGGGGCAACAGCTCCTGAACTTTTTTGAGATAGGTTGTCATGTTATCCCCTTTGGCCTGGTATAGACCTCTTATCTGATTAACTACCAGTTCTGAGTCACATTTGGCAAAGGAGGTAATCAGCCCTTAGCTCTACTGCTGTTCTCATTGCTGCTAACAAGGCTTCATATTCAGCCTCGTTGTTGGTGGTGCTAAACTCGAATCTGAAACAGTGACAGAACTCGACTTTTTGTAGGTCGGTTAGAATGATCCCACCTCTGATTCCTGCTTGATTGGATGCCTCATCGGTATATAAGATCTAGATTTCTCGATTGGTAGGCCAATCTGCAGGCTCTTGCTCATTCTGAGGAGCTTGATTTAGGCTCGGGGTAGCACCCTAATCAGGGATTGCACTGAATTCTACCACAAAATCCACCAAAGCCTGGGCCTTGATGGTAGTCCTAACTTAATACTTGATGTCGAACAGGGTGAGCTCGAGGGCCCACAATACAAGTCTTCCCGATACGTCCGGCCTTTGGAGAAATTGACGCAGAGGTTGATCAGTGACTACCACGATTGTGTGAGCAAGGAAATAAGGGCGGAGCTTTTTGACAGCAACCACCAATGAGAAGGTGAGCTTCTCTAGGAGAGTGTAGTTCTTTTCTGATTTGGTTAGGGTGTGGCTCACATAGTAGACAGGGCGCTGGACCCTATCTCCGCATTCTTTTACCAATGCTCCGCTGACAGCGGTTTTAGATACTGCCAGGTATAACTGTAATTCTTCTCCTAGTACCTGGCTAGATATCATGGGTGGGCTAGCGAGGTACCTCTTCAATGATTGGAAAGCTAGCTCGCTATCCTGGTCCCACTTCATGTTCTTCCCTTGTTTGATTGCCTTGAAGAACGGGATACTGATTAGAAGGTTTTTACCGTCAGAAAACCGTCCGTCAAAACAATTTATAAAACCTATGCGATGTGTTCACAAGTATAAATACAAACAAAGTGGCAAGCACGGGTGTCGTCCACTGAGATCAGGGTAGCGGTGATAAGATTAGGATTAATATAACTAGCAAGCCTAAAGGTAAAGTGATAGTGAATGAAAATACAATATAAACTAAACTATGAAAGCAAATAAATGGGATGACAATGGAGGGATGAATGAATGATGATGAAACTATGGAGTTGATGGACTCGTAAGTGAATATTGAGGGCAATTACAACAAACTCTCAATTAAGTACGTTTTGACAAATGTAACCAACCTAGGGTGTATAGTGTTGGTATATATCTATAGCAAGAGGTCAACCTAGGGTGTATAGCGAAAACCTCCTACTAGAGATTAATCCCTCCGAAGCAACCAACAGTGGCTAGTTACTCAATCGGGACTTGTTCCATGAAAGCTCATCTATCTAGCTATGGCTCAACCTATTACTAATGTAGCCATCCTAGGATGTATAGTGATGGCTTCCAATTCCCTCACAAGTGGCCGACCTAGGATGTATAGTGAAGGCCACCCATTTGAGATTGGATGAGGCTTTAGGTTATCAACCGAATTCTACTTGAAGGTTATTTCTCGTAGAATCACTAAAGTAGCCAACCTAGGGTGTATAGTGGAGGCTTCTAATTCTCTCACAAGTGGCTAACCTAGGATGTATAGTGAAAGCCACTAATTCAAGATTAGATTAAGGGCATGGTTATAGAGCCGGATTTCCGAAAATCCTTCCATTCAATGGAGCATTAGACAACCTAATTGTCTACTCAAGTAATCCAAATCAACATGCAAAGAGGGTGTATCCAAGCAAATCAATAATGGAAATCAATACAAGCAATGGAATGAAATATAGAGATAGAATAAATATAACACATAGAGTTTATTTACAAAGCCCAAAATATCCATCAAACAAATAACATCAACCCCATAGTGAGGTATTTTAGCTACTCATGTTCTATTACAAACAAATAAACTAAAAGAGAGAGTAGAGATAACCTTAGAAGATTGATCTCCTTCCTTGAAGCTTGAATCCAAGTCTCCTAGCTGCCTTTGATTGAGTAGAGATGGTTTGGATGAGAGGGAGATGTGTTACTAGCTTAGAATACAAGTGTTGGGAGGTATGGTTATATTTTGGTTCGTTCCCATCCTTTTCTATTTATAGAGGATGGAAAAATAGGTCACTTAAGCTTGAAAATCAGACTGGCGCGCTCTAAGTGCGGGTGGAGTGCGGGTGAATTACCCGCACTGTACCAGCACTGCAAAGGTTTTCTTCATCTTCAGTTCTCTGATCTGGGAAATAGTGCGGGTGGAGTGCGGTTAGATTACCGGCACTTTACCCGCACTTTATTGGCACTGTACTCGCACTCTGGTGTCAGGTGTAAATCCACTCCTCTGTCTTGAGGAACAGTGCGGTTGGATTACCCGCACTTTACCCGCACTTTAGTGTCAGTTGGAGCTATTTTGAGCAATAGTGTGGGTGTAGTGTGGGTGGAGTGCGGGTGGAGTGCGGGTGGATGACCCGCACTTTAATGAATTAAACTCTGTCTTGACCCGCACTTGACCCGCACTTGACCCGCACTTTACCTGTCAGGTACGAATCAGCTCATCTGTCTTGAGCAATAGTGCGGGTGGAGTGCGGTTGGATGACCCGCACTTTACCCGCACTTTATATTTCCTTCATGCTTCAGGTCCTGGCTGTGGGAAGGAGTACGGTTGGAGTGCGGTTGCGACCCGCACTTGACCCGCACTTTTGAGCTGCTAATGATCCTTGTCTTCCCTTTTGCCCCTTTTCTGCCAGAACCACTGCAATTAACTTCTAACACCAGAATTACATCTATTGCCTGCAATTAACACTAATGAGCCTATTAGACATAAAAGACATAATATATATTGAAAATACACACGAGAACGAGACAAAAGAATAGGAATGAGGGCCGAAATATAATACAATTTAGGCACGATCAGATACACTTGTCAGTGGATCGTGATATGAAGCGGTTCAGGGCTGTAATTCGTCCAGTCAAACCTTGCACTTGTTTGAGTGAGGTGGGAGACTCAAGATCTAGGATGGCTTTGATCTTCTCAAGATTAGCTTCAATCCCTCTCTCATGGACCATGAACCCGAGAAATTTCCCAGTTACAACTCCGAAGGCACATTTAACAGGGTTCAACCGCATCTGATTTTTTCTGACTATCTGGAAAGTCTGGCGAATGTGGTCCTGGTGATGTTCAGCTACCTGAGACTTCGTGATCATATCATAAATGTATACTTCTATTGAATTTTCTATCAGTCACCTGAACAAATGGTTGACCAGGCGCTGGTAGGTAGCCCCAGCGTTTTTGAGCCCGAAGGGCATGACCCTGTGGCAGTACAGGCCTTGCCCGGTTATGAAACTGGTTTTATCCTGGTTAGCTGGGTGCATCAGAATCTGGTTGTATCCTGAGAAGGCGTCCATAAAGCTTAGGAGCTTGTTACCCACGGTTGAATCTACTAGTTGGTTGATTTTCGGTAGCGGAAAGCTGTCTTTCGGGTAGACGCGGTTGAGATCTGTGTAGTCAACGCACATGCGCCACTTCCTGTTTGCTTTGGTCACCATGACTACGTTGGCAATCCACTCGGGGTATCGAGACTCCTTGATGAATTTTGCCTTTAGTAGTTTGTTTACCTCCTCCTATACTACATCATTTCTTGCTTGGTGGAAATGCCTTATCTTCTGTTTGACTGGCTTGAAGGTGGGATCTACCGCTAACCTGTGAGCTGCTAAGGTAACGGGTATCCCTTGTATCTCCTCATGACTCCATGCAAAGATGTCATTATATTCTTGTAAGAGCTTTATCAGATCCTCATTTACCTCCGTCTTCAATGTTGAACCTATCCTAACTACCTTGGAAGGATCGTCCTTCCTAATAGGTATCTCTTCTAACTCTTCTGCAAGATGGCCACTAGCCCATCCCATCTCTTCCTCCTCCTTAATCTCTATATCGGGGAGTTCTGGCGTGGATCCCTTTCCAACTGAGTTCGTTTCGCATTCAAAATATTCCTCAGAGAACTGGTGATCTTGATTAATGGTTATCTGTACACATTACTTAGCCAACACTGCTGGGTTGGTAGATACTGCATAGCACTTGCGTGCAGCCTGCTGATCCCCTCGCATTTCGCCCACCTTGTCTCCTACTAGGAATTTCAAGACGTTACAGTATATTGACAGGACCCCTTTGAAGGCAGACATGTAGGGTCTTCCCAGGATGGTGTTGTAGGCGAACGAGGTGTCTACCACAACGAAGTCTGTCATCAGGTTCTACTGGAGTAGCGCTGTCCCTACTATCACTGGTAGGATCATAGATCCGGTGGGAATCAGCGAGTCTCATGTGAACCCTTATAATGGGGTAGTGCAGCTGTTGTAACAAGGTCTCTTTAGGTTGAATTGCTCCAAAACACTCTTGAAGAGAATATCAACGCTGCTACCTGTGTCAATCAAGACACGATGGACCAAGTTGATGGCTATTTGCACAGTGATGACCATGGGATCATCATGGGGCTGCACGGTGTTATATACGTCCTCTTCTGTGATGATGATCTGTGCAGCATGAGGAGACCGATGTGATCCTCTAGTAACCTTGAAAACATTCTGGCCCGCTTCTACTCTGGGAACTTTCCTGCCATGGTTCTTTCAAGCACTGTTGGAGGTTCCTGCCAGGGTGGGACCCCCACTGATGGTGTTGACTATATGGATCTGCTCCATCAGATCCTTCCCTTTTGCTATCCTTCCTTCTTCAAACGCTTTAATGTCTGTTTGCACTTCCTTCCCGGTGAGAATGTTGTCGCGCACTTGTTGGAGGAATTCCTCCAAGCAACCTCCCCTAACCAGGGCTTCAATCTGGCTCCGCAAACTATAGCATTCTGAGGTATTATGACCTACATCCTCGTGGAAGTCACAATACTTGTAGCGGTTTCGTTGATCGACTGGTCCCTTTATTGGACTCAGCTTCATGAGCAGTCCTTTGTCACGGATGGCAAGGTAAATAGTCTTGCGAGATGCATTCATGGGGGTGTAGTGGGAGTACCCCATTTCCTCTCTGTCTACCCGTGCTACCTCCTTGGGTAGAGGTGTAGCTCTGGGCGGAGTCCGCCTAACCGGGTACCGGTTCCGCGGAGGCTGGTAGGGTGGCGACCGATACGTAGATTTGTTGGGAGGTTTGTTCTGATTTTTCTGAACTGGTACAGGCTTGGGCGCCTCCTTCTTTTGGCGCTTGGCAGTTCTCATATCATCGTGCTTCATCTTAACTCAGAGCTATTCATCTATTTCAACCTGCTCTAAAGCTCTATCGTAGGCCTCCTGGTAAGTCTCAGGGGATGCTTGACGAAGGATCTGAACAGCCTGCCTGCCTATAGGTTTCTTCTGAAATTGGCCAAGGTTTCCTTCTCTGCGAAGACCCCCATCATGATTACTTCTTTGTGGAATCTCTCCACGTAGGCTCTGAGCGATTCACCCCGCTCCTGGATCACGTAATGGAGGTGAATGAGATCCTTAGGGTGAGGTTTGATGCCCTGAAATTGATCACAGAAGCCAGTAGTCAACTTGGTGAATGAGTCAACGCTCCATGCTGGTATCTTCATGAACCATGGCTTTGCATAGTCCGTTAGCGTGGTTGGGAACATTTTACACATGGCGGCCCTGATAGCATTCTGGACCTCCATCTGGTGAACAAAACTTTCTAGATGGCTTAGGGGATCCACGGTCCTAGAATATTTGTCGATTGGCATCTTGAATTTTGGAGGTAGTTCTGCCTCCTTGATCCTCCTTGAGAATGGAGCATTCATCTCTCCCAAGGGGTCTTTCCAGTTTTCCCGATGCTTGCCATTCTTCAATTCCTGGATTTCTTTCAAAATCTCTGTAGTCAGGCCCCTCCGATGTCGCTGAAGCTTCATCTTAATTCTCTCCCTATAGAGGGTCTTCTCCGGCGCTCCTGTTGCTACCTCCAGCCATTGAACGAGGGCGCCCCCCGGTCACTTCCTGTTAAGGCTGTCTAGAATAAGCTTATGGTTAGACCATGTGGTGCCGCTCTCTAGGCAGGAGATCGATGGCGGATCTCCCGCGCCGAGGTTGATCACCTGTAGGTTGCCCTAGAACCGGGGGCATGGGCCCGAGTCTGTCATGGACAGACGGTACTGGGGGCATGGGCCCGAGTCTATCATTAACCGGTACGGGAGGTGGTTGTCCCAACCTGTTGAATGGAGGTACCCTAGTACCTTGCCGATTGGCATCTCCCCTGGGATCTGGTACGGCGGGCTGACTGGTACTACCTTCAGTGACCATTCAGAGGTGAATGCTTTCTATAAAGGCTGCGACTTGCTGATCTAGATTGGTTGGTCCAGCTACCGGGGTAGTAGGTACCTGGGGGGTAACTCGCGCGGTAGCTGATGGCTTCGATACGGGTTTGCGACCCTTTCCCCTTTTCTTCGGCTTCTGACCCTTTCGGGTTGAAGCTTTTGATTGGTGTCCCGACGGATCAGGATGATCTTGAGAGGATCGGAGCTTCATTTTGATGGTATAACAAGAAAACGAGGCACGCTGGCTTTCTTTCGAGGGTGTGGTGTTTCCCACAGACGGTGCCAAAAAGTGTTAACGGAAAAATCCACTCGGGGAGTGAAAGTTCGGTTAGCACCCTCGCCCACTACCGGTAGCCAGCAACGGGATGGGTACCTTCGGTACCGGGGTCCTTCCTCGTAGCGTATATGGAAATGAATAAAGAAAGGGATAGGAAGGATTAACTAGATATGAAATAACACTGTTTATTTAAAAGGGTATCGAGATTACAATTACAATACATGCTCTCCTCACACTTAACTTTCTTTTTGCTCTTACACAGGAAGGTGGTGAAACCTCCGTTTATGTCGATAAGTGGATATGTCCTTCCAATGATCGTCAATGGACTCTCACTGGCTTCAGAGAATTTCAAAAGGAATTCTACTGGAAATTAATCTCTCTGTCTTTAGCGATAAAAACACTCGAAAATCTCTCTCTCCCCTTTCTTTACTCTTCAAAGCCGTATATATAGTTCTCTAAAGAATCCCCAAAAAATCCGGTTGTATTGATGAGGATTATTGAGAGTCCTATTTTAGGCGTTGAAAGGCATTGTGTGGGGCTGAAGGCGCTGGATTTGATCCCATTAATCACTGTCGAATTCAAATTCTGATTTGGTTGACTATTAGGTCTCATTAATGGCGCTTTATTTGGGCGATTGAGTCAACTTTCCTTCTTCGTGGAGCTTGGAGGGAAACTTTGATTCCGAATTTTGGTGGAACGAGGCACTGGTACATCAGTTCGATCCCACTGGTATGGAGCTTGTTTTGCTTCCTACTGGAGTGGTGCTTGTGTCTTCACGATCATCTTCGTATTGCTTGGCAGGTGAGGTACTTGCCTTGGAGGGGCTCTGAATAGACGTACTAGGTACCAGGTGAAAGTTGAGGCAGTACCATGGCGGGTATCGAGGTACCGGGTACCTTGACTGATGTAGGGGTACTTGCGGGGTGCTGGGCATGCGAGTTACCATTGTACTAGTCTTGAGTTGATATTAGGAGCTTCAGTAGGGCGAGGTACATGCCTTCGTTAACTCGCGGAGCTGATGTCCTATCTAGATAGATAGGTAGTCGAGGTCCTGACCTTATCAAGTATCAGCTCCATCTATGTAGTGGTACTGATCTCACTGGTTACCTGGAATATTAGGATGATTCTTCCTAGGTAGGTCTTTGTTGGAAAAATTCTCCTTTGGTCCCTTGCCAAAAAACCCTGTTAACAATATCTTTTTGAAGATTATTCCTTAATTATATTCCTTTATCATTAAAACCCTAGTAATTAAGTATTTCCATATCAATCCTACTGATTAGGTTTTGTATTTAAACCCTAGTCTAATTTCCTCATTAGATAATTCTGGAAATCATGAAATTAAAAGAATATATTGTTCTTTTCTTATTTCTTCTGTTCTTCGTATCTTGATAAGTTTGAATTCAATTTGAGTTCGCTGAGAGTGGTTTGTGTTCTACACATCCACTGTATAAATCGTTGTATCCTGGGAGACAATTACCATACACATACGGTGTTAGCCGGCGAAATTGTCTTAAGGACACTGTGTGAAACACGGGCCTCGATTTCCCTAACGTGATGTTTCTGTTTATTGTTTTTCTGTCTCTTGCAGATTCGAACCATATTGTTTTTGAGCAAGACAAATAACATTGTTTTGTTGTTCCTCTTGGTCAGGTGTTTGCATTTGAGGCGGAACTTCTTGCGGCTTCGACGACCATTAATTTGGCTTGGCAGAATGGGTGGCATAGGATCTGGCTTGAGAGTGATTCTTCTTATGTGGTTCATCTGCTCGCCTCTCCCTTCGAGCAGGTTCCTTGGCGGATTCGACAGGCTTGACAACGCTGTATCTATCAGATATCAAAAATGGAGTTTCAGGTTTCTCATATCTTTAGGGAGGGGAACCAGGTTGCTGTCGCTCTTTCTAAGCATGCTTTAGGGTTGGCGGTTGATTCGTGGTGGACAAACACCCCATCTTTCTGCTCTTTGTTGGTTGGCAATGATTGCATGGGTCGGGAGTCTTTTCATTTTTCTTAATGTTTTCTGTTTCTGTTTTTTATGGCTTGCATGCCAATGTTTTTTGTTGGAATTGTTTCCCTTGGTTTTTATACTTTTCTGGTTTTTGTTACTTTTCATTTTTTATTTTTATAATATGGATTGATATTGCCTAGGGGTTTTTCAGCATATGATCGCTTGTGATGCTTTTTCCCTCTAAGTCAGTCCAATTTTATAAGAAAAAAATTCTTTAAACCCTCACCCATCAAAGAAACCTCTAACCTGTATGGATTTATGTCGCTTAAAAAATTGTAAAAGACCTCCTTTGTAAAGAAGGTTTTTGTCCAATTTCAAAATGGGTTTCGATTAATTCTAGGGGAACTTTCTAATTAATTTTAGCAATTTAGAACATGTTTATGTTGAAATTCAAGATAATAACTTATAAATTTCAACGATAGATCCTGAATATCCATTTAAATCTCTCTATATCTAATTAACACATAGTATAAGGGATGCTATATTTTCTTTTCTTCCTTCATCTTTGTTGTGAATGTGGTTGTCTTAGTCATTGTCTCAATTATAATGGACCAAAAATCTTTCTACACTCTTCCAAGATTTTTTTTTTTTTTTCACATTCTATCATGTATTATTGGTATCTTGAAAAGCAAAGCAAATGTGAAACGGTGATGATAGTGACTTAAAAACATTATATAGAAGAAATAAAACATACATAGAGTGAAGGATAGGACCACTTGGTTCAACATTTTCTCTCAACATTCTTATCTTTCTATGTTGGGTTTGTGAGCTTGCCTTTTTGAGTATTTTTGTAATTTTATAATCTTTCTTTTGCTTATCGTTCAAGAAGCCTACCTTGCTAAATACAATATAGAGTTCTAGAGTTTTTAGTCAAGCTAAGAAAAAAAAATAATTAAAAACTTGATATATAAAAGTAATGGGTTGTTGTACCTAATTAGGATTTGTTGTTTCTATAATGTGATTATTTTTTTTGGATGGATGATCTTGAATCTTGATGTTTTTTGGATGGATAAGAGTAACTGACAACAACAAAAAGAGTTAAAAGTATTGTGCCTTGTTTGTAGATCACATTCCAATTTTATAAAGAACAATAAAATTTAAACGTTTTTCCTATGATGATTGAAGTGTGTGTTTTCTAAGAATTAAATGAAACTTTTGTGATTTTGTCCAATTGCAACCAATGAGAGAAAAAACAAATTAGCTTTAACTATTAGTAATTAAAACATTTTATTGTGGGTGTCTGTTTTTCATCATTTTAAAATAGAGTTTTAAAAATTATAACCTTTTTTAAAGTTCTTTTTTTTTAGTTTTTGTTATGTGTGTGATAGTTGACACCACTTTATTAAGTTTAAGTAATGTTATTAACGATTCACTAAATATTTTTCTATACTTCATTTTAAAATATTTTATTATATAACAATTTTATTCTAATTAAAATTATTAAAAAGTACAAAAAGGAAAATTTTAAATGGACTACAAAATAATTTTGCTAGACTCTAACATAATTTATTATTATTATTATTATTTTACATCTTATAAAACCTAAAATATCTTTTTCAATATCATTAAATTTTTATTTGAATATTATTATAAAATGACTCAACTTATATTAATATGTAAATTACTGTTTGTATTATAGTGGGTAGATAAGCAATGGTGTTGGATCAATTTTCTGTCTAATTCAACTGATCATATCTGGATTCTAATTTTGCTACAAATCAACACCGAAATCCGATGATGTAAGTTGTAAAGCCCTTGAAGTTCAGCTATCTGGTGTAGCCAGAGTGTTAGAAATCCAAATTAGCGTTTTTTTTAGAAAAACTGTTTTTAAGTGTTGCAATTATTATTATTATTATTTTGAAAAAAGTTTTGCGGTCAATATGGGAGAGTTCATTAAAGTGTGCTTTAGCTAACTATTTTAGAATATTTTTAGGGAAATTATCATTTTCCCCCCTGAAGTTTATCAAATTAGAAATATTAATTCCCCTAGTTTTATTAATGGCCAGTCAACTCCCTAAAAACCTAAACATCGGTCATCTTGCCCATTCTGTCAGCTTTTCCGTCCAAAATTATATTGACCATTAAATTTAAAAGGTCAATATTGTAAAAGCATAATTTTAAAAAAAAACCTTAAAACTAAAAAAAATCCTCTCTCCCCCCAATTGACTCTTTCTCTCCCCTCAACCAACTCTTTCTCATCGTTCTCTTTGTTTTCTCTCCACCGTTTCTATCTCTTGGCCGCCGGCGAGAGTCGTTCTCCTCCACTGCGAGTAGATCGGCATACTCTCGTTCCCCCTTCTCTCTTTCGTCTTTCTCTTCCATTCGACGGAGACATCGGCAAGATTGAGCATCAATCTCCTCTGTTGAGAGCAGGTCGACACTCATGGTGGTGATTTATGGTGGGTGGTAGTGATTTGGGGTGGCTGTGTTTGGATTTGAGGAGCTTTGGATATGTTTTAGTCAAATCCAGTTCTTGATTTTAGTTTCTGGGTGAAGAAAATAAATTTTTGGAAGGGTTTTGATCAAACATAGTTCTTCATTTTGGACGGGTTTTGATCGAACCTAGTTCTTGATTTCAGTTTTATTTTAATTTGTTTTCGGTTTGATCTTTATTGATTTATGTTTGATTTTAATTGACTTCGGTTTGATTTCAAATTGATTTCGGTTTGATCTTGGCATCTGGTTTGATTTTGTTTCCTTGATAAAATATATGGATTTGGTGGATTGGATCTCCACCAGAGTTTTTAAAATCGTTTTTATTTTTTATCTCCACCATATTTACAATTTTTTTTTGTTTTTAAATTCCTTATTTTTTAATTTCTATTTTTTCAATTTAATAAAAAAATAAAAAAGATATATCTATACCGTCCATCTTTGAGATGGAAGGTGGAGATCCATTCCTTTTTTTCAATTATGTTTTTTTTAATATATTTTGTATTTAATGAATACTTGGAGGGTTAAATATTCATTTCTGATTATATTGAAGGATAAAACGGCCATTTAATGTGAGGATTGATGGTCAAAGCTTTATTCTAACGGAAAAGGTAACAGAAACGGGTACGATGACCAATATTTAGGGTTTTAGGGGGTTAACTGGTTATTAATGAAATTAGAGGGACTAGTATTTCTAATATGGTAAACCTCAGGGGGACAATGATAATTTCCCTATTTAAAAAAAAGGCAAACAACATATATATGTTTTTAACTGTACTCGCTCTTAGACTTTTTGAAAATATAGTCAAATAAAGCAATAACAAAAAAATAATAATAAATTAAAAAACTTTGTCAATTTCAATATTTAATAAAAAAAATAGAAACAAAAATAATTTTTTTAAGAAAAAAATTAGATTTTTATGATGGAGTAGTGCTTTTGTTTTTAAAAAAGGGGAGTATTAAAAGATAAAAATGATAGTTTAGGAATAAAATGGAGTGTTTTTAGAATTTCTTAAAATTAAAATTTTTAGAATGAAATGTATTTAGAAAAGGAGTGTGAAAAGATAAAATTGGAGAAAATCTCTAAGTTTAAATAACCCTAATAGTTGTTTTGTTCCAACAATACCCCTTAGACATAAGACACATGATGTTTTTTTAAAAAGGAAAACAGAACTGTAGAGGGAGAATTAAAAAAAGGGTAAATATCATTTTAGTCCCTATGGTTTACCATATTATCTATTTCGGTCCTCATTGTTTCAGTATTTACCCGTTTAGTCCTTCTGTTAAAAATTCCGTTGAAAAAGTGATGGTTGACAGAGTCAGTGGGTCAAATGACCCTACTGCCCCTTAAGTTAGCCAGATTACTCAAATGACCATGCTACCCTCCATCTCTCTTTTTAATTAAAACAAAAAACAAAAATTCTTAAATAAATAAATTTTTTTTAACAAAATCTTCCTCTTCAGATACTATAAAAAATGCATAGTTATTTAACCCAAAAATGAAATTAACCCAAAAATTTGGCATGTTACCAAACCCAGATAACATTAACGCATATTTTGTAATGGAAGTAGTATCTGAAGAGGTAGATTTTCAATAAAAAAAATTACAAAAAAATCACAAAAAAAACAGATCAGATACTACAAAAAACACATCAGATACCAAACCCATATACTCTTCTTCATCTGCTACCACACCCATCAGACTCCACCAAACCCAGATACCAGACACCACCGATCTCATCTCTCTCTCTTTCTTTCTCGATTGACCGACCACCACCATCACACCATCATCAGAAACCACCACCGCCACCACCAAACCCATATCTCATCTCTCGGTCGCCGCCTAAGCCAAACACCCCCAACCACCACCCACCACGACCCGGCCCAGAAACCCCCTCCCACCACCAAAACCCAACTCAAAAACCTCTCCCACCACCACAAAGCCACCACGAATCATGGGTTTCATGACGGCCGGCGGGAGATCGAGAGATGTATCAGAGATAAATCGAGAATAAGGAAGAGAGATCGAGAAAGAAGAGAGATTGAGAAAGAAGAAAGTTGGATTTGAGAGAGATCGAGAAAGAAGAGAGAGAATAGGTGTTGGATTTTTTGAGATAGATGATGATTGAGTTTCTGGGATCGAGAGATTGAGAGATCGAGAAAGAAGAGAAAGAAGAAATATTTGGGTTTGAGTTTCTGGGATTTTTTGAGTGGAGAGAGAGAGAGAGGGCTTCGTGAAGAGTGAGATGAAGAAATCAGAGGAAGATTTTTTTTTTAAGAAAAAAATTAATTAATTAAATTTTTTTTTTGTTTTTTGATGGGGATTTGGCTGTGGGTGATGGATTTGGGGTGGTCGGATTTCTAGAAAACAGATGGAGATGGTGGTGTGGGTTTGATCTGGGTTTGATATGGATTTTTTTAATTCATAAAAAATATTTATTATTTAAAATTAATGATGATATTATTATTAATTTCTAAAGTTACCGTTTTACCCTTCCTAAAAATTGATTCTAAAAGAATACATGATGATTTTACCATTTTACCCTTGCTCTATTAACGGATATTTAAAAAACCTTAACGGAATTGGACGGTAGGGACCAAAATAGAGATTAATTGAAACGACAAGGACCTGCATGGCCAATACTGAAACAACGAGGACCCAAATGAATAATATGGAAAACCACAAGGATGAAAATGATATTTACCCTAAAAAAACACAAGTAAGAATTAGAAGCAAGAGAAATTAAATCTTAAAACTAAAATAAGAAGAGGAGAATAAAATATAACTGAAACTAGACCTGACAAAATTTCACACGACCCATTAACACGATCCAAACCTATTCGAAAATAGCAGTTGATGGATCTAGTTTATCGGATCAGGTTGTTAGTGGGTCAACTCATTAAAACCCATAATATAATGGATTGGTTTTTGGTTCACCTTTGAAAAACCATTAATTCGTTATAATCTATTAATATAAATATTTTTTTATAATATATATATATATATATATATGTTTACGAAATTTATTAAAAAAATCTTTGTATATACTGACTCAACAGTAAATAAATTTATTAAAGTTGTTGAATTAATAAAATATATCTATATAATTACATTTAGGATATATTTTAATAATTAATTAAAAATTTAAATTAAAAACTAAAAAATTATAAATTGATCGTATCACTATATTATAACCATAACCCTAAAAGCAGTCGTCTTATAACACAAACAATTTAACATTTGTAAGCTTAAGTGAGGATTGATATTTTCAATCGCAACATAATAAAGATTTATGAACGCTATATTAGATTTCATTTTCAAGTTATTTAATTTTGTTTTTCTTAAAATAATATGTTTTCAATAAAATATTGTTGGAGCCTATGGTTGACTTGATTGCATTTGTTTGATCATAATTCAGTACTATTTATTTACAACTTTTTAATAAATTTCAAATGTAACATTTTACGGTGGGTCGGGTCGGGTTATCCATTAATTTAACAAATTGTTTTGGGTTTTATATTTAAACCATTAAACTAACGTGTCGTGTTCGGGTGGTACAATTTTAACACGACCCAAACACGTAATGAAATGAATTCGTAATAACACGACCCATTGCCAGGTCTACCTGAAACGAAAAAACAAAATAGTATATCTCGTCACAATTTCTGTAACTGATACTCGTCAATTAAATCTTGGCACAATTGGGTCTCTTTTGCAAAAAGACTCGGTAAGTTTCGACGCTTGTTTGAGACTTATTTTAACTTGGTCAGATCTGATTTGTTTTTCAATCAAGCCAAGAAATATTGATTTGAGATTTTAATTTTATTTAATAAATAAGTTTTTTTTAGTTCTTATTCTATAAAAATTTGAACAATCCTAAAAGTCCAATATCGGAATTAATCAAGCTTCAAAATAATACTTATGGAGTTTCATTACACAATGAACTAAATCATAGATTCCAACAATAAAGACGGTTTTTCTCTATAAAAAATGACATTTGTAGAGTGAGATTGTAAGAATCAAGAGAGCTTAAAGATAAATGGTGAGAGAAAGATGAAAGAGAAAAATGTTAGATGAGGAGAAATTGGGTCTTTTAAGTCATTGCAATACTTTAGTGATATTAATTATTCTGATAAGCCCATAAAAGCAGATGAAAAAAAGAAGTTATTTACACCCATTTTCACTTAAAAAATATTCATTAAAAGAGTTGATCTTATAATCTTCCAAGTATAGAGGTAAAACTTTCTAAAAAAAAAAACAAACTAGGTGATGTGCAAGTTTGTAAAGCACAAAACTCACGTGAAATGTAGAGGTGAAATGTAGAGGTTGTCTTTGGTACTATTACAAAAAATAGGAAAACAGGTCAACAGATGAAATATTCATCATTCTCATTAAAAAATAGAGGTAGCTACAGTACAATTATATATGAAGCAAGAGACGTATGTAGCAAACTTGTAACTGATACAGCTCACCTCAGTACAAATGTGGAAAAATAAAAAAAAAACAAAATAAGAAAAACAACAAACTATCAAAATCTGTGCTGTTAAAAGTTAAACCCAACCAAAGGAAAGTACATTTTTCCTTTAATAGGTACAACGTTTACAAGGTTTAATTTTATAGATTTAACTTGAATTGTTACAATCACGAGATTGTGGTGTGAACTTTAAAAAATGACGAAGTGTTGTTAGCAAGCAATTATACATCACAAAACTCATTTGCGTTAAAGTACTACATCTAATTTGTATTCAATTTTATAGATTTAGTGTTGTATTCTATAGGTTGATGTGCAAGTTCATAGAGCACAAAACTCGCGCCCAACTACAACACCTTTTGTCTTTGGTATCACATTTCAGGGTAAAATTTCATAGATTTAATGTTACAACCACAAGATCGTTATGGTGTGAGCTTGAACAAATGAAAATGAGTTGTTTATAAACAATTATAAATCACAAAACTCGGGTTAAAGTATGTAAATTTTGTATTCAACTTTATAAATTTAGCATTTTATTTGGTATACTAATATGCAAGTTCATAAAGAACAAGATTTGTGTTGAATCATAGACTCTTTATCTTTGATATTATATTTAAGGGTTTAATTTCATAAATTTAATTTAAAAACTATTACAAAATTGTCATGTGAATTTGAATAAATGAGTCATCCTCGATGTAATTTGGTCGTAATAAGTGTCCATTTAGTTTGATAATGATGTAACTTGGTCGTAATAAGTGTCCATTTAGTTTGATAATGTGTTAGTAATGTGTAAGGTTAAAAAAAAACTTAAATGAATGAAAAAGGAGATGAAGTTGGTTTAGTCATATATAACAAAAATCACATTAAATTATATAGATTTTGGAATCGGTGCAAGAAATTCAGCGTTCAAGTTCACCAGTTTAACATAATTAGAGAGAAAACCAAAACTAGCCATTGAAAATATTATAATTTTGTTTCTAACCACATTTATGAGAATTACCTGAATACCCGTTCTTTCTTATTATAATAGTTTTACATGATACATGCTCTTTCAAGATATGTTGTTTACTCTTATTTTACTAGTGATGTTTATTATTTCCTTTAGATATTTCACTTTAGTTTTACGTCTATTGTCATATGAGTGTTAATATTTATTATATTAAGTCTTTACTTTCCCTTGTTTACTATATTATTATAATATTGTGTCTTTACTTTCTTTTTTATATATTATATTGTGTCCTTTTTGTAGGGAAAAATTGCTTAAAACCGCAGCGGAAGGCAAACAAATAATTTTCGTATAGTTTAAATTTTTTTTAAAGATTTGAACCTTAACCCTTTAATCAATTAAACTCAAATATACGGTTAGAGTTAAATACCTCTTGTCGCGTGATCCGATTGACTTACGTCGATGGTAATCCGCAAGATCTTCAATCCTAGCACGTACGTGAATCACCTAGGAGCGTGGTCTCCCTTTTTCTTTGAATTGCTTACTTTAGAATGGATGTATGGAATTTCTGATCTTAATCTTCAATAGTAAAACACCAAGAGCCTAGAAAAATAGTTCCGGTCACTTTTGAATTCACAATCAATATGATTGAAACTCGCGTAACCCTAAATCGAAAGTGTGCAAAAAACATTTTGATGTTAAAGGCTTGTAAGTGCACTATCAAATGAGAACTTATTTTCTTTTTCTATCTTGGCCGAAAATCTATGTATATAGAGTAGGATTTTTTATTTTCAAAAAAACAAAAATCTCTCTCTATTTTTGCTTCTTCTTGGTGGCCGAAAATTCATAACCTTATATTTATAGGTTGGCCGAATTTTCTCCTTCACCAAGTAGGGTTGGCCGAATTCATTGAATAGGAAATCTAGGGTTGGTTAATTTCCTTACTTGAAAAGGAATTGTCCTTTTCCCTAATTCCTATCAATTCAAGAATCCTAACCCTTGTAGAACTAGTGGTGGCCGAATTCTTTGTATAATAAGGAGTGTATGTGGACTTAATCCTTACCACATTAGGACTCCTATCACTTAAAAGAATTCCAACCCTAATCCAACACATAGTATTTAATTTACTGATCAGGAAAAGATTTTGATTTAAACTATTAATTAATTAAATAATTAATTAATTCCCATTTAATCAAGACAATAAAATAAAATAATATCTTGGGCTATTTTATTTAGCCTTACCGCCCACACCATATATATATGAGCTCAATATTATTTTTCTTATTTTATTTAATCCATTAGACTTTAAATAAAAGCCCTCATGTGAACAAGACTTATTCTTACTAAAAGAAACAAGTTTACATGTCTCCTTTTAATATATTAATATAATAGTGCAGCCCATTAAATAAATAATAGACATATTATATTCTTAATATATTAAATGCAATTCTAGATGGACCCATAAATTGGTCCGGTAGAATATATCAAGTGATCCATGCAAGTATGTGTGGATTGTGGATCTTGGCGGGCTATCTAAATTTAAGCTTCAATAGACATAACCGAATCACAATCAACAAATGATTCACTTAGGTCCGATCTATTAATTTTAACTCATTCCACTAAAGAGCTAAAATTGAACTCTTAAATAAAAATAGAATAAGGAGATGTTTCTCATTCATACCCTAGACAATCTTATAGGAGATGGTGTATCCTCGTGAATAATATCAGTAATCGCCAAGAGCTCATAGACCGCCTATAGCTCTCCAAGTTACCATATTTCCTCATATAACCACATTTTGAACTTGGATATTTTGACTTGTCCAGAAGCCATGTCTTCAGTAATCATTATTGAAAACTCAACGTTGAGATTTAATATCCAATACCTCAAAACATCCATATGATGATATTATACTCTCATTTAATAAATGGAGCCACGATGTCCATATCTATAAATGAAGTCCTATATCGATTAATAAATGAATACCACCAAACTATCGAGGATAGACTATGCTATATAATCGTACTCATTGATAGCTCAAATGATAACACTTGCAACCATAAGTCCATCATTTATCTCAGGATTTAGATAGACTCTCCGATTGTCCTGATAATGAAAAGACTTATATCTAGTGACGGTTCTAGATAAAATATTTCATTGTGATCCAGTTCAATGCACCCAGTGCACTAGATTCTTTTACTCGAAAACCTTTCGATGATTTTAGACTCATCATAACTCATTTGATCCCACTCAAATGCTAGTAAAAAAATTCTACAACTTTATCAAGATATAGGTGCCCAACCTTTAACTTAAGTTGTGAACGTTATTCAAGACTAACTAAAGAATTGTGTCTACCTCATACATATCTGGATGTACAAACAATTCTTCATATCTCATAGTCTTTTGACCTTATGATTATTTACCTTGACAATTATAATTATAAATGCTATAAGATTTTGCAGAATCAGAAATCACTTTATTTATATGAAAAGATTGTCAATTACAATATTACACTCTTGCTATTGAGCATAATCCTAACACTTTTTCATCCATGAATACGGATGATCTTATTAATAGTATAGATATAGCCTTAATAGATCTTGCAGTTAATGATCCACATAGCCTAGAATCTATAAAAAAGCATCAGTTAAAACACGTAGAATTAGTTAACGAACGCCTACCAAACCTATATAAAGCTTTAGATTTTTGTCTTAAGAACAGTCAAGATAATTTTCCACAATTAGAAAAAGAAATATTAGAATTAGAAACTTTAAAGACCCTACCACTTTGTCCGCTACCTTGTCCTTCTTCTACTTTTGGTTTATCTTCTCCTACAAAGACTTCATTTTCTAGATAACATATATCGTGCAGACTATTTCTAAGTTGGTCAAAATTCATATTTTCTAGAAGGATTTCATCTATGTCATTGTCATCTAAGTCTAGATTATTACAAATATTTTCAAATATATTATCTGGTAAATAATCGTTAGGTTCATTAAAGATTAAGTCCCTAATAAAGATGAATTAGTAAACTGTATACAAAAAGCATCTTGGTTCTCTAAGTTTGATTGCGAAAGCGGATTTTGGCAAATAAAGTTAGATGAAGAGTCAGTAGCTTGGACAGCTTTTAGTTGCCCTGAAGGTCATCTTGAATGGTTAGTCATGCCATTTGGATTAAAAAATGCACCTCAAGTTTTTCAAGCTAGAATGGATAAAGTTTTTAAAAAATATTTCAGTTTTTGTATTGTTTACATAGATGATATTCTTGTTTTTAGTAACAATAGATATATACATACCGTTCATGTTAATAAAGTCCTTGATGCATTAAAGGATAATAATATAATAATTTCAAAAAAGAAAGTAGAATTATTTAAAAATAAGATAGACTTTTTATGATTAACTATCGATAAAGGGAAGATATAATTGCAACCGCATATTACAACAAAGATTTTAGGATTCCCCGACAAAATAGAAGAAACAAAAGAATTACAAAAGTTTTTATGATTATTAAATTATGGACGACAGTTTATTCCTAATTTAAGTACACTAGTAAGACCACTTTACAATAAGCTTAGTAAAAACGGTCAAAAATATTTTAATACTGAAGACGTAAAATTAGTAAAAAGAATAAAAGAAATAGTAAAAACTTTAAAGCCCATTTCACTCCCAATAGATAGTTATTACAAGATAGTACAAACAGATGCCAGTAGTAAAGGATGGGCCGGAATACTAATCCAAAAGCCCACAAATAATAGCCCAAAGAATACAGAAGAGATAGCAAAATATGCTAGTGGTAAGTTTACTGAACCAGAAAGTAGAAAATCTAGCACAGAGCTAGAAATTTTAGGAATAATAAACTTATTAAATACCTTTCATATTTATATACAAAATAAGTCTTTTACAGTTAGAACAGATTGCAATAATATTGTAGAATTTTATAAAAAAGTTCAAAAGAAGAATTTTGAGAAAAAGAATTCTTTTATTAGTAAGCGTTGGTTAAGCTTTCTAGAAACTTTAACTGGTAGAGGATACAAAGCTGTTTTCGAACATATAAGCGGAAAAGATAATACAGTAACTGATATTTTATCAAGACTAATAGATTGGTAACTATTGCAGGAATGGCAGGAAGCTCAAAGAATGTTCAGAAAGGTTTTTAAGATTAATAGATATAGAAATAGCTGACATTAGACGAATTCAGCCCTATATATGAACAACTATAAAAGAATAGAATATCTAGATCTCGAAATATCAAGCTTTAGAAAGATAAAACTTAGTTTACAAAATAATATAAAAATTAGTTGTAATATCGAACATTTGGAAAATCAGTGCAATAGTCAACAAAAGTTTATTATAGACTTAATAATAAACTTAGGACAAAGTTTAGAAGAAAATATAGATAAGACTAATAAAAATATTACTGACTTAGTTAGTTTCTTTGAAAAAAGCAACATCGAAATCTTACGTAAGAATCTAGACTACATAAGAGAATCTATGTCAGACTTCAATTTCCAAGTCAAAAAGTTTCCTAGCAAAAAGGAAATAGCAGATTTAAATCACCTAATCGAACTTAGAAACCTAAAGCCGGTAGAATTAGAAATCATATATATATATATATATATATATATATATATAAACGTAAAAGTCAAAAACAAGTGGAGAACATTTACGGAATTAAGGATTTGGATCAGAGAAGAGAGAGGAGTGGGGAGAACAATTGTCGTGGAACAGAGAAGCGAGAGGAGTGGCCGTCTCACAGCAGCCGTGACCATCGCCGTCGCTTAGAGCAGCCGGAAAATAGCGTCGTCGTCTTCGTCAGAGCAACCGGAAGATAGCGTTGTCGCCGTCGCATTCCGGAGACAACCCCACCAGTCGTCGGACCTCTCCTTTCTCCGTTTGTATGCATGGTTTTCTCTTCCCAATTAACTTTTTTTTTATTTCGATTTCTTGTTAAGAAAAAAGTGGGAAATATGTGGACTTCACTATGGCGTTGATTTATGGTTGCTTCATTTGTCGCTTTTTCAAGTAAAAGGCCTCCGATAAATGTGAATCCTGGTCCTCTAAGAAAGAATACTATATATTTAAGTACTGTAATTTTACTCTGTGAAAGTTATGAGCCTCAAAATCTGTGAGATTTGCTGCACACTCTTGCTTGAGCAAATCAATGGCCTTCCTAAGTTCTTGCTCACATAGTTAAGATATTTGTGATTTTCTTGAAATGTTTTGCTAGATGTTTGTGGAATTCACTATGGCGTTGAAATGTTTGTGATTTACTTATGTTGTGAATAATATGTGTTGGCAGTGAACTGTATGTATTGTGAACTGTATGTATGTATGTGTTGTAAATTTTTAATGTCGGACATGAAACTTGAAATCATGTTTAAATTCGTAGGCATCAAACTTGAAATCATACTTAGTACTTACATTCAGTAATTTTTGAAAGTTAATGCAGATGGCTAACCGTGGAGACAATTTGGTTTACAAGCATTTAGAGGATACTTGGTTTGATGCTCGAGTGAACATTTATTGTAAATTGTCTCATTTGACAATTTTTAGAGATGTTATGGCTAGGGGTGGCATGTTACGACTGTGGGAGTAGGGTGTTTTCAGACAGTTTTTGAGGAGTTGTTTACCTTAGAAAGAGTTCCCGGAGATCTTATATTCAGTATTGTGAAGGGTGTGTCAACTGTATGTGTTGCTAAACTGTATGTGTTGTGAACTGTATGTGTTGGCAGTTAATTCAGTACTGTGTTGCTAAATTTTGTGGGGTGTGTCAACTTAAGTCAATACTGTGAAATTGTATTTTGCTGAATTTCTAATGTCAGGCATCAAACTTGAAATCATGTTTAAAATCTCAGGCATCAAATTTGAAATCATACTTTAAATCTCTAGCATCAAACTCCGCCTTAATTAGAACCTCTTTACCACCGGTCGAGAAAAGCATATTTCGCCAATCCTTAAGTTTGTTCCAAATCCGATCTATTCATTCTTGAAAAGTTGTTGCTTGTTCCTACCAGCAAAGCTCGGAAGCCCTAAGTAGTGTACGTGGCACTTCACAAACTCCACACCCACAATATTTGCCAAACGCATCCCCTCTGCTCTGGACACGGCATGGCTAACACAGATAGCTGATTTGCTAAAATTGCTTGGCCCAAGGCCAAAGCATAAGTATGCAGGATACTTTTGATATTGCTGCACTCTTTCACACTAGCCTTAGCAAACAAAAGACTGTCATCTGCAAAAAAAAAAAAAAAATGTGAGATCTTAAGACCCGTACTGCCACATCTGAACCCCGTTAGATCCCCAATAGAAGTAGCCCGATTGATGAGACAGGATAATCCTTCAGCACAAATTAAAAAAAGATAGGGAGAGAGAGGGCCCTTGCCAAAGGCCCCTGGTCGGCCTCAGCTTGCCACGAATCTTGCCATTTATCAGGAACGAGAACGAAACAGACTCAACATACCGCATAACTCTACCAACCCAAGCATCAGAGAAGCCCAATTTCAGCATCATAGCAGCTACAAATCCCCACTCAACTCGGTCCTAAGCTTTGGATATATCTAATTCAAAGCTAAAGACCTTTTTTTTTTCTGATACCTAGTACGAAGGGCATAGATACATTCGAATCCAATAATGGCAGTGTCCGAAATAAGTCTCCCAAGAACGAAGGCACTCTGAATCTCGGAAATAATATCCCCTAGAGCGAACCGAAACCGGTTTGCAAGAGTTTTAGCCACTATTTTGTAGGTCACATTGCACAAACTAATCGGACGAAAATCAGACATCCTATACGGTTTATCAATCTTCGGAATCAAGGTGATCAACGTATCATTTACTGTTGGATACAGATCACCATCATTGAGACATCGCAAACAAGCTGTCGTAATATCATGGCCCACTGTATCCCAATGGCTTTGATAGAAAAGTGCCGGCAACCCATCCGTCCTAGGGGCCTTAATTGGAAACATATCAAACAAGGCTTTTTTCACATCATCAGCCGAGAAAGGTATGTCCAGGAAGTCACTCCTTCGCAGCAACTTATTAGGAACACAATCAATCACCGAATTCCATTGATCAATAGAAGGCTGAGATGAGCAGAAAAGCGTTGAAAAATAAGACACCACAATATTCTCCAGATCACTTTTACTTTCACAGAAGATACCATCCTCATTGAACAGACCTTTAATTTCATTCCTCTTCTTCCTAGTTGAAGCTTTCCAGTGAAAGAATTTCTAATTGCAATCCTCATACTTGGGCCACTCTTGTCGAGAATGCTGCTTCCAGTAGATTTCCTCATTCTTTAACAATCTATCCAATCATCCCTCAATCTGTCTAATCGGCCTCCAGGAGTCCTTATGCAAATCCTTCAGCTCCTCAGCCAGTTCCTCTTTCGTTCGGTGAATATCCCTCCGCATAGCCTGATTATGAACCTTATTCCACCTAGATAAGTTACCAGCGCATCTTCAAATTTTAGCAACCACATTACTCATGTTACTGCCACCACCAGGAGCACCCCAGCTATCATAAACCAGAGAACGAAATTCCGCCTCATTAGCCCAGCAAGCATCAAAATGGAACAGCCTCTTATACCATACTATGTTATCACAAAACCGGTTTCTCATGTCAAGGACCTCAACCAAAACAACTTTATGATCTGAAGACCAGAAATCAAGATGCATAACTTTCGAGAACGAGAATAATTGTTTACAATTGAAACAACAGACCGCACGATCCTACCTCTCTTGGACAAGACTAATATCTCTTATATTAGAAAAAGTAAAATTGGGACCAAAGAAGCCCAAATCTTCAAGTTCACAAGAATCTAGAACCTCCCTAAAGCTTTCCATCAATAGTCTTGGACGAGGAGGACCACCCTGTTTCTCTGAATCCCGGAGAATTTCGTTAAAGTCCCCTAAGCACAACCAAGGGAGGCTAGACAAACCTTTCAATCTACGAAGTAAAGTCCATGTATGACACCCCTGCTCCGGATCCAGGTTACCATAGAGACCCGTTAAGTGCCAAACATGCGAACCATGGGACCCAATCTGCACATCAATATGGAATCTGGAATACAATATTAGAGTTACACATACTTTATCAGACCAAAACATACACAACCCACCACTACGCCCAACCTTATCCACCACCAGCTTACCTGTAAATCCCAAACGAACCCTATATAATTCCAACAGAGAGTGCTCAGCCTTAGTTTCCATAAGAAAAATGATCTCCTGATTGAAGCTCCTCTTCAAATCCGACAACGCCTGGAATGCTCGAGAATTTCCCACCCCCCGAGCGTTCCAAGAAACACAATTCATTGAGACTGGCGGGCCGGGGATAGCCGGCCGACCGATTAAATCTTTCCGGAACTCGTCGCCGAAGAATCATTCCTGGGTTTTTTAGACCCTCCACTGAAACCATCGTCAACGCCATCACATTGTCGTTTACAACCATCCAAAGAGGCATTTAAGTTAGTATCCCGTAATGGGCCCATTCGAGCAGATCTCTTCCATATTCTTTTATCTATCCACTAGTCCCACCCAAATCCTGTTCTGCTAGATCACCAATAGATGGCTCAATACACATCTTAGAAGAGTCCACACCAAATGTCCTACCCTTCTCCATTCTCCCTCCCGGCCCTATAGGCTGCTCAACAATATTGGACTGCTCCATATAATTCACAGACGCTTGAGTGATAAAGATAACACCTGAATAAGATCCTGAGTTACTAGGCCCTATGCTAAGCTGGTTGTTAGAGCACAATCCATCAACTTTAGAAGTTTCCGGTCTTAGAAATATTATGCCCAATCACACCATCAATTCCAGGATTGAGTTTAACACCTTGATCCCCTTCCTTAGAAAGAAAATTAATGCTAGAATCACACACGTAATCACAACTCAAATTCAAATTTGCAGCGCCGGAAATCCGTCCACCTCGCAAAAGAACACTATCGCTAGAATCTCGATCGTAACCACAATTCAAATTCAAATTTGACTTAGCGCCGGAAATCCCTCCACCTCGCGAAGATTCACCTCATGAGTTTTCGCTTACCAAACCAGAGGCACTCCCTTCCCGACCCCCCCTCTTCTCCGGAGGCCTGACCTCATGATCCGACGTCATCGCTCGCTGCCTGTACTTTTGCACCTCATCCACTATATTACTGGAGCGTCTGAAGCTCGCTTGAGACTTAGACTCAAATTTGCCACTCCGAGACCGTTGTGTTGAGAACTTAGATGGACTCTCAACTTTCAATCACGACCCATATGGAAGGTTATGATCAGCTTCAGTTCCACTCTTATCCATCTCCGAACAACCCCTCACCGTGTGACCAAGAATCCCACACCTAAAGTAGAAGTCCGGCAATCGCTCATATTGAATGGGCATCACCGTTTCCTCACCATCTCCAAGCACATCAGCCCTTAAAAATCGCCTAAGTGGTTTGTCAACCTCGATAGCCACCCTAACTCTCAGATACTTCCCAAGGCAATCCCCATAAGGACCCGAATCAACCTCTCGAACCGCACCTATAAAACTGCCCAAGAATCGACCAATCTCTTTAGTCATACACAAGATTGGTAAATTAGAAATATGTACCCAAAATTCTGCAACATTAAACTTCAAACTTTTAATTGCCCCCTTACCAGCCGGTTCTTCGAGGACAATTAAAGCGTTATTGAAACTCCACGGACTACCCGCAAGAACTTTCCTTCAATCTTCGAAAGTTTGGAAATGGAATGTGTATATATTGTTAGTTTTAGCTTCGATCTCTACCCCTTCTTGCACCATCCAAATCCTCGATATCAGCGGCCGAAATGCCTCTCTATTAACTAGATCTGGAGATAATATCCTCCCCGCTATGCAGAGGGCCATCTTCTACACCCTGCCACTTTTAACTCATCTTGCAACTTTTGCACCGTTCCCTCCCGATCCTTTAACGACAAGAAAACACAACTTCTCGTTTTCAATTTCAATTGCCCCCATGGTCACACCCTCAATCGTCAAGCCTCACACCCACCAACAATACTTCCTGCCACACTACTCACACACTACTCGCACACTAGGTTTTCAGAGAAAACATAGAGGAGAGATTCCCTCTAGCATGTTCTATGTCTTGAGCATATTATTTTCTCTTTTATATATATATATATATATATATATATATATATATATATATTTGTTATAGAAAAGATAATTTGTTTTTTTTTTTTGAAAAGTATAGCTAAGATAAATTAGTTGCCTTTTTTATCAAACTTAGGAGTGCTCAAATCAAAACTTATCTCATTATTATTATGTAAACAAAATAATAAATGTAATATGTGTAGAGGGTCGTTCGACAGTTAGTGGGTTGGATCAGATTTTTGGTAGGCCCACACAGCCTATCGGTTCGGTCGACTCGCTGGATCGTCTTCTCCAAGGAGATTCCTGCAAAAAAGATAAAATACGAACAGAAAGAAAAGAAAAAATGGGGGTTTATATTTTGGCCTTAGATTAGCTTGGACTGAGCGTTAAAGATGAAGTAAGATATCAGTGATCGGAGGAATGATTCCGGCAGGGTTTCGGCTAGCTTGACAGCGTGTGATGATAATCGTTTTTTCAGAGAGCCTCCATGGTGAATAAAATGTCTTATTTATAGAGATGGGAAGGGCTCTCAACCGTTCGCGAGGCTGTTCCTGGAATCTCTATTTGAGATCGTGATCACGAGATACTCTCTCCAAGATCACGATCACGATCACTTCGTGCTGTTATCAATTTGAATTTGATAACAGCGGTTTGTTTATAGGAAAGAACTAGTCAACAGCGGGTCGACCCGGAATACTTGGGTCTTGATCCAAGCCCTAACCGAATTTTATTGGGCTTCAAGCATAAGAGCACACGGGCCATTTTTGGCTACCACAGTTTGTCCCCCACTCTCTGAAGTTGTAACCTGACTTTAGAGAGTATTTTATTATTCAAGTCGAACTCACACTCGACCGAATGTCGTTCGACGTGACGCGTTCAATCGTATGTCGATCGACGTGTTCATAAAAGATCGACTGCTTCTAGGATCATGGAGAAGATGAAACGATATTGCATCTCCTAGGGCTGACGTGGCGGTAATTTTGGCGGTAACATATGACTTTTAGGCGCACTTGTCGAGATAGGTTAAATTTCAAAACTCAACTTTGTTTACCCTGGTTAACCGTTCACCATCAAGATAACGACACGTGGTGTTAGGTTAAATCCTTGGGTTAAAAAATCTAGTTATTTAAACGCACTATTCCTCTTCCCTGTTTCATCGTTTCGTACTCTCAATCTTCCCTGCTTCATCGTTTCGTACTCTCAAAAAGCAGAAGTTATTCTTCGATAGTTCAAAGCTTTGTTCGAAGGCGATTTTAGATCGTTGTTTTGGCCAGTCAGTTTTTCCGTCAAGATCATCGTCGTTTTTTCTTTTATCCTTCCAAGGTAAGTAACGATTTCCAATTTCCTTTTTTCTTTGCAAACACCTAATGTTGTTTTGTATATAATCCCAGAAATGTTCTGTGAGATGTGCTTTTCCCCCTTTTTGTTTTTTTTTTTGCTCTTCTACTTTTTGATTTCGAGATTCATCTGTTGAATGTGTTTGAATTTCGATGTGTATTTATCGTAGATGTTAAATGTTCTCTGGTCGATCGACATAGATAAGCCTCAGTAGAGCCTCGAAATTCTCGAATTTATTGTTTAGAAACCGTAGGTTCTGATCTCCAAATCTTAGGTTGTGATCTCAGATCTAGTTAAAACTGACTCTAGTTGCCTGTATCTATCAGTTTTTGGAGATATGTCGAACGACACCTCAACCTCAGAACCATCTTTCACCTGGACGGATCTTGGTTCAAAGGATGATGTTAGAGGTATCGAAGTCGACTCGTTAGATGTCGATCGTCAAATAACGGTAGCGAAGCCGACAGAAATAGTAATAGACCCATCCAGGGTATTAGAATCTGGTGCTGTATATGCTATTGCTCAAAGGGACAAGTCTCCAGAATATATTGATGTTGATGAGCCATCATGTTCTGGTAGACCCCTTGGTATTCTGGTCGGTGATAATCCGGGAAGCGTGCTCACTGAAGCTGACATGGATGGTATAAGGACGCTCTACGGGATTCCAGAGAGTGTCGTTCTACGTGCTCCAAAAGAACATGAGCGTGCAGATTGGGATATCCCTGGTTGGACTTGCTTTTACGAGTACAATCTTCATCAGGGGTTCAGGTTTCCAGTTCCCTCATTGGCTCGACGTCTATTGGTATACTATGAGATAGCTCCTGGCCAGTTGATGCCCAACAGTTGGAGAATACTTATAAGTCTTTCTGTTTTGCGTGAAAAATATAATTTGCCCTTTGGGATAGGTTCACTTTTGCACAACTATTATCTGAAAGAACATGTCCATGAGAAGGGTCGATATTCACTGATATTGAGGTCGAATGCGAAGCCAATCATAACTGATCTCACGACAAATGACCGTAGATGGAAAGATACATTCTTTTTTGCCAAGGGTCTTTTGGTCGATGGTCCCTTTGGGAATGAAATGTACGCCTACCGGAGGGTATGGAATCGTTATGGTGAGTGTCATCCTTAGTGTTGTCGTTTAGATCTGTCTAGTGTCTTAGTAATTATAAGTTTTGACAATTTTCTATCCTCCTTGTAGAGTTGATAAATGCAGAGAGTAAACCTAAGTGTGACGATGCCGTTAGTCGTACGCAAAGAGTTTTAGCTATTCCTGCTGAGAAGAGAAGTTGGAGAGTGTTGATGGCCGAAGGTAACCTTAGGCCTAGTACTATTTGGATTCATTCAACATGGAATGTGCCCTGAACTCCTTATCCTTTAATGAAAGACTTAGTGTCGTTCGTAATGATTAGGAAATGAATTGAGATTCTTTGTGGTACGCAATTTCTGACTCCCATAACTGATGCTGAACGTCGTTTCGCAGCCAATTCATTATCAAACATGAAATTCACCATGCCTAATCCGGAAGAGGCTTTGAAGAGACAGAGGGAAGCTATGGCAAAGAGAAGAGCTGCTGCTCTGAAGAAGAACGTCGAGGCAGCATCAAAAGACAAGTCGATCGTTCCTGTCGTCGAACAACCATTGGAGTCCTCCCCGGAGACGGACCCTTTAAGGCCAACCAAGAGGAGGAGGACCGCAGAAGAGAAAGGCAAGGGGAAGTCGACTGAAGGTAGATCGAAAGGTGTTTCGACCGAAGTAGTTAAAAATAAAGTAGATTCAACTTCGGTCACATTTCCGAAGGAAGTCTCTATTTTCAAAGAGCCTGATAGTTTTTTGAAGAAGTCGAACGACTTGTTGTTCTCGATAGATGGAGATCTTTTGAAAGGAAAGACGACTGAGGAGATGATGGATGCAAGCCTTATTTCTACTTTTCAGGTATTAATTCTCTAATGTTTCTAGATTTGTCGTGCGATACCTGCTAAAAATATTTTTATATGTAGGCTTTCCAGATGCAGCTGGCTTTAAAGAACAGACATTTGTCAAGCCGGAAGAAATATTCTGATCTGCAGAAGTCGAAAGATAGTCTTAAGCGGGATCTCGAGTAGACCATCAAAGAGAAGGAATTGGTCGAAGAGAAAGCTAACACTTTAGATGCGGAGTTGGCCAAGTCCAAGAACGAAATTGTCAATAGAGATCAAAGACTTGCAAACGCTGATGTAATTATCGCCGAGAGAGATCGGTAAATAGTGGAACTTAATGAACTGCTCATGAATATCTCGGTAAAGGCTATGTGTGCTGCCAGAGTCGACCTATTTAGGCAATATTTGGCTGGGAAGCATACAAAGTGGGATCCCCAAGCTGAAATTGCAGACTGGGAAGAAGCCGAACTTTTTGAGGCTGAGAAGTCACCTGACGATGGGCATGATAGACCTGATGTCGGTCCTAAAGATGCTACTGCTGTCGACTCTCTTCCTCTGTTGGATGTCATTGATCCTGTTCAGTCGACTCAAGATCCTACCCAAGACCAAGCCAATCTTTGAAATATTTCTCCGTAGTAATACTTTTTTTTTTATTTTGTTAAAAACGATTGGGACTTGTTTCGTGATTTATAAATTCGGTTATTTCTGCATTCTGTTATTTCTGCATTTGCATTATTCATTCATATTACTTTCGACTTTTTGAGTTGCATTGTTCGGCTGGGTCGAACATTACTCTTGTTTGGGTATTCAAGATCAATTCGACTGTTAATGTTATTGTGTACGCGTTTGTAGAATTTTAGTCGATACGACTTACTCGATAATACCGCGTACATGAGTTTATGAACTTTAGTCGACATGACTATTACAATGATATCGCGTACATGCGTTTTATAAATATTCAGTCGATGCGACTATTAATACAATATCGCGTACAAGCGTTTTAACTTAGTCGACACGACTATTACAATAATATCGCGTACATGCGTTTTAACTTAGTCGACATGACTATTACAATAATATCGTGTACATGCGTTTTATAAAATTTCAGTCGACACGACTTCTGGAACAATATCGCATACAAGCGTTTTATAAATATTCAGTCGATGCGACTATTAATACAATATCGCGTACATGCGTTTTAACTTAGTCGACATATCGACACGACTTCTGGAACAATATCGCATACAAGAACAATATCGCATACAAGCGTTTTTATGAATTTGTAATCGACAATTTACTACAATTATTTGAAGTAGCCACCATTATTCCCCCAACTTCTCGTAGTAGAAATACGTGAAGTTATAGCAAGTTGGGAGTTTGCCACTGTGTCGAAGTGAAGATGTCGAAACATTTCTTCTTGAATGCAGGATCAACTGTGTCGAAGAGCAGATGTCGAATCGTTTTGCAGATGTCGAATCGTTTTCCTTGAATGCAGGATCTCATTAATAAAATCTGCAATGGGTATGTAATAGCTTGCCAATCGACAGCTTCAAGTATTAGGTAACAAATACCTATGCAAAATTGTTATTGGTGAGCTCAGGTTTGCACTTAGTTGCAACTAGTGCGTCATCATTGCCCTTGTAGATCGACGTCAGTTGATGATTTGATAAATTTAAATAAATAAATATTATTGAAAAGAAATAGTAATAGAGTATTAGAAGTGGTACTGTTTTAGATGTAGAGCGTTCCAGCTGTTGTGTACTTCCCGACCGTCTAGGCCTCTGATTTTGTAGGCGCCTCGACCTTTTATGTCTGTTATTTCATATGGCCCCTCCCATGTTGGACCCAGCTTTCCTGCTTCTAGTTCTCTTGTATTTTGAAAAACCCTTCGCAGTACCCAGTCGCCGATTTTGAACATTCTGATTTTGACGTTTTTATTATAATGTCGAGCGACTTGTTGTTGATAGGCTTGGATTTGTAAAGCCGCCCTTTCACGACGCTCGTCGAGGTGATCCAATTCGTATCGGAGCTCTAGACTATTCTGTCCTTCGCAGGGGCTCTCGCATCGGGCTGTTAGTAGCTGGGTTTCGATCGGGATGACTGCTTCTGAACCGTATACGAGTGAAAACGGTGTTTCTCCTGTTGAACGACGTGGAGTCGTTCTGTATGACCATAGGATCTCTGGAAGTTTGTCGGCCCATTGGCTTTTTTTCTATCTCGAGTCGCTTTTTCAATGTGTTTAATATAGTTTTGTTTGTCGATTCGGCTTGGCCATTTGCTTGCGGGTAGCGTGGGGTTGAGAAGCTCAATTTGATTCCGTACTTGTCGTAAAAAATTTTGAAGTCGAAGGAGATAAATTGGGACCCATTGTCGGTCACGATTTCTCTCGGGATTCCAAACCTGTAAATTATTTGTTTCCATACGAAATTACGTACCTCTATATCCCTTATGTGTTGAAAGGCTCCTGCTTCGACTCATTTTGAGAAGTAGTCTGTCAGGAAGAGCATGTAAACGACTCCTCCTGGTGCTGCTGGGAGTTTTCCTACAATATCCATTCCCCATTTCATGAATGGCCAAGGAGCCGAAATCGAGTTTAGCGTACCTGGTGGAAGGTGGGACACTTGGGCGAATCGTTGACATTTGTCGCAGTGTTTAACATGTTTCTGGGAATCGGATCGCATTGTTGGCCAGTAATAGCCAGCTGTGATTGCTCTATTTGACAAACTTCTAGCGCCGGAATGATTTCCACATTCTTCATAGTGAAGGCTCTTTAATACGTCGTACGCTTCTGAAGGTGATACACATAGTAGATATGGACCTGTAAAGGATTTTTTATAGAGTTTACCGTATAGCATGCAGAATTTGGCTGATTTAGCTCTGATTCTTCTGGCTTCAGATCTATCGTCTGGTAGCAAGTTTGCCTGTAAATAATTCACTATCGGGTCCATCCAATTTGAACCATCGTCAATTGGCGATACGTTTTCTTCCTCGTGTATCGCTGGTGCAAGTATATGTATGATGGGTATTGTCTTGGGGCCGTCGTTTGTCGTAGTCGACCCTAAGTTGGCGAGGGCGTCTGCTAGAACATTTTCTGTTCTTGGTATCTGTAGTATGGAGAATTGTTCGAATGTCGATTCCAATTGTTTTGCCTTAGCCAAATATGCTGCCATTCTTTTGTCCTTAGCGTCGTACGTGCCGTTCATTTGTCGAACGACAAGTTGTGAGTCGCTGAGGACTTTGATATTTTTGATCCCGAGGCTTCTAGCAAGGCTTAGTCCAGCCAATAGTGCCTCATATTCTGCCTCGTTGTTTGTCGCACGAAAATTACAGTGGACTGATTGTTCAAGTTTTTCCCCATGGGGGGATTGTAGCACAATACCAAGTCCGCTTCCCTTAATGTTACTGGAGCCGTCGACCGACAACGTCCATTCTCCTCTGGTTGTGTTTTCTTCGAGGATCATAAGCTCCTGTTCAGCCTGCATTTTTTCGTTAGGAGTAAAATCTGCTATGAAATCGGTGAATACCTGAGATTTCATCGCTGTTCGCGGCTGGAAAGAGATGTCGTGTTCGCTGAGTTCGACCGCCCATTTCGTCAATCGACCTGAAAGTTCGAGTTTATGTAATATATTTTTAAGTGGGTAAGACATACGTACCAAGATCGGATGACATTGAAAGTATGGCCGTAGCTTTCGTGCGGCTGTAACGAGTGCCAAGGACAGTTTCTCCAATTTGCTGTATCTGGTTTCTGCGTCGAGTAGAGATTTGCTTACGTAATATACCGGGTGTTTTTACCCTCTACCTCTCTTACCAATACCGCACTAACAGCCGTGTCGGACACTGCTAGGTACATGTATAAAGTTTCATTTTCTTCCGGTTTTGACAGCAGAGGGGGTGAAGTCAGATATCGTTTAAGATCTTGTAGCGCCTCCTCGCAATCTTCGTTCCATTCGAATGTCTTGTTTTTCTTAAGGATGTTGAAGAATGGTTGGCATCGTTCGGATGACTTAGAAATAAATCTGTTGAGAGCTGCTACTCGACCTGTGAGTTTCTGTACATCCTTAACACATTTTGGTGATTCGATTGCTTTAATGGACCAAATCTGGTCTGGATTGGCTTCGATTCCTCTCTGAGTCACCAGATAACCTAGAAATTTGCCAGAAGAAACGCCAAAAGAACATTTTGTAGGGTTCAGTTTCATACCGTATTTGTCGATTATGTCGAACGACTGTTTCAAGTGTTCGATATGTTGTCGAGCGACGAATGATTTCACCAGCATGTCGTCGATGTAAACTTCCATGCTTGACCCAAGCATTTCTGCGAACATCTTGTTGACCAATCTCTGATATGTCGCACCTGCATTTTTCAAGCCAAATGGCATAACTTTGTAACAAAAAATACCTCTTTCGGTGATGAACGCAGTTTTTTCTTGGTCGCTCGGGTGCATCAGAATCTGGTTGTAGCCTGAATAGGCGTCCATGAAATTAAGCAGTTCATGTCCCGCTGTCGCGTCGACCAACATATCGATGTGAGGCAACAGGAATGGATCTTTTGGACATGCCTTGTTGAGGTCTGTGAAGTCGATACATACTCGCCATTTTCAGTTCTTCTTTCTTACGACCACGACATTTGCCAGCCAATCAGGATATTTCACCTCTTTGACTGATCCGACATCGATCAGCTTTTGGATTTCTTCATTTATAACTTTGTTTCGTTCCGGGGTGAATTTTCTTCTCTTCTGCTTTACTGGCTGGTGGTTGGGATCGACCTGTAGCTGATGAACGATAACGTCAGGGTCGATTCCAATCATATCCGAATGGGACCAAGCGAATCTTTTTCGACGTTCTTTGAGGAAGTTGATTAATTGTTCTCGTGATTCTTCTGGCAATCTCGATCCAATTCTTATTTTATGCTCTGGTTCGTCTGGGTCGATCGACACTTCGTCAAGATCTTCAACATTTGGCTCGTTATTTGTCGACTCGACCATTGTTTCCTGTAGTTGCTATAATCGCTAATCGCTCCTTCCTTTTTTTCATTGCGTTTTGATAGCATTCCCTGGCTGAACGCTGTTCACCTTTAATCTCACGCGCTCCCCATTTGGTTGGGAATTTAATCATCTGATGGTAAGTTGACGGGACTGCTTTCATTTCGTGGATCCAGGGTCTTCCCAAAATCGCATTGTATGGAGACTGGCAGTCAATTACTAAAAAGTTGATATATAAATTCTCTCCTTCTGCGTAGATTGGTAGTACGATTTCTCCGAGTGTTGACTTTTGTTCGCCGCTGAATCCCGTCAGGATTGTCGTTCGGCGACTGATTTTGGACTCTTCGACCTGCATTTCTCTGAGAGCCGAGTTAAATAAAATATTGCAGGAGCTACCATTATCAATCAAAATTCTTTTAGTTAGGCAATTAGCAATATGTAATGAAATAACTAAAGCGTCATGGTGAGGAGAAAACAAATCTGATTTATCTGTCGACTTGAACGTGACAGTTTCGTCGATATCGTTTGAACTGTTCCTGCCTGGCTGAATTTCTGAGTTTGATACCTGTCGAGTGTGTCTTTTTGCAGATGAATAACTAACTTCGCTAACCTCTAAGCCGCCTGCTATATAATTGATAATTCGTTCTTGTTGAGGTGGTGCTGGTGGTCCATCTTCCAGGTTAGTCTGTTGCTTTTCATCTTGTCGAGCGACAGTTTGTTTACCTTTATCGGTTAGATACTCTAGTAAGTGCCCTCTTTTCAACAATTCTGCTACTTTAAGCTTCAGGGCAACACAATCTTCTGTTCGGTGTCCATGGTCTCCATGAAATTCGCATCGAAACCGGGGGTCTCGATGTTCTGGTGGTGCATTCATCTTTCTTGGCCATTTGACCGTTCTTCCCATTTCTTTCATTACTGCTACTAGGTCGACCGGTTCTATACAGAGGCTGTATTCTGGGATTGGGGCTCGTGTTTGACCTGTTCTAGGAGGGTTCTGGTCATGTGATCTTCCGCTGTCGTTCCCATTATAGCGGGAATTGTTGCGTCGATTCCCTGTTGGATAAGGTTCGATTCTTCTATCGTTTGATCTTCGGTCGACTCTATCGTTGCGCCTAATGTGGTTGTTTGATTTAGCAACGTAGTTCGCCTCATCCTCCTCCCATTTAATCTGTGCCCATGCTTTCGCTAACACATCTTCCATTGTCTTGCATGGGTACTTGGTTAGCTCTTTGTACAGGTCTGAATCGAACCGTAATCCTTTTCTGAAGGCCGAAATGGCTGTCGACTGGTTGCAATTCGGGATCTGCACCTTCTCTCTGTTGAATCGTCCGACGTAGGCTCTAAGGTTTTCCCCGCTTCGCTGGGCAATTGTGTACAGGTCGTCCGACGGTTTTTCCAGTTTTCTGCTGCTTGCAAATTGCTCCACGAATGTATCTGTTAACTGCGCAAAAGAGGAAATTGAATTATTAGGTAAGTTTGTATACCATTGCAAGGCTGGACCACCAAGACTGGATCCGAACGCCTTGCACATGCATGCTTCTCTGAGGTCGCGTGGGATTGCTGCAGTGAACATGCGCTGCTTGTATTGCGCTATGTGGTCGTCTGGATCTGTTGTTCCCTCGAACTGTTTCATGTTGGGAAAGTTGAATTTCCGGGGCATTTCCACTAGTGCGATTGCGTCGACAAACGGTGAATCAGCGAAGCTATTCGCGGTACTCTTCTTTATAGGGGTTGGTACTCCCGGGATCCTATGAATAAGAGCCTCCATTTCTGCGAACCTGCGAGAAAGATCAGGGTCAGCAAACAAATGTAATCCAGAATCTCCGGTTACCAAGTTTGGTGTCGACTGCAGCGATGCAGGAGTTTTTAACACGTTCTCCTAACGCTGCTCGATGTTTGGGACTGGCGCTGGTGGCACTCCTTGTTGGGTTTGTGAATCAGGTGGGATTGCCTCAGCGCGTATTGTTTGCGTCTCATTATGGCTTGAGTCTGGATTGTTATTCCCCAAAGCTGAGGGGTTATCTACGTCTGGGGTCTGCTCTACGTTGAGCACTGGGATTGGAGGAGCTGGGGTTACGTTGTTAGGTACTCCATCAATGATGGCTCGCAATTCAGCGTTACGAGTCCGGACTGCAACATTCTCTGCCTCTAACACCCGTAATCGTTCGGCGTTTGCAGTCATCTGGGCAGTCAGAGTTGCGATCTGTTCTTCGATGGTAGGAACATTTCCCTCGACAGACATGTTGAGAACGTCACAAGCGATTGTACTGATTTGGTTTTTAAGCTGTAGTGGGCCCTACGGTGGGCGCCAAACTGTAGAGGGTCGTTCGACAGTTAGTGGGTTGGATCAGATTTTTGGTAGGCCCACACAGCCTATCGGTTCGGTCGACTCGCTGGATCGTCTTCTCCAAGGAGATTCCTGCAAAAAAGATAAAATACGAACAGAAAGAAAAGAAAAAATGGGGGTTTATATTTTGGCCTTAGATTAGCTTGGGCTGAGCGTTAAAGATGAAGTAAGATATCAGTGATCGGAGGAATGATTCCGGCAGGGTTTCGGCTAGCTTGACAGCGTGTGATGATAATCGTTTTTTCAGAGAGCCTCCATGGTGAATAAAATGTCTTATTTATAGAGATGGGAAGGGCTCTCAACCGTTCGCGAGGCTGTTCCTGGAATCTCTATTTGAGATCGTGATCACGAGATACTCTCTCCAAGATCACGATCACGATCACTTCGTGCTGTTATCAATTTGAATTTGATAACAGCGGTTTGTTTATAGGAAAGAACTAGTCAACAGCGGGTCGACCCGGAATACTTGGGTCTTGATCCAAGCCCTAACCGAATTTTATTGGGCTTCAAGCATAAGAGCCCACGGGCCATTTTTGGCTACCACAATATGTAGAATAATTATACATGTTCATTAGTTTTAAATTCATTACCACCTATGATGCAGCATCCCTAAGAAACATATTATGTGTTTTTTTTTAAAAGAAAATAAATATATAATTAAATATCAGTACAAGTCGTTTAAACAAAGAATTGGGGTTGAAGAAATTAAACAAGTGGAACAAGACGAAGCACAAGAATCAGCTTTGTATCTTCTAATCTTCTCTCTCTCCATATATATATATATATATATATATAGGATAGTTCACGTTCTGAACTTATAATTTTAAGATGTTCAACCACAGCCACATATTCACATTGGGCACACAATGTCATATTAACAAATACCCACACATAATATGAATGTATGGCTTTGGTTTGACGTCCTTAAATTATAATTTCAGGATGTCCTTACTAGAGAACCACCCTCTATATATAGAGAGAGAGAAATTTTATGTTCATCACCACCTCGTTGTATTACAATCCCCAGGTTTTAATAAAAGTCATTGGATTAATCCAAGGATTGTTATTAAAACAATTATCCTTTTCTTTTCATTAAAAAAAAAAAAAAGCTTATCCATTTATTTTCTTAATTTACAAATACAAATTAAATAAAAAGAAACATACAACAGTAACCGTATAAAAACAAAAAACCAAGAGTTATAATTGATTAAAGAATCATAGAAATTCCTCTCTCCTGTGTCACTCTCAAATAGCGCTAATGAAAGAAAAATTACATAACAAGTTAGATTTGATCTAAGAAATCATAAGAGCTTGAATGAAAGGAAAAACAAAAATCAATACATAGCTAAAGGAGAAATAAAAAACAACACAGAGCTAAAGGAAAAAAAAACAACAAATCATCACGTTTATTTTCTTCCCTCTCTTTCGTAGTTCTCAGATGATACTAGATTTTTGATGTCAAATTTTTCAAAATAAAATTGATATCCTGGAAATCTGTCACCACTTACAAAACATGATTATTACTTTATCCGTTTCAACCATTTTTTTCATTCTGAATTATAATTTCGACATGTTCTAAACACCCATTATTATAATCTTCATAGCTTTTACATCTATTCAAAACCAATATTAAAAAAAAATCACACACACACACACACACATATATATATATATATATATATATATATATACACTTGGTTAATGTCCTTGAATTACAAGTATAGGTACACATTAAGTAAAAAAAAATATGTCAATGATAATTATAGCATAGACATGACGCCAGTTCCGGTTCTCGGAAAGGGGAACCGGAATCGGCCTTAGAAGATTCTGATTCCGGTTCCGGTTCGACGGTTCCGCCTGTTTGGTTCTCAATTGTTTTTTAAAAAAACCACTCAGAATCTCAAACTCACTCATTGTTTTCCTCTCACAAATCAACACAATACAGATCTTCACCTCTCTTTCTCAACCCAGATCTTCATCACTCTCTCTCTCTCTCCCAAATCAACCCAAATTTTCCTGCGGTTAGATCAATCATCATCATCTTCTCTTTTCTTCTTTTCTTTTTTCTTCTTTCTTCTTATTCTTTCTTCTTCATCTTCCTCAGCTTCTTCATCTGTCATCTTCTTCAGTTCTTCGTTTGTCTTTGTCTTCAGTTTTCTTGCTTGGATCGATCGATCGATCGATCGAGAGAGATGAGATTTTGGGTGGTGTCGTGGTGGTCGCCGGTCAGTGTGATTTAATTTAGGTGGTTGTGGATTTTGGGTTTGTGGTGGTGGGTCATGGACTCATGGTTGCTTGAGCTTGACTGGTTTGGATTAGAGAGAGAGAGATATAGTATTCTAGTTTAGATTTTGGAGGAGAGAGAGGCAAAACCTGAAGAGAGAGATCTGGGTTTATGGTAGAGAGAGATGAGAGATCTGATCTGGTTCCACAAATTAAAAAAAAATTGTTGGAACCGCCGGTTCGAACAGGAACCGAAACCGTCGGTTCCAGTCCGATTCGAACTGGACAGTTTCTCAAATATTGGAACCGGAACCCCCCTGTTACCGGTTCCTAGTTCGGTTCCAATTCCAGAACAAAAAAACTGGTTCCGGTTCCAATTTATTCGGTTTGGTTCGCCGGTTCTGGTTCGAACCGAACCGGCGCCTTGTCTATTATAGCATTGATCATTTGGGTGTTTGCAAAAATACTACTTTCACATATACTTTTTCTTTTATATATATAAAATAAATTCTAATTCTAATATGCCAAAAATTCAAGTTTAGAAAACCGGAATTTGATACTCAATTGCTAATACCTTGTTTGCTCGATTTTCATTCTTCCAATAATGATTATTGATTTATATGAGTTTGTTTTTTTTTTTAAAAAAAAAAAACTAAATATAGAGTTATGACTTTCAAAAGGAAGACGAGAAAGAGAAACATGATGATTTTGATTTAACTATGCATTTTTTTTTCCATTAATGCTATTTGAGAGCTACACATGAGAGATGGCTTCATATGATTCATTGATCAATTATAACTCTTGTTTTTTTATTTTTATACGGTTATTGTATGTTTTTTTTATTTAATTTGTTTTTGTAAAATAAGAAAATAAAAGGATAAGCTTTTTATTTATTTTGTAAAATAAGAAAAGAAAAGGATAGTTGTTTTAATAACAATCTTGGATTAATCTAAGGGCTTTTATTAAAAGGTGTTGATTACAATACATTGAGGGGATGCTGAACAGAAAAATTGTATATATATATATAAAAATAGAAATATATATATATATATATATATATATATTATGCATGAGAAGAGGAATGTGAATTTGGTGATTTTATTTACCAAAACAAAAAATTAATGAAAAGAAGATTAGGAAAAGGAACTAAAGAAAGATAGATAGTTTAAGCTATTAGACAAAAATGAATTGCTTCTATGAAAGGATTTTCCAATAAACAATTTTTATTTTGTTAGTACTTAGAAGCAAACTTGAAAATATCCTCCAAATGTTTTTATTTATTTATTTTTTTGAAGTAACCAAATGTTTTTATTTCTAATTTACAAAACCATATAAATAAAGTGTTTAAATATAAATTTACATTATCTATTTTACATAAATTCATATTTACTTAAAATACATCTCTCCTTTTTAGTTATATTAATCTCGAATTATACACTCCTTAAATTCCATATTGGAAAGTGTCATCAACAATTCCAGCTTCGTAAGGTCTCTGACCTACCGAGATTAATTAAACAATGTAGGGGCGGTAGGGGTGAAACCATAATTCTTTTTCTGGCTGAGATGATATGATGAAATGTTTTTATTGGTAAAATGTCTCAAAAATTAAATAATGCCTTTTATTTTATTGGAGGATTTTGACTGTCGGAGAGAAATTTCATTAATAAAATAAAATTTAGAGGAAAAGTTGAGATCATCTCATAGTTTTATTACTTTTATCTAGTTTATTTTTTAAAGGGTAATTTAGTTTGAATCAAACAAGTAAATACTTATCTATATAAAAAAGAGAAAAAAACACTTCATAAAATTTTAATTCTTTTATGAGTCCTCTATATATATATATATATATATATATATATATATATATATATATATATATATATATATAAATGTTCAAGTGCTAGATCCCATACGAAAAAGAATCATTGATTCCTACTAATAGAAATTAGTGATCCTGTAAAAAAAAATTCGTACAACTGCAAGAATTTCATTAATATAGAATCTAACATGCATAGATAGGGATTGCAATGGGTCGGGTTCGGACAGGTTTTGTAAAATCTAAATCCGTAGCCGCGGAAACAAATTTCACCCACACCCGCACACGAACCCATGAAAATAAACAGATTCGGGTAAACAGATTCAGGTTTGGATTTCACCGACAGATTTTGGAGCACCCATACCCTCACCCGCGAACTCACCAACTGATATATATATATACTATGAAATAACAATGACAAGGAACCAGTTACAAAGGCAAAGAGACAAGAAGAAAAGAACAAAACACAAAAAACAGGGGAAAACAAACGAAAAGAAACAAAAAGAAAATGAGATCAGCTAATGAGGCCTATCAGCCTCAACATCTTTTGCCAATGGATATAAAATTCTCTAATTCCTTATTGTAACAAATATCAAACTGGATATGCTTGTAAAGGAAATATCTGTATTCACTTGGGTACGTTTTCCTCATTTTTTTTTTTAATAATTTCAGATGCAAATTACCCATTAAATTTGAGATTCATCACTTGCCCATATCATTTAGTTTCTCTCCAGACTCATATTAATCAAAACCAAGTGGAAACAAATACACACACCTGGAGCATGAGATAAAAACCTGGAGAAGATTGAAACCCAGATCGAAAAATAAATTAAGATCCAAAACCCATCTGTAATTTCAGATCGAAACCCAGATCCACCAAATAAGGAACATGAAAACGATGAAGATTAAACAAGGGAAATGGAAATGTTATCTGGGGTTGTGTAGGTCGTCGGTCTGTACCAGTGATCAGAAGCATCGGATCTCACATGGGTCAAACAAAAGGCGATTAGAGCCCCGAAAACAAGAATTGAAATGGAGAAATTGTTCATACTTTGGCCACTTTTTAAGATGATTGAGAGTGGTGACGAGTGATGAAGTTGAGTTTGGTAAGAGAAGTGAGTCCAGTGACGGCAGAGTGAAAATCGTAGGAAAATATGGTAGGGTTTCTTGTTTTATTTTATTCTTTTATTCAAAACGATGTAGTATGATATATATAAGGTATTTTATTCGTGAGGGTTCGCGGGTTCGCTGGTTTACGAGTCGTAAATTCACTATCCACACCCGACCCTACAGGGTCGGGTTTGGGCGGGTGCCCGCGGGTACGGGTCAAATTATCATCCCTATGCATAGGCACAAAATTCATCCAAAAGTCTGACCTAAACATGTTTCTATATCATGCTTTAGTTTCTATATCATGCTTTAATTAAACCTTAAATACATGTTATTAACCCATGTCAATTCTAGAGAAAGAGGAGATAAGAGAAAACGGAAACGTACCTGAATCCATTGCCTGAGGTTGGTGGACGGGTTGAGATCTTTCAAATTATCACGATCCTTGGGACACACATGTGTTCTCTCTTGTTTTGGTGATAGGGATACAGATAAGCTAAAAAGTATCATGTAATTTGGGGACCATAACCCTAAATATAATAATCAGATTATTACATGTTTTTCTATTTCTAATTTGGCCCCTCATCAAATTAGATATAACACTTTGGTATCTACACATTAATTCCATGACAATTATACTCTTAAGCCTTAAAACTTTAAATCTTAATTAGACCACTTTAATTTAGGTTTAACCAAAAGATTGCACAACACATTTAATATTTACATGTGTGGCCTCATATGTTGGAAATTTTCTAACAATCTCCCACTGGGCCACATATGTAACTTTACAAATGTATTTGACTTTATGAACTCCAAAATTTTTCTATCACAATTTTAGGGTATATCCGAACAATCTCCTCCATTGATTATGCCGATATATGATCAAAGCGGTTTTCGTCACATTTAGCGTGACTAAACCCATCAATGGTCACGTACACCAATATAACCAAATGACATAGATCAATCATGGATGTGTAACATGGAACTTACATGCAATGTGATTTATAAATGTCTATTTCCAACTGGTCTTACTTTATTCTTTAGTGGGATCAATACTTAACACAATGTAACAGAGTGAAATGAACTGAATACTTTATTTCTGATCAGAAAAAATATCCAAATACAAAAATGCATAAGTATGTCCAAAACCAAACATAAAGCAATGAAATACAAAATGATACAAACTTCCACTATAATGTGATATCCTTATACAAAATAACACCTATATGAGCAGTGTGCTCATGAAAGACCTTGGGTGGTAATCCCTTTGTAAGCGGATCTGTTATGATGGAGTTTGTCCCAATGTGCTATATGGATATCTGTCAACTCTGCACTATCTCCTTTACAATTAGAAACTAAATGTTAGCATGCTTTGACCTAGATGAACTCATGTTGTTGTTGGAATATAGCACTGCTGACTTATTGTCACAATATAGTTTGAGTAGTCTTTTAATACCCTCAAGAATGCGTAGCCTAGTGACAAAATTGTAGGGAAAAATTGCTTAAAACCGCAGCGGAAGGCGAAAAAATAATTTTCGTATAGTTTAAATTTTTTTAAAGATTTGAACCTTAACCCTTTAATTAATTAAACTCAAATATACGGTTAGAGTTAAATACCTCTTGTCGCGTGATCCGATTGACTTACGTCGATGGTAATCCGCAAGATCTTCAATCTTAGCACGTACGTGAATCACCTAGGAGCGTGATCTCCCTTTTTCTTTGAATTGCCTACCTTAGAATGGATGTATGAAATTTCTGATCTTGATCTTCAATAGTAAAATACCAAGAGCCTAGAAAAATAGTTCCGGTCACTTTTGAATTCACAATCAATATGATTGAAACTCGCGTAACTCTAAATCGAAAGTGTGCACAAAACCTTTTGATGTTAAAGGCTTGTAAGTGTACTATCGAATGAGAACTTATTTTCTTTTTCTCTCTTGGCCGAAAATCTATGTGTATAGAGTAGGATTTTTTATTTTCAAAACAAACAAAAATCTCTCTCTATTTTTGCTTCTTCTTGGTGGCCGAAAATTCATAACCTTATATTTATAGGTTGGCCGAATTTTCTCCTTCACCAAGTAGGGTTGGCCGAATTCATTGAATAGGAAATCTAGGGTTGGTTAATTTCCTTACTTGAAAAGGAATTGTCCTTTTCCCTAATTCCTATCAATTCAAGAATCCTAGCCCTTGTAGGACTAGTGGTGGCCGAATTCTTTGTATAATAAAGAGTGTATGTGGACTTAATCCTTACCACATTAGGACTCCTATCACTTAAAAGAATTCCAACCCTAATCCAACACATAGTATTTATTTTACTGATCAGGAAAAGATTTTGATTTAAACTATTAATTAATTAAATAATTAATTAATTCTCATTTAATCAAAACAATAAAATAAAATAATATCTTGGGCTATTTTATTTAGCCTTGCCGCCCACACCATGTATATATGGGCACAATATTATTTTTCTTATTTTATTTAATCCATTAGACTTTAAATAAAAGCCCACATGTGAACCAGACTTATTCTTACTAAAAGAAACAAGCGTACATGTCTCCTTTTAATATATTAATATAATAGTGCAGCCCATCAAATAAATAATAGACATATTATATTCTTAATATATTAAATGCAATTCTAGATGGACCCATAAATTGGTCCGGTAGAATATTGTAGGGAAAAATCGATATAAAACGCAACGTAAGAAACGAAAAATAGATTTCGTATGGTTTTAAAATTTTTCTCCAAGTTGAACCTTAACCTTTTAATAAATTAAACTCAAATATATACGGTTAGAGTTAAATACCTCTTGACGCGTGATCCGATTGACTTAGGTCGATTGGTAATCCGCAAAATCTTTTCCGATGCCCGTCAACAGTACCCGCATGAACAGTACCCACGTGAACAGTGATTGTGAACAGTGATCGTGAACAGTACCCCCGCCGTGAACAGTGATCGTGAACAGTACCGCGAGATCTTCCAATCCGAACACGTACATGAATCACCTAGGAGCGTGGTCTCCCTTTTTCTTTGAATTGCAAACCTGAGAATGGATGAACAAAGTTTTCTTTTTCTTTTGTTAGTCACAAAACAATCAAAAGAAGACAAAAATTATTCCGGTCACTTTTGAGTTCTCAATCTAATGATCGAAACTCGCGTGAACCTAATTCAATGTTGTACACACAAGTTTATTGATGAACAAGCAATCAGTGTACTATCAAAGAATAATCTCTTCTCTCTTTTATGTTTAGTAGAATAAAAATTATCCTTTTCTATGAATTGAGAAGAAGAAGAAAAATTGAATCATTCAATCAACTACTGTGGCCGAATTCTATATGTGGTATTATATAGGTGGCCGAAATTTTGCTTCCTCTTCTATTTAGGATTGCCGAAATCTTCCTCTAAATGGACTAGGGTTGCCGCAAATCACATACCAAAAAGAGTTTGTGTTGCACTCTAATTTCCATCAACCTTTAGACTTCAAAACCTAATCCAACTCATAGATATTTTTATTCTTTTATTGACTAAATAAAAAGACTTCTTATTTGACTAAATAAATAAAATTAATTATTTATTTTCTTATCAAACAAGTCTTTTACTTTTAATATACTACTACCAATAGTATAACTTTAGGAAATATATTTCCTGATCAGAAAAAGATTTGTTTCTTAATTAAACAATTGATTAATAAATTAACTAATTCTTATTTAATTAAAACAATGAAACAAAATAATATATTAGGTTAATATATACACCTGGCCGCCCCACTTATATAAATGGGCCATATATTATTTTCTTATTTCATTTTATCCATTGGACTTTAAATAAAAGCCCACATGTGAACCAGACCCATTCTTACTAAAAGAAACAAGCCCACATGTCTCATTTTAATATATTAATATAATAGTGCAGCCCATTAATTAAATAATAGACATATTATATTCTTGATATATTAAAAACAATTCTAGATGGACCCTTAAATCGGCCCGGTAGAATATATCAAGTGATCCAAGCAAATAAGTGTGGATTGGGGATCTTGGCGGGCTATCTAAATTTAAGCTTCAATAGACACAACCTAATCACAATCAACAAATGATTCACTTAAGTCCAATCTATTAATTTTAACTCATTCCACTAAAGAGCTAAAATTGAACTCTTAAATAAAGATAGAATAAGGAGATGTTTCTCATTCATACCCTAGACAATCTTATAGGAGATGGTGTATCCTCGTGAATAATATCAGTAATCGCCAAGAGCTCATAGACCGTCTATAGCTCTCCAAGTTACCATATTTCCTCATATGACCACATTTCGAACTTGGATACTTCGACTTGTCCAGAAGCCATGTTTTCAATAATCATTATTGAAAACTCAACGTTGAGATTTAATATCCAATACCTCAAAACATCCATATGATGATATTATACTCTCATTTAATAAATGGAGCCACGATGTCCATATCTATAAATGAAGTCCTCTATCGATTAACAAATGTATACCACCAAACTATCGAGGATAGACTATGCTATATAATCGTACTCATTGATTGCTCTAATGATAACACTTGCAACCATAAGTCCAACATTTATCTCAGGATTAAGATAGACTCTCCGATTGTCCTCTTTAATGAAAAGACTTATATCTAGTGACGATTCTAGATAAAGTATTTGATCGTGATCCAGTTCAATGCACCTAGTGCACTAGATTCTTTTACTCGAAAACCTTTCGATGATTTTAGACTCATCATATTCATTTGATCCCACTCAAATGCTAGTAAAAGAATTCTACAACTTTAACAAGATAGAGGTGCCCAACCTTTGACTTAAGTTGTGAACGTTATTCAAGACTAACTAAAGAATTGTGTCTACCTCATACATATTCGGATGTATGAACAATTCTTCATGTCTCATAGTCTTTTGACCTTATGATTATTTACCTTGAAAATTATAATAATAAATGCTATAAGTAATTGTAAGAATCAGAATTCACTTTATTAATATGAGAAGATTGTCAATTACAATATTACACTCTTGCCATTAAGCATAATCCTAACAATCTCCCACTTGCTCTATAGCAAGTGTGTCATATCTCTCATTCCCATGTTCTCTAGATGTCCATCAAAGCTCTTCTGAGGTAGGGCCTTTGTGAAAGGATCTGCTAGATTTTCCGCTGACGCGATTTTGGTGATCGTCACGTCTCCCCTATGAACAATTTCCCTCAAAAGGTGATACTTCCTTTCAATGTGTTTACCTCTCTTATGACTTCTTGGTTCTTTCGAATTAGCCATTGCACCACTGTTGTCACAGTGTATAGTGATCTGCTTATTCGCACTAGGAACCACTTCTAAGTCAATCAAGAATTGGAAGAGCCAAACAGCCTCTTTGGCAGCTTCGCATGCAGCAACATACTCAGCTTCCATGGTGGAATCAGCAATACAAGATTGCTTGATACTCCTCCATATGACTGCTCCTCCTCCAATGGTAAACACAGATCCTGATGTGGATTTTCTGGAGTCAGAATCCGACTGGAAATCAGAATCTGTATACCCAACGGGAATTAAATCCCCTCCAGAGTATACAAGCATATAATCTCTAGTTCTCTTGAGATACTTGAAAATATGCTTGACTGCCGTCCAATGATCACGACCAGGTTTCGATTAAAACCTGCTAACTATGCCAACAGCAAAACAAATATCTGGTTTAGTACAGAGAATTGCATACATGAGACTTCCAACTGCCGAGGCATATGGAACTCTACTCATGAATTGCTCTTCATGCACATTCTTAGGTGCTTGACCCTTAGAAAGTTTGATTCCATGTCTAAAAGGTAACATACCTTTCTTGGAATCTTGCATGGTGAATCTAGACAAGATTTTATCAATGTATGAAGCTTGGGATAATGCAATAGTTCTATTCTTTCTATCCCTTATTACTTGGATACCAAGAATATAACTTGCTTCTCCTAAGTTCTTCATATCAAATTGTTTTGCTAACCATTCTTTCACTGATGTCAATACACCTACATCGTTTCCAATGAGTAGTTTATCATCAACATAAAGAATGAGGAAAACCAACTTGTCGCCTTTGATCCTCTTGTATACACAAGGTTCGTCAGGGTTTTGAATAAATCCAAAACCCTTTACAGCTTGATCGAACCTTATGTTCTAGGATCTAGATGCTTGCTTTAGTTCATATATGGACTTTTGCAACTTGCATACTCTTTCTTCTTGGCCTTTTTCAATGAATCCCTCTGGTTGGATCATGTAGATGCTCTCGTCAAGACTTCCATTAAGGAAAGCTGTCTTGACGTCCATTTGCCAAATCTCTAGGTCTAGAGATGCTGCAATGGATAAGAGTATCCTAATGGATTTAAGCATGGCCACAGGTGAGAACTCGGGCTACAAAGAAATAGATTCACGTATATATACGTTAATTAATTAAAAGGTACAACCAAGGCTCTGATACCAATTGTAGGGAAAAATCGATATAAAACACAGCGGAAGAAACGAAAAATAGATTTCGTATGGTTTTAAAATTTTTCTCAAAGTTGAACCTTAACCTTTTAATTAATTAAACTCAAATATATACGGTTAGGGTTAAATACCTCTTGACGCGTGATCCGATTGACTTACGTCGATTGGTAATCCGTAAAATCTTTTCCGATGCCCGTGAACAGTACCCGCGTGAACAGTACCCGAGTGAACAGTGATTGTGAACAGTACCCGCATGAACAGTGATCGTAAACAGTACCGCGAGATCTTCCAATCCGAACACGTACGTGAATCACCTAGGAGCGTGGTCTCCCTTTTTCTTTGAATTGCAAACCTGAGAATGGATGAACAAAGTTTTCTTTTTCTTTTGTTGGTCATAAAACAATCAAAAGAAGACAAAAATTATTCCGGTCACTTTTGAGTTCTCAATCTAATGATCGAAACTCGCGTGAACCTAATTCGATGTTGTACACACAAGCTTATGGATGAACAAGCAATTAGTGTACTATCAAAGAATAATCTCTTCTCTCTTTTATGTTTTTTAGAATAAAAATGATCATTTTCTATGAATTGAGAAGAAGAAGAAAAATTGAATCATTCAATCAACTATTGTGGCCGAATTCTATGTGGTATTATATAGGTGGCCGAAATTTTGCTTCCTCTTCTATTTAGGATTGCCGAAATCTTCCTCTAAATGGACTAGGGTTGCCGCAAATCACATACCAAAAAGAGTTTGTGTTGCACCCTAATTTCCATCAACCTTTAGACTTCAAAACCTAATCCAACTCATATATATTTTTATTCTTTTATTGACTAAATAAAAAGACTTCTTATTTGACTAAATAAATAAAATTAATCATTTATTTTCTTATCAAACAAGTCTTTTACTTTTAATGTACTACTACCAATAGTATAACTTTAGGAAATATATTTCCTGATCAGAAAAAGATTTGTTTCTTAATTAAACAATTAATTAATAAATTAACTAATTCTTATTTAATTAAAACAATGAAACAAAATAATATATTAGGTCCCCACTTATATAAATGGGCCATATATTATTTTCTTATTTCATTTAATCCATTGGACTTTAAATAAAAGCCCACATATGAACCAGACCCATTCTTACTAAAAGAAACAAACCCACATGTCTTCTTTTAATATATTAATATAATAGTGCAGCCCATTAATTAAATAATAGACATATTATATTCTTGATATATTAAAAAACAATTCTAGATGGACCCTTAAATCGGCCCGGTAGAATATATCAAGTGATCCATGCAAATAAGTGTGGATTGGGGATCTTGGCTGGCTATCTAAATTTAATCTTCAATAGACACAACCTAATCACAATCAACAAATGATTCACTTAGGTCCAATCTATTAATTTTAACTCATTCCACTAAAGAGCTAAAATTGAACTCTTAAATAAAGATAGAATAAGGAGATGTTTCTCATTCATACCCTAGACAATCTTATAGGAGATGGTGTATCCTCGTGAATAATATCAGTAATCGCCAAGAGCTCATAGACCGCCTATAGCTCTCTAAGTTACCATATTTCCTCATATGACCACATTTCGAACTTGGATACTTTGACTTGTCCAGAAGCCATGTTTTCAATAATCATTATTGAAAACTCAACGTTGAGATTTAATATCCAATACCTCAAAACATCCATATGATGATATTATACTCTCAATTTTTTAATAGCCAAAATTGGCTAAGGACCAAAGGGAAATTTTCCACTTCCTAGACCTGGTTCCATACCCGAAAGTTTCACCTAAAGACCTCTATATCCAGAGCCAAGCTACGATGTCGCCCCAAGCACAAGGGCGGGCTTCAGAAACGTCTGGGATAAAGCCCGGACCCGAGAACTTCCACCAGGAGACCTCTCTATCCAGGGCCGAACCGCAATACCACCCCAAGAACAAGGGCCGGCTCCGGAAACATCCGGGATAGAGCCCGGAATGATCGGGCTTAGCCTGTATGATCAAAACTAGAAGCTCCCCGAAGTCAAGGTCATCTTGCAAATGCTCAAGAAACCCGTATGTACCTCGATTGACACAGAAGAATGTCCCTAGAATGCCGCGAGGTCAGTCGAAGCCACACCTAGCTTCAAAAAGGTCAGTCAATGCCACGTCTAGCTTCGGAAAAGTCAAGAGAAGCCAGATCTGGCTCCAAGCTGGATGAAACTTCTCAGACATCAAGGTCGAAATACTAAACAACCTCCCTGGTTGATGCATCATACCATATCGTCATGTCCCTCGACTCCTATAAGGATCATACTGAAAGGATACGAGGAATGCATTAAATCGTACCTGGAAGTGTTATCTACATGCAGAATAAGTAATGAAATCCAAAAGGAAACAAGCTGATCTCCACCATGATATTCTCAATTCGGGCGTCAATCTAAAAGTCAAATGATATTAACGCAAGAAATCCCGCCCGATAAGGAAGAGACTGAGGCAATCACTGAGACAATCAAGGGAGAATCAGTCTGTTGACCTACAAACCATGTATAAATAGAAAAGAAAAGAAGCCCCCAAATTTGAGCCGGTGTAGAGAGCTCAGAATAAACCTCCCAACAGGTCGACCTATCGCCCCCCTGCTCCTCCGCATAGGCAAGAATGATATCCAGCAAAACGAACCCCTCCCCGGGCTTCGCCGCCTCCCAGGACCGTGGCTCCAGTAATGCAAGGGGAAAAAGGGTTTGACCACTATACCCCATTGAATGCATCCAGGGAAACGGTCTACCTGCCATACGGGATAAAGGGTTGCTCCAAAAGCCCGCTCTTATGAAGGCCCCCGCTGACAGGAGAAACCGATACAAGTACTGCGACTTTCACGAAGACGTGGGCCACAACACTTCGGAGTGCTATAACTTGCGCAACCAGATTGAGGCCCTGATAAGGGGAGGATGCCTGATTGAATTTTTACAACATGTCAGAGATAATATCAAAACTGGAAGGGAGGTACAAGCTGAAATCCGTGAGGACACAGAAAAGAGGAAAGGGGAGCAGTCTGACTTAATACAACAGATCCAGGTGATACACACTATCAGCGGAGGTTCTACATTGGCCGGCGTTTCCAATAACTCCCGGAAAAACCACGTAAGAAAGGTTCCCCGCCTTGGAGAGAGCCGGGGGATCTTCGAAGTCAGCCAGAGCCCGACAGAGCCAACTCAGTCAGCTCAGATCGTGTTCACCGAAGCAGATGTCTTCAACACTGTGCAACCTCATGATGATCTTATGGTCATCACGATACAGATCGCCAACTGTCTGGTCCTTCGCGTGCTCGTGGATACAGGAAGCAGTGTAGATATCCTTTTCAAAGATACCTTGGAAAAACTGAACTTGAAGCAACATTGCTACAACAGCTGTACCACTCCACTTTACGGTTTCACTGGGGACTCGATCATACCAGTGGGATCAATGATCCTCCCAGTAATCATCGGGGTCACCCCGCTCTAACAGAATGTAATGACCGATTTTGTTGTGGTGGACACCCCATCGGCCTACAACGCCATCTTAGGGAGACCTTTCCTGTCCTCTCTGAAGGGAGTCTTGTCCATATACCACAACGTTTTGAAATTCCCAGTTGGAACCAAGGTAGGAGAGGTACGCGGAGACCAGCAGGCAGCCAGGAAATGCTACGCAGTATCTGCCAATCCTACAGCCCTAGCAAAGCAGTGTGTACAGGTGACAGTAATCCAGAAAGACATGGATACATCCCAGATAATCCAGGAGGAGAAGGAGCCCGCAGAACATACTGGGCATCCGGAGGATGAACCTATCATGCCCTACGAGGGAGAAAGGGGTAAGGAATGGGCCAGTGGGCAGCCTGTGGATAAACTAGAAGAGATATCCGTCAGGACTGACGATCCCTCCAAGACCGTCAAGGTCGGAGCCGCCCTTGATCCAGAAGTAAAAAGAGGATTGATTGATCTTCTCAGGGAATTCAGCGACATCTTCACCTGGAACCATAATGAAATACCTGGAACCATAATGAAATACCTGGAATCCCGGTATCGTTGGCCACCCACCAGCTAGCAGTAGATCCAACAGTCAAGCCCGTCAAGCAGAAGAGGCGTCATTTCAACACTGATAGGAACGCGGCTGTACAGGAAGAGGTTGATAAATTGATTAAAGCGAGGTTCGTCAGAGAGGTACGTTACCCCGAATGGATAGCCAACGTAGTCATGGTCACGAAGGCGAATGGAAAATGGCGTATGTGTGTTGACTATACCGACCTCAACCGGGCTTGTCCGAAAGACAGTTTTCCTTTGCTAAAGATCGACTAGCTGGTTGACTCCACATCCGAAAATAAACTTTTGAGTTTTATGGACGCGTTCTCAGGATACAACCAAATTAAAATGCACCCTGCTGACCAAGATAAGACCATGTTCATTACTGGGCAGGGCCTATACTGCTACAAGGTGATGCCGTTTGGTTTGAAGAATGCAGGGGCCACATACCAGCGGCTGGTTAACAAATTGTTCAAGCCCGAGATAGGAAGGACGATGGAAGTATATATCGACGACATGATCACGAAATCCCCAACCTTAAAGGGACATCAAGAAGACCTTCGCAAAACCTTCCTCATACTGAGGAAAAACCGGATGCGTTTGAACCCCTTCAAATGTGCTTTTGGGGTAACGGCAGGAAAGTTCCTGGGCTTCATGGTTCATGAGAGAGGTATTGAAGCCAACCCAGAAAAAATCAAAGCTATCCTGGACTTGGAATCCCCGACCTCGCTCAAGCAAGTACAGATTCTGACTGGAAGGGTGGCAGCACTCAACAGGTTTATCTCTCAGCTCCACCGATAAATGCCTCCTTTTCTTCAAGGCCATCAAACAAGGAAAGAACATGAAATGGAGCCAGGAAAGCGAGCAGGCATTTCAAGCTTTGAATGAATACCTAACAAGTCCCCCTTTGTTAGTCAAGCCGGTTCTCGGAGATGAGCTGCAAATTTACCTGGCTGTATCAGAAACTGCAGTGAGCGGGGCTTTGGCCAAGGTTTGTAGCGTCGGTTTTCAAAGACCCATATACTATGTGAGTCATGCCTTGACCAAATCAGAAAGGAACTACGCTCTCCTGGAGAAGCTCGCTTATGCTCTGGTGATCTCAGCGCGGAAACTCCGTCCCTATTTTCAAGCTCACACAATAGCAGTGGTGACAGACCAACCCCTCCGTCAATTCTTGCAAAGACCAGATGTGTCAGGAAGGTTAGTTTTATGGGCACTAGAGCTCACTCAGTTCGACTTAAAGTATAAGCCCCGGACTACGATTAAGGCACAGGCTTTAGCCGACTTCGTGGCAGAATTCTTAGCGATCCCAGATCCAGTTGATCCCTCAGTATCAAACGAGGTCCCTGAGAAGATATCCGAGGTCGAAAATTGGCCGGAGGGCTGCAAGCCATGGATCCTCTTTTCAGACAGAGCATCCGGACGAGCTGAGGGAGGAGCTGGCATAGTTTTGATAGATCCAGAGGGGACTGAATTCTGTCACTCTTTCAGATTCGAGTTTAAAGCTACCAACAACGAAGCGAAATATGAAGCCCTCCTAGTCGGGATGAAGATAGCCATCGAGCTAAAGGCCGACTACCTACAGGTCAAGAGCGATTCGTTGCTTGTTGTAAACCAGATGACTGGGGTTTACCAGGCAAAGGGAGATAATCTGGTGGCCTACTTAAATCTAGCTCGGTTGCTGAAAAGCAAATTTAAAGGACTCAAGATCGATCAGGTGCCTTGACACCAAAACCATCGCACAGATGTTTTGGCTAAGATAGCGGCGAACGGAGGCCAGTCCCTACCAAGGGGAATTCCCCTCCAAGTAATCACCCAGCCAAGCATAGCCACAAATGGAGAAATTTGTTCCCTGGATTGCCTACCTTGCTGGATGGACCCAATTGTCACCTATCTCCTTGAAGGAGAGCTTCCTGAAGAACCCGACCAAGCCCGAAGAGTTAAGAGACTCTCAGTTCGATACTGTATGATGGACGGATACCTCTACAGGAGGGGCAGATCCCTCCCCTTACTTAGGTGCTTGCATCCCGATGATGCTAAGTGGGCATTGAGAGAGGTCCATTCTGGGGATTGTGGGAACCACATAGGTGGGGAAGCTCTAGCCTATCAGGTGCTTCGTATGGGGTACTATTGGCCGACCATCTATCAAGATGCAAAGAGTTTTATGCAATCCTGCGAACCTTGTCAAAGAACCTCAAACTTGAGCCACCAGCCACCCGAGCGACTGTCGTCCCTCAGCTCACCTTACCCCTTTGCCATGTGGGGAATCGACCTAATTGGGCCACTTCCTACCGCTCCTGGATAGATGAAACATGATATCGTGGCTACTGACTACTTCACAAGATAGGTCGAGGCAGGGCCTCTAGCTCGAATATCAGAAAAGAATACAACCAAGTTCATCAAGACTAACGTGGTATGCAGATTCGGGACCCCTTTCATCATTGTAGCCGACCTAGGGAAGCAATTCGACAACGCCCGATTCAAAGACTTCTGCCAGGGTTTGGGGATCGACCTCAGGTTCGCTTCAGTGGCTCATCCCCAAACTAACGGGCTGGTGGAATCCACCAACAAGACAATCAAGAAACTTCTGAAGAAGAAGCTTCAGCAGAGGAAAGGTAAATGGGCTGAAGAGCTACCAGAAGTCCTTTGGGCATACCGGACTACCAAAAGAACAGCTACTGGAGAAATGCCTTACTCCCTGGCCTTCGGGGTTCGAAGCGATCCTCCCCATCGAGCATAAATTGACCTCGTTCAGGGTACAACACTTTGAGCCCGAAAGTAACGAAGTCAAGCTCCGGGCTAGTCTAGACCTCTTAGAAGAAAAGCAAGACCGGGTAGCAGAGAAAGTAGCGATCTACCAGAGCAGGATCGCTAGATACTTCAACCAAAAGGTTAGAGCCCGAAAATTCAAGGTAGGGGATCTGGTACTTAGGAAAGTAACACTGAATACTCGGAAAAGGTCGGATGGAGTCTTAAGTCCAAATTGGGAAGGGCCATATTTGATAAAGCTAGTTGTTCGCAATGGAGCTTATAAACTCGAAGACATGGACGGACGACCCATCAACCACACTTGGAATGCAGACCATTTGAAGAAATTCTACCCTTGAAAGGAGTTCTCAAGCATACTACCCCCACTCAGTTTACATTACAGGTCCTAATAAAGATGTACTACATCTCGATCATCAATAAAGTCATTTTCCTTTTCTCTTCCATCTTTGTCTCCAACTATGTTCAACATTAGTGACTATACCCTTGTATGGGAAACTCAACATAAACACTTCGAGACCAGGAAATAGCTCGATAGCCCTCCTGATGCCTTGGTCGGGCTACCACCCCCAAGAAGGATCTGAGTGTAAGAGCATAGTTGCCCTCCAGATCTCGAACGAGGAAATAGCTCGATAGCCCTCCTGATGCCTTGGTCGGGCTACCACCCCCAAGAAGGATCTGAGTGTAAGAGCATAGTTGCCCTCCAGATCTCGAGACGAGGAAATAGCTCGATAGCCCTCCTGATGCCTTGCCTTGGTCGGGCTACCACCCCCAAGAAGGATCTGAGTGTAAGAGCATAGTTGCCCTCCAGATCTCGAGACTAGGAAATAGCTCGATAGCCCTCCTGATGCCTTGGTCGGGCTACCACCCCCAAGAAGGATCTGAGTGTAAGGGCATAGTTGCCCTCCAGATCTCGAGACCAGAAAATAACTCGATAGCCCTCCTGATGCCTTGGTCTGGCTACCACCCCCAAGAAGGATCTGAGTGTAAGAGCATAGTTGCCCTCCAGATCTCGAGACCAGGAAATAGCTCGATAACCCTCCTGATGCCTTGGTCGGGCTACCACCCCCAAGAAGGATCTGAGTGTAAGAGCATAGTTGCCCTCCAGATCTCGAGACCAGGAAATAGCTCGATAGCCCTCCTGATGCCTTGGTCGGGCTACCACCCCCAAGAAGGATCTGAGTGTAAGAGCATAGTTACCTTCCAGATCTCGAGACCAGGAAATAGCTCGATAGCCCTCCTAATGCCTTGGTCGGGCTACCACCCCCAAGAAGGATCTGAGTGTAAGAGCATAGTTGCCTTCCAGATCTCGAGACCAGGAAATAGCTCGATAGCCCTCCTGATGCCTTGGTCGGGCTACCACTCCCAAGAAGGATCTGAGTGTAAAGGCATAGTTGCCCGCCGGATCTCAAAGACTAGGAAATAGCTAAGTAGCATTCCTGATGTCTTGGTTGGGTTATCGCCCCATGTATATAATGTTTGCTTTCGTATGCAGGATCAAAATCATCATAATTGCCTACACGAATCTTAATTGATGCCACCGATGCTACTCTGGATACCATTCAAGACCAGAACCAGAATAAAGTTCTCAAAAAGGTGAGTCAATTTATCATTAAGGACAAAGGGAGCCTATCCCCCGATAAGGCTACATCCAAATGGGGAGCCCAACCCATAAATTCGGGCTACAAAAAGAAGAGGGAAAAATAAAAAAAACTGACAATGGCAAAGCAGGGTGCCCACCTCCTTTTCCGGGCAATCAGAAAACAAGTCGTCCGCTTCAAGCTGTGGGGCTATCATGGCTCCCCTCCGCTGGCCCTCCTCCTTCCTGTTGATCCTCAGCATCAACCCCCTCAATAGGTAGCTGTCCATCTGGGTTATCCTCACCGACCGCTCCTTCGTTTAGAGGCTCTATCGGATGATCGGCTGGCTCTTCCTCCAAAACTTCATTGATCACATCCATAACTTCAGGAGGAATAGCCGCGTCGAGAAGAGCAGCCAAGGGCCCCATCTGGCTCCTGTCGACCTCCATCTCTATTAAAGCTGGATCATCAGATGGGCTCCTAACTTCTTCACCAGCTCCCGATTGGTCCTCCTCGGATAGATAGGACATCACTTTGCTGGACGATTCCCCAAGACCTGAGGGGATAAAGGAAGGAAGATGGAAGGAGGGATCTGACTGAGTGGGCTACATCCCAGTTCCTGCCGGGCTAGAAGGGACCACCTTGTCACCTTCAGGATGAGATAACTCAGCAGCTTTGAGCATTATTTCCTGTCTGTCCCAGCCCGCAATAGACGACAAATCAAAAGTAGGAGGAAGAGCTTCCGCGGCCTGAAAGGAAGCATAAAAATACCCATCGCTGAAGGAGGTCTCCGCATCAGCTTGTAGCTTGGCCACCTAAGTAATCAGAGACTGGTTCTCAAGGTCCAGCTTCCTAGCCTCAGATCTCCAGGAGTCTCGCTGCCTAGCCCGCTGGAGAGATTGAAGACGCTCCTGATCGAAAGATTGCTTCATCCTCTCATGATCGCAGCGAAGCTCGGCCATCTCGACCTCAATTTTGCCCTGGCTGGAAGTCACCTCTTCCACTAGAGACCGAGCCTGCTTGAGAAGCTCCCCGGCCTTCTCGGCTTCAGCTTCGGCTTTTAAAGCTCGATCACGGAGAAGGGCTACCTGCTGACCCATCGCGACATTGACCTTAAAGGCCTACAAATATAAAACCCAAGTTAGAAACTGAATGAGTTAACAAAAAAAAAAAGGCGTGAAGGAAATACAATTACCTCAGCCAAGATAGCAGACCCCTTGGTTATAAGGACGTCCACAGGCATAGAAGCCATCTTGGAGATCCCTCCACCCGGACAGGACGCTATGAACTGCTCCAAGACCTCATCCTACCCTGTCGAGCTCGACTGAGGCCGGGAACGGTTGGAAGGAGCCCTCGCGACACCTTTCCCAGGAGCGACATCTTTCCCAGAAACCTCCGAGGTTTTAGTTGTTGGAAGCGCAGCGGAATCAGATGTTTGAGTCGAAGGGATAGCGACTTTAGCAGCCATGAACGAGGGGGCAGAAACAGTCAGGCCAACCACTTGGGGAGCTTTACCCAAAGCCCGGAAAGCCCGCGAGGCCAGAGTGGCCATCTTAGACCCAGTCGGAGAGACAGAAGAAGCCAGGGCAGGCTCGACCCCAGAAGAGGGAAGAGAAGCTCCACCTTGAGGAGAGCGCGAGACATGTCAGGTGGCTGGCTCCACGACAAAGACTGTGAATAAACAGATAAAAAAAAATGTTAGAATCAAGCTAAGTAATAAGAAGAAGCGACACAAGGATACTTACGAGGAATAGCGTCTGAAATCCGTAGATATTTGTTCACCCTACGAGGGTCAAAAGCTTCAACGGTAGGGAACATCAGATTCAGGTAATTCCGGGCTAGAATAACCTTTAAGATGGCTTCGGACTCGGCAGGCAGGGAGTCCCAATCCCAGGAGGGCTTGTCACTGAAAGCCGTAGGAACCTCGAATTCATGCCCTTCGATGAAAATCGAGCTCCCCCAGTCATCCCCCGCCAGGATCCATTCTTCTTTCCATGCGGGATCCTTCTTCGAAGCACCAGGAACGATGAAATTGAACTTATTCTTGGCCTTCGCGTAGAACTGACCCCGAGGAGCCCCAGACAAGCTCCCAATCTGAAAAAGATACGCCAGCTCCTCTGCACCTGGCTCCCTTGTCACTTTACTCATCTGGCATTGTTCCCTCCATAACACAAGGAAGCCAATCAAATGCCTCCAGAAGCCCGGCGTTAACTGAAGGGGAGCGAGCTGGATGGCGTTTAGAGCCCGTCGAAGGGTCGGATGGAGGGGAAGCCTGACCCCGTTCTCAAGAGCGGCCACATGGATCGGAAGCACGCCTTTAGGGGGGTTGAAAAACTCGAAGTTCTTGGGAGGCACCGAGATGGATACACTGTCCGGGATGCCAAACTTTGACCTCAAGCGGTCGATCGACACCGGGTCAACGGTGGAATCCGGGATAACCCAGAAATCGTAGGGAGGGAGCCTCTCCCCAAAGGGACCAGGAGCCGAGACCCGACGCTCCCCTGCAGCGCCACACGTCGTTTCTTTGTCGGAATCATCATCAACAATATCTAAAGGGTGGTCGGGATGATTGGAGAACCCAGTCCCGATAGATACATTCTTACTGGATCGCCGACGTTGTGATGTGGGCGGGAAATCATCACCGTCAGAACTCCTTCTAGCCCGGTTCCCCAGACTAAGACTGACGACCTCCTCGCTGTCGAATATGGAATCATTTGAATCCTGACTATTTTTCGACATTACAGAAGACGAAGAATGAAGAAAGAATAGAAGACGAAGAATGAAGAAAGAAGCAAGCTTAAAAAAAAAACTGTGGAAATATTTCTCAACAAAAGGTTCTTTTAGCTCGAGAAGATGTGAGAAAGACGAGGAGGAAAACAGGCATATATATAGGCAGGAGGGCAACAGCTCAAGTTACCAGGATACTCGTTTGGTAACAGTAAAAAATTGACTCGGTAACGTAACCGGATTAAACTCTAAAGCGAGCTAATCATCTCATGCCACATCATTTACGCAGTTAAGAGGAAGATCTCCCTAAGATCCTGGTAACGGTAAAAAATCTCAGGGACTGCCGTAACGTGATCAGATTAATTCGAAGATAAAATAGTCGGTTCACAACACGTCACTCAAATGAAGAAATTTCCCAAAATTTCGGTAACGGTAAAAGAGGAAGATTTCCCAAATAAAGTGAGAGTCTGACCTCAACCCCGAGCTCGACGTCTGGTGTTCAAGTCAGAGGGGACTTCTGTTAATAGCCAAAATTGGCTAAGGACCAAAGGGAAATTTTCCACTTCCTAGACCTGGTTCCATACCCGAAAGTTTCACCTAAAGACCTCTATATCCAGAGCCAAGCTACGATGCTGCCCCAAGCACAAGAGCGGGCTTCAGAAACGTCTGGGATAAAGTCCGGACCCGAGAACTTCCACCAGGAGACCTCTCTATCCAGGGCCGAACCGCAATACCACCCCAAGAACAAGGGCGGGCTCCGGAAACATCCGGGATAGAGCCCGGAATGATCGGGCTTAGCCCGCATAATCAAAACTAGAAGCTCCCCGAAGTCAAGGTCATCTTGCAAATGCTCAAGAAACCCGTCTGTACCTCGATTGACACAGAAGAATGTCCCTAGAAGGCCGCGAGGTCAGTCGAAGCCACACCTAGCTTCAAAAAGGTCAGTCGAGGCCACATCTAGCTTCGGAAAAGTCAAGAGAAGCCAGATCTGGCTCCAAGCTGGATGAAACTTCTCAGACATCAAGGTCGAAATACTAAACAACCTCCCTGGTTGATGCATCATACCATATCGTCATGTCCCTCGACTCCTATAAGGATCATACTGAAAGGATACGAGGAATGCATTAAATCGTACCTGGAAGCGTTATCTACATGTAGAATAAGTAATGAAATCCAAAAGGAAACAAGCTGATCTCCACCATGATATTCTCAATTCGGGCGTCAATCTAAAAGTCAAATGATATTAACGCAAGAAATCCCGCCCGATAAGGAAGAGACTGAGGCAATCACTGAGACAATCAAGGGAGAATCAGTCTGTTGACCTACAAACCATGTATAAATAGAAAAGAAAAGAAACGAAAAAGGAGACTACTATTCGACAGGCATACGACTAGCAATCGACCATTTACCAAAGAGAGTTGAGAGAAAAGAGAGAAAAATCCTTGTACTCGTGTACCATGCATGCTAAATAAAAACGCTCTTATTTATTTGTCACTGTATAAACCACTGTCACATATATAAATAATTTCAGCCACCACCTACGTGGTAGCGGTCTCGAGGGCGTTAACAGAGATTTCTCATCCCGAGTAAAATTTCCGTTAACACATTTAATAAATGGAGACACGATGTCCATATCTATAAATGAAGTCCTCTATCGATTAATAAATGTATACCACCAAACTATCGAGGATAGACTATGCTATATAATCGTACTCATTGATTGCTCTAATGATAACACTTGCAACCATAAGTCCATCATTTATCTCAGGATTAAGATAGACTCTCCGATTGTCCTCTTTAATGAAAAGACTTATATCTAGTGACGGTTCTAGATAAAGTATTTCATTGTGATCCAGTTCAATGCACCTAGTGCACTAGATTCTTTTACTCGAAAACCTTTCGATGATTTTAGACTCATCATATTCATTTGATCCCACTCAAATGCTAGTAAAAGAATTCTACAACTTTAACAAGATAGAGGTGCCTAACCTTTAACTTAAGTTGTGAACGTTATTCAAGACTAACTAAAGAATTGTGTCTACCTCATACATATCCGGATGTATGAACAGTTCTTCATGTCTCATAGTCTTTTGATCTTATGATTATTTACCTTGATAATTATAATAATAAATGTCATAAGTAATTGTAAGAATGAGAATTCACTTTATTAATATGAGAAGATTGTCAATTACAATATTACACTCTTGCCATTGAGCATAATCCTAACAAATATATCAAGTGATCCATGCAAGTACGTGTGGATTGTGGATCTTGGCGGGCTATCTAAATTTAAGCTTCAATAGACATAACCTAATCACAATCAACAAATGATTCACTTAGGTCCGATCTATTAATTTTAACTCATTCCACTAAAGAGCTAAAATTGAACTCTTAAATAAAGATAGAATAATGAGATGTTTCTCAATCATACCCTAGACAATCTTATAGGAGATGGTGTATCCTCGTGAATAATATCAGTAATCGCCAAGAGCTCATAGACCGCCTATAGCTCTCCAAGTTACCATATTTCCTCATATGACCACATTTTGAACTTGGATATTTTGACTTGTCCAGAAGCCATGTCTTCAATAATCATTATTGAAAACTCAACGTTGAGATTTAATATCCAATACCTCAAAACATCCATATGATGATATTATACTCTCATTTAATAAATGGAGCCACGATGTCCATATCTATAAATGAAGTCCTCTATCGATTGACAAATGAATACCACCAAACTATCGAGGATATACTATGCTATATAATCGTACTCATTGATAGCTCAAATGATAACACTTGCAACCATAAGTCCATCATTTATCTCAGGATTTAGATAGACTCTCTGATTGTCCTGATAATGAAAAGACTTATATCTAGTGACGGTTCTAGATAAAGTATTTCATTGTGATCCAGTTCAATGCACCCAGTGCACTAGATTCTTTTACTCGAAAACCTTTCGATGATTTTAGACTCATCATAACTCATTTGATCCCACTCAAATGCTAGTAAAAGAATTCTACAACTTTATCAAGATAGAGGTGCCCAACCTTTAACTTAAGTTGTGAACATTATTCAAGACTAACTAAAGAATTGTGTCTACCTCATACATATCCGGATGTACAAACAATTCTTCATATATCATAGTCTTTTGACCTTATGATTATTTACCTTGACAATTATAATTATAAATGCTATAAGATTTTACAGAATCAGAAATCACTTTATTTATATGAAAAGATTGTCAATTACAATATTACACTCTTGCTATTGAGCATAATCCTAACAATAATTTCGCAGCCATATTCCATGGTTGGATGCCTCATAGCATGCTACAAACTCTTCTGCCATGGTGGAAGAACTATGAGTGTCTGCTTGACACTCTTCCTAGAAATAGCCCCACCAGCCAACATGTATATATAGCATGATGTGGATCTCCTACTGTCTTGGCATCTAGCATAATCGGAGTTGGAATACCTTATGATCTTTAACTGATCCAGTCTCTTATATGTGAACATGTGATCTTTTGTTCTCTGCAAATACCTCATAACCCGCTTGACTGCTTTCTAATGATCCATCATAGGATTACTTAAATATCTGTTTAACATACCAATAATGTACGCAATATCCGGACGCGTACACAGTTGAGCATACATTAGACTCCCTACAACTGATGTATACAAAATCTTTTGCATTTCCTTAACTTCAAGGTTATTTTTAGAGCACTGACTGAGACTAAACTTGTCTCCCTTAGCGGCAGGGGTGTCACCTGGTTTGCTGTCATGTATGCTAAACCTTTTGAGCAATTATCGATATAGCTCCTTTATGATAATCCAAGAATCCCCCGAGAGCGATCTCGTTGTATCTGGATCCCTAATACAAAAGAGGCGTCACCAAGATCTTTCATCTCAAAATTCTTTGATAGAAATCTCTTGGTTTCGTGCAACATGTTTATATCATTTGTGGCAAGCAGTATGTCATCGACATACAAAACCAGGAATATGTGCTTATTTCCACTGAATTTGTGATACACACAATTATCAACAGCGTTTATCTCAAAACCAAACGAGATAATCACTTGATGAAATTTGTAGTACCACTAATTGGAAGCTTGCTTGAGTTCATAGATGGCCTTTGTTAATTTACAAACCATATTTTTTGGGTCTCCGGACCCAAAGTTTTCTGGTTGCACCATATAAATTGTTTCGTCAATGTCACCATAGAGAAATGCCATCTTGACACCCATCTGATGAAACTCAAGGTCAAAGTGTGCAACAAGTGCCATGATTGTCCTAAAAGAGTCTTTCGTTGAAACCGGAGAGAGTCTTTTTGAAGTCAATCCCTTCCTTTTGGGTAAAGTCTTTAGCTACAAGACGAGCTGATACTGTATTTTATCTCTACTCAATTTAAAGAAAAGTTCGTTCACTGGGACCGGTGATTCTATTGTTGAAAACTAATTAATTCAATTAAAAACTAATCTACGTGCGTGAAATCTAAATGGCATAATGCTTGGTTTTTGGAACGAGACAAGTGATTAACTAATTGGCAAATGTAAATAAACTAATTATGGCAAACACACAAAGAGAAGAATATGGAGAAAAATGCTAGGGAATTAATGCAACCTAATTAAACTTCTCAATGTAATCCTTAAGTCCTATGAAGCTCTACAATCCTATTATTAGAGCTTGTTTGCAACCATGAAGTTCTTAGTCCTTCCCACTACTCACACAAGGTCATGTAATGAGCAATAGTTATAACTAAATTTTAATCAAAACTCTAAGCCAAATTAAACATAGCATGGTCATGCATATGAAAATTCTCTCAATTATTAAGCTTATGGTAAGGCCTAAATGGGATGGTCACCAACACTTAGTCCTCAACCTCATGTATAAACTAATCCTAAAACACACATTCATTGTGGTCACAACTGAATATGAGCAAAGAGATTAGAGCAAGTAATTCAATAAAAGAGACTAATAACGAATTGAATTAAAGTATTAGACTCTTGGATTGCAAGAGTTGTTTAATTGGTTACATCAATCCCCTAACTTAGAAGATTAGTTACACGTCAAAAGAATAAAAGAAAACATAGAAGTGTTAAAGAAGAAACCAAAGTTTGTCATTAAGGCTTCTTGTCTATTGAGTTCCCTCTTCTTGATTCCAAACTCCAATGATGGATGAGTGATGTATGTGTGAGAGTATGAAAGGCTACTGGGTGGATATTCTCTGAGTGTGGCTCTCCCTCACAAAATTAGCATTCATAATTTATATGGGAGCCGAAAAGTTACCACAAATAAACCTAGAGAGTCGTGCTGGCGGGCTGTCGCGGTCACGAACGTCACGGTCTTACAAGACGGCACCACACCGCGACGACGCTTGATCTTCCATTTTACACATAGTTCGAACGTCAACAGCAGCGACACTTGGGTCGCGAGAGTTGCTGTCACTGGAATTGTCACGGTCTTCCAAGACGACACTTTGACACCGACACTTCCTGTCATTGGGATTGTCACGGTCTTCGAAGACGACACTTCGACGGCTACACTTCTTCCTTTTTTTGACGCGCCTTAGCTTCATTGCAACATTATCGACACTTGGGTCGCAAGAGTTGCTGTCGCTGGGATTGTTGCGGTCTTCCAAGATGAAACTTCGACAGCGACAATCCTTCTGCAAGGCTTTGCTTCTTGATTTTGTGCTTTGTGCCCCATTTTTCTTCTTTTCCTTCAGAAATGCCTCTAATACAAAGAATTACCTGTAAAATACCTAAACGAGCCATTAAACACTCGATTTTACCTGAGAATTAAGCAATAAGCATAGGAATAGGCACCCAAAATCTAGTGTTATCGTGGCTCGATTAACACCCCCAAACCTAGCCTTTTGCTCATCCTCGAGCAAAATCGAGACAAAACAAAACGACACGAATGAAAACATACAAGACTTGAAAATGAAAAAAAACTTTTAGACACAACACAAGTTCGAAAGCCACATTTTCAACTGCTGGTGAGATGCAATGGAGTGTGGATGGGAGTAGTAGACGCATGCAAAACATTCTCAACAACTCAAAGGCGCTCCCGGGAAACTTGCACCGCACGAATCCCACACCGAAGAGTGCTCTTATATTAGGAACTACTCACTCTCACACCTCGAGTGTAATTCGCTTTGACTCTAAGCCTCACTAGGATATCTTCTTTTCTTTCCACTCAGAGTCCTAAGTTCACATTTATGCTAGGTATGCAAAGGTCGAGTTATGCACATGAATCAAATCTTTGCGTACAATATAAGAAATGAAACACCATATTTATGTGAACTACCCTAGGAAATGAATCAAATGCCATGGACGTGGAAGATCGTGCTTCAACAACCATTCCCAATCTAGATTTCATTATAGATCAATTAGGTCTTTCCTTTTGGTTATAATAGGGCCATTGGGTGAGATGTGGTGAACAAAGAATATGAAATGGAATTCAAAAGTCATCAATCATGTTAAGCTTATATGACACACCCATACACTTAGCTCTACTTTCTATCAACTTTGAACACTAGCGTCTAGGCTTAAATTTCATATACACTTGTGCTTTTACAACTTGTACCATATTTTCTTTGAGTACCTTTCCTTTAACAATCAAGACTCTTTTGCACATTTCCGATTTTTTTTTTACATTTGTCACATATTACAATTTAAGCTCATAAGTGCACATTGGTCGCACCTTTCACAATTGTGAGCCATTTGCCTTTGCACATTATAAATGTAGCCTAAGTACACGCTATCTTACATACAAGAGCTTCTTCACCCTTCAACCACTACACTACACATCCTAATACAATTGGTAACAAGGGTATGCATGTGTTTAGGCTTTGGTTGTATGGTTATAATGTGGTTCCAAATGAAAAGGGTAGTGTTTGGCCTCAATATTGGCTTTGGAGCACACAAAGGGACAAGGAAATGTGTTTAGGCTATTTAGTAGTTAATGCACACACATTACCTAAAATCATTTCAACAACTCCATCTATTAAGGGAATGAAAGTATCCATCAAGCAATCCACAAGAATAATGCAATGTAATGTTCTATGGCAATTGATGTACGTGACGAGATATGTGTTTAAAGATAGAAAAATGATACACTTAAAATGCTCCTTTTAGGGCTTGTGTTTGTGAACTCACTAGGTCATCTCCACTATTAGAACAAGGTGCTTGAGCACCGAGTTCCCTCAACTTGAACACAAAAAGGATGGAATAAGCCCATGAAGTGCAAGTGAGACCCTAGAGTGACAACAAGTTGCTCAACGAGCACATTATGCATAAATAAACTTGCCATAAACACACGCTCAAGGCATCACACCCAAGCTATTTAAAGCTCGAAAATTTTGGCCATGCGACTTTGGGACTCAAAAATGAAAAACTGAAAAACAAAAATGAAAAGTTGAAAAATAAAAATTTTCGACTCAAAATGACTGACGACGGCATCGACACCCCCAAACCTAAACTCAACATTGTCCCCAATGTTGACAATGAGAGCCCGGTGGAGAGGCGCCTAAACCACTAAAACACAACAAACACAAAACTGACACCAGAACTAACAATGACTCAAAGAGATAACATTCAAAAATTGTAAGCATGCGGCAATTCAAGCATCAATAAATATATCACAATACAGCGCACACCCTTAAACTAAGCAGCAAAACAAAATGATAATTAAGATAAGAATATAAAGTATCAAACCAAATCCAACAAGTCGAGGCACCTTCTTGTATTCTTCTTTCAGGCTTTTCTGCGGCTGTCCAACTCGCGACGATGTCGCGGCACTTGTAGCGATAACAATTCTCGTGTGCGAAGTGTTGCGGTCGTACAAGATGACCTCATGCCTGCAACACCTCCTTTAGAACTCCTCTTGCATTGTCGTGGTCTCTTCTCAAGCGACACTCCCCGTGACATATCTGTGATAGCGATTCCTGCGGTTGATGTGTCGCGGCCTTCTAGAACGGCATCATGACCGCGACAAACTGGACTTTTGCTTGAAAAGGCTGCCAGAATCAAAATGTGCCTCAATTGCACACATACTCAACATACAACATGTCAAAGGCATTTGCTTGTAGAAATCATGTTCGGTAAGCTCATCCTAGCTACTAAACTTGAAAACAAACTAAAAGTCACCCCCAAACCTACATTTTTCCACACCTTGCACACACTCTACTTATCTCAAAATATAAGGTGTCGATTAATGTAGACTTGGGCGTGAAGTAGAATCACTACCATTCACATTTATTACTAGACTTGAAAAGTAAGCTTATTGAAAGGAAGAGTACCTAGGTGGGTTGCCTCCTACCAAGCGCGCTATTTAACGTCTAGGTAAGACGTGGTAAAAGCGCTACGGCTCTTTAAGCCCGAGATTCTCCAATTGAAGGACTTCTCCACTTGATCCACCACCCTTCATGTCAAGGAGTTTTGGACATTCTTCACTATCAAGAGTTTTCTTCCCGTCAACGATAATGTCTCTTACTTGGTCAAGCTTATCTTTTTAGACCCACACTTGCCGAATTTTCCTTGGCTTCACTTTAGGCATGCTTTGTTTCTTTTTATGCATTCCAATGAACTTAACATATTGGGCCTTTTTATGACCTCTAGTATGGAAAAAATGACATTTATAAGGAAAATAAGATGAACTACCTCCAATTTTCGTCACTCTTTCTTTTGGGTGGTTTGCATCTCTCTTTATGGTGTTGCACCTCAAAGTTCCTTCCCTTATGCTTTGTTCCTCGGTTAAGACCTTGATAGTGCTTTCGACTTTTTCAAGCTCCACTAGGCGGTCACATTCCTTGACCCTTGCTACCCTTAAAGCAACCTCTTTTCTACGTAATTCTTCTTTGATTGCATCGATTGCCTTATCTTTTAGCTGTACTTGCTATTGCATCTTTCTTGTCTTTCGGGCAAAATCTTCCTCTTGTTCTTCTATTATCCGTGCAAGATCTTTCGCCCTCTTGATCGCTTGGTCCCTTTCCTTCCCAAGGACTTCCATCTTCATCATCAAATCAATATTTTTACTCACAAGCTCATTAATGTTCGAGAATCTTGATTTGTCACATGTATCCCCAACTTGACCACCTTCCTCGCCTTTTTCTTCAAAAAGTGCCAAGATCTCATCTAGATACTCATTTACAGTCTTTGAGTCGTCTTTTGACTGAAACGTGTCTACTGCTAAACAATCAATTGAGTTAGAGTCTTGCACATCTGAGCTAAAAACATGAAATTCTACTGTGTCGTCCAAGACTGTCATGGAAATTTTTCCTTCATGTACGTCAATGATTGTTCTTGCAGTCTTCATGAAAGGTCTACCTAAAAGGATAGGTCTCATTTTTGTCTCACCACTCACATCATCCATATCTAGGACCACAAAGTCTGCTGGGATGATAAGCTTGTCAACTTGAACTAACACATCTTCCACAATTCCTCTCGGGTACCTTGCTGAGCCATCTACTAACAATAGTGAAATTGAGGTTGGCTTGAGCTCATTCAATCCAAGCTGCCTGTAAATAGCGGACGGTATCAAATTGAGGCTAGCTCCTAAATCTAACATGGCCCTCTTAAGCTTGGTACCTCCAACTGTGATGTTGATACAAAAATTGCCCGAATCCTTAAGCTTGGGTGGAAGATCCTTCTGTAGAACTGCACTAGCCCTGCCTGCAATGAACTCTTGGTGGTTTAGGCCTAAACTTTTACCGGTTTATGTGAAGACTCTTGAAAAACTTAGCATACGCTGGCATCTTCTCTATCATCTCTAGTAAGGGTAGGTTTACATGCACCTTGGAAAACACATCAAAAATCTCGTTGAACGCCTTGTTCATTTTGTTTTTCTTCAACCTTCCCAGAAATGGAACCGGAGGAATGTATGGGTTGGGTGACTTGTGTAAAAGGGATGTCTTCTAGAGAATTTGCTCAATCACTATCTCTTCCTCTTCTACTCTAGTCTTTTCCCCACTCCCTTCTTCTGACTCCTTAACCTTCTTTCTCTTAGGTTCACTGATATCTCCGGTGTCTAGAACCAGGCCACTTCTCAAAACGGTTAATGCCCTTGTATGTTCTGACTGACTTGGAAATCTACCTGGTTCATTCTTGTGGATAGTGTCAGTTACCTGCCCCAACTGTCTCTCCAACTTCTTTATAGATGCCTCTAAGTTGGTAAAACTCTGCCCACATGCTTGTATAAAGTTGTTTAAATTCTGATCTGTTTGCTGCGAACTCTGAGCAAGGTTAGTAACTAGATCTTCCAAAGAAGTTTTCCTAGGCTGATATGAAGACATTTCCTTGTTTCCTGAATTATTCCATTGTTGACCACTTGATCCTTGACCATGGTAACTCCCCCTATTGAATCCTCCTTGATTCGCTCCTTGAGTAATTGCTTGACCGTTCAAAGCATTGTTAGGGTCTGACCATGAGAAGTTGGGATGATTGCGCCATCCTGGATTATAGGAGTTGGAGTAAGGATCATTTCTTCCTCTTTGATAGTTCAAGGCTTGAGCCTCCTCTGTCTCAAATGGCACCATTTCTCTACATTGATGGTCACCTTCGTATACCACGTTTGCCCTTCCTTGTTGTTGACCTATATTCCTTGCCATTGCCTCCACTTGCTTGGTTAGTCTAGCCATTTGAATCGCCATATCAATATCTTGACTAACAACATGCTTTCCTCCTCTTCTTGAAGTTGAGCTTCTATGTTGAGAGTTGAGAGCTAATGTCTCATATATCTCAACTATCTCACGAGCTGATTTCTTTGTGAGTGCACCTCCACATGCATTTCAACCACGGCTTGTGCGAACTCCGTCAAGCCATCATAAAATGTGCGGACCTTGTACTCTTCGGATATCAAGTGAGGTGGGCATTGTTGCAAGAGCATTCGATAACTTCCCCATGCCTCATGGAAGGGTTCATTGTCCTCCTCGGTGAAACTTGCAATTTGGACCCTAACTTCAACGAAATGAACCACACATTGGCTTTATCCTTCATACAATACCGAAAACACCTCATCTTCAATTGTTCCTCTGTGAGCCGGCCTATCGGAAAAACTTCCAAGATGGATTGGTAGTCCTTCATGAATTGTAAACAATCTTCATTTGGGAGGCCATTGAAAGATGGAAGCATAGCCACATGGAGTCCCTTAAACTCATAACTCCTAGCCGCCGCATTCAACACTATAGGCGATGGTTGGCTTTCGATCATCGGTTGCACGGATTCTCTCATAGCTAGTATGCCTTCGTCGACTTCATGTGTTGGTGACCCCGGTGGACTCATATGATCCTCTTGATCGGCCATTTCCAGAATATAAGTATTCTCCAAGTCAACAAAGATGTCTAAACTTTCAAATTTTCTAGCAAGCCAGCCTACAAGATTAATGTTGTCGTTAGCTGGAAGTGGCTCTTTTCTAAGCGAACGGCGTCCGTGCATACACCTATGGCCCTGAACACCAAAAACACAAACACCAACGAAGTAAAAAGAAACTAAAATAAAATAAAATAAATCTAACAAAATAAATGACACGCACTACCTAAATCAAATTAATTAGATTCAACAAACGAATCTATGCCGATCCCCGGCAGCGGCGCCAAAATTGATTCTGTATTTTATCTCTACTCAATTTAAAGAAAAGTTCGTTCACTGGGATCGGTGATTCTATTGTTGAAAACTAATCTATGTGCGTAAAATCTAAATGGCATAATGCTTGGTTTTTGGAAATAGACAAGTGATTAACTAATTGGCAAATGTAAATAAACTAATTATCGTAAACACACAAAGAGATGAATATGGAGAAAAATGCTAGGGAATTAATGCAACCTAATTAAACTTCTCAATGTAATCCTTAAGTCCTATGAAGCTCTACAATCCTATTATTAGGGCTTGTTTGCAACCATGAAGTTCTTAATCCTTCCCACTACTCACACAAGGCCATGTAATGAGTAATAGTTAGAACTAAATTTTAATCAAAACTCTAAGCCAAATTAAACATAGCATGGTCATGCATATGAAAATTCTCTCAATTATTAAGCTTATGGTAAGGCCTAAATGGGATGGTCACCAACACTTAGTCCTCAACCTCATGTATAAACTAATCCTAAAACACACATTCATTGTGGTCACAACTGAATATGAGCAAAGAGATTAGAGCAAGTAATTCAATAAAAGAGACTAATAATGAATTGAATTAAAGTATTAGACTCTTGGATTGCAAGAGTTGTTTAATTGGTTATGAAAATACAGCTTGAGCGTGTGTCTACAACCTAGAGGGGGGGTGAATGGGTTGTTAATCGATTATTACCAACTTTTTCGATTAGTCAATATTAAACATATAACCCAATTAAAAAAACATACAAAATCAAGTAAAAGTGGGGAAATATAAAGAACACTTTATTTTTACGTGGAAACCCTTCAACCAGGGCAAAACCACAGGCTATCCTTCTAGCCACACACGATCACATAAATCCACTATATGAGTAAAAGATTACACCCTCAAGTGATACTCGGACTCTCACTCTCGATAACCTCAGGCTATGGACACTACCACTTGCCACTCTTGGTTCAATCCCTAGTGATATCCCCTGATACACTACTCTTGACGTGAGCACCTCCTACTCTACCCCACGGGCCTTTTACAGTGGCTCTTGACCAATGCTTGCCAACCACACATTGGTTGCAAGACTTCAATGCTTGTGCAACTTTACCCCGAAGCCAAAAGACTTTGACTCAATGAAGAGTATAAGGTCTAAGTGAACAATCAATGAATGCTCAACACAAAATATGTTAGACCAAACATACAATTCTTAACTAGATTTAGATAATGCAATACAACATCCTAGTAATCAAATAATGCCTACATGTACACACACGAGGTCTCAATTTGTTGTAGAGAAATTCTAACAACCTAATTGTCAATTAAATTCACATAAACATTCATAAACTTGACTAGATGCACAAAGTCAACCTAATCATCAATTAAGCATACATGAATATTTATGGATTAGCTATTTAGGCATATATGACCTAATAATGCAAGCTATCACAAAAAACACAATCAAATATTCATGAACATTAACTAGTTGATTAAGACACAATTTCTCAACCTAGTTATCAATTAATCACACATGAATATTTATAACCTAGCTTTTAGGCAAAAATGACCTAATCAATTAAGCTATCACAAACAAACCCAGTCATGTTATAAAGACTCATAAATATGCAATAAGGTAGAGTCTAGGTATTTAATCATTAGGTATTTAATCATGCAATAAATACCTAATCTAGAGTAAGTAGAACAATAAATGATATTCAAAGAAGTTCTTGCTTACCTAGTCATGAAAAAATGAAGACCCATGCTCAAATGATGTTGAATGATGCAAGATGGAGATGGGTTTTGGGTTTGGAGAGTCAAAAATGCTTTCTTAAAGCTTTCTCTCTCTAGGAGCTCTAACCTCTCTCTAAAAATGATTTTCTAAGCTCTTAGTCGGCCAAGAAGAGAAGAGGAAGAATATATATGAAGCCATGGTCAAAACTACATCGTTTTGAACTTGGGAAACTGAATCCCGTCAAAACCGATATGCGTACCGCGGTTCAGGTATGTGTCCATACCGCGGTACATACAGCAGTGCAACGTCTGAACAACACCACGGTTGGGACCGATGTGCGTACAAGTGCACAGGTCGCGGTCCACGCCGCACATGTCGCATTGGAGAATACCGATCCATGCACCGCGGTGCAAGCAGAGCCTGTTGGACCCTAGGGTTACAGATTGCGCAGCGGAAGGTTTTAAAATTTTTTATGCAATCATTAAACTAACCCATTTGTACAGTAATAATCAAATTAAATAATAAAGTGAAGATTCATACCTACGTAGGAGGCTCCTTCACTTTAATACGAACTGCTCCTGATTTGAACCACGTGATCTTCCTCGCTATCTCCCGGAACTGGTAACAGCGTGTGGGCGCGTCACGATATTCAAGACCTGTATGGAGGAAGAAGAGAAGAATACACACACACAAACAAAACCTTAAAGTGCAGCACTTGTATGTGCTCACCTCACCCTATTTTTTTTTTCTCTTTTTGGTTTGCTTTTCTGTTTGCTGTGTAACGATGACTTTTCTTCTTCTCTTTTTCAAAGTAATCTTATTACTTTTGTCTCTCTCATTCGGTTATTAAGCAATCTAATCACTTTTTCTTTTTTTTAATTAAAATACATATCTCATATATATTTAAAAAAAAAAAAAACAACCGAAATCTATATTTGATTTTTTAAAAAAAACAAAGATATCTCATATCTTTTTTTAAAAAAAAAATTAATTAAATATTTATTTTTGAATTCAAACATTTTAAATTCAAATTCAAATATTTAATTTAATAAAATAAAATAATCATATTATCTTATTTTATTCAAAATCAAATATCAACTAACACCCTCCATTTAGTGATTAACTACATAATTAAATAATCTTATTATTTAATTTATTTAATCACCATTATTCATTAATTAAATAATCTCATTATTCAATTAACTCCCGAATAAATACGTGTCACTTTCATAACACAATTAATTGGACAATCCAATTAATTAACCGTGACCCTTGTTACCTAAATCGATCGGGCTAGCAAGGGGACCTAATGGACCCACAGTATTTTGAGCTCCAATAATCCTTAGAAATTATTAATTAAACTCTTTAATTAATATTTCATGATTATTAACTTCGGTGTTATTCCACTAAAAACCCGAAGCTGCACTCTCTCAACTGTAGACGTTTTTACACAAACCAATAACTCTCGGTGTCCATCGATATAGCTATTACATATGGTATAATCCTCCACAAGTAGTTCATAATTAGAGCTGGGTCATAATGTCCGTTATACCCCTCTAATCATATCTTTCCATTAAGTACCATTGATTCTCTAATGAACAATAAATCCTACATTCCTTACGGAATTAGGAGAGCGCTCATATTGTTCAAGCCCCGAATCAACCCTTAAGGGAACTACCATCTACTTCTCACAAGAAGGAGTGGATTCCACTATTGTGTACAAACCTTCCCAGCCACAAACCAAACCGTGATCCCAACATACGGAGTATATTGATCGGGAATGCAACTCCGACCTCACTCATGGTATATCAAAGACCACGATCTAACCTGAAGGAGTCGGTAAGACACTCAGGATTAAGATCACCCACATATAGCCATCATTAGTTGATATATATGAATCTCATCGTTAAACGGATCTTAGTGAGAGATTCATATAGATCATGGCCCAGTCCTATATGATCACATCATACAAGGTGCCTTCATTCTCATATCTACATATGAATGATCCAGGATAGGATCACCGTACACTACGAAATGGACCGCAGCTGTAGATTAACCACAAATAAAGTACCCAGCTTTATTTGCTATCTACGGACTCTTTAAATTGTTCATTTCAAACTGAATCCATCTATATATGACACTTATATACTCAGTTCGAAATTACATCCGGCAATTTTGGATGTTAAGTGCACATGTTATATAAAGTATGACACAAAATGAATGAATATACTACTTCTTTTATTTATGTTCAAATTACATTTACATATTACAAGCTTTAGGGCAAAAAACCCCAACAGAGCCTGCCAAGCGGTACATGCCGCGCTAAAGGGAAAAATCCCTTTTTAACACTCAAGAAAAATGCCTATCTTACATGAATGTTGTACAAGTGTGAAGTGAGTGAGATGCACACAATGAAGCACAATTAATCATGCCAAACATGTTATCAAATGAGATACAATGCAAGATATGATATCTAATGCAAGCTAGTGAGTGTGTTTGAAAAGGATGCACACACATATAAAAAATAAGGAACACAAATGCAAGATAAACAAAACATGCATGAAGTGTGTGTGTGCACCTAAACTCTTCAAGAGACAAAGTCAAGTGAGTATACCTTTCGCTCTTGAAGTCATGGAGATGCTTGGAAGCTTGCCAATACGGACCTAAGCTACCCATTACACAATCATCCCCAATGTGGTGTGGTTTGTCATGAAATAAGCCAATCATAAAATCGAGGTCCTTACAGGTTACATCAATCCTCTAACTTAAAAGATTAGTTACACATCAAAAGAATAAAAGAAAACATAGATGAGTTAAAGAAGAAACCAAAGTTTGTCATTAAGGCTTCTTGTCTATTGAGTTCCCTCTTCTTGATTCCAAACTCCAATGATGGATGAGTGATGTATGTATGAGAGTATGAAAGGCTGATGGGTGGATATTCTTTGAGTGTGGCTCTCTCTCACAAAATAAGCATTCAAAATTTATATAGGAGCCGAAACGGGACCACAAATCAACCTAGAGAGTCGTGCTGGCGGGCTGTGTCGCGGTCACGACTGTAACCGTCTTACAAGACGGCACCACACCGCGACGTCGCTTGATCTTCCATTCCGCGCGTAGTTCGAATGTCAACAGCAGCGACACTTAGGTCGCGAGAGTTGCTGTCGCTAGAATTGTCACTGGTCTTCTAAGACGACACTTCGACAGCGACACTTCATGTCGTTGAGATTGTCGCGGTCTTCCAAGACGACACTTCGACGGTAACACTTCTTCCTCCTTTTGACTCGCCTTAGCTTCATTGCAACATTATCAACACTTGGGTCACGAGAGTTGCTATCGCTGGAATTGTTGCGGTCTTCCAAGATGACACTTCGACAGCGACAATCCTTCTGCAAGGCTCTGCTTCTTGATTTTGTGCTTTGTGCCCCATTTTTCTTCTTTTCCTTCAGAAATGCCTCTGATACAAAGAATTATCTGTAAAATACCTAAACGAGCTATTAAACACTCGATTTTACCTAATAATTAAGCAATAAGCATAGGAATAGGGACCCAAAATATAGTGTTGTCGTGGCTCGATCACGAGCTTTATACCTCTCCACATCACCTTTCGAATTCCTTTTGGTTTTAAATATCCATTAACAACCAATGGGCTTCACACCTTCTGGTAATGTGACAAGTTCTCAAACCTTATTGTCTTGCATAGACGTATACTCCTCATTCATGGCATCAATCCACTTTTGAGAGTTGGAACCCTGCATGGCTTGATGGAAGAGTATTGGAACATCTTTCACCATTCCAATGTTTTCCCTATGTTCCTGTAGAAATATGAAAAAATCATCTGGAATATCATTTCTCCTTTCTCTAGTGGATCGCCTTAATGACACTGGTTCTTGAGGTTTTTGAGTTTGTTCCTTAGGAATTATTACATCATCTTAAATTGAGGGTTGTTCAACATTGTCTTGTTGAGGATCTAGATTCGCTTCTTGATCAATGACATGTATAGAAATCATCACATTGTCAAAAGCAATAGTGGGAATCGAAACCGATTCCTCCTCAGAGATAATGTCTATGACCTTATTTCTCTCCCCAAACTCAACACCTTAAAAAATGTTGTAGTTCCCATCTCAAAAATTGACCTAAGTGTGGGATCATAAAACTTATAACCCCTAGATCTCTCAAAGTAGCCAATGAAGTAGCTGCTTACAGTTTTGGTGTCCAATATCTTTTCATATGGCCTGTAAGGCCTTGCCTCAGCTGAACATCCCCAAATGTGAAAGTACTTTAGACTAGGCTTTCTGTCTATCCAAAGCTTATAAGATGTTTTTACAGCTGCTTTAGTTGGCACTCGGTTTAGAATATAAGCTGCAGTTTTGAGTGCTTCTCCTCAGAGTGACTCTGGTAAGGTGGAATGACAAACATACTCCTTACCATATCCTTAAGAGTCCGGTTTCACCTTTCAGTTACACCATTCATGCTAGGTGATCCTGGCATGGTGTACTGTGGGACGATTCCACATTCCTCTAGGAATAAAGCAAACGGTCCTGGACGTTGTTCACCTGAACCGTCATATTTGCCGTAGTATTCACCACCATGGTCAGACCTGTCACACTTTATTTTTTTGTTGAGTTGGTTCTCAACTTCAGCTTTAAATGTTTTTGAACAAGTCCAAAGACCGTGATTTCCCATGAATGAGAAATAAGTACCCATAACGTGAGTAATCACCTATGAATGATATGAAATATTGTTGGCCATTCCAGGAAGCCATAAGGAATGGTCCACAGATATCCGTGTGTATCAATTCTAAGACGTCCGAAGTTCTGTTGGCATCTAATTTCTTTATTTTTGCCCTTGTCTTTAGGGGTGTTAGCCAAATGAGCACTTTCGATCATGTCTTGCTTCAATCTCTCTTCCTCTTGCACACAGTAAGAAATGAGCTCATTAGAGTCCATTTCTCTTTTTGACAGTTGTAACTGACCTTAAATTGACTGTATTGTGCAGGAAGTGATATTAATACTAAATGCACCAACAAGTCATCAGACAACTCGAGCTTCAGTGCCTTAAGCTTAGAAGCCATATGAGACATTTCCATAATGTACTCCTTTATGTTCCCCTTGCCTTTGTACTTCATAGAAATCAAGCTTTGCAAAAGTGTGCTAGTTTTTGCCTTATCGTTTTTTTTTTTGTAAAATGCTTTTCAATTTCGGCTAGGAACTATTTGACTTTGGTTATCTTTTCAGATACCGCACCCCTAAATGCCTCCGGAATGCCGCGCTTGATGATCATAAGACTCATGCGTTTTGAGCGATCCCACTTCTCAAAGTTCTTCATGTCATCAGGAGAACTTGCATCCATAAGAGAAGCGGGCTGCTCAGTCCGAAGGGCAAGGTCCAGATTCATGCAGCCGAGAACAATAAGTATGTTCTCCTTCCAATCCTTAAAGTTGGTCCCATTAAGCATGGGTATGTAGTTGCTATTGGCAGATATAGTGGAAACACTAGCTGTAAAGAGAACAAAACAAACAAACAAACATGCTTACATTAATAACCAAATACAATAATCAACAAATTCAAATAATGGTAAGTCTCATCTTAAGATACCTAGCACCACATTAATATCAAGTCTTTGGACAGTAATATTAATTGTAAGTGGTACTCTTGTTATAGTGATCAAACCTTGACCATAATTCATGTCAAATAATAAATCTATCTTTGGATCGACTTATTATTCACATGTAAAACTTTATATTCGTCACATGTTTACCACCACAGGTGTGTATGCAATTCGGCTAAGCGTTAACTTTCCTTTGGGAAAGCTAATACCCATATGAATTTACACACATACAAACATCCAACATCTTTCATGGACAATCTACACAAAATAGGTCACTTTGGCGACATCTTGTTTCAATTAGCCCATTTAGAATGATGGACTACTTTATTTAACCATAAAAGATATACCATAAAAATATTTGAATTTGAATTGATTCTTTTTTTTAATCAAAAGTACATAATGACCCAAAATTGTATCAAAATTACATAATGGCCTAAAATTTTATAAAAATTACATAACAGCCCAAAATTTTATAAAAATTATATAACGACCCAAAATTTTATCAAAATTATATAATGGCCCAAAATAATTACACAACATATCCTTATATTATATCGAATTTGAAAATACTCTAAGAGTGTATAAACTAACCTAGAAGGGGGGGGGGGGGGGGGGGGGTGAATAGGTTTTAACCAAATTAATTACCATCTTTTTGGTTAATTAAAATTAAACACACAACCCCTAATCTCTAACACAATCAATCATGTCATAATATAAATGCGGAATAAGTAAAAGTCACAATGATATGATTTACGTGAGAAACCCTCCAACTGGGTAAAAATTCACGGGCCTAATCGCTAATTGAACCCTCAAATCCACTATTTGCAAAAAACGATTACAACCTAGGTTGACCACATCACACATAATCGGTTACTAATCCGTTCTTGCTACCCGCAGACCTTTAATAGTTATTTTAGGCTCTTGCTTGTATACTACCAAAAACAAATACAAGACTTAACTCTTAAATGAAGAGATATGAAACCTAAAGTGAATATGATGATATTCTAAATGCACAAAATGCTAGGTCAGCACATTTAATGCTTATCTAGTCATGTATGAATGCTTCAAACAATCCTAGATATCATGTTGCTAAATGACATGCTCATACCTTAGCTATATGAAATCAAAGCATACCTAGATGCAATAGCTATCACAATACAACAACCTAAACATCAACAAAAATCTCTATTTATAATGAGAAATTATTATTTAGATGCAAACAAGCATAAAAGAGATTTCTTGTTAAGCAAGAACACAAAGATGGATGAGAGTGGTGTTTTACTTACCAAGAAGCTATGTTGATGAAGACTCATGCTTAGAAACATCCTAGATGAAACTAGATGATGATAGAACCACGAATGAATGATGGGTGATTGGGTTTTGGACAATAAAAAAGGTTTCTTGCTACCTTTTCTTGCAAGACACTCTTGAGCTCTAAAAGGAATGAGAGAGAATGGATTCTAAAGCTCTAAAGAGGCAAGGAAGGGGAACTGACATATATATATATATATATATATATATATGATGCCCTAGACCAAATGACACCATTTTGAAAAACAGCAACAAAATCCTGTCATTACCGCTGTGCGTACCACGGCTCAGGCAAGTGTCCAGACCACGGTACACGTAACAGTGTGCCTACTGGACAACACCGCGACTTGGGCCGCTGTGCGTGAAAATGCACATGCCGCAGTCTAGGCAGCATGGGCCTACTGATGTTTACCGTGTCAAGGACCGCTGGGGGTGCATATGCACAGGAAGCGGTACAAGAAGCATGACCCATCTGAAGTATACCACTCTGTATGCCGTGGTGCAATCCGAGGTTGCCAAGTGGTCTAGGCCGCGCTAAGAGAGAAAACTCTCTTTTCCAGGCAGACTCAACACACTAAGTAATGTGCTAAAATGTGCAAGTGTGGAGTGTGATAAATGGCATACAATGTATCATCCAATTACATGTAAACAAGAATATAATGCAAGCAAGTGAGTGTGTGAAACTATATCTCTTCAAGTAAAAGTAGAGTCAAGTAATCTACCTTCCTTGAAGCACTTGGAGTCCAATGAGAGATCTTCAATTCCTAATCTACCATTTTACAATGTATGACTCCAATTGTGATTTTGTCAACGAAATAAGCCAATCATAAAGTGAGGCACTTACAATCTCCCCATTTGGCTATTTCGTGACAAAACCACCACTCACAAAGCAACCTCACAAAAACAAAAGATTGGTCAACAAAAATGTCTACATTACAATAAGGCCTATAGTCTAAGTCTTGAACATCTTCAAGTCAATCCGAAGTTTGTAGAAGATCCCAACCTACACACAATCAATCAAAGCAAACAAGAATACCTTCCAAGATCAAGTGTGTGAGAGGTGCTTTAAATAACCATAAACAACAAAAACAACATTTGCAATAGTCCCAAGAGATTGAACTAATACTATCAACAATGTGATCATGCTATGCAATGCAATACTCCCCCTACAAGATTGCTCTCAACTCTCAACTCCCCCTAAACAAGATACTACTAGTCCACTAAAGCTCACAACCCTACTCCCCCTTTTTGTCATGAGATAGGCAAATGGAGTCCTTCTTAATGGGTAAGCTTTTGGCAAGGAGAGCTCATAGCACAAAACATATGCAAGATCATATAAGCAACTTTATGCAACTCAATTAAGTAAGAGAGAATCAAGGAGTTTTATTTGATGAAAATGTGTGACACGATGCTTTGCAAGCAAGACATGTTGCATTCAAGTTCAAAAACAATGGTATTTGGCAAAGCCAACAACAAGGGTTTCCAAAAGAATTCAAACCAATTTTCACCCTTTGTCATGATTTCAAGCAATGATATACATTTTTTTATAAGAAATTCAATTTAAAGGGCATCTATATCAAACTTTATAAGCGAAACAAGACATGAGCGACTTTTTGCACCCTTTTTGATTTTTCCGGGTAAGATACCCGTATGATAGTAGCCTTGTTCAACTAATAAAGAGAGAGAGAAGACTAAATTTGGATGAGACATCCTTATTTATTTAATATACACATGGTCCTTATTTAGTTTAGTCTTCTCATTTGCTTATGCATACAGTTTTGCATTCATATTTAAGCAATCAAAAATACGTCTTCATGCATATCAACATAAAGCATGTCATTAATAAAAACATCATGTCATGGAGATCAATTATAGGCCATCCAAATTGTACTTCCAAAATAAATCTCTTAGTCCAAAAATGCATGTTTGAACATAAATATGACATGGATTACAAGAAAAGCAATTTGCACACTTATTAAGAAAATAACATAAGCATATGCACAACCGATCATCTCAAGCAATTAATGAAGGAGCATAAAATATATCAATGTAACATAATGCACTTTCATGCCAACTTGCTATCTTTGCTTGAGCTCCCCATATAGGGTCAAGATATATCATTTCAAGCCAAATGACAAATCCCAATAGTCTTGCTAAGGTTGCCAAACCTAATGGTGTCTAAGGGCTTTGTAAATAAGTCCGCTAGTTGGTCATAAGTTCCCACATGCTCCAATGCAATAGTTTTGCTCTCAACTAGCTCTCTAATGAAATGATGTCTAATGTCAATGTGCTTCGTCCTAGAATGTTGGACGAGATTCTTAGAAATGTTTATGGCACTCATGTTGTCACAAAACAAAGTGAGAGTGCCTTGCTCTAGGCCATAATCGGCTAGCATTTGCTTCATCCACAACAATTGAGTACAAGCACTACCGGCGGCTATATATTCCGCCTCGGCTGTGGATAGGAAAATTGAGTTTTGCTTCTTGCAAAACCAAGACACCAAGCTGTTGCCTAGAAAAAAACAACCACCTAATGTACTCTTCCTATCATCACAATTCCCCGCCCAATCGGCATCACTAAATCCAACAAGACTTGGATTAATGTCAAAGGAGTACCAAATCCTATGATTGGAGGTACCATTCACAAATCGAATGATCATCTTCACCGCAACAAAGTGAGATTCTTTGGGATTAGCTTGGTACCTAGCACAAACACCCACACTAAAAGAGATATCAGGCCTACTTGCTGTCAAGTAAAGAAAACTATCTATCATGCCATGATACAAGCTTTGATCAATACTTTTACCACTAGCATCCTTGCTTAGCTTCAAAGTGGTACTCATGGGTGTGTCACAATGTTTGGCATTGTCAAGACCAAACTTCTTCATTAGGCTTTTGGCATACTTAGCTTGGGATATGAAAATTCCATCATGCATTTGCTTAATTTGCAAGCCTAGGAAGTGATTTAGTTCACCAACTAAGCTCATTTTAAATTCAAGAGACATGGCATCAACAAATTGTCTCACTTTTGACTCATTGGTGGAACCAAATGCAATATCATCAACATCTATTTGAGCTATGAAAAGCTCATCTTTGTAGCACTTGATGAACAAGGTCTTGTCAACATTACCTCTTGAGTATCCATTGTCAACAAGATAAAGAGTGAGACGCTCATACCAAGCCCTCGGTGCTTGTTTCAACCCATAAAGTGCATTTTTGAGGCGATAGACATGATTGGGGTGGTGTGGATCCATAAACCCCTTGCGTTGTTTAAAAAACACTTCCTCATATAAGAAGCCATTGAGGAAGGCACTCTTAACATCCATTTGGTGTAGCTTGAACTTGTACACACAAGAAATGGACGAGAGAAGCCTTATAGACTCAAGACGGGCAACAGGAGCAAAAGTTTCCTCAAAGTCAATACCCTCAATTTGAGAGTATCCTTGTGCTACAAGCCTAGCCTTGTTGCGCATAATGTTGCCATCCTCATCCGAGTTGTTCCTATACACCCATTTGGTGCCTATGACATTAGTATCCTTAGGTCTAGGAACTAGAGTCCAAACCTCATTTCTTTCAAATTGGTTTAGCTCTTCTTGCATGGCAAGAACCCAAAACTCATCATTCAAGGCTTTATCAACCTTTTTGGGTTCAACTTGAGAGGTGTAACAAGTATAGCTAATTTGATTAGCTAATTGACGCCTAGTCCTAACACCCTCATTTACATCTCCAAGAATGTCATTCTTGTCATGGTGATGTCTAACCCATGAAGCGGGTTCTTTAGAGTCCAAAGAAGGATCTCTATCAAAAGGTTGATCATCCTCTTCATTATGATTTGACTTCACATCACTTGAAGTCTCACCACACTCCTTCAAAGAAAGGTCACCATTCTTACAAACATCCTTCTCATGGATAATGTTTTGGGGCCTACAATCATCAATGACAACATTTGATGATTCCATAACACTTCGAGTTTTCAAATTGTAAACTCTATAGGCCTTGCTATTGAGTGCATATCCAATGAAAATACCCTTATCACTCTTGGCATCAAACTTACCAAGTTGATCTCGGTCATTAAGAATATAGCACTTACTCCCAAAGATGTGGAAATAGCTAACATTGGGTTTTCTTTCCTTCCATAACTCATAGGATGTTTGTTTGGTCCAGGGTCTAAGGAAAACTCTATTCCCTAAATAACAAGCCGTATTGACTGCTTCTACCCATAGGTTCCTAGGAACCTTGTTGCTAAGCAACATTAACCAAGCCATCTCTTGTAAAACCCTATTCTTCATTTCCACAACTCCATTTTGTTGGGGAGTTCTAGGAGCCGAGAATTCATAGGAAATACCTAGACCATTACAAAAGCTCTCAAAGCTACTATTCTCAAATTCTTTCCCATGATCATTCCTAATTCTCTTAATGCTCCTAATGTGAGAATTTTTCTCATTTTGAATTTTGACACATAGCATTTTAAATTTATCAAAGGCTTCGGACTTCTCTCTAAGAAAGTAGGTCCAAGTGAACCTAAAGAAGTCATCAACCACCACAAGAATATACCTTTTACCACCTAGACTCTCAGTTTGCATGGGACCCATGAGGTCCATATGAAGGAGTTCCAATGGCTCCTTGGTGGAAAGGTATTTTCCCTTCTTATGCACACTTTGGTTTGCTTCCCTTGTTGACAAGGTCCATAAACTCCTTCAAACCTCTTCCCAAGCTTGGGGAGGCCTCTCACAACATTCAACCTCTCAAGGACTTTCAAGTCACTATAATTCATGTGGCCAAATCTTTGATGCCACAACTCAATTTGCTCACAGCTAGACAAGTTACAAGAGATGTTACTAGATTCAAGACAATAACAATTGTCACTTGATCTCTTGCCTTTTAAAGAACTTGCCCATTTTCCTTAAGAATAGAGCAATCAATTTTGCCAAACATAACCGAAAGCCCTTCATCACTTAAATGTGATATACTTATGAGATTTGCTTGCAAGCCATCTACATAGAGAGAGCATTGGGCAAGGAGGGCAAACCGGGAATAGATATATTACCTTTCCCTATAACTTTTTTCCGTGAACCATCATCAAAGGTGACAAATCCATCATCCTCCATCACAAGAGTCTCAAAGAAACTCTTGTTTCCAGTCATGTGCCTAGAACACCCACTATCAAGATACCAAGTGTTGGAGGCATTGGCTTTTAAAGAAACTTAAGCCACATAGCAAAAATACTCATCTTTTCCAGTCCACCTAGGTGCAACATTTTCAATCCTAGGAGCCTTAGGTTCATTGACTCTAAGTTCCCTAGGTGCATGCTTTTTGGCTCTTCTAAGCATATTTTTCTCAAGCGTATTCTCAAATCTACACAATTTGATATACTTACAGCAATTAGGCTTTTATATGGCCTTCAGTACCACAATAATGACAAGTATGAGTGAAGTAAAAGTTCATACCATAGTGACAGGACGTATTTCTAGTGTCGTTTTAAAAGATCAATCCGTCAACAATATTTGTTAAAACCTCACGAAGCCTAAATGAGTTTGAAAACACAAATATGGTGGCAAGTGGGGGATCGTCCAAAGGGAGCGGAGTTAGCTACAATTAGTTATTGCTAAAGTAATGTTAATGTATATATATAATAAACGAAACATAAATGATGAAGATGTAGGGGGTGAATTATCCTATTAATAACACTAAATTAATTATGCAAACTAAATGAAGGGGGAAATGGGATGAAGGATATATATAGATGATGGAAACTAAGGAGTTAATGGATACGAAAGTAAATACTGGGCAATGCAACAAACTTGTCAATAGCACTGCTATTCAAGGCAACCGACCTAGGATGTATAGAGTCGGTTATTTACCCCTAGAAAGTGGCCAACCTAGGATGTATAGTGCGGACCACCTATTAGGGATTAATCCGTTGTAAACCACCAACCTAGGATTTATAGTGTTGGTTGTTTATCGGATTATGGAAATGAAGCTCGTCTACCTAACAATGACTCAACCGATTAAACTTAGTCACCCTAGGATGTATAGTGATGACTTCTAACTCTCTCACGGGCTCCGACCTAGGATGTATAGTGCCGAAAACTAGATCGAGGTTAGATTAAGACTGCGGTTTAAGAGTCAGAATTCATGACGTTCCGTCCATTCTTTAGAGCATTAAACAACTAAATAGGATGTATATCTAGATGCAATACTCATACATAATACAAAGAAATCTTGCAAAGAGGATGTATCTACACAAGAAATCAATGGTAAACATTCATAACAAGAATAGATCAATGAAAGATAGACATGAATATCAATATAATATCAAGTTTATGTACAAGCCCAATATTCAACTAACTACTCCATCAACCCCTTAGAGGGGATTTAGCTACTCATTACAACTAGGAAATAAGAGAAAGGAAAGAGAAAGAACCCTTGGAGAACATCTCCTTCCTTGAAGTGGCTTCAATCTCCTAACTTCCTTGAAGTTGAGTAGAGAATGTAAGGATGAGAGAGAGAGATATTCTAGATCTAAATGTGTAAAACCTCTGAAAATGGAGTCAAATTCTACTCAAAACATTTCCATCATTTTTATTTATACAACCAACAAAAATAGGTCACTTAAACTTCAAAAATCAATCTGGCGCGCGTGGAGTGCGGGTGAATTACCCGCACTGTATGGGTTATCTTCATATTCAGTTCTCGGCTCTGAGCTATAGTGCGGGTGGAGTGCGGTTGAATTACCCGCACTTGACCCGCACTTGGAACCGCACTTTGATCGCTTTTGAGTCGCACTTCACTGTCAGGTGCAAAATCTACCTTCTGTCTTGAGCAACAGTGCGGGTAGAGTGCGGTTGATTGACCCGCACAGTACCCACACTATAATGTCAGGTGCATCTTCAACTTCTCTGGTTTGGCATTAGTGCGGGTAGAGTGCGGTTGGATGACCCGCACAGTACCCGTACTTTAACGTCAGGTGCAACTTCAGCTTCTCTGGTTTGGCAACAGTGCTGGTGGAGTGGGGTTGGATGACCCGTACTATACCCGTACTTAATCTCTTCACTTGCATCATGTCCGGCTATAAGCATAAGTGAGGCTGGAGTGCGGTTGCGACCCACACTTGACCTGCACTTGACCCGCACTGTAGAGCTGATTATGCTCATTTGTCTTTCCTTTTGTCCTTTTCTGCCGGAATCACAGCAACATGCTTCCAAACCCATCTTTGCTCTATTTCCTACGATTACGCACAAAACAACCCATCAGAGATACAAAAACGCACGAAAATAGAACACAAGGTAAGGATTTGAGGGCCTAAATATACTACATATTTGGCCCGATCACATAGCCTTGTGCAACCATTTGAGGCTTCCTTCTCCTTTGAGTAGTCCTTTAATGTTGAACAAACTCCTTCCTTTGTGGTTGAGCCAAAGTAGCATGTCTTTTTTGTTGAGCATACATGATCCTTGATTGTGGAGAAGGGATCCTTGCATGTGGAGGTCTTGATTGAAATCCTCTAACTTGTTGTGTTTGAGCTTTTGTTGAAGCTTTGACTTGAGCATGTTTTGAGGATTCTCCAACTTCAATTCTTCTTGTAGTTTGTTGTGGGATTTTGACTTCTTCAACCTCTTGACTCTTGACAAAAGTAGTCTTCTTCAAAGAAGTGGTATTCACATCTTCCTCATATCCCAAGCCTCTCTTATCACTAGGGCTCTTCCTAATTTATAGCATCTTGTTAAGCTTCTCGGTTCCGGAGGTCATCTTGGCAATCACACATTTTGCCTCTCCAAGCTCCTTCCTTAAACTCTCTTCACTCTTCTTCACCACAAAAAGTTCTAATTTCAAGCTTTCTTCCCTTTCTCTTGTTCTTTTCACTTCCTCACTCAAGTCGATCATCTTGGAGGTCAATTCAAGGTTCTTCCTCTTCAACTCTTGTATCTCATTTTTCTTCTTAGCTCTAGAACTTTTGAAGTATTCCATGAAGTCTTCATAGTCCATTTCCTCATCAAATTCATGCTTGGACTCGGATGAAATACTTCCATTGCTTGAGTGCTCTTGTTCTTCTTCTAGCTTGTCATTCTCCTCTTTTTTGTCACTCATAACTTCCTTGCCATTGTGAGATGAGGTAAATGCAATGAAGTTGGCAACTTGATCTTCATCATCCAAAGACTTTTATTCCTCCTCTAAGTCGTCACTATCACTCCAAGTTGCCGCCATGGCCTTTCCTTTCTTTTTCCTCTTTAGATTAGCACATTCGGGGGCAATGTGACCATAACCACTGCACTCATAACATTGAATACCCTTCTTGGAATCCTTCTCTTCACTTTTCTCCACCCTTTTGAAAGGAGTCTTCCTCTTCACGAATTTTCCCTTGGAGCCCAACCACTTCTTCTCAAACTTCATAAATTGCTTGAACCTCTTCACCATTAGAGCCATTTCTTCATCTGAATCTTCTTCCTCCCTTTCTTCCGTGGAGGTCTTCAAGGCAATGCTCTTTGGCTTCTTTTGAGGTGTTGTTGAAGTAAGGGCTCTTCTTGACTCAGAAACCAGCAACTTGCCAATTATTTCACTTGGCTTCATCTTCTTGTATTCACTATTCTCCTCAATAGCAGTCACCTTTACGTCAAATCTCTCCGGGAGAGATCTCATGATTTTTTGATTTATCCTCCTATCCGAGTATGGATCGCCCAATTGGTGACTTTGGTTGACAATATCCATTAGCTTCACTTAGAACTCATTGAAGCACTCATGGTCTTTCGTCTTCAAGGACTCAAATTGGGTTTGAAGGACTTGTAGCTTATAGTCTTTTACCACGTCGGTTCCTTCATGTGCCATCTCGAATATTGTCCATGCTTCATGTGCATTCCTTGTGGTTTGGATTAGCTTATGTTGATTTTCATCCACTGCACATAAGATAGCATGTATTGCCTTGTTGTTCCATTTGGAGGCTTCAAAGTCTTTGGTATCCCACTCCGATTTTAGCTTTGGCATGACGCTTTTATCTTCGAGAGTCTTGGTAGGTGATGTGTAAGCATCCTCAATCACCATCCAAACTCGATCATCAATTTGGCACAGGTAGGATTCCATTTTTCCTTTCCATGATGAGTAATTAACCCCCGTCAGAAGTGGAGGTCTTGTACTAAATGCTCCCTCTCGCTCATATGCATTTCAACTCATGGTGTTTAGGGGAGAATGAGATGAATGCAATCAATCAAACAAAATAAAACAAAACAAGCAAGACACACTAACAAAAAAAAAAGGAAACTAATGCAAGACACTCCTAGAGAGCAAGGGATCTCCTAATTATGTTAAGGAACCTGCTCTGATACCAATTGAAAATACTCCAAGAGTGTATACACTAACCTAGAGGGGGGGGGGGGTGAATAGGTTTTAACCAAATTAATTACCATCTTTTTGGTTAATCAAAATTAAACACACAACCCCTAATCTCTAACACAATCAATCATGTCATAATATAAATGTAGAATAAGTAAACGACATAATGATATGATTTACGTGAGAAACCCTCCAACTGGGTAAAAACTCACGGGCCTAATCGCCAATTGAACCCTCAAATCCACTATTTGTAAAAACGATTACAACCTAGGTTGACCACATCACACATAATCGGTTACTAATCCGTTCTTGCTACCTGCAGGCCTTTAATAGTTTTTTAAGGCTCTTGCTTGTATACTACCAAAAGCAAATACAAGACTTAACTCTTAAATGAAGAGATATGAAACCTAAAGTGAATATGATGATATTCTAAATGCACAAAATGTTAGGTCAGCACATTTAATGCTTATCTAGTCATGTATGAATGCTTCAAACAATCCTAGATATCATGTTGCTAAATGACATGCTCATACCTTAGCTATATGAAATCAAAGCATACCTAGATGCAATAGCTATCACAATACAACAACCCAAACATCAACAAAAATCTCTATTTATAATGAGAAATTATTATTTAGATGCAAACAAGCATAAAAGAGATTTCTTGTTAAGAAAGAACACAAAGATGGATGAGAGTGGTGTTTTACTTACCAAGAAGCTATGTTGATGAAGACCCATGCTTAGAAATATCCTAGATGAAACTAGATGATGATAGAACCATGAATGAATGATGGGTGATTGGGTTTTGGACAATAAAAAAGGTTTCTTGCTACCTTTTCTTGCAAGATACTCTTGAGCTCTAAAAGGAATGATAGAAAACAGATTCTAAAGCTCTAAAGAGACAAGGAAGGGGAAAGGACATATATATATATATATATATGATACCCTAGACCAAATGACACCGTTTTGAAAAACAGCAACAAAATCCCGTCATTACCGATGTGCGTACCACGGCTCAGGCAAGTGTCTAGACCGCGGTACATGCAACAGTGTGCATACTGGACAACACCGCAACTTAGGCCGCTGTACGTGCAAGTGCACAGGCAGCTGTATAGGCAGCAGGGGCCTACTGATGTTTACCGCGTTAGGGACCGCTGGGCGTGCATGTGCACAGGAAGCGGTATAAGAATCATGACCCTACTGAAGTATACCGCTCTGTATGCCGCAGTGCAAGTCGAGCTTGCCAAGCGGTCTAGGCCGCGCTAAGAGAGAAAACTCTCTTTTCCAGGTAGACTCAACACACTAAGTATTGTACAAAAATGTGCAAGTGTGGAGTGTGATAAATGGCATACAATGCATCATCCAATTACATGTAAACAAGAATATAATGCAAGCAAGTGAGTGTGTGCAACTATATCTCTTCAAGTAAAAGTAGAGTCAAGTAATCTACATTCCTTGAAGCACTTGGAGTCCAATGAGAGATCTTCAATTCCTAATCTACCCTTTTACAATGTATGACCCCAATTGTGATTTTGTCAACGAAATAAGCCAATCATAAAGTGAGGCACTTACAGAATTCTTCAAAAGTGGCCCAATGTAAGAACACAGGTCTGGCGACTTGGTTCTATTAGGATTATGCTCAATAGCAAGAGTGTAATATTGTAATTGACAATCTTTTCATATAAATAAAGTGATTTCTGATTCTGCAAAATCTTATAGCATTTATAATTATAATTGTCAAGGTAAATAATCATAAGGTCAAAAGACTATGAGATATGAAGAATTGTTTGTACATCTAGATATGTATGAGGTAGACACAATTCTTTAGTTAGTCTTGAATAACGTTCATAACTTAAGTTAAAGGTTAGGCACCTCTATCTTGATAAAGTTGTAGAATTCTTTTACTAGCATTTGAGTGGGATCAAATGAGTTATGATGAGTCTAAAATCATCGAAAGGTTTTCGAGTAAAAGAATCTAGTGCACTGGGTGCATTGAACTGGATCACAATGAAATACTTTATCTATAACCGTCACTAGATATAAGTCTTTTCATTATCAGGACAATCAGAGAGTCTATCTAAATCCTGAGATAAATGATGGACTTATGGTTGCAAGTGTTATCATTTGAGCTATCAATAAGTACGATTATATAGCATAGTCTATCCTCGATAGTTTGGTGGTATTCATTTGTTAATCGATAGAAGACTTCATTTATAGATATGGACATCGTGGCTCCATTTATTAAATGAGAGTATAATATCATCATATGGATGTTTTGAGGTATTGGATATTAAATCTCAACGTTGAGTTTTCAATAATGATTATTGAAGACATGGCTTCTGGACAAGTCAAAATATCCAAGTTCAAAATGTGGTCATATGAGGAAATATGGTAACTTGGAGAGCTATAGGCGGTCTATGAGCTCTTGGCCATTACTGATATTATTCACGAGGATACATCATCTCCTATAAGATTGTCTAGGGTATGAATGAGAAACATCTCCTTATTCTATCTTTATTTAAGAGTTCAATTTTAGCTCTTTAGTGGAATGAGTTAAAATTAATAGATCGGACCTAAGTGAATCATTTGTTGATTGTGATTAGGTTATGTCTATTGAAGCTTAAATTTAGATAACCCGCTAAGATCCACAATCCACACATACTTGCATGGATCACTTGATATATTCTACCGGACCAATTTATGGGTCCATCTAGAATTGCATTTAATATATTAAGAATATAATATGTCAATTATTGATTTAATGGGCTGCACTATTATATTAATATATTAAAAGCAGACATGTAGGCTTGTTTCTTTTAGTAAGAATACGTCTGGTTCACATGTGGGCTTTTATTTAAAGTCGAATGGATTAAATAAAATAAGAAAAATAATATTTGGCCCATATATATATGGTGTGGGCGGCAAGGCTAAATAAAATAGCCCAAGATATTATTTTATTTTATTGTTTTGATTAAATAAGAATTAATTAATTAATAGTTTAAATCAAAATCTTTTCCTGATCAGTAAATTAAATACTATGTGTTGGATTAGGGTTGGAATTCTTTTAAGTGATAGGAGTCCTAATGTGGTAAGAATAAAGTCCACATACACTCCTTATTATACAAAGAATTCGGCCACCACTAGTCCTACAAGGGTTAGGATTCTTGAATTGATAGGAATTAGGGAAAAAGATAATTCCTTTTCAAGTAAGGAAATTAACCAACCCTGGATTTCGTATTCAATGAATTCGGCCAACCCTACTTGGTAAAGGAGAAATTCGGCCAACTTATAAATATAAGGTTATGAATTTTCGGCCACCAAAAAGAAGCAAAATAGAGAGAGATTTTTGTTTGTTTTGAAAATTAAAAATCCTACTCTATACACAGATTTTCGGCCAAGAGAGAAAAAAAAATAAGTTCTCATTCGATAGTGCACTTACAAGCCTTTAACATCAAAAGGTTTTGTGCACACTTTCGATTTAGGGTTACGCGAGTTTCAATCATATTGATTGTGAATTCAAAAGTGACCGGAACTATTTTTTTAGGCTCTTGGTATTTTACTATTGAAAATCAAGATCAGAAATTCTATACATCCATTCTAAGGTAAGCAATTCAAAGAAAAAGGGAGACCACGCTCCTAGGTGATTCACGTATGTGCTAGGATTGAAGATCTTGCGGATTACCATCGACGTAAGTCAATCGGATCACATGACAAGAGGTATTTAACTCTAACCGTATATTTGAGTTTAATTAATTAAAGGGTTAAGGTTCAAATCTTTAGAAAAATTTTAAACAATACGAAAATTATTTTTTCGCCTTCCGCTGTGATTTTAAGCAATTTTTCCCTACAGGTTCTTCGTGCGCCGCTGTCGCCATAGCCACTAGAACGTCATCAGAAGGTAACGAACGATGGCTAAGCAGCACATAACCCGTAACTCGTAAATCGAAGCGACGATCGGTGATAGATCCACGTAGACTGAATGAGCGGCGGCATGACAACGGTGGTCGCCCGATCTAGACCAGATCGTGGTTGATGACTGACGATCGTCCTCCTTGCCGCAAAACGCGTGAGATCTCACAGAAATATGGGCGTTGACCGAGAAGAGGAAAATCGGGTTTGGGTGAGATCCAAGCATGGGATTGGGTTTAGGTGTGACCCATTAGACCAAAGAGACTTAGATCTGGGTGATCTGATTCATCACCTTCTTCAGATAGAGAAACCCTCCAACTCAGAATACCTAGATCAGTGATCTTATTCAACACTTCTTTATCATATCAAAATGTGATATAAGAGTTTGAAACCAACATCTAACTTATCTTCATGTTCATCAAACGAATTCATACAAAATGAATTTCACAAATAATTCAACAAACAATAACAGAGAAGACGATGAACAACAAAATTCAAATCTCAAATCCTTAAGAATCGATCATGGGTGGCTCTGATACCACTTGTAAGAATTCCATTAATACATAATCTAACATGTATAGACATATAATTCATCCAAAATTATTAAATAAAAATGTTTTGTACGTTCCTCATATTTTTGATTGGCTCATTTCGTTGACAAATCACATTGGGGATTAATTTTGTAAGGGTAGATTATGCCTCATTGTGTGTGATCAAGCTTCAAGGGCATCATCTTTCTCAAGAGCACTTCAAAGGTATATCGCATGCTTAACTCTCTTTGAAGAGATCTAGTCGCACACACTCACTTGCATGCATTATATTCTTATTTTCGTATAATTGAAAGATGCATTGTATGCCATTTATCACACTCCACACTTGCACATTTTTGCACATTTTTTAGTGTGTTGAGTTTGCCTGAAAAAGAGAATTTATTCTCTTAACGCGGCCTAGACCGCTTGGCGAGCTATGCTTGCACCGCGGCATACATAGCGGTATACCTCATGTTAGGATTATGCTCAATAGCAAGAGTGTAATATTGTAATTGACAATCTTTTTATATAAATAAAGTGATTTCTGATTCTGCAAAATCTTATAGCATTTATAAATATAATTGTCAAGTTAAATAATCATAAGGTCAAAAGACTATGAGATATAAAGAATTGTTTGTACATCCGGATATGTATGAGGTAGACACAATTCTTTAGTTAGTCTTGAATAACGTTGATAGGAATTCTTTATATACAAAGAATTCGGCCACCACTAGTCCTACAAGGGTAAGGATTCTTGAATTTATAGGAATTAGGGAAAAGAACAATTCCTTTTCAAGTAAGGAAATTAACCAACCCTAGATTTCCTATTCAATGAATTCGGCCAACCCTACTTGGTGAAGGAGAAAATTCGGCCAACCTATAAATATAAGGTTATGAATTTTCGGCCACCAAAAAGAAGCAAAATTGAGAGAGATTTTTGTTTGTTTTGAAAATAAAAAATCCTACTCTATACACATAGATTTTCGGCCAAGAGAGAAAAAAAAAAAAGTTCTCATTCGATAGTGCACTTACAAGCCTTTAACATCAAAAGGTTTTATGCACACTTTCTATTTAGGGTTACGCGAGTTTCAATCATATTGATTGTGAATTCAAAAGTGACCGGAACTATTTTTTTAGGCTCTTGGTATTTTACTATTGAAAATCAAGATCAGAAATTCCATACATCCATTCTAAGGTAAGCAATTCAAAGAAAAAGGGAGACCACGCTCCTAGGTGATTCACGTACGTGCTAGGATTGAAGATTTTGTGAATTACCATCGACGTAAGTCAATCGGATCAAGCGACAAGAGGTATTTAACTCTAACCGTATATTTGAGTTTAATTAATTAAAGGGTTAAGGTTCAAATCTTTAGAAAAATTTTAAACTATACGAAAATTATTTTTTCGCCTTCCGCTGCGGTTTTAGTTAATTTTTCCCTACACCTCAGTAGGGTCATGCTTCTTGTACGGCATCCTGTGCACTTGCACGCACAGCGGTTCGAGTCGCGGTGTAGTTCAGTAGGCATCTGCTGCCTATACCGCGTTCTATGCACCAGCATACACAGCGGCCTGCACCGTGGTGATGTCTAGTATGTACACAGCGGCCTGTACCACGGTCTGGACACATGCCCGAGCAGCGGTACGCAGAGCGGTATTGACGGGTTTTTGTGCCCTAAGTTCAAAACGATGCTGTTTTGACTAGGGCTCCCATATATATATTCTCTCTTCTTCCTTGCTCATTTTTTGGGAGTTCCAGAAGCCATTTTTAGAGAGAACAAGCTTTCTTAAGAGAGAGAAACTCCCAAGAATCCACCTTTACTCAACCAAACTCCAATCTATGTGCATTTAGCTTCCTTCAAGCATCATCTCACCATGGATTCATCTTGCTTTTGTTGACTAGGTAACTTGAACATGTTATAAATATCTATTGCATCTTCTATGTTCATGTATGCCTAGGTTTAGCTCTTTTATGTGTATTTAATGCATATCTTTATGTTTTATGACATTTATAACATGATTAAGTTATTTTTTGTTGGTTGAGAACATTGATAATTGATAGCTATCTTTTAGAACCATTTTTCCCTTTAGCTAAATCTTTAAGCATTTGCATTTAGATATTTATATCTAGGATTTTCACTCATTGACATCTTTAAATCCCTAGATAAGCATTTTGTGTAGCCTAGCATTAATTGCTTGATAGAATATTATCACATATTCACATAGGTTGCTTAATCTCTTCATTGATTGTTAAGCTTTGTGACTAAGTGGATTAGTGCACAAGCTTGTTGGTCTAGGATCACTATTAAAGGCCCGTTGGGTACAGTGAAAGGGTTAGTGACCAAGTATGGTGTGACTTGAGGTCAACCTAGGTTGTAAACTTTCATTCAAATAGTGGATTTAAGGACCGTGTGTGGCTAGAAGGATAGCCAGTGAGTTTTGCACAGTTGGAGGGTTTCTCACGTAAATCACTCCTTGTGTTTTTATTGTTTTCCGCATATTTATTTTGGATTGGTTGATTGCTAATATGGGGTAACATTATTAAAATTGATTAAGCAGAAAAGTTGGTAATAAAACCTATTCACCCCCCCCCCCCCCCCCCCCTCCCTCCCTCCCTCCCTCCCTCTAGGTTAGTAGACACACGCTTTATAGTATTTTCATGATTCTATTTCGTGCTTTAGTTTCTATATCATGTTTTAATCAAACCCTAAATACATGTTATTAACCCATGCCAATTCAAGAGTAAGAGGAGATAAGAGAAAGCGGAAGCTACCTGAATCCATTGCCGGAGGTTGGTGGACGGGTTGAGATCTTCCAAATTATCACGATTTTTGGGATACAAAAGTGTTCTCTCTTGTTCTGGTGATGGGGATACAAACAAGCCAAAAAGTATCGTATAATTTGGGGACAATAACCCTAAATATAATAATCAGATTATTACATGTTTTGCTATTTCTAATTTGGCACCTCGTCAAATTAGATATATCACTTTGGTATCTACACATTAATTCCATGATAATTATACCCTTAAGCCTTAAAACTTTAAATCTTCATTAGACCGTTTTAATTTAGACTTAACCAATATATAGCACAACACATTTAATATTTACATGCGTGCCCCATATGTTAAAATTTTCCAACAACATCATCCCACATTAGAAAATTACTATATATATATAATATTAATATTTTTTTTCTTCTAAAAACTTGGCTAGCACTATAACCTAGCCCAGCTAGCCTTGGTCCCGCCATTGATAGGCGGGGCTCAAATATTTATTTTCTTAAACGCTTCAATATTTACTTTGAAAAGAAAATTAATTTTCAACACACACAATAAGTGAAAGAAGAGGTGTACACTACCTGAGTTAAAATGAGGGTGTGCAACTCGGTAAGGTCTCTAGTCTTAGGTTTTCGGATTGAGTCTCACTCGTATTAAGATTTGAAAAGTTCAGTTTATATTTAATTTTTATAACATAAATGTTTTGAAAGAACTGAGAATTGCAAATGTAGAATAAGAATATAAGATTTGATTTTTTTTTCCTTACATAAATTTGTAATGTAATTGATAGTAGGGTATGGTGACCAAATTAAAGTGAGGCCACTATCCCTCCAACGAATAAAATGAATAGGTGAGTTTTGTCGTTTCAAGAATACAAAAAAACCCTGACTCAAACCCTTTTTCTCATGAAAAAGATTGATATTGTTTTTCATTTTCAAATTATAAGCAACCAAACTCCACATGTTTGTCTATATATATCTTGTGGGGTATGTGTCCTACAAACTTTTCTTCAACTATGGCACTTATTGGTCACCTTCACTCTTGAATGTTCAATCAGACCAAGGGTCCAAAAATTAAATAACACTTTTTGGAGGTGGCTTTTCAACACTATCACTATTTTAATAATTTATGTTTAAAATGCATATATTATGATGAACAGATAAAAATACCCCCAATAGTTGTTCCACATCAGATTTCTTTTATTCAGTTTATGGTGACATAGTTGTAAAGTAGAGAGAGAAAGTCCCGTTGAAACTCAGCAATCACTCGAACGACGACGGAGTGGCACTACGCTGAAGCACTCGGGGGTCGAGCTGTCCGAGCCTTTTAACTCAAATTGGGTTTCGGTTTTGAATTTCCCACTGTCCGAGCCTTTTAACTTGTGGTCCGAGCATTTGTAAATAGTTTTTGAGCTTTTGTATATCATTTTTGAGCCTTTTGTATTTTTGTGAAATTTGTATCTCCGAGCTTTTCTAAATAGTTTCTAAGCCTTTGTATGTAATTTCCGAGCCTTTTCATGAATTGCCCAAGTCTTTTGTAATTTTGTGAAATTTCTATCTCTGAGCCTTTGTGAGAAATGTTCGAACCTTTGTGAATTACCCGAGCCTTTGTAAAAAGTTTCCGAGCCTTTTGTATTTGTGTTCGAGCCTTTTTTATTTTTATGAAATTTGTATCTCCGAGTCTTTGTGAGTAATGTTCGAGCCTTTGTGAACTGCTCGAGCCTTTGTAAATAGTTTTCGAACCTTTGTATGTAATTTTCAAGCCTTTTGTATTTTTGTGAAACACTTACAAAATGCTCAAAATGTAATTACAAAGGCTCAGAAGCTACTTCATTGACAGACCTAAAGGATATTTAAAAGGCTCAGACACTGATGTAAAAGGCTCGGACACTACTTTAAAAGGCTAGGACACTACTTTAAAAGGCTCGGACACTTCTTTGAAAGGCTCGAAACTGCTTCATTGACAAACCTAACGGCTATGCAAAAGGCTCGGACACAACTTCACAAAGGCTCAGACAATGCTTAGAAAGGCTTGGACAGAGCTTAGAAAGGTTTGGAGATTCAAAATTCACACAACCAGCTCAAGGTTTACAAAAGACTCGAACATTGTTACGAAAGGGGAGGTAACCTTGAACTTTTTGCTGTAGGGGATTTCAGTTTTCAGAGAAGTTTATTGTAAAGAGAGAGAGAGAGTTATTAAGTTGGGACTACTGAGTTGAGTGTTGGAAGTGTGGAGATGTTAGCTAAGATAGAAGTACAAAGAGAATAAAAAACTGATTATCTAATGGCAATTTTGGTAGTTCACCATAATAGGTGCATTTTAAATACAACATATTAAAGCACTCACTTGGGTGGAAAATAAGTTGAAAAATGTGATATTTTGGACCATTTCCACATCACACCAATTACATTTTTTTTTGGATCTATAAAGGACATGTGATGCTAAATAGTAAGTGCCGATTAAATTGAATTAAACCGATCATTGACACAAACATCAACACCAGGTTAGACGATGTTGATACAAAATTAAGGTTTTGTTAGGACCTGTTAACTAAAAACGTTAGCAACATCTCCAAAGAAGCATTTTCTTCGCTAAAGAGGGCACGATACCAAGAGGGACTTAGTCAGTCAAAAAACTAGTCCTAGGAGGAATCTGATCCATAATGGACCTGGTCCCTCCTTGAGCACACTACGATCACCGCACCAACAAGATCTCATAAGGACCCGGTCCCAGTTAGAATTCGGCCTCTAGAGATACCGGGTCGTGACTGTCGGGACCAGTCCAGTACCTAGAAATCCATTGTTAGCAAGCAAGATTGAGCAGCCCTGACCCACTCCTAGCATCAGGGAACACCTGTGATTGTGCCTAAGCCTTCAAGTGTCCCAAGGAACCTTCTAGAATGACCTAAACGCCTTCACCGAGCATTTGCCCACAGTTAAGGCTGATGTTATCCCTAAAGACAAAGTCATATGGAGGAAGAGAGAGAGCTAAGGCAGCCTGCAAAAGAAGCCTGGGTGGTTAATGCCAGAGCAGCATGCATGAGGAGGGAAAGATAGAGGACCAACAGATGAGATCCCACAATAGCCGCACCCTACCCAATGTCAGTTATGCCACTCACGAAGAAGGAAGCTATGTTTTCCTAGCAAAATGGATGCAGGGAGCCTCCAAGCTGAAAAAGGAAACTGTGGAGAAGAGCGTCTGACAATGTGCAGCGGGACAGGCGCTGACGTTGTCCCCTGCTGGACAGAATAGTGACAGCGACGTCTCTCACCAACTGGGAGCATTTCCAACCAATCCAAGAGACGTAAATCGCCACCAAAGTACCATGTTAACCCCATTAAAGCGCATTGAACATCGTAAGGCAAAGGTGGAGCAATCACAGCCCTCCAAGGCATGTGTCATCCACTGGTCTGATTCAAAGTAATGGTGAGGATCCACTAGCCATCCTTCAACTAAGGAAGCAGGACCCTCACCTACCAAAACAAGCGATAGATTAGCAGGAAAGCTTGGGTGGCACCATTCTGGCCCTCCCAGTCACGCCACCTTAGCTCCTAACCTAAAAGGGACGGTGGAGATCGAGCTGGAACTTTCCTGCCTAAAGGGATGTCCCTCACCTACCACTAAAAGCTCCCCCTATAAATACCCCAACTTAAGAAGAATATAGGGGGGTTTTTCTGAAAAAACAAAAACCTGTAGAAAGCTCCATATCGTCCATCCTACTTGGCTACTACCCTCATAGAGCAAGCTTCATACCGTCCATCCTACTTGGCTACTACCCTCCTAGAGAAAGCTCCATACCGTCCATCCTACTTGGCTACTACCCTCCTGGACAAAGCTACATGTCGTCCATCCTACTTGGCCACTACCCTCCTAGAGAAAGCTCCATATCGTCCATCTTACTTGGCCGCTACTCCCCAATAGAGAGCTCCATATTGTTCATCCTACTTGGCAACTATCTCCCCCCACCTATCCCCTGCTGGCCATTACTTGACAAGTTTGCACGCTTAAAGGCAATGTATAATGTATCTCATGTTACATGATTAATGAAAAGTACCACATATTTGATATAATCTCACTAACCCTCACTCCATAAGCACTCTTCAGGACTGGTCCTGAATCTCTACGTCGGTGATCGGGCCAAATATGTACTATATTTAGGCCCTCAGATCCTTACCTTATGTTCTGTTTTCGTGCATTTTTGTGTCTCTTATGGGTTGTTTTGTGCTTATTTGAAGGAAATGATGCAGAGACAGGCTTGGAAGCACATTGTGATGATTCCAGTAGAAAATGAGCACAAACAGGTCTATAGTGCGGGTCCAGTGTGGGTCTAGTGCGGGTCGCAACCGCACTCCAGCCACACTCCAGCCGCACTTATGTGCATAGCCGGGGCAGAATGCAAGTACAGAGATAAAGTGCAGGTACAGTGCGAGTCAGCTAACCGCACTCCACCCGCACTATTGCCAAACCAGAGAAGCTGCGCAGTCACCTGACATTAGAGTGTGGGTTCTGTGCGGGTCAGCAAACCGTACTCCACCCGCACTTGCACCAAGAATAGAAGAACATAATCGCACCTGACACTAGAGTGCGGGTACTGTGTGGGTCATCAAACCGCACTCTACCCGCACTTGCATCAAGAACAGAAGAGCAGAATTGCACCTGACATTAGAGTGAGTGCGGGTACTGTGCGGGTCATCCAACCGCACTCTACCCGCACTGTTGCTCAAGACAGAAGGTAGATTTTGCACCTGAGAAGGAAGTACGGTCACAGTGCGATGCCAAGTGCGGGTCAAGTGCGGGTAATTCAACCGCACTCCACCCGCACTAATGTTCTGATCCAAGAACTGAAGTTGCAGGCAACCCATACAGTACGGGTACAGTGCGGGTAAACCACCCGCACTCCACCAGCACTCCGAGCGCTAGTCTGATTTTCAAAGCTTAAGTGACCTATTTTTGTATTTAGTATAAATATAAAAGTATAGAAACATTTTAAGTAGCTTTTGACTCCGTTTTAGACAGATTAAGCATTCTTAGATCTAGTTTCTCTCTCTACCTCTCATCCTCACATTCTCTACTCAACTTCAAGGAAGTTAGGAGATTGGAGCCACTTCAAGGAAGGAGATGTTCTCCAAGGGTTATTTCTTTCTCCTCTCTACTGATTTCCTAGTTGTAATGAGTAGCTAAATCCCCTCTAAGGGGTTGATGGAGTAGTTAGTTTAATATTGGGCTTGTACATAAACTTGATATTATATTGATATTCATGTCTATCTTCCATTGATCTATTCTTGTGGTGAATGTTTATCATTGGTTTCTTGTGTAGATACATGATCTTTGCAAGATATCTTTGTATTATGTATGAGTATTGCATCTAGATATACATCCTATTTAGTTGTTTAATGCTCTAAAGAATAGATGGAAAGTCATGAATTCCGACTCTTGAACTGCGGTTTTAATCTAACCTCAATCGTATTTCCGGCACTATACATCCTAGGTCGGAATCCGTGAGAGAGTTAGAAGTCATCACTATACATCCTAGGGTGACTATTTGTAATCGGTTGAGTCAATGTTAGGTAGACAAGCTTCATTTCTAGAATCCGGTAAACAATCAACTCTATACATCCTAGGTTGGTAGTTTACAAGGATTAATCCCTAATAGGTGGTCCGCACTATACATCCTAGGTTGGCCACCTTCTAGGGATAGATAACCGACTCTATACATCCTAGGTCGGTAACCTTGAAGAGCCGTGCTATTGACAAGTTTGTTACATTGCCCAGTATTTGCTTTCGAATCCATTAGCTCCTTAGTTTCCATCATCTATATATCCTTCACTCCATTTTCCCCTTTCATTTTACTTACTTATTTAATTTAGTGTTATTTAGAGTTGGTTCACAATCTACATTTTCACCAATTCATGTTTTGCTATTATATATATATATATATATGTCATTGCTTTAGTTTTAACTAATTTGGCTAACTCCGCTCCCTGTGGATGACACCCACTTGCCGCTATATTTATATTTGTAAACTGATTTAGGCTTGTGTGGTTTCTTAAAATATTATTGACGGACTGATCTTTTAAAAAGACATAAAGGAAAAAAAGCGTCTTCGTCAAATGGCGCCGCTGCCGGTGAGCGGCATGTTAGTTTAATTAGTTATGCATGAGTAAGGCTAGTCTAGTAATACTCCTGCTCTGCCCTATCTGTTCCTCTTTTACGTTGTGCTTTATTTGTTGTGAAATTTCAGTATTTTAGGTATATGCACAGACGAAGATCGTTGAAAGGAACAGTGTTGCCAGTTAGCGATAACATCAATCGGTTGGGTAGAAGAATAGAACAGTTAGAGGGAAATATGGACGATCATAATCAGCATGAGCAGCATGCTAGAGAGAATGAGCAACAGGCTCGAGAGAATGAGGGAAGTGTACATGGGGACGAAGAGCTAGGCATCACCATGGGCGAGTACACTCTCCCGTTTGTAGGGAATGTGCCCACTGCCATAGTACTGGATGATGTAACAAGGCAGTACGAGTTGAAAACTATGCACATCAGCCTCCTACCGTCGTTTAGTGGGCGAAGTACCGAGGATTGCCTCTTATTTATGAACTAATATGGAGCCACCCTAGAAACCTTCCCTGTAATAGCTCGCCAAGCAGTATTGACAAGGGAGCAGCTTTATCTGAGGTTTTTCCAATATTGTCTGAAAGATGCAGCCATGACTTGGTCCATGAACTTGAGGCTGGGATCACTGGTGACATAGAGCCAAGTCTGTAAGGTTTTCTTCAACAAGTATTTTCCGTCGCAGAAGGCTAAAGACCTAAGGTTGAAGATAGCTTCTTTTGTCGAAGAGGACGGTGAACCATTCCATGAGGCATGGGAGAGGTTCAACTTATTGTTAGCTCAAATACCACCGTATACATACCATCCAGAACTGAAGGTTAACTCCTTCTATAGTGGACTTTCATCGATAACCCAAATGATGGTGGATAATGCATGCGGAGGTACCATTGCAGACAAGAGGGCAGTTGAAGCTTATGACATTCTGGAGAAGATTGCCCAGAACTCACAACAGAGGACATCACATGTGAGGAAGGGTGGAAGAATAGAAGTGGGTCAGGATACCCAAGTGCAAATCCAGATGTCCAGAATGAACAAGGAGCTTCAATCAATCAAGGAACTGATAACCGAAAAACCAGGGCCCTCCCAAGGAGTTAGTCAAGTCATGGGGGAGATTGAAGGGGGAGAAGGGCATTTCAGTCAGGAAGAGCAAGCCCAAGCCCTTGGAGAATTCCCAAGGCAGCCTAGGAATGACCCATATTCGAATACATACAATCCAGGGTTGAGAAATCACCCAAACTTGTCTTGGTCCAACAACAACCACCTAAGAGCAACCACTCATCAATGTGGCAACAACAATTACCAAGGTGGAAACAACAACCAAGGGTACCAAAACCGGGGGTACAATAGATACAATCAAGGGGGAAACAACAACAATCAATGGGGAGGTTCAAGTAGTAACCCACCATCCAACTTCAATTCCCACGCTTCCGCTAGCCAACCAAAGGACAAGTCTCTAGAGGAGATAGTGAGTACAGTTATCAAAACTGTTGGTAACGGGTCGGAAGCCCTCAAGAACACCTTGCATGCCTCTGAGCAACGAATGTCAGCTTACATGCAGTCCAATGATCAGAGAGCCAACAGTCATGGAGCGTCACTGAAGAAGATGGAAACTCAGTTGGCACAGATTTTTGATGCATTGATGAAGAACAAGGAGAAGGCATCAAGCTCCGATGAACATGTTAACGTGTTAGAGGTGGTCCAGATGGGAGGTGAGGAAACCGAAGCAAGTATGGTAGAGGTCGCGGATAAGGAAGATAGAGGAAGTGACATAGGCTCCCCCATTAAACTTGAAGACCCCGGGAGTTTCGTCATAGATTTACAAATTGAGGATTCACCAAAGATGGGAGCGGTCCTTGATATTGGGGGCTAGCATCAATATGATGCCATTAGAGGTCTACGAACAGCTGAAGATTCAGTCAATCAAGCCCACCTCCCAGACTCTCCTCATGGCTAACAATTCTCCCATCACCCCAGTAGGTATTGTGGAGGAAATCTATGTGAATGTGCACGGTTTGATGGTGCCGGTAGAATTGGTTGTGTTGGATTGCAAAAGAGGAGAATCCAGAGGTAGAGACTGGAAACTACTGTTGGGGAGGCCGTTCATGGCCACAGCAAGTATGGTGATCGATATTTGTTCTAGGGACATTTCCTTCGGCTGTGGAGGGAAGAGTGTGAACTTCAAGGTAACATCCCCCAGAACAAGCCAAGTTAGAGATTGTTTAGTCTTGGAGGCACCAAATTCTAGAAAAAAAAGGAGCCGGGTGCTCACCCTTATGCAAGCCTTTGAAGGTGTCAAGGAGATGGAATCGGGAAACCAAGACTGCATCAAGGAGAGGCAAGAATCAGAATTCGAAGAGGAGGAAGCAAATACTGAACTCTTCGATCAATTAGGTGAGCTTGAACAAGACAACACAAAGCTCAAACTGGAGGTTTATTTGCTGAAGACAGAGAATGTACAGCTGAAGACTAAATTGCATGATCTCTCATCAGTCAACAATGGGTTAACTGAACAAGTGGTGGAGCTTGCCACCAAAAAGGAGTTAGTCTCCAAGAACTTAGATGCATTGGCAAGACTCTCAGAAGAGTTTGAGGAAGACTATGGGAGAAGGACAAGGAAACTTCAACTAGGTGTGGAGGAGTCCGCAAAAGCGGTAAGGGAATTGCATGAACAGTTGAGCTCAAAAGATGATGAGTTGAAACGGGCTAAGGTCAAGGAGGGGGATTTGATTGAACAACTCGCCGTGATGGAAAACAATGTCAAGTCCCTCAGATTCAGACAACAAAAAGTGGCCCACGCCAATGATCGAACTGGGAGTTTCCCTAACCGTCCTATTACTTGCTACTTTTCTGCCAAAAAAGGGCACACTAAAGCTTATTGCTTTAGTTTCCAAAGATTAAAAGCAAGTAGAGTTAGTTCTAGGATGAACCCACCAAAGGTTAAACAAATATGGGTTCAAAAGGACTTAGTGGGACAAATGAGGAGAGTGGGGAGAGATGCAGTGCATAGGCATTTGGCACCGGTTTGGGTGGCCAAGTTGAATGTGCTCCCCATTCCGGTCAAACCTCCTTTGGTTTACCGGGTCCCACTTTGAGTGCATTGCACTCAGTTTTGAATTTATTTTATTGTTTTTATTTTTATTTTTACTTTTCGGATGGTTAGTTTGTTGTTGTAAACTTTTGAGACTGTTTGAGTTTGTTTTGGTGCAGATACAGTTGCAGGGCAGAATTCAGGAGTATGTCCAGGGGAACAGTGCGGTTAGAGTGCGGGTCAGTATCCCGCACTCATCCCGCACTCTGAGGGCATCAGGTAATAGAGTGCGGGTAAAGTGCGGGTCAGTCACCCGCACTCCACTCGCACTTTTGTCGCGCAGTATATATATGCCTATCATTTTCTAGGGCTCCACTTGCCACAAAAGAGCAAAACCGACTGCAAACTTCAAATTTTTCCCTCTTCCCAACTAAAGGTATTCCGTGTGTGCCACGTTTTCGATTTTTCAGCAACTAAGGTATGAATTCTTACTCTAATTTCATTTCACATATCTCTAATCCAAAACCCTAACCCTCTTTATCACGATTTTTTTGCCTCTTATGCATGAACTTCATTAGTTAGGGTTTTGACCCCTTGTTTTTGCTTTTGCTAATGTCTAAGAGAGTGGAATGTTGGGTGTTATCTATTTTGCATGTGATGTATTCATTGTTAATTGATTTTCTATTTGCAATTAGATTTTCAAACTATGAATTGGGTTTATATGGTTGAATGGAAGCCTGTACATGAGTTAGAGTCATTTTGTTGTTGATTCGTTCGATGATGAACTGGAATTTTGAGATGTATACATGAATTGAACTCTGCATTTGCTGGTGTCTGGTGATGAGTTAGAGTGTGGGTACAGTGCGGGTCACTCACCCGCACTTCACCCGCACTTTATCCTCTTGGCAGAATTTTTGTCCTTTCATATTCCTGCATCATAACCTCTTGTTTCTTTGATCCGAATATTGCCTTAAAACTGTGTTTAATGTGCAGATGTCAGGACGACCCAGGAGAACGCCTAGGCAAAGCAGTCAGGGTTCCGAACAAAGACCGAGGTGAGGCCCCCATGTTCCACCACCGTGCATCAGGCACCCAGATTTCGAGGAACGCTTAGAATATTTCAGGGAGCGAGACATAGTGGTAGAGAGGGGGATAGCAGTTGAAGAACTGGAAGGCACCCCAATTCCTCTAATGATTGAAGCAAGGGGATGGGAAACCTTTGTTAGCACCCCCCCTGTGGTCGAAGAGTTCTTTGCTGGGTTGGTACCTGAAGCTTTTCAACGCTCTTCTTCGGTTCTGGCTCCATGGGTTAGAAGTCCGGATGACTAAAGCGGACATTAACAGGTATTATAGGACTGAGCTTCCAATTGATCCCGAAGCAGTCGGACGTCTAAGGCAAGGGGTGACTTGGAGCGAATTTTTTGTGACCCAAAATGTGGACTTTGCAAATCAGTTAGTGATCAGTCCGATGGATTTTTTGGTGGCCCCTGATCACCGTATGAAGCATACCAACTTAAGGAGTGAGTTGGGTTTCTGGCATGTATTCATTTCCCATTCCTTGATCCCCAGAAAGCACAGGACCTCAGTGAACTTCAATGCAGCCATGATCCTGTACTGTATACTGCAGAATCAGTTGGTCGACATCGGCTTTCTGATCAAGAGAGAGATCCTTGAAATGGGAGGGGTCAGGGTGGACAAGCAGCCACTCATTTTCCCTAGCCTCATCACCGCATTCTGCAGAACCGCCGGAGTAGATTTTGGATCCGATCCTTTCGAATGCGGTTTGGGGCCAGTTGGCCGATTCACATGGAACGACCAGGTCAGAGAGCGGGACCCCTCTGGTGTCAGGGTCCGAACAGGGAGGAGAAAACCTGCTCGAGGGGGCAGCACGAGCAGGCAGCCGGAAGACATCCCGGAACCACCAGATAGTGGATCCGGTTTACATCGATTATGGTGATTATAGACCCGCTGCTTCCTCACCCCCGTAGAAGACATATGGAGAGGTTCCTTGGCAGACTTTGCTTACCGGATTGGAGAACCTCAGGACCGAGGTCGCCGAAAACAGGAGGCAGATCACTGAGAGCAGGGCAGAAGCAAATGAGTACTTCACGGACATTTGGGGCAACCACACAGACATGAGGGAGGCACTCAGTCTTCCGAGTTATCCACAGAAAAAGAAGAGGTCAGCTGCTTTCTCACCTCCTTCAGGGGGTCCAGCCATTGATCCATATGGGGAAGAGCTCAGAGCTGCTATATAGAGATCTAGGAGGGAGCAAGAAGAGCGGATTAGATCAGAGATCGACCCCAAGGGCAAAGGGATCACCAGTGAACCGGAGAGGGAGTTTTCCGACGATGATTGACCATCCTTTCTTTTTCTTTATTATTAATCAGAACTTTTATTGCTTGTATTTATATTTGTGTTATCTTTTAAACGGTTTAGACTTTTTCTTTTCTTTTCTTTTCGCATTTAATTTTCGTTGGTAGAGTTGTTGTGTGGTTTTAAGCTAGGTTGTGCATCTTTTGGGAAGCACACAACAACGCGAATGGACATCGACCGATCTTCCTTCTAAAGGGAGTTTTCTACCTTCAGTTTTGTACTTAAGTTTTTAATGAATGCGATTTAGTTTTTGTTATGATGAATGAGCTTGGTCGAATGTATGTCTAGATTCGGTTTGGGGGTGTTGATCCCTCATTCCGCCATTTATTGCGATTATGCTTATTCTTTCCAACAATGGGGGCATTGTTGAGTTTTGGTTTGGGGGTGCATCACGCCTCCGCCGTGTACAGTTTAGTGTCCAATTTTTCAATTTTGTCGCTTGTCCATTTTTCAAACTGTAATCCAGTATGGGTATGATGCTTCTAGAATGTGTTTTTGACGAGTCTCTTATATGTGCTCTGACCTTGTGATATTGTTTGGTGCCACTTAAGGCTTAGCTTGCACCATCATGGGTTAGTCTCACCCGTTGGTATGAAGTAGTGGGGACTCATTGTTTCCATGTCTTGTTCTAATAGTGGAGATACCTGTCAGATCACAAACACAAGCATGAAAGTGCGTTTTCTGAGTGCATTATTGATTATTCTTAAACACACCTCTCGTCATGTATGTCATGTGCCATAGGACTTGCATTATTTTGTGAATGCGTGATGGATGTTTTCATTCCCTTTTTAGATGGTTGTCGAAGTGATAGTAGGGAATGCATGTTTATTGAAGTACCTCTATAGCCTAAACACCACTTACCATATTGTGTGTTCCAAAGCCGATTTGAGGCCAAACATTACCTCTTCATTGGTACCACATTCAACCATATACCCAATAGCCTAAACACATGCCTACCCTTGTACTAATCATGTTAGGATGGGAAATGGTAGTGAGAAAAAGGGTTAAAATGGTCCCAAAGTGGGTAAAATGAGATAGATGTTGAAAATATGAAAGAAAAGGGTAAGTTATGCACTCTAAATGCCTAAAAAAGGGAAGATGGTAACAACTCAAATGGAGTACAACATTGTTATTTGGAAATTGTTAAAAGAAAAATTTAAAGAAAGATTGTACTTGAAGTGCCATAATGAGAGTGTTTTATGCTAAACACGCCCAAATGGAATGCAAATGTTGAGGGAAAAATGTGGGTTAAATGGTTTCCTAGAGGGTTGCATTTAAAGCAAGAAAAGAACATGGTGTGGGAGTAGGTATTTTATTCTAGCATGATTGGTGAGTTGAACTCCTAAAAGTTCCATATTATGTTTTGTGTAAACTCATTCAACCCCACAGCCACACTATAACCGGTTGAAAAGCCCTATTTGATCTATGTTAGTCTAGTTTGGGAATGTAGGTTGAAGCACGATCTTTCGCATCCATGGCATGGTGACTCGTTCCTAGGATAGTTCATTGCTTAAATCTTATGCAGAATCTTCTTTGCATACTTGTTGTGTGGAACTTAGGACTCTTGAGGAAAGAAAAGAGGGAATCCATGTGAGCTTTAGAATTGAAGCGAATTATATTCAAGGTATGGGAGTAAGTGGTCCTAAATTCATGAATGCCTTTAGGTGTGGGATTCGTGTTCGTACGAGCCTCCCTTGGGTGTCTCCAAATTGCTCTTGATCTTGTGCATATGTTTTTCTCCTCTCGATCACATCTATTTGTATCATATCACACATGGGACTTGCGACATTGTTGATGTATTGTTTAGGTATTTAGAAATTACTTTCAGCTGGCGTCTTACTATTTTGAATAGATTTGCTAGAGGACGAGCAAAGGTTTGGTTTTGGGGTGTTTGATCGGGCCAAATATGTACTATATTTAGGCCCTCAGATCCTTACCTTATGTTCTGTTTTCGTGTGTTTTTGTGTCTCTTATGGGTTGTTTTGTGCTTATTTGAAGGAAATGATGCAGAGACAGGCTTGGAAGCACATTGTGATGATTCCAGTAGAAAAGGAGCATAAACAGGTCTATAGTGCGGGTCCAGTGCGGGTCCAGTGCGGGTCGCAACCGCACTCCAGCCGCACTCCAGCCGTACTTATGTGCATAGCCGGGGCAGAATGCAAGTACAGAGATAAAGTGCGGGTACAGTTCGGGTCAGCTAACTGCACTCCACCCGCACTATTGCCAAACCAGAGAAGCTGCGCAGTCACCTGACATTAGAGTGCGGGTTCTGTGTGGGTCAGCAAACCGCACTCCACCCGCACTTGCACCAAGAACAGAAGAACATAATCGCACCTGACACTAGAGTGCGGGTACTGTGCGGGTCATCCAACCGCACTCTACCCGCACTGTTGCTCAAGACAGAAGGTAGATTTTGCACCTGAGAAGGAAGTACGGTCACAGTGCGATGCCAAGTGCGGGCCAAGTGCGGGTCAAGTGCGGGTAATTCAACCGCACTCCACCCGCACTAATGTCCTGATCCGAGAACTGAAGTTGCAGGCAACCCATACAGTGCGGGTACAGTGCGGGTAAACCACCCGCACTCCACCCGCACTCCGAGCGCGCCAGTCTGATTTTCAAAGCTTAAGTGACCTATTTTTGTATTTAGTATAAATATAAAAGTATAGAAACGTTTTAAGTAGCTTTTGACTCCGTTTTAGACAGATTAAGCATTCTTAGATCTAGTTTCTCTCTCTACCTCTCATCCTCACATTCTCTACTCAACTTCAAGGAAGTTAGGAGGTTGGAGCCACTTCAAGGAAGGAGATGTTCTCCAAGGGTTATTTCTTTCTCCTCTCTACTGATTTCCTAGTTGTAATGAGTAGCTAAATCCCCTCTAAGGGGTTGATGGAGTAGTTAGTTTAATATTGGGCTTGTACATAAACTTGATATTATATTGATATTCATGTCTATCTTCCATTGATCTATTCTTGTGGTGAATGTTTATCATTGGTTTCTTGTGTAGGTACATGATCTTTGCAAGATATCTTTGTATTATGTATGAGTATTGCATCTAGATATACATCCTATTTAGTTGTTTAATGCTCTAAAGAATAGACGGAAAGTCATGAATTCCGACTCTTGAACCGCGGTTTTAATCTAACCTCAATCGTATTTCCGGCACTTTACATCCTAGGTCGGAATCTGTGAGAGAGATAGAAGTCATCACTATACATCCTAGGGTGACTATTTGTAATCGGTTGAGTCAATGTTAGGTAGACGAGCTTCATTTCTAGAGTCCGGTAAACAATCAACTCTATACATCCTAGGTTGGTAGTTTACAAGGATTAATCCCTAATAGGTGGTCCGCACTATACATCCTAGGTTGGCCACCTTCTAGGGATAGATAACCGACTCTATACATCCTAGGTCGGTTACCTTGAAGAGCCGTGCTATTGACAAGTTTGTTACATTGCCCAGTATTTGCTTTCGAATCCATTAGCTCCTTAGTTTCCATCATCTATATATCCTTCACTCCATCATTTTACTTACTTATTTAATTTAGTGTTATTTAGAGTTGGTTCACAATCTACATTTTCACCAATTCATGTTTTGCTATTATATATATATATATATATATATATATGCCGTTGCTTTAGTTTTAACTAATTTGGCTAACTCCGCTCCCTGTGGACGACACCCACTTGCCGCTATATTTATATTTGTAAACTGATTTAGGCTTGTGTGGTTTCTTAAAATATTATTGACGGACTGATCTTTTAAAACGATATAAAGGAAAAAAAGCGTCTTCGTCAGTCGGTCCCTGGTAACCGGCTCAAGAGAGCCTCGGTACCCATCCCAACGGAATCTGACTGACACTTTACCCGATCCGGGCCAACCTCCGTGCACCCGTACACAGCGGTCAACTGCTGTCACGAAAGTCCATACCGGATTTTTAGGATAACAGGACCTAATAGATCAAATAGTGCTAGTGTGAACCAAATTACTACTCCCATAAAAAATGGAGACAAATCTCTCCCATACTTGCATTTCATGAATTAAGTGAGACTTAGCCCCATCACAATTATAAATATATATATATATATATATATATATATAATATGATGTATAATCACTTAATCAAGAGTGGATGAGCTCATTTATTTTATTTTTGTACAATTATAGAAGGTGAAAATGTTCACAATGTACTAAAAAATGTTATATGTTGTGTCGTACGTAAAGTTTTAATTAATTAGGTGGCAAGGTACAATGACATAGACAATTCCATTATGATGTTTTAGATTACAATAAAACTATAAGAGTTATATTCATGTACCAAACTTTAGATTGATAAGTTCATGCCTTCCTCGAAATTTCCAACCAAATGATACATATCAAAAACTCAAAAATAATAGGAGTTTGAATTAATGATTTTTTTAATCGAATTTTTTTTTTAAGTATTACACTATTTTATAAATTCTGGGTTTTTGTTGGAGGGGGAAGACTCGAACTCATAACCTCGTAGTGCAGATGTGAGTGATTTATTACCGGACCAACATCATCCCATTTGTTTTAATCGAATTTGAATATATACAATTGTTTTAATAATAGGTTAATTCTAATTTTTGTTGTATAATTATCAGAAACTATACAAAACAACCGCATATTTTAGATATATTATATACATTTAATGATTGAGATTTGATATATAGGTAAGAATGTTTGTAAATCTTTAAAAAAAAAAATTTCCTTCTCAATTCAAATAATTAAAATGGTTGTCTTCAACATTTTTTTTTCCCACTAATTTCAAGTTAATAGGACAATAGCAATACCATCACACATGTTGTGTTCTGTTACTTCTGTACTAGCTGAGGTCCAATTCTCATCACATGGATGAGTAGATGAAATTAATATCTAAATCTTTTACTATACAATAAAACTTACTCATGTAAAAAACAAAAAATTACAAATAAAATTATTAAGATTTCTCATATATTATCAATCATGTATTATTCTTAAAATCACACGTACTCGTGGGCAAACTTTAAAACCACAAAATTTTGAAGTAAAAATCTAAAATATTGTTTTAATTGCGTTAAAATGTAATAAATAATTTAGACTTCATTTCCGATAGAGATGCTCAGATCTCACCAATAATTTGAATGTCATCGAACCTACGTCATAGTCAAATTGCTTAGAATTCAGAGTTTTTCATAAATCAGCGTTCCACTCTATAGATTATCATGCTAACTTCATATACAGTAAAACATATGTTCAATATTACAAAATTAACGTTCCAACTTATCACAACTTAAGATTTCAATATCACAAATTTAACGTTCTAACTTATCACAACTTAAGATTGTAATTCATTCTTCGTTAAAATGTAAACATCTTGACCTAAGAAACTTCATTTGAATCCAATCCATGTTAGTAAACACAAAAATGAATAAAATAAACCAAAAAGATTAGCAAAGAGACCATATTGATTAGATGCTTTGATAAAAACAATAATAATAATGATCAATCATTTAATTAGTGTCAAAACCGTTTTGCCATACTTAGGTAGCTAAGTGTGAACTTATATTAATTAATCATTTTAGTCTCAAGTGATCTGCACATCTTCTTCTATATTTCTGGTGAGATTCATGTCGATCATGTAATATCAACAGTGCAGGGAGTTTTTGTCTCTAAAATTGGACGTTTTGAACTATCTCTATATTATTTAATCTATATATTATTTAAGGGTTGAAAATTTATATAGCACTTTTTGGGGATTGATTTGCGCAATTAGCACCGCTTTAATAACTCTAGTTTAAATAGCACTAAAAATGGGATTGGGACAAAAATACCATTTCTCTTCTATTATTTTCTCTTACCAATCCTCATTTATTTTTTTTATATTTTTTTTTTCAAAATCTCCATTGATGGAGCTCGAGCTCCACCGCCGATGACATCACCGGTGAGTTGATCGACAAAACCACCGGCAAAACGTCCGTTGTGCGCCACCCATTGTAACTGAAGTATCCGTTTTCAATTTCGAGCTGTGTGGAGAGAGAAATGAAGCAAAACCAGAATCGTCTCCGAACCTTCATCGTCAGATCTGCGACGATCCGACACGAATCCGGCGAAAACGGATGGCTCCAATGAACTCAGCGTCGTCCGATCTTCTAGATCCAACTACTTCCGGAGTCAACCGGCGCCGTTGTCGAATCGTCAATTTCACCATTGAGGAGGTCTGTTACCTTCACGAGGAAGAAGAAAGACCAGAATTTTTTTTTTTTGTATTTCGCCCCAGTAAGTCCCGAATTTTCAAAATAAGTCTCGAATTTCCAAAATAGGTCTCGAATTAACCCCAATAAGTCTCGGGTATTCATAAATAAGTCTCGACAACGTATGAATAAGTCTCGAAAATGCATAAGTCTAAAAAATTCGTGAGTAAGTCTCGAATAAATGTAATAAGTCTCGGGTATTCATGAATTAAGTCTCGAATAAGTGTAATAAGTCTCGAAATGGAGCAAATAAGTCTCGAAATTTAAAAAAAATCTCAACATCGGTTATTGTTCATCTTTTCATATTCGAAAAACCCAAACCCAAACCTATACTAATTCAAGATTCAAACAAACCTCTATTCAGATTCAACAAACCCACCATTCACATCAAATTGATAACAAATTCACAATAAAAACTAAATTGAAAACTTAAATTAAAAACCTAATTTTTTTTTAAGAGATAATTTAAAAAAATTGGAGATATATTGGATCTCCCAAGTCCCAAATTCAAGTGGCGGTGATGCTTGTGAGTGGCGGAGTCAAGAGTTTTCAGTCGGCGGTGAGATCGGAGGTAGAAGATGAATAAGAGGAGAGATTGTTTGAGACAATGGGAAGAGAGAGAGAGAGAGAGAGAGAGAGAGAGAGAGAGAAATATGCAGAAATTAAAAGTCTAAAAAATATATGAATAATAAGTGGGAGGTATTTTTGTCAGTACACCTTTTTAGGTGCTAATAAAACAACACTTGGACTATTTGGAACCATTCCATCTGTTATTTAATCTCGATAAATTCTGATATTTTCTAGATTACGCCCTCAACCTGAATACTGAATACTCATATTCAGGTTAGCCAATTACAATCTCATAATTTCACTGATAAACAAATCATTTCCACTTGGACCCACCACACATGGCCTCCTCACTCCTCACTCCTCAACCCCCTCCCTTTTTAACCCCCGAAATTTCTCTCTTTCTCTCTAAAAATATACATATACATTATACACACATATTTCATATTTGTATATAAAGGGTCCAGAGAAACCCAAATTGAAGAAGAAAAATTATAACACAAACCTAAAAAAACTAAAGAACACAGCACAATCACAAATAAGATTTGATATTGATTTAGATTTAGATTTAGATGGGTTTACAAGGGCAGCTAAACGACGTGTCGTCCGACTCGATTCCGCTTTTGTTGGTGGCTCTCGTCGCCAACTGTATCGCCAACCTCCGCTCCTTCCTCCTCAGTTTTTTCCACTACATGGGCCTGACCCGATTCGACCCGGAACACATCGACCCGGCCGGTTTAGTCGGCCACCAAGTCGGTTCGGGTCTCGCCGGCCTCATCGTCCTCGCCGAGCAGCTCAACCTCAACCGCATGTTCTCCTACAGGTACTCCTCCACCGGGTCCGCCTCCTCCACATGCGGCGGCGATTGCGTGGTGTGCTTGTGTAGGCTGAGAGACGGGGACCAGGTGAGGAGGCTGGAGTGCCGCCATGTGTTCCACAAGGAGTGCTTTGACGGTTGGCTCGATCACCTCAACTTCAATTGCCCACTTTGCAGATCGTCGCTTTTATCCGACTAGCGCGTGCTTGGAACGCGGCGGCGCGTTGGTGGAGATTTGGTTGAGTGGTTCTCGTTGCATTGATGCGCGCGTGAAGTGAATCATCTATTGGGATGATGACGGTCATGATGATGCATGCATGCTTGCCACCATTTGATGATTATGATGTTGATGGTGGTGTGAGTTTTTTCTATTTTCTTTTTTTAAACCTTTTTTACTTTTAGAGGGTTGGTGGTATTTTTGACCTAGACTTTTTTTTCTTTTTTAACATTTTAGTTTTTTTATTTATTTATTTAGGAATTACAATTTTTTTTACTTCTTTTGGGGTTTTTTAGGAGCTCTTTGGGGGTTCTTTTTACTGCTGTAAATTTTTTTTTTTTTTTTATTGTTTATAATAAGGAAGTGGATTCTCTTGTATAAACTCTATTTGTTTGTCTTTGTTTTTTATAAAAAATAATAATTATACATTAAACAATCAAGTCACCCAAAACTAGAGATGTCCACAGTTTGGTTAAACCGACGGTTAAAAACCGAAATTGGACTCAAAAAACCGAAACTGAAACCGGCGGTTACAAAACCGGTTGGAAACTGGTTTCCGACAATTCGGTTATGGTTAAACCTCTCTAAAAACTGACGGTTTAACCGCAGGTTTTATTAAAAAAAAACCCCAACCAATTAGATGCTGCCATGTGGCATTTTTTTTGAAAAAAAAACCAGACGGAACTGAAACCGGCGGTTACAAAACCGACCCAAACTGAAAATTTTCGATTACGGTTACAGTTCGAGCTTTCCATGGAACCGAAACCGCCGGTTTCAAACCGAAACCGGAACCATGGACAACTCTACCCCAAATCATATTGTGATTGCATGATCTTATCAACTAAAATCATTGTTATTTACAAAAAAAAAGTAATTAATAATTTTTAATTATATAAGTAAATTTTGAACTACAATAAAAAAAGAAAAGAAAAATAATAACTTAATCAACGAAATAATATTGATAATTTTATTGATAATTTTTTTTAAGAAAAAATATCTTTGAATATTCTTAATAATTTGGAGGCTATTAGTTATCTTTTTCACCAAAATTTTAAAAAATTCGGATCTTCATTATGTTAATCGAAATCAATATTTACTTCCTTATATTGAAGGATAGATTAAATTTAGGAGCAATTTAATTTTTAACCAAATCAAATTCAACAATTTCAAAATTAACATCCCCTTTGACAGAATTCATAATTAACCAACTTTAGAGATAAAAAGACTCAAATACCCTTAATGAAACTTAAAACCCAAATACCCAAAAATATTCATTAAAAAACCCAAAAATTTATTACATGATAAAAACATATTAAAGTATGAACTAAAAAAATATAGCAAGATATCATATCATGTAGTGTTCATAAAAAAAATACATAAATTTATCACATGACAAGCACATGGTATACTGTCAACTAAAATAATGATTACACGACATTATATTATGTAATGTTTATAAAAAAAGACTAGAAATTACATAACAAACACATATTACATGGTAAACTAAAAAATATTATATGCTATCATTTCGTATAATGTTCATTAGAAAACCCATACATTTGGAAAATTTCAAAATCGTTGTTCATAACAACAAAGTAATGTAAAATACTATCAAAACCCATTAAATACACCCTATTACAAACATTATTAAGGTATTTAAATGACATCTTTGTTTTTTGGTAGACAAAAAATAAAGACAAAAAGAAGAAAGAGTGAAAGTAAAGAATATCGAAATAAAAGAGGAAATGAGATGTGAATGGATGTTGATACGAGTTTAGTGATGGTAAATTAAAAGAAAAATCCATGGTCGAGCAAAATGGAAGAGAGAGGAGGGAGAAAGTAAATAGCAAAGAGATAGAAGAAGGAAAGAGATGGAAAATAACTTTAAGGGTATTTTGGTCACATATTCCAATTATTTTTGAATATTTTATGGAAGATTTGGTTAAATATGATTTTATTTTCAAAATAAGGTTAAAAGTGAATTTTGATTTCAAAAAATGGTTAATTTTGACAAATATATATTTCATAAATTTTACTTTTTTAATTTTATTTTTATTTTTGTATGAGTGAGAAACATGTGATAAATAATTGGTGATTACTGATTAATATAAAATTATTAAGAGTAAACAAGATTACAATAAGTAGTAACATAAACTCAAAATAAGAGGAGAGAAAATGGTAGCCCAAGAGAGAATGTAATTATTTATTCCTCAAGTATTCTCTGAATAACTGAAATACAATGTTTAGAGGTCCTTTATGACCTCATTTGAGATAACTTTTACTTTTAACTTTTGTTACTAGAAGAAAAGAAGTAAAAGCTTGAGCTTTTTGGAAATCGTTTGGATAATATTTTTCAGAAGAGCTTTTGTATCCAGAAGAACTTTTAAGATCGTTTGGGTGAAACATCTTAAAATATCTCATAGTCTAATTATACCCATAATGCCCTCTAATTAGAATGATTAATAATACATGTAATTTTTTAATTAAAATAATTGATTAAATAATATTGGTAAAAATACTGTATATTTAAAAGTTTTAAATTAATATAATTTATAATATTAATAATTTTAAAATAAACCAGGCATATAAAAATTTAATGACACTCAAATGTATTTTTCTAATAATAAATAATAAATGTAATTAATATAAATAAAATATTGAGTAGTGAGATAAAATCATAAAAATAAAACAAATGCTAAACCTAAACTCATCTCAAACTAAACTCATCCAAGTTCCATCCGCCGACATCTAACACCCACCATTTTTTTCTTTCTTTTTTTCGTTCTTTTTTTCTCTGCAAATTTCACCATTTTATTCTTTACTCTCATGTTTCCTGTCTTTGGTTGGATTGGCTTTTTCTATATTGGGTTCAGCAGTTTTGTCCTTCTTGATGAAAGGCTTGACGGTCATGAAAGTCTTCGATTTGGGTTCGAAGAAGAGTTCCAGTTGGCCTTTTGTTTTGGATTGTTTGTAGGGAGCTTTCTGCCCTGTTTTTTTAGTTCTTTCGAGCTCTATTTTCCAGTGATTGTGGCTTTTTTTTGTGTTCTTGCTTTGTGTAAAAAATAAAAGTTTTCCTCTTCATTCTCAATTTCTCATGAGTTTGATTATTTTTGTGTTTTTTGAGTGTCTTTTGTCTTTTGCAAAGGATTCGCGTGAATCATTCAAAAAATAAATTCTGGAACATGGGGGTGTCCAGCACACGTGCTGAAGAACATAAGTGGAAAGTTAGACTCCAAGTCTGTGGTCTGCCTGTTTGAAGGATATTCCAAGGAGACCTGAGGTGGACACTTCTATAGTCCCGAAGATAACAAAGTATTTGTATTGACAAATGCAATTTTTCTTGAGGACAATTATATTAGTGACCATAAACCCCGTTCTAAGATTGTATTGAATGAGTTGGAGCCTGGTGAGACTAGTGCTTCATCAACAAGAGTTGTTGTTCCACAAACATCTGAGCATCAGATGGTTTCTGATCATGACACACTACCACCTAGACGTAGTGAGAGGGTTGTGAGACAGCTTGAACGTTATTTGGGTGTAAGTGAGGGATAAGATGTTGTCTCTGCTGATAGTGTGGATGATCCATTGACATTTAAGAATGCAATGGAAGATTCTGATAAAGAGGAATGACTTAAAGCCATGAATCTCAAGATGGAGTCTATGCACTCCAACTCAATCTGGGATCTTGTAGACTTACAGGATGGGGTAAAACCTATAGGATGTAAGTGGATTTACAAGAGAAAGAGAGGTGTAGATGGGAAGGTAGAGACCTTCAAAGCAAGGCTAGTGGCTAAAGGTTATACCCAGAAAGAGGGGGTCGATTATGAATAGACCTTCTCGCTAGTAGCCATGTTTAAGTCTATTAGGATTCTCTTATCCATTGCTGCCTATTTTGATTATGAAATTTGGCAAATGGACGTCAAGACTGCATTCTTGAATGGCAATCTTGACGAGAGCATCTATATGATGTAACCAGAGGGATTTGTGTCTCCAGATTAAGAGCAAAAAGTTTGCAAGTTGCAAAGGTCCATCTATGGACTTAAGCAAGCATCTAGATCTTGGAACATCATGTTTGATAATGTAATCAAAACCTATGGCTTTGAGCAGAACGTCGATGAGCCTTGTGTCTACAAGCGCATCATTGATAAAAAGGTAGTTTTCTTGTTCCTATATGTGGACGACATCCTACTCATTGGGAATGATGTGGGAGTGTTATCTGATGTAAAGGGCTGGCCTGCTAGCCAATTCCAAATGAAAGATTTGAGAGAGACGAGTTATGTTCTAGGGATCCAACTTATAAGGGATCGTAAGAACAAACTCATAGCATTGTCTTAGGCATCGTATATCGACAAGATTCTTATGCAATTTTTGATGCAGAACTCCAAGAAAGGTAATTTACCTTCTAGGCATGGAGTTCACTTGTCTAAGGAACAGTGTTCTAAGACACCTCAAGAAGTTGATGATATGAGACGTGTACCTTATGCATCAGCAGTAGGTAGTCTCATGTATGCTATGTTATGCACGAGACCGGACATCTGCTATGTAGTGGGAGTAGTCAGCAGGTACCAGTCCAACACAGGATTGGATCATTGGGTTGCTGTCAAGACTATTCTCAAGTATCTTCGGAGAACGAGAAACTATATACTAGTGTATTCCGGATAGGATTTGATCCTGTTAGGATACACAGATTCTGATTTTCAGTCAGACAGGGATTCTAGGAAATCCATATCTAGATCAGTAGTCACCCTAGGTGGTGGAGCCATTGTATGGAGAAGTATAAAGCAATCTTGCATTGCTGACTCCACTATGGAAGCAGAATATGTAGCCGCTTGTGAAGCTGCTAAAGAGGCTGTTTGGATCCGTAAGTTCTTGAGTGATCTGGAAGTTGTTCCAGATCTGGATAAGCCTATCACACTTTATTGTGATAACAGTGGTGATGTGGCTAATTCCAAAGAACTAAGAAGCCACAAGAGAGGGAAGCATATAGAGAAAGTATCATCTCACTAGAGAGATAGTGCAAAGAGGAGATGTGATCGTCACCAAGATAGCCTCACAAGACAATCATACTGATCCATTTACAAAGACCTTACCGGCTAAAGTGTTTTCGGGTCACCTAGATGGTCTAGGGTTAAGAAACATGCCTCACATGCTTTAGTGCAAGTGGGAGATTGTTGGGGTTTATGCCCTAAAGATGTAATTTGTAAATGGATTTATGAAATAAATAAAATGAAAAGTTCAATTCATTCTTGTTGTGTTGTTTAACTTGTGCATATATAAACATCCTAGATTGTCGGATGTAATCTCGAACTGTGTATACGAGTGTCATATACAGATGGATACAGTAAGAGACGTGCAATCTAAAGAGTCTATAGATAGCAAATAAAGCTAGGTACTTTATTTGTGGTTAATCTATAGCTGCGGTCCATTCCGTAATGTACGGTCATTCTATCCTGAATCATTCATATGAGATATGGGAATGGAGGCACCTTTTATGATGTGATCATATAGGACTGGGCCATAATCTATATGAATCTCTCACCAAGATCCGTTTACTGATGAGATTCATATATATCAACTAATGATGGCTATATGTGGGTGATCTTAATAGTGTCTTATCGACTCCTTCAGGTTAGATCGTGGTCTTTGATATACCATGGGTGAGGTCAGATGCAGTTCCTGATCAATATACTCTGTATGTTGGGATTGCGGTTTGGCTTGTGGCTAGGAAGATTGTTAGGATTATGCTCAATAGAAAGATTGACAATCTTTTCATATTAATAAAGTGTTTTCTGATTCTTACAAATACTTATAGCATTTATTATTATAATTGTTAAGGTAAATAATCATAAGGTCAAAAGACTATGAGATATGAAGAATTGTTCATACATCCGGATATGTGTGAGGTAGACACAATTCTTTAGTTAGTCTTGAATAACGTTCACAACTTAAGTTAAAGGTTGGGCACCTCTATCATGATAAAGTTGTAGAATTCTTTTACTAGCATTTGAATGGGATCAAATGAGTTATGATGAGTCTAAAATCATCGAAAGGTTTTCGAGTAAAAGAATCTAGTGCACTGAGTGCATTGAATTGGATCACAATGAAATACTTTATCTAGAACCGTCACTAGATATAAGTCTTTTCATTATTAGGACAATCGGAGAGTCGATCTTAATCCTGAGATAAATGATGGACTTATGGTTGCAAGTGTTATCATTTGAGCTATCAATGAGTACGATTAGATAGCATAGTCTATCCTCGATAGTTTGGTGGTATTCATTTGTTAATCGATATAGGACTTCATTTATAGATATGGACATCGTGGCTCCATTTATTAAATGAGAGTATAATATCATCATATGGATGTTTTGAGGTATTGGATATAAAATCTCAACGTTGAGTTTTCAATAATGATTATTGAAAACATGGCTTCTGGACAAGTCAAAATATCCAAGTTCAAAATGTGGTCATATGAGGAAATATGGTAACTTGGAGAGCTATAGACGGTCTATGAGCTCTTGGCGATTACTGATATTATTCACGAGGATACACCATCTCCTATAAGATTGTCTAGGGTATGAATGAGAAACATCTCCTTATTCTATCTTTATTTAAGAGTTCAATTTTAGCTCTTTAGTGGAATGAGTTAAAATTAATAGATCAGACCTAAGTGAATCATTTGTTGATTGTGATTAGGTTATGTCTATTGAAGCTTAAATTTAGATAGCCCGTCAAGATCCACAATCCACACGTATTTGCATGGATCACTTGATATATTCTACCGGACCAATTTATGGGTCCATCTAGAATTGCATTTAATATATTAAAAATATAATATGTCTATTATTTATTTAATGGGTTGCTCTATTATATTAATATATTAAAAGGAGACGTGTGGGCTTGTTTCTTTTAGTAAGAATAAGTCTGGTTCACATGTGGGCTTTTATTTAAAGTCTAATGGATTAAATAAAATAAGAAAAATAATATTAGGCCCATATATATATGGTGTGGGCGGCAAGGCTAATAAAATAGCCCAAGATAGTATTTTATTTTATTGTTTTGATTAAATGAAAATTAATTAATTATTTAATTAATTAATAGTTTAAATCAAAATTTTTTCCTGATCAGTAAATAAAATACTATGTGTTGGATTATGGTTAGAATTCTTTTAAGTGATAGGAGTCCTAATGTGGTAAGGATTAAGTCCACATACACTCCATACCACACAAAAAATTCGGCCACCCTAGTCCTATAAGGGTTAGGATTCTTAAATTGATATGAATTAGGGAAAAGCACAATTCCTTTTCAAGTAAGGAAATTGGCCAACCCTAGATTTCCTACACAAAGAATTCGGCCAACCCTGTTTTGAGAAGGAGAAATTTCGATCACCTTATAAATATAAGGTGATAAATTTCGGCCACCAAGAAGCTTGAGTGAGAGAGATTTTTGTTTGTTTTGAAAAATAAAAATCTTACTCAATACACATAGAATTTCGGCCAAGAGAGAAAAAGAAAAATAAGTTCTCATTCGATAGTGCACTTGCAAGCCTTTTACATCAAAAGGTTTTGTGCACACTTTCGATTTAGGGTTACGTGAGTTCCAATCATATTGATTGTGAATTCAAAAGTGACCGGAATTATTTTTCTAGGCTCTTGGTGTTTTGGGATTGAAGATCAGGATTAGAAGTTCCATACATCCATTCTCAGGTAAGCAATTCAAAGAAAAAAAGGAGACCACACTCCTAAGTGATTCACGTACATGCTAGGATTGAAGATCTTGTGGATTACCATCGACGTAAGTCAATCGGATCACGCGACAAGAGGTATTTAACTCTAACCGTATATTTGTGTTTAATTAATTAAAGGGTTAAGGTTCAAATCTTTAGAAAAATTTTAAACTATACGAAAATCTACTTTTCGCCTTCTGCTGGGGTTTTAGTTAATTTTTCCCTACAAAGATATGTACACAATAGTGGAATTCACTCATTCTTGTGAGAAGTAGATAGTAGTTCCCTTAAGGGTTGATTCGGGGCGTGGACAATATGAGTGCTCTCCTAATTCCGTGAGGAAATATGATTTATTGTCCATTAGAGAATCAACGGTACTTAAAGGATATATGTAATTAGAGGGGTATAACGGACATTATGACCCAGCTCTAATTATGAACTAATGTGGAGTATCATACCATGTGTAATAGCTATATGGATAGACACCGAGTTGTATCGATCTGTGTAAAAACGTCTGCAGTTGAGAGAGTGCAGCTTCGGGTTTTTAGTGGAATAACACCAGAGTTAATAATCAAGGAATATTAATTAAAGAGTTTAATTAATGATTCCAAAGGATTATTGGAGCTCAAAATACTGTGGGTCCATTATGTCCCATTGCTAGCCCGATCGATTTAGGTAACAAGGGTCACGGTTAATTAATTGGATTGTCCAATTAATTGTGTTACGAAAGTGACACGTATTTATTTAGGAATTAATTGAATAATGAGATTATTTAATTAATGAATAATGGTGATTAAATAAATTAAATAATAAGATTATTTAATTATGTTATTAATTACTAAATGGAGAGTGTTAGTTGATATTTGATTTAAAATAGAATAAGATAATATGATTATTTTATTAAATTAAATATTTGAAATTGAATTTAAAATGTTTAAATTCAAAATAATATTTAATTATCTTTTAAAATAAAAGATATGAGATATCATTTTAAAAGATTTATTTTTAAAATTAAAAATATTTCAATTAAAGAGTTTTAGTTATAATAATATATATATATATATATATGATATTTATCAATAACAAAAACAAAACGCAGAAAAAGAAAATATATGTGTTTGTTAGGATACAAACATATATGGCGTGAATAAAGAGAAAACAGAAAGAGAAGAAAAGGTGCAGGTCATTGTACTATTGAAAAAAAAAAATAAATAAAAGAGTGCAGGCGTGCACTATTGAAGAAAAATAAAATAAAAAAGAATATAAAGTTATTTTTTTTGAACAACTAGAATGGTTCTAGTTTTGTTTTCTCTTGGAAGAAATTGTTTTTTCTTCATTCTCTCTACATCCTCCTAAGTTCCTGAGTACGTGACGCCCCCACACACAGTTACTAGTTCCGGAAATAGCTAGGAAGATCAGTGATACAGACCAGGAGCATATAGTAAAGTGAAGGAGCGTCTAAACGTTGGTAAGGTTCTAAATTTTCTTTTAATATATTGATTACAATATCCTGTGTTTACATATTGTATGTATTAATTCCAGAAAAATAATTACGATCTCAAGTTCACTGGTTACAGATCGGTTATGATCTGTATAAAAAATTTTTTAAAACCTTTTTCCGCTGCGTTACCAGTGAACGGGGTTCCTACAACAGACCCATATGGGGGCTAAAATACATTTAGTGTACATAAATTAAAACTATATGAAGCATAAAGTGTTTCATGATTAGTGTTGTAAAAGTCGCTAGGCGCCAGTCGGGCGGCGACCCACCGCCGAACTCCTCAGGGGACTAGTCGAGGACTAGGTGAATTGCCGGTCGAATTCTTTTTTAATATTTTTTCCTATAATTGAATAAATATCATAATATTTCATATATTTTTATATATTGAACCTAAAATAGAAAACAAAATTCCAAAAAGTTTAATATTGACTATTGAGAATCAAGTCAATACAAAGTAAAATCAGCTAATTAGTGTTGTTGTGGTAAGCTCAACGTATGGGATTATTTCCCTGGCCACCAGCTTTTTCCCAATTCCAAAGGGTATTATCACTAAAGTCCCTGCTTTTTTATGAATCGTCACATTTTTAAACGTCTTTACCATATTAGTCATTTTAGTCCCTTGTTTTTTTTCAAAATACATCACTTTAGTCAATTCGACCAAAAACTAAGGATCAACTATAACATAATACGTAAAAATACAATTTTACCTTTTATTGTTATTTTTAAAATTTTTTCTTTTAGTCCTTATAGTTTCAATAATAACCGGTCAACCCCTGAAAAAATTAAAATGCCACCATTAGGGATTGAACCTTCAACCTTGAGATTAAATATTAGAAGCTCTAACCAGCTGAGCTATACTAGCTCATTGTTAAAGATTTGTTGATTTAAATGTGTGTGTATATATATATATATATATATATATATATAGTTATATAATTTATTTAAACTAATTTAAATCTGTTTATATAATTTAAAATAAACTCATATATATATATATATATATATAATTTAACATAAACTCATATTTAATAATAATAATAATAATAATAATAATAATAATAATAATAATATATAAAAACATATTTATGAAAATGAAAAAGAAAATAACAAAACAAAAGGAAACCCAGAAAATCCAAAAAATCAAAGCCCGTAAAATTTTATTCTTTCTTTTTTCTTTTTGGATTTTTTTCCTTTTCAAAAAATATATTATTTTAATTTGATAAAAAAAATTCAGAAAATCAAAGACCATAAATTAAAAAGAGAAAAAATTAATAAGAAAAAAAGGGAAATAATAAAACAACAGAAAAGAAAAAAAAATAAAAACAACAAAAATCAAAGACCTGTAAATTGAAAAAGGGGAAAAAATCAACAACAGAAAAGAAAAATAAAATAAAAATTTCTTTTTTTTTTTCCTTTTTTTCCTTTTGTTTTGTTATTTTCTTTTTCATTTTTATAAATATGAGTTTATTTAAAATTATATAAATATGAATTTAATTTGTTTTATTATTTTCCTTTTTTGTTGTTGATTTTTTCCCTTTTCAATTTATGGTCTTTGATTTTGTGGGGTTTTTTTTTCCGAATTGAAATAATATATTTTTTGAAAAGAAAAAAATCCAAAAAGAAAAAAGTAAGAAATTTGATTTTTTGGATTTTCTGGGTTTCCTTTTGTTTTGTTATTTCATTTTCATTTTCATAAATATGTTTTTCTATATTATTATTATTATTATTAAATATGAGTTTATTTTAAATTATAGAATTATATATGAGTTTGTTTTAAATTATATAACAATATATATATATATATATACACATACATTTAAATCAACAAATCTTCAACAATGAGCTAGAGTAGCTCAACTGGTTAGAGCTTATGATTTTTAATCTCAAGGTTGAAGGATTAATCGTTGATGGAAGCATTTTAATGTTTCTAGGGGTTGACTGGCTATTATTGAAACTAGAGGGACTAAAAGGAAATTTTTTAATTACAATAAAGGGTAAAATTGTATTTTTACATATTCTGTTATAGTTGACCGTTAGATTTTGGTCAAATGGACAAAAGTGATGAATTTTGAAAAAATAAGGGACTAAAGTGACTAATATAGCAAAGACGTTTAAAAGATGACAATTCATAAAAAAGTAGGGACTTTAGTGATAATACCCCTAATTCCAATTATAATAGAATTCTGTTTTCCCACTCACTCACAAATTCTCTCTCTCTCTCTCTCTCTCTCTCCCACTCAATTCTGTTATCATTTTCTCAATCTTCTTATTCTTCTTCTTAGCTCTTCCACAGTACAGACTCCATTAAAATTCAACACAAAATACAGGTCATTACATCAAGAAAGGAGTCAAGGACTGTGACGGCCAGCTGACGGTGATGGCGATGAGCGACAGAACTAGAGGCGACGAGCAGCAGAACTGGATGAAGGAACTGAACTGGTTGCCTTTTGGTTTTGTTTTCTAAGAACTGGAATGATTCTCTCTTCTGTCTTGTTCTCTACTGAACCAATTTCCTTTTATTTTAAATGAAACCCCAAAACGACATCGTTTAAGGGATTTAAATTTTTTTTATAAATGGAACAAGTAGGTCAACATTGGTTTGACCCACCAGGCCGCCTAAACTCCAACTTGCCTACTTTCTTCGACTAGGCGCCGAATTCACTCTTTCCATTTATTCTGACCTACTTCTTTGAAATCACTGTAGCAGGGCTCGGACTAGCGACTAGGCACCGACTAGGTGGCCTTAGTCGGGGACTTATACAACACTGATCATGACGATGAAGCTAGTGGGAATATATATGGATGGAAGTTACTTCCATGGATCGGGGGACATTCATTCCTATATAATTGTATAATATTTATGACAGTGATTAATTTGTACAAGATATAAAAAGAGTGGGCTTTTTATTTATTGAGCATTTATTTTGATTTTATTAAAGATAAAATTAAAGGGTTATATATATATATATATGATGGAAGTTCAATGCATAAATTGACCTCAAGAGTCAAGAAGAGATCAAGTTGCGATTGAAATGTTAAAACCATTTATCAATGACCCAATATTAGAAAAAAAAGCTAGAAAACAAATGCACCACCAAAAAGTCTCTCCTCTAGTTTTTCTCTGAATCCTAAAGTGAGTGTGGGGTTTTGAGACCTCAGTTTGTTAAGTCTCGTGAGTGTTAATTCGATGGATTATGAGGATATTACCAATCTGTGTGCAAATATTGTTAGGTTTTAGATTTGTGTTGGCTTGATTTCATAACAAAACTCTCTTTCTTTGTAATGTCTAGTTGCTTAGGTGGTTCATGGTTTATACAAGCTTTAAAGAAGAAAAGCAACTTCACATGCAAAGCTAGTCTTCAAGAGGAAATGTGTTTTCTTGGATGCTAAGATATCGAGACTTTTCTTCCTCTTGCAAGGCGTTAGGCACACACATACATTGCATTCATATGTGTCCCTGCATTGTTGTGCAAAATTTGGTTTAACACAATACACACACTTGTTCATGTATGCACATGCATTAGATTTAAAATTGACAATTTGCATAAATTGCATTTTCTAGGATTAGTTCTAAGAAATAGCATACTTATGTGTTCTTGTATTTATTGGTTTGTGTTTATTTGTTAATGAACTTGATTTTGAGCTTATATAATTCATCATTGAGTTTCAATTAATTTGGTTACTCAGTCATTAAGTTTCGACTTCAAATTAGGTAGTTAAGAAACTTTATGTGATTTTATCGTACATGGTTTTCGTCCTTAATTTACAAGTTGAATTCCATATTTTTTGTGAAAGTTTTCTTGAAGTCTTTTGTGCGTGAGGAAGTCTCGGTTCGTAATCCGAAAACGGATTCAAATTCGGAGTTTGGAGACCGAAGAACGGTCGAAGAACACGAGAGGTGCATGAAAGGGAGCAAAAGGGAATAAAGATGGCAAATTGCCATTTTCCTCCTTGGCCGTGTAGGCGCATGAGGTCCATGCCAAACATGCTGTTCTGTTCACGTGAGCTGCTCGCCAAATTCATTTCATGATTTAAATTTTGTTACATGTATTGCATGTACATGGATTTTGGTGTGCCATGCTCAATTAAATGCATGTGTTATCTTAGCATGTCTTCCTTTTGGTTGTGCGTGTTTTCTTATGTGAGCTTGCCACACTGGATAACCATCTTTATCTTTATATTCCCTCTCTTACTGGAAGTTTGAATTAAAGAAGAAAAATTCCAGAAATTTTTCAATGTGTTTTTTGATTTTTGTTTTGGTGATATCTCTCTCAAATCAACTCCGATTTAAGTTATTCAAAAGCCGAAATTGTTGTTCTTGAAGAGAGGAACAAACGCCAAGTATTTTTAGAGTCAAATGATGTCTTGATTTTTCACAGTGATCTGATTTCAGTACGAGAGTTATCATTTGTAAGTGAATCTTTCTCTTTTCAATTTTTCTTTGATGATCATCTATATGAATGTTCTTATTTGATTAAGAAAAATGATTAGAATGATTTGGATTCAACTTTGTGGTTTGTTTGAGTGATTTTCGAGTTTAGCTTGTGTGATTTTTAATTGAATATATTTTAGCTAAACTTGATAAGCATGAACTTGATTCTAGAAATATTTTGTGTTCTTGAGCTTCATTGTTGATTTCTAGATTTAGTTACATGTTCTAAGAACTAGGATATTTTTTCTTGTGATTTTCATTATTCTAATCTAGTTCTTGTTTGAAAAACATGCTTAGATATCTAGATATATTTGTGATTGATCTTTGAAAGTTTAATCTAGTTCTCTTATTGCATGTTCATAGAGTTTGATTGATCAACTTGCTCTATTTGTTTGTGTTTGCATCATTTGCATCCACTTAGATCATATGCCTTATTTAGAGGTTGAAAGTCTCTTGTTGAAGTGAGTGAAGCTTTAACTTGAGCAATGAAAGTCACACTTTGGAGAGGGGATCTTCAATTTGTGCAAGCGGAAGTCTCGACTAGAGTCTGAGTGACTTGGATAGTTGAGCATTGTAAGACTTAACTAGGATCGGGGTGATCCGGATAGCTAAGCAGTGGAAGTCACATGTTTGGAGAGGGGATCTTCAACTTGTGCAAGGAAGTCTCAACTAGGATTGGGGTGATCCGGATAGTTGAGCAATTGGCATAGTAAGTTCACTAGGTCCGAGGGTAAAGTAGGTGTTGATAGCTTAGAGAGTGAATCTTGTGTTGATTGCCTCTTGAGTGTGTAACGCCTATTTGTTATAGTGAATTGCTTTTACCGGTGGTTGTGGTATCAACCCGTGGATGTTTCCTTATTTTGAGGTTTTACCACGTAAAAACATCTTGTGTTGGTTTTTGTTTTTATTATCTTTTCTTGTTATAAATTTGTATGGATTCATTCATTGCTTTATTGAATTCATAATGTCTTGTTGAATCAATATACTTGTTAAAAACTTGCTTGTGATATTGTATATCTTGTGAAGAAAAAGAAATTGCAAGAATTTCGAGACTATACATATTCACCCCTCTAGGTATACTTGACACTATAACATTAAGTGAATTTCAATTGGTATCAAAGCAGGTGTCTAGAGGTAATTAGATAGATCCTTTTTATAGTGTTTGTGTTGTGTTTTGTTTTGTAAAAAAAAAAGTCATTCTTTTGCTATGGGTGATTCGATGCCGGGAAGTGCTACTAGTGTTAGGTCTCCACTCTTGAAGAGTGGTAACTACTCTTTTTGGAAAAGTGTGATGAAAGCCTACATTAGATCCATGAGTGATGTAGAAGAGGAAAATGAATCCTCAGATGATCGTGAATATACTAGCAATTCCATTGCTCACTTGGCTATATATGAAGGGAGATTTGAGGATAGTAGTGAAGACTCCTCAAGTAGTGAGGAAAGTGAATACTCTTCAAGTAGTGAAGATAGTGAAGTTTCCTCCAACCATGAAGAGATTGAAACTTCCTCAAGTCATGATGAAACAAGCTTAAATGACAAAATCATTCAACTAACAAGTGAAAATGTCAAGAAGAATGATGAGAACAACAAGTTAAAGTTGATCAATACCAATTTAGTGGTGAGAATCAAAGCTCTTGACAATGAAAAGAAGATGTATTTGGAGAAGATATGCAAGAAAAGTGAAGTCATTAAGGAGCGTGAATAGACCATTGAAAAATATGTTTCAAAGATGGAGGAAAGTGCTCAAGAGTTGGATGATTTAAAAGAAGACTTTACTATGAAGTTGTTTGTCATGGAAGGAGAGATTAAGCAAAAAGAGGACACTTTGACTATCTTGAAGACAAAGGAGTGTGATCTTAAAGATGAAGTCAAAGTCCTCAAAGAGTCTAGTAATGGTAGGAAAATTGGAGCCATTAAGTTTGATGAAGTAATAAAACTTGGAAAGCATCATGGAGATAAGAGTGGCTTGGGTTTTGTAGAAGAAGTTAAGAAGACTCCTACAACCAAGAACAAGTCAAGAAAGTCCAAGAAGAAGAAAGACTCAACTACTATTCCTTCCAAAATCAAAGGCAAAGACAATAAGAGTTATGGAACTTCTCAACCGACTTCTCAACCAAAGCATGCACACCCAAAAGGTAAACTTTCTAAATTCATTCCGGTTTGTCATTATTGTAATGTGGTTGGTCACATTAGGCCTAGGTGTTATGAATACATTAGTCAATGCAAACTAGGAAATGTGAAACATGTTAAAGATGTTGAAAAGTTACCTAATCATTCTCCTAAGCATGAGTTTAAGTCTAGAGCTAGACATAACATCTCTAAGTTTATCCCGGTTTATCATTTTTGCAATGTTGTAGGGCATATCAAACCTAATTGCTACAAGTATATTAGGCAATGCAAACTAGGGAATGAGATGCATGCTAGTGAGATGAAAAGACTTCCTTTGGTTGTTTCTAAATATGTTAGGGCATTAGAGACTATGCATGATGAACATGTTAATGAAAAGAAATATACAAAGAAAGTTGGGTTAAAAAGAATAATTTGCATGATAGTGAGTTGAACAAATCTTCTTTGAAAGATTCTAAACATGATAATAATTTTGATGCTTTGAAAAATGTGCATATTGATCATGATCATGTGAAAAAACTTACTAGGAAAATATGGATTAAGAAGCACGATGTGAAAATTTTTTCTAGTCATTCTTCTAAACATGTTGATATTGATAAATCTTTGAATGTTATGCATAATAATGATAATCATGTGAAGAAGAATGTCAAGAAGATTTGTGTGGATGAGAATGTGAAAAAGCATGATGGTCATATACCTTGTTTTGATGAAATATTTGTGCGTGGCAATAATGATAAGTTTAATATGAGTGATATTTTCATAAAGAATATAGTTGATGATTAATCTTCTAGATTTCATATTGCCATATGTAATGATCATGATGTTGTTTGTGTTGGTTCACCTAAGATCAATATGGTCAAACGTGAGTGCTCTCATACTTGATTGAGTAGCACATATGGGAATATTTTTGTTCTTGTTTGATAAGAGTTCTAAGTTTGATGCTTGACTAATTTATTTGTAACATGCTAGGTCTAGTATTCAAACTTGGTGTCTCTAGTCAATACATGAACTTAATATTCTCATATTTTCACTATGATAGTCAAAATTTGTGATTAACATTAGAGAAGTTGTATCTTGGAATCTATATGGTGATGAATTTTGTTAAGACTTTTGGAGAAATTCATTTTATATATTTGTTTGAGTTGAGATGTTTAGTCTTTATTCTCTTGGGAAGACACACCAACAACTTGTTGTCATGAGGAGAAACAAGCCAAGAGAGCTCATGAAAAGGGCGAAGGCTTTACATTGATGAAAAAACATGCTAAGGTATATCTTTACTCTAAAGCTTGCTTTCATGTTTCATCTTTTCAACTCTATGTTTGCATGACATCATGTGGCATATTATTTTAGAGAACTTTGTTTAGGATTTGTTAACATGGTTTTTTAGCAAGGGACCATAGGAGAATTTTTCAAAAAGTATCTACCTAGGAGGGACCAATACCAGCTCCCCGATACCTAGCGGGATCAATGCCACGACCCAGAGGAAATCAATATCTGGCAAGGCCGGGACCTCGACCACTTACCTACTCAGATGAAGCACCGGAGATACAAACTAGGAAGAGCAGATACTGTTAGGTTTATGCTCAATAGCAAGAGTGTAATGATGTATTTGACAATCTTTTTCATATTAGTAAAGTGATTTCTAGTTTAAAAAAATCTTATAGCATTTACAGTTTAATTATTATAATTGTCAAAAGTAAATAATCATAAGGTCAAGAGACTATGAAAGATGAAGAATTGTTCGTATATCTGGATATGTATGAGGTAGACACAATTCTTTAGTTAGTCTTGAACAATTTTCACAACTTAAGATAAAGGTTGAGCGCCTTTACCTTGTTAAAGTTTTAGATTCTTTTGCTAGCATTTGAGTGAGATCAAATGTGTTATGATGAGTTTAAAATCATCAAAGTGTAGTGTCTTTGGGCAAAGGAATCTAGTGCACTAGGTGCATTGAATAGGATCACTGTGAAATACTTTATCCAGAACCGTTAATGGATAAAAGTTTTCACTTGAGGACAATCAGAGAGTCTATCTCAATCCTGAGATAAATGATGGACTTATGGTTGAAAGTGTTATCATTTGAGCTATCAATGAGTACGATTATATAGCATAGTCTATCCCGATAGTTTGTTGGTATTCATTTGTTAATCGATAAAGGAATTCATTTATAGATATGGACATCGTGGCTCTATTTATTAAATATGAATAGAATATCATCATATGAATATTTTGAGGTATTGGATATTAAATCTTAACGTTAAGTTTTCAATAGTGTCTATTGAAACATAGCTTCTGGACAAGTCAAAATATCCAAGTTCAAAATGTGGTCATATGAGTAAATATGGTAACTAGGAGAGCTATAGGCGGTCTATGAGCTCTTGACGATTACTGATATTCTTCACGAGGATACACTATCTCCAATAAGATTGTCTAGGGTACGAATGAGAAATATTATCTTATTCTATCGTTATTTAAGAGTTCCATTTTAGCTCTTTAGTGGAATGAGCAAAAATTAATAGATCGGACCTAAGTGAATCATTTGTTGATTGTGATTAGGTTATGTCTATTGAAGCTTAAATTAGATAGCCTGCCAAGATCCCCAATCAGCATGAACTTGTATGGATCACTTGATATATTAAACCTGACTAATTTCAGGGTCCATCTAGAATTGTTTCTGGATTTCAGAATCCAAACGTTTTGGAGAGTTGTGGTCATGTGTGATCAAGACACGCGGTAACTCTTCAAAAAGACCTGGAATGGGCGGCCAAGGATGTAGGAATCCTAGGGTAGCCCTAATGGGGTGCGTTTAGCATTCCATTAATACATTAAGAATATAATTTGCACATTTTAATTGAATGGGCTGCTAGATTATATTAATGTATTAAATTTAAGGTATGTGGATGTTATCGGAAAATTTGCTCGGGGTGAGAAATCTCAATTAACACCCTCAAGACCACTACCACAGAGGTGGTGGCCAAGGTCGAATGTGTTCTAAACAGTGCCTATTCGAATGAAAAAAAAAATAATATTAATACAATTAAATGAGAATGAAAATGCCTTCTTTATTAATGGTGTATCGTGTACAAATATCTCTCAATTGCTCTCAATTTCTCTAGGGTGTAGTAGGGCTATTGTCGTATGTCTGTCGAAAAGTAGTCCTTTTCTTTTTCTCTCTTTTTCCTATTTATACATAGTTTTGGTAGGTTAAACCAGTTGATTCTCCCCTTGATTTTCTCCGTCCCTTCCCTCCTTATCGGACGGGATCTCTTATTTAAATGTCATTGACTTTGCGTTAATAGTTGAGTTGAGAATATCTTGGTGGAGATTAGTTTGTTTCCTTTTTGGACTCCATTACTTGTTCTGCGCGTACGTAATGTTTCCAGGAATGATCCAGTGTATCTTCATATCTTCACAGCGTGATCCCTCATAGGGGTCGTTGAATGTGGTAAGTATTATCTCGTATGGCGAGGTAGATCAGATAGCGAGGTAAATCCATGTCTTGGCTCCGGTACTCAGGAGCTTAGTCTAGCCAGAAGCTCGACATGACCTCCCTTGATCTCTTGGAGCTTGATGCAGCCCCATGCGGACACTCTTCTATGACAGTGGGGTTTTGCTGAGCTTCAGGAGAGGTTGTGAGGTAATCTCGACCTCGGGAAGCTTCCCGATTCCTGTTTTGGCGCGCCTGGTTCTATCCCTGGTGTTTCGGGAGCTCGCCTTTTATCTCGACTTTAGGAACCGTGGTCCCCTGATGGATAACCTTGGGCCTGGGGTCAGACTAGGAGGGTGGAAAATTTCCTTTTGGTCCTTATCCAAATTTGGCTATTAACAGAAGTCCCCTTTAACTTGAACGCCGGTGATTGAGTTTGGGGTTGGAGTTAGATTTTCTATTTTATTTGGGGAATTTCTCCTTCTTTACCATTACAAGAATCTTGGGGGAAATCTTCCCATTAATTGCACGAGTGATGTGGCGGAGCTGACTGGTTTATTCCCAAGTTAATCCATAAAGCGGAGTTGTATAGCTATTGTAACACCATTGCTTCAGGTTCAGTTTTTCCAAGGTATCTTTGAAGAGGATATCTACACTGCTGCCCGTATCAACGAGCACGCGATGGATCATGCAGTTGGCAATCTGTATCGTGATCACCATGGGATCATCATGAGGCTACACGGTGTTGAAGACATCTGCTTCAGTGAAAACGATCTGTGCTGACTGAGAGAGCTCCGTCGGGCTTTGGCTGACCTTGAAGATACCCCGACCTTCTTCTACACAGGGAATCTTCCTTGCATGGTTTTTCCTGGAATTATTTGAGATACCGGCCAATGTGGAACCTTCGCTGATGGTATGTATCACTTGTATCTGTTGCATTAAATCAGTCTGTTCCCCTTTTCTCTTTTCTGTATGTTCGCAGATCTCGGCTTGTACCTCTCTTCCCGTTTGAATATTGTCTCTGATCTGTTGCAAGAACTCAATCAAACATCCTCCCCTTATCAGGTCTTCGATCTGGTTGCACAAATTGTAACACTCTGAAGTGTTGTGGCCCACGTTTTCATGGAAGTCGCAGTACTTGTATCGGTTCCACATGTCGACAGGGGCTTTCATGGGTGCGGGCTTTTGGAGTAGCCCCTTGTCCCGTATAGCAAGGTAGACTGTTTCCCGGGAAACATTCAGGGGAGTGTAATAATCATACCCTTTCTCTTCTCGCATTATGGGAGCTACAGTCCTAAGAGGAGGTGAAGCCCGAGGAGGGGTTCGTCTTACTGGATACCTTTCTTGCCTGAGCTGAGAAGCGGGGAAACAATAGGTCGACCTATTGGGAGGTTTATTCTGATTTTTCTGAGCTGGCTCAGATTTGGGGGCTTCTTTTTTCTGACGCTTTGCCGTTCTCATATTGTCATGTTCCATCTTGACTTTGAGCTGTTCGTCGATCTCGACCTGCTCAAGAGCCCGATCGTAGGCCTCCAGATAAGTCTCTGGAGGTTTCTCGGTGAAGGAACAGAAAAGCTTTCCAGCCCACAGGTTCCGCCTGAAATTGGCGAGAGTCTCTTTCTCGGTGAAGACTCTCATTTGTATGACTTCTTTGTGAAAACGTTCCACGTATGATCGAAGTGTTTCACCTCGCTCATGAATCACATATTGGAGGTGTATGAGATCTTTTGGACGAGGTTTGACCCCTTGGAATAGCGAGCAAAAATCTGTTTATAACTTTGTGAAAGAATCCACGCTACCAGTAGGCAGCTTCCTGAACCAATTTTTCACCTAGTCAGTTAGGGTCATTGGGAACATCCTACACATAGCTGCTTTGGTGGTATTCTGGACCTCCATCTGTTGGATGAAGCTCTCCAGGTGACTTAAAGGGTCTTCCGTTCCAGAGAACTTATCTGTTGGCATTTTAAATTTTGGTGGGAGCTTCGCTTCTTAGATCCTCCTAGTGAAGGGAGATTTCATCTTGCTTAATGGATCCTTCTTATTCTCTTTGTTCTTTCCCTATCTTATTTGCTGGACCTCTTTTTGTAGCTTTGCCAGCTGATCCCTCAGTCGCTTGTTCCCGGGTTTCTTTGAATTGACCTCGAATTTTTCACTGTCGGATCCCTCCGATGAACTGGGGATCTTTACTCGATCCACTTCATGGGCAGGATCCACTCGAGAGGTTTGTCTACTTCCTTCCTCTTGGGCCCGGGTTTCCCTTCTTGATGCCGTCGGGCGAGGTGCCTCTCGTTGCTCCCGGGTTAGAGCATCTGCTGTAGACTTAACTCACCTGAGGCTGATATTATGATGGTTTTCTCAGAACTGGGGGCATGGGTCCTAGCCTATCCCGGATCGAAGGTTGGGGCCCAGTCCCGTTGTAAGCTAGCTCTAGAAGAGGAGGTCCTAGGCGGTCAAAAGCAGGCTGCCTTGTCCTGGGCCTGCTCGGTTCTCCCTGATCATTTGGGTTTGCTGGTTGGACTGTGATGCCTTCAGCGAGCAGGCGGATGCCGACGGTTTCCATGAAGGCTGCCGTTTGTTGGTCGAGCGCAGCATGGCTTATCATAGGGTTGCCAGAAGCCCGCACATTAGTCGTCTGGACTGGAGCTTAACTGCGATGTCCAGACTTCTTCCCCCTTCTTGGGGCTTTTCTAATGAGAAGGTTTTTGCCGTCAGAAAACCATCAGTCAAAACAATTTATAAAACCTATGCGATGCGTTCACAAATATAAATACGAGTAAAGCGGTAAGCACGGGTGTCGTCCACTGAGATCGGGGTAGCGGTGATAAGATTAGGATATAACTAGTATGCATAAAAGTAAAAGTGATGGTGAATGAAAATATAATATAAACAAAACTATGAAAGCAAATAAAATGGGATGAATATAGAGTGATGAATGTATGATGATGGAACTACGGAGTTGATGGACTCGTAAGTGAATATTGGGGCAAGTGCAACAACTCTTAATTAAGCACGTACTGACAAAGGTAACCAACCTAAGGTGTATAGTGTTGGTATGTATCTCTAGCAAGAGTTCAACCTAGGGTGTATAGCGAAGACCTCCTACTAGCAATTAATCCATCCTAAGCAACCAACAATGGCTAGTTACTCAATCGGGACTTGTTCCATGAATGCTCATCTATCTAGCTATGGCTCAACCTATTACTAATGTAGCCATCCTAGCGTGTATAGTGATGGCTTCCAATTCCCTCACATGTGGCCAACCTAGGATGTATAGTGAAGGCCACCCGTTTGAGATTGGATGAGGTTCGAGGTTATCAACCGAATTCTACTCGAAGGTTAGTTCTCGTAAAATCACTAAAGTAGCCAACCTAGGGTGTATAGTGGAGGCTTCTAATTCTCTCACAAGTGGCTAACCTAGGGTGTATAGTGAAAGCCACTAATTCAAGATTAGATTAAGGGCTTGTAGAGTCGGATTTCCGGAAATCCTTCCATTCAATGGAGCATTAGACAACCTAATTGTCTACACAAGTAATCCAAATCAACATGCAAAGAGGGTGTATCCAAGCAAATCAATAATAAAAATCAATTCAAGCAATTTAATAAAACATAGAGATAGAATAAATATAACACATAGAGTTTATTTACAAAGCCCAAATATCCATCAAACAAATAACATCAACCCCATAGTGAGGTGTTTTAGCTACTCATGTTCTATTACAAACCAATAAACTAAGAGAGAGTGTAGAGAGTAAACCCTTGAAGATTGATCTCCTTCCTTGAAGCTTGAATCCAAGTGTCCTAGTTGCTTTTGATTGAGTAGAGATGGTTTGGATGATAGGGAGATGTGTTTCTAGCTTAGACTATAAGTGTTAGGAGATATGAGAGTTCTTTGGTTCGTTCCACTGCTTTTCTATTTATAGGGGATGGAAAAATAGATCACTTAAGCTTGAAAATAGAAGCTGTCGCGCTCAGAGTGCGGGTGGAGTGCGGGTGAATTACCCGCACTGTACCCGTATTGTATGGGTTATCTTCATCTTCAGCTCTCAGATCTAGGAAATAGTGAGGGTGGAGTGCGGTTGGATTACCTGCACTTGACTCGCACTTGACCCGCACTTGACTCGCACTTTACTGTCAGGTGCATAATTCACTCATCTGTCTTGAGCAATAGTGCGGGTGGAGTGTGGTTGGATGACCCGTACTGTACCCGCACTCTACTGTCAGGTGTAAATCCATTCTTCTGTCGGAGCAACAGTGCGGGTGCTGTGCGGTTGGATGACCCGCACTGTACCCGCACTCTAATGTCAGGTGCAACTTAGCTTCTCTGGCTTTGGCAACAGTGTCGGTGAAGTGCGGTTGGATGACCCGCACTATAACTCTTCTCTTGTATCAGGTCCCGGCTATGAGCATGAGTGCGGTTGGAGTGCGGTTGCGACCCGCACTTGACCCGCACTGTAGAGCTGCTTATGATCCTTTGTCTTTCCTTTTGTCCCTTTTCTGCCGTAACCACCGTAAAACATTTCTAACACCAGAATTACATCTATTGCCTGCAATTAGCACCAACGAGCCTATTAGACATAAAATATACAGAAAATACACATAAGAACGAGACAAAGGAATATGAATGAGGACCGAAATATACAACAATTTAGGCACGATCACTTTCGCGTTGGCATCGCCGAAGGTTGTTCCAAAGCTCCGTGCTGTCCTTGGGATGAGCGGAGCCTCATGGTTCCTTCAAAACAATGAAAATACAAACGATTGATTTGATTAACTGGGTGTGGGTGTTTCCCATAGACGGCGCCAGAAAGTGTTGACGGAAAATTTGCTTGGGGTGAGAAATCTCAATTAACACCCTCAAGACCACTACCACGGAGGTGATGGCCAAAGTCGAATGTATTCTAAACAGTGCCTATTCGAATGACAAAAAATACTAATATTAATACAATCAAAAGAGAATGAAAATGCCTTCTTTATTAATGGTGTATCGTGTACAAATATCTCTCAATTGCTCTCAATTTCTCAAGGGTGTAGAATGGCTGTTGTCGTATGTCTGTCGAAAAGTAGTCCCTTTCTCTTTCACTCTTTTTCCTATTTATATATAGTTTTGGTAGGTTAAACCAGCTGATTCTCCTCTTGATTTTCTCAGTCCCTTTTCTCCTTATCAGACGGGATCTCTCATTTAAATGCCATTGACTTTGCGTTAATAGCTGAGTTGAGAATATCTTCGTGGAGATTAGTTTGTTTCCTTTTTGGACTCTATTACTTGTTCTGCACGTACGTAATGTTTCCAGGTATGATCTAGTGTATCTTCGTATCTTCACAGCTTGATCCCTCATAGGGGTCGTTGAATGTGGTATGTATTATCTCCTATGGCGAGGTATATCAGATAGCAAGGTAGATCCATGTCTTGGCTCTGGTACTCAGGAGCTTAGTCTTGCCAGGAGCTCGGCCTGACCTCCCTTGATCTCTTGGAGCTTGATGCAGCCCCCTGCAGACACTCCTCTATGACAACGGGGTTTTAGCAAGCTTCATGAGAGGTTGTGAGGTAATCTCGACCTCGGGGAGCTTCCCGATTCCTGTTTTGGTGGTGCGGGCTCGATCTGATCGAGCCGAGTTCTATCCCGGGTGTTTCGGGAGCTCGCCTTTTATTTCTGTGGGGTGGTATCGTAGCTCGACTTTGGGAACTGTGGTCCCCTGGTAGATAACCTAGGGCCTAGGGTCAGACTAGGAGGGTGGAAAATTTCCCTTTGGTCCCTAGCCAAATTTGGCTATTAACAGTGGACTTGTTTCTTTTATAGTAAGAATAGATCTAGTTCACATGTGGACTCTTTATTAAAGTCCAATGGATTTAATAAAATGGAAAAAATAATATATTGCACAAGTGTTTACTTGGGTGGCAAGGCTAAATTAATTAGTCTAATATATTGTTTTATTTTATTTTATTAATCAAATGGAAATTAATTAATTAATTAATTAATTAATTAATTGTTTGATTAAAAGTCAAAATCTTTTTCTAACTATGAGAAGGATTCCTAGTGTCATACTATTGTTGGTAGTATGATAAGTATCAAAGACTATATTTGATAAACAGATAAATAAAAGTATTTTATTTATCTAGTCAAATTAGGAAGTTTTTGATATAGTCACTATATTATATTCAATAATCTATTATTGGATAATACACTAATGAGTTGGAATACGGTTAAAACTCAAAGTTAATAGGAGACTTGGTGAAAAATTAATCCTACTTGTGTGAGGATTTGACTACAAGGTAGAAATCCTACTTGAGTGAGGATTAGGCCATCACCTATATATATTATTAAATCCGGAATTAACTATGGTAGTTCAAAAAAGAAGTTTTTTTTTCTTAGAAAATTTTTATTCTCTTGCTTTTGAATAAAAAAAAACTTCCAGCTCAAGAAAGGGGTGTAGAATTCGGCCAAAGAGAACAAGAATAAGGAGCGTTTTATTTTCGATAGTGCACTAGAAGCTTTTACATCAAAATGCTTTATGCACAAGATCGAATTAGGGTTCACGCGAGTTCTTGATTAAAAAGATTAAGAATTCACAAGTGACCAAACGTTCTTTATTTTCTCTAGGAGGATTATTGTGACTAACAAAAGAAAAATGTTTGTTTTTTCCATCCTCAGGTTTATAATTCAAAGAAAAGGGAGCCCACACTTTTAGGTGATTCACGTTCGTGATTGGGTTGGAAGATCTTGCGGATTCAATTCGAAGCAAGCAGATTCAAATCTATGCAAAATTAATCGTCATGTGAAAAAGGTACGATACTTTTACTATAAGTTAATTAATCAAGGGTTAAGGTTCTTTCTTTTAAAAGGAAAAATTTTAAAATATACAAACCCAAATTTTCGCTTCCGCCGCATATTTTTCCCTACAATTGGTGTCAGAGCCTGGTTGTACCCTTGATTAATTGATGTATGTATACGTGAATCTATTTCTTTTTATTGTAAATATGCATGTTTTAGAAAGAGATGACATTCTAGGTAGTCGCATATATAATTACATCGGAATGTATGGATATATATGTTTTTATAATATGATTTGTTATTGCTCGATTTTGGTCCTAGAATTTCAATGTAATTTTTGTTTGAAGTTGTAACAAGAAGGGTGGTCTATCATCGCCATAATTTCGTTCTTGATAGTTGCTAAGTTTTTATTTTATTTTATTGTTATAATAAAACAAAAACTGCTATAATACATTCAAGTTTCAAAGATTCGAAGAATTGAAGAATTGAGAGCAGAAAAAGAAGCATCGGAGGAAGGCCGCGACATCCTGTGCGCACCAAGGCAGCCGCTCAAGCCTTCAGGTGCGTGCGTGGTGTTGCGCATGGGGCGGCCGCGTATGGATTTTGGCGCACAAGTGTATTGACGGACTTCCGCTTGATGACTTGATCGCCAAGTTAGGGTTTTCTTGTATTTCTAACAAATGTAATTTACTTGCTTTTCTAGGATGGACAAAAATTATGGCTATTTATTTTTCTTAAATATTACAGTGTTTATCATTGTTTGATAACATGTCGTTAGAATAGGAGTGTTAACGGAAAAATTCACTCGGGATGAAAATATCGGTTAACACCCTCACCCACTACCGGTAGCAGCAGCGGGGTAGGTACCTTCGGTACCGAGGTCCCTCTTTTTTGTAAGATCAAGATCGATAGATCAAAGAATGGAGAAAGAACACAAAGGGACATGGAGATGTAAAATGAACACTGTTTTATTCAGTCAATCATTACGGTAGGATTACAATATGTATACATGCATATTTCTCTATATTTTCACTCTTTCACACAGGATGGAGATGGAGAAAACGTTCATGTCGATAAGTGGATATTTTTCCTCCAGTGATTGTCAATCGATTCTCACTGGCTTCGGGGAATCTCAGAGATAATTCACCCGGGGTCTCTCTGGTTATGGCGATCAAGAATACTCGAAAACTCCTCCTTACTTTACCATTCAATGCCGTCTATATAGTACTCTCCAGAATCTCCCCAAAATCCTGTTCTCTTAATGAAGATTATAGAGAGTCCTATTTTAAGCGTTGAAAGGCATTTGCGTGGAGCTGAAGGCGCGTGATTAGATCCTGTTAATCAATGGTGAATTCAAATTCTGATTCGGTCGACCATTAGGTCATTAATGGCGCTTTATTTTGGCGATGGAGTCAACTTTCCTTCTTCGTGGAGCTTGATGGCGATGGAGTCAACTTTCCTTCTTTGTGGAGCTTGATGGTGATGGAATCGACTTTCCTTCTTCATGGACCTTGGAGGGAAATTCTGACTTTGAGTTCTGACAGAGGGTAGTGCTGGTACCTCATTTTGATGAGCTTGTTCTGCCTCCTGCTGGAATAGTGCTTGTGTCTTCGTGTACCCTATCGTATTGCCTGGGGGGTAGGATACTCGCCTTGAAGGAGCTCTGGATAAGCATACTAAGTACCAGGTGGGAGTCGGGGTGGCACCAAGGCAGATATCGAGGTGGTACTGAGGTAGGTATCGAGGTACCTGGTACCTTGGTACCTTGATCAACGCCGAGATGCTTGCGGGGTTTTGGGCGTGCAAGCTATCATCGTACTGGTCTTGAACTGGTATCAGGAGCTTTAGTAGTGTGAGATACATGCTTTCGGAGCTGATATCCTAATCTAGATAGATGGATAGTCGAGGTTCCAACCTCGTCGGATATCGACTCTATCTAGGTGAAGGTACCGATCTCGCAGATCTCTTGGAGTATCTGGATGAATCTTCCTGGATAGATCTCTGTTTGGAAAATTCTCCTTTGGTCCCTTGCCAGAAAAACCTGTTAACAGAAGTCCCCCCTGACATGAACACCAGTATCAGGTTGGGGTTGGAGTCAGGATAGATATCGCTTGGAGAATTTTTCGTAACGTCTCATAGGAGGGAATCTTCTCTTTGCATGCTGATTTAAATTCCACGTGGCTGATCAGGGTAAGCCGAATTAAATAAAGGAAAATATTTTTGGGGTGCACGTTTCTCGAAACCAATCCCTCCACGTCACTGATTTTACCGCGACGTTAATTACATTTTCTGCCCGTTACAAGTAATCATCCCTATATAAACTCTGGTGCCTTCGCATGTGATTCGTATCAAGAAAACTTTCTGATTGAGATTTTCTAGCAAAAAGAAAACCTAGCCTCAACCTTTAACTTCCCCCTTTTCTCTAGAAATCACTCTCTGAAACTGTCATTATGTCTTCACCTGGTGGCGATAGCATTGAGCAGCTCTTCGTCGGTGACACGGTGGCCAGCGGGAGCCTCACCCCTAGAAAAAGGGCACGCGATAGTAGCGACAGCGGGGACGATGTTCCCATTCAATGTCGCCGTTCCAACCGGAACATCGCAATCGGGACGGGTTTCTCGAACAATCCTAAGATTCCGGTTGATGTCGACCAGGTGTAGAGTGAAGAAGTAGGTGCCATTGGGGTTGGTGGGAGCCGGGCTGGTGAAGTTACTGACACCGCTGGAAGGGTACTTGCTCTCCCCTACGAATACAGGTGCATCTCTGATTAGTCCAGTACCTCGGACACCGTGGCGCGCTTGCGAAGGGATTTCAAAATCCCTAAAGATATCACGATCGCTATACCTCCAAAAGGGTATGATTTGTATACCCCCAATCGTGGCGAGCTTCCAATTCATACGGTGGCCTTCGACACTGGAGTTAGGTTACCTCTTCACCCCACCTTGCATAAGGCACTGGACACATTGCAGCTTGCCCCTCTTCAGCTAACACCGGGGTTTTGGAGGCATCTGGTGGGGTTCCTGGTTTAATGGAGGGAGCAGTGTGTGAGAGACATCATTGATCGGGAACCGGGAGCTGACGAGCTCAGATATGTGTTTCAAATTGCTGCCAACGCCCTGGGTTCGAAGGGTCAGTTCTATGCTCGGGCCAAGGACAACTTGAAATTTATGGTACTAGGAGCCACGAAGAAGGATAACTCCTGGAGGGAGGGATGGGTCGTCGTCAAGGGCGGATGAGGCAGCTCGGTTTACATCGGAGTAACCAAATTCGAGGTTCCTACCTACTTTAGCGGGAGACCCTCATTGGAGAAGGGTAAGTTCTCTACTGAGTCAGAGAAGATCTTGAAGGCCATCATGGCCAGGAATTATGTCAACCTGCAGTATCCTGCCTTGGATGCCCTTGATGCAGGGAGGGTGGAGTATTCCCTTTGTATTTCCGACGCACTTCCTGGTAAACATCTCTCTGATTTCCCTTTTGTTGTACTACTTCATTAACTTTGTTGATATTAACTTGTGTTGTTTTGGTAGTTTCAGCAGTATCTCTATCAGTTCCTGAGGTACAGACCCGCCAAGCCGGCGGTACTGTTGATTCTCCTCCAACTTCCCTTGTCAGGCTTCCAGCCAGTTCTTATCTTGATGCAGAGGTTAGTGTACCTGCTGGCTCTGGTAGGATCCCGATGGAGGTATCAGGATCACTGGCTCCCCCTCTTCCTACCTCAGCTAGGTCACTGGAGGCTTTTATAGCCAGAGTGGGGAGGTATCGAGGTGCTTCCAGCCGGGTGCAAGATGTTTCGCCCCTCAGACCAGTCAATGTTACAGCTGTCATAGATACTGATGCCTCAGCTTCTTCTGCTTCTCCCATTATAGCAACTGGTCAGCCTAAACCGGTTGAGAAACGTTCTGACTCTGCTATGAAGGGGCGGGTGGTACCTCGAGATAAGGCGTGGTCGAGGTCGAAGGACAGCAGCCAAGATGAAGTTCTGGCCCACTTCGTGGCCTCCTGCCCAGGTGGGGGTCTAGATGCCATGACCGCCATGCCCACTGAGCTTCTAATTAGAAGGGGATCTACCCTTTTGGATGAGGTAAGCTGTCTTACTTTAATCCTCTATCTAGGTAAAAGGTTAAGAATATTCTGACAAGTGCATTGTTTTTGTCAGGCTTTTAAGTTCAATGTGGCCATGAGCCAACAAGTCGGTTCCCTCTTAGAGCAAGTTAGAGGTGTTACCGCCGAGCTGGAGAAGTCTAAAGAGGAGCTTGCTGAGGCTGCTCGGGGAGTGGAAGCTCTAAACCAGTCGCTGGCAAATACCCAAAAGGAAGATGACGAAGCGAAGGTTGACAGGGAGATGATGCATCATGCTTTGGATATGGATAAGCTCAGGTCCCTTCGCCGTAAGGAGGAAAAGGATATTGCGAAGGACAAAATGGTGGAGTTGGGGAAAGAAGTCCAGTCCCTTCGGGGTAGCGTGGCCAACCTAGATGTCTAGGTAGACACCGTCTTCGGGGACGGTTACTTTTTTGCTGGCTACCAGGTGGCTCTAGCTCTCCCTCCTCCGTTTGATCTAGGTGACATCGCTGGATGGAATCGGGAGGAGATCATGGCAAGGGCTGCTGAACTAGCTAGGGTAGCGCCTTCTGATGTGGCTGGACCCTCCTAGGTTATTGGAACCAGTGGAATGGTTGAAGGGGCAGAACAGAGTTCTATCTCTCTTCTTCCACCAAGCAATGCTGGAGCAACTCCCAGTTTGAAGGATCCTGAGGTTGGCGCAGTACAAACTGGAGGAAAGGTTCTTGCCTCCTCTGCTTCTCTAGTAGAGTCTGTCAAGGAGGTAGGAGATCGGCCTACTAGTGATGATGGAGGAGCTGCCCTGCCTGTCTCATCTTCTGACCCTGCCCAGGAAAAGGAAGGTCGGGCTGCTCTGATCGAGGAAATTGGAGGGGATTTTGATCGAGTAGCCGCAGGGGAGCTTCAAGGAGGTTCGTCTCCAATGGAAATTTTGGTTGTTGTAGGTGCCCAGGAAGCAAGCGGGGCTCCATCCAGTATTGAAAAAGGAGAAACCATAACTGGTGAAGCTGGCGAGGAGACGGCCACTCAGGAGCAGGAGGATGCTTGACCCAGCTTGATTCCTCATTCTGTCTTAATTGTTTTTAATATTTTTCTTTTGTAGTCCGTGATCGGGGAATGGGCTCCCCAGTTTCAGAAATGAGAACTTTTTTTGGTTTTTTCTCCTTAGCTTCGCATATGTGTAGTCAGGAAAACTCTTGACCGAACCTCGCTTTAATCTGAAGTGAGATCCCCAATGTGATTTTGATTGCATAGATTCTTGTCTTCGGATGAATCCTGATTTGATCAGTGAAGGGAAAATCCTTTTTCATTTATATCTGCTGATAGAATTCCGTCCCACATTTTCTGATTGTAGCATCACTTTGAGCATTAGTCCCCAACATAAAACTTGACTTAATCAGTACTTGGTAATGCAAGGAACCTGATAAGAAGAAGAGCATAAGGAAATCTGCAGGTGACTGGTACCATGGTACCTCCCCAATGAACCTTGGGCCTCTTTGATAGCCTCACGGAAATTTAGCCAATAGTAATCTGGGTACTAGAGATCCTCATATTTTCTGTTCCAGGAATCCTGGTTCCTTGACGATGGTGAGCATACCTGTGGACAATCTCGCACTCCAGGTACCTTGCATTTCCATTCTAGGAACCTCGGTACCTTGCATTTGCCGAATGATTGAGTACCTAGCTTTCCTGTTTCATGGAACCTAGGTCTCCAGATGAGTATTCTGGTGAAACAACGGCGGAAAGGGTACCTCGCATTCCTGTTTGTAGGAATCGTGGTACTCTGGTGAAAACAATGGCGAATACACACTGGCAGCAAGATCCAGGTAGGCAACTGGAGCCACTTTATCACCAGGTCTTTCTTAGCAGAGGGTGGTACTCGGCCAAGGCCTTGATCTGGATGGCAGCTATGTTCTTACTATCCGGACTCTTCCTGGCGAGGGATGGTACCTAGCCAAGGCAGCAGGAAGGCCATATGGTCCTTTCTGGTCTTTAGGCGATCGTATTTTGGGTACCTCACATTCATATTTGTAGGAATCGTGGTATCTTGGCGAAAACAATGGCGAATAAACACTGGCAGCAAGATTCAGGTAGGCAACTAAGGCCACTTTCGCACCTGGTATTTCTCAGCGGGGGGTGGTACCCGGCCAAGGCCTTGATCTGGCTGGCAACTATGCTCTTACTATCTAGATCCTTCTTAGCGAGGGGTGGTGCCCGGCCAAGGTCTGATCTATCGGGCAACTATGCTCTTACGTACTAGATCCTTCCTAGTGGGGGGTAGTGCCCAGCCAGGGCAGCACGAAGGCCATATGGTCCTTTCTGGTCTTGAGGCGATCGTATTTTGGGTACCTCGCATTCCTATTTGTAGGAATCATGGTATCCTGGCGAAAACAATGGCGATTAACACTGGCAGCAAGATCCAGGTAGGCAACTAAGACCTCTTTAGCACCTGGTCTTTCTCAGCGGGGGGTGGTACCTGGCCAAGGCCTTGATCTTGCTTGTAACTATGCTCTTACTATCCAGATCCTTCTTAGCAAGGGGTTGTGCCCGGCCAAGGTCTGATCCTTCGGGCAACTATGCTCTTACGTACTGGATCCTTCCTAGCGGGGGGTGGTGCCCGGCTACGGCAGCAGGAAGGCCAAATGGTCCTTTCTGGTCTTGAGGCAATCCTCCTAGATGGACTAATCTGATCTAGGACATCAGGAGTGCTATGTAGCTCTCCCAGATTTATGGCGATCCTCCTGGAGGGATCTACCCGGTCCAGGGCATCAGGAGTGCTATGTAGCTCTCCTGGTCTTAAAGCGACAATCATGGGGGATTCAATTGGCGACATAAAGCAGGTAGATGTAGACAAATATAGGCAAGAACAAATGGAGAAAGAAACCTTCTTTATTGATGATCAAAGAAAAAGGAATACAAGCACTCACGACTACTAACATCTTCTAATAGTCGTTTAGGAGTAATCCTGACCGATTTGCATTGCAGGACTTATGGGTAGAACCTCTTGAGGTGATCAGCATTCCAAGTGTGGTCTACTGGATGTCCGTCCATATCATTTAACTTGTAGGCCCTACCCTGGATTACCATTTTGATTATGTAAGGACCTTCCCAATTAGGTGATAGTACTCCGTCAGACCTCTTCCGGGTATTCTGGGTAACCTTTATGAGCACCAGACCCCTTTCTTTGAAGCTTCAGATTCTCACTTTCTTGTTAAAGTAACGAGCAATCTGGTTCTGGTAAACTGCTACTCTTTCGGCTATCATGTTCTGCTTCTCCTCTAGGAGGTTTGTAGGGAAAATTTCGATATAAAAAGCAGCGGAAGAAACGAAAAATAGATTTCGTATGGTTTTAAAAATTTTTCTCAAAGTTGAACCTTAACCTTTTAATTAATTAAACTCAAATATATACGGTTAGAGTTAAATACCTCTTGATGCGTGATCCGATTGACTTACGTCGATTGGTAATCCGTAAAATCTTTTCCGATGCCCGTGAACAGTACTCACATGAACAGTACCCGCGTGAACAGTGATTGTGAACAGTACCCGCGTGAACAGTGATTGTGAACAGACCTGGGAGCGTGGTCTCCCTTTTTCTTTGAATTGAAAACCTGAGAATGGATGAACAAAGTTTTCTTTTTCTTTTGTTAGTCACAAAACAATCAAAAGAAGATAAAAATTATTCCGGTCACTTTTGAGTTCTCAATCTAATGATCGAAACTCGCGTGAACCTAATTCGATGTTGTACACACAAGCTTATTGATGAACAAGCAACCAGTGTACTATCAAAGAATAATCTCTTCTCTCTTTTATGTTTAGTAGAATAAAAATTATCCTTTTCTATGAATTGAGAAGAAGAAGAAAAATTGAATCATTCAATCAACTATGGTGGCCGAATTCTATATGTGGTATTATATAGGTGGCCGAAATTTTGCTTCCTCTTCTATTTAGGATTGCCGAAATCTTCCTCTAAATGGACTAGGGTTGCCGCAAATCACATACCAAAAAGAGTTTGTGTTGCACCCTAATTTCCATCAACCTTTAGACTTCAAAACCTAATCCAACTCATAGATATTTTTATTCTTTTATTGACTAAATAAAAAGACTTCTTATTTGATTAAATAAATAAAATTAATTAATTATTTTCTTATCAAACAAGTCTTTTACTTTTAATATACTACTACCAATAGTATAACTTTAGGAAATATATTTCCCGATCAGAAAAAGATTTGTTTCTTAATTAAACAATTAATTAATAAATTAACTAATTCTTATTTAATTAAAACAATGAAACAAAATAATATATTAGGTTAATATATACACCTTGCCGCCCCACTTATATAAATGGGCCATATATTATTTTCTTATTTCATTTAATCCATTGGACTTTAAATAAACGCCCACATGTGAACCAGACCCATTCTTACTAAAAGAAACAAGCCCACATGTCTCCTTTTAATATATTAATATAATAGTGCAGCTCATTAATTAAATAATAGACATATTATATTCTTGATATATTAAAAACAATTCTAGATGGACCCTTAAATCGGCCCGGTAGAATATATCAAGTGATCCATGCAAATACGTGTGGATTGGGGATCTTGGCGGGCTATCTAAATTTAAGCTTCAATAGACACAACCTAATCACAATCAACAAATGATTCACTTAGGTCCAATCTATTAATTTTTACTCATTCCACTAAAGAGCTAAAATTGAACTCTTAAATAAAGATAGAATAAGGAGATGTTTCTCATTCATACCCTAGACAATCTTATAGGAGATGGTGTATCCTCGTGAATAATATCAGTAATCGCCAAGAGCTCATAGACCACCTATAGCTCTCCAAGTTACCATATTTCCTCATATGACCACATTTCGAACTTGGATACTTTGACTTGTCCACAAGCCATGTTTTCAATAATCATTATTGAAAACTCAACGTTGAGATTTAATATCCAATACCTCAAAACATCCATATGACGATATTATACTCTCATTTAATAAATGGAGCCACGATGTCCATATCTATAAATGAAGTCCTCTATCGATTAACAAATGTATACCACCAAACTATCGAGGATAGACTATGCTATATAATCGTACTCATTGATAGCTCTAATGATAACACTTGCAACCATAAGTCCATCATTTATCTCAGGATTAAGATAGACTCTCCGATTGTCCTCTTTAATGAAAAGACTTATATCTAGTGACGGTTCTAGATAAAGTATTTCATTGTGATCCAGTTCAATGCACCTAGTGCACTAGATTCTTTTACTCGAAAACCTTTCGATGATTTTAGACTCATCATATTCATTTGATCCCACTCAAATGCTAGTAAAAGAATTCTACAACTTTAACAAGATAGAGGTGCCCAACCTTTAACTTAAGTTGTGAACGTTATTCAAGACTAACTAAAGAATTGTGTCTACCTCATACATATCCGGATGTATGAACAATTCTTCATGTCTCATAGTCTTTTGACCTTATGATTATTTACCTTGACAATTATAATAATAAATGCTATAAGTAATTATAAGAATCAGAATTCACTTTATTAATATGAGAAGATTGTCAATTAGAATATTACACTCTTGCCATTGAGCATAATCCTAATAATCTCCCACTTGCTCCATAGCAAGTGTGTCATATCTCTCATTCCCATGTTCTCTAGATGTCCATCAAAGCTCTTCTGAGGTAGAGCCTTTGTGAAAGGATCCGCTAGATTTTCTGCTGACGCAATTTTGGTGATCGTCACGTCTCCCCTATGAACAATTTCCCTCAAAAGGTGATACTTCCTTTCAATGTGTTTACCTCTCTTATGACTTCTTGGTTCTTTCGAATTAGCCACTGCACCACTGTTGTCACAGTGTATAGTGATCTGCTTATTCGCACTAGGAACCACTTCTAAGTCAATCAAGAATTGGCGGACCCAAACATCCTCTTTGGCAGCTTCGCATGCAGCAACATACTCAGCTTCCATGGTGGAATCAGCAATACAAGATTGCTTGATACTCATCCATATGACTGCTCCTCCTCCAATGGTAAACGCAGATCCTGATGTGGATTTTCTAGAGTCAGAATCCTGACTGAAAATCAGAATCTGTATACCCAACGGGAATTAAATCCCCTCTAGAGTATACAAGCATATAATCTCTAGTTCTCTTGAGATACTTGAAAATATGCTTGACTGCCGTCCAATGATCAGAGCATTGCATACATGAGACTTCCATCTGCCGAGGCATATGGAACTCTACTCATGAATTGCTCTTCATGCACATTCTTAGGTGCTTGACCCTTAGAAAGTTTGATTCTATGTCTAAAAGGTAACATACCTTTCTTGGAATCTTGCATGGTGAATCTAGACAAGATTTTATCAATGTATGAAGCTTGGGATAATGCAATCGTTCTATTCTTTCTATCCCTTATTACTTGGATACCAAGAATATAACTTGCTTCTCCTAAGTCCTTCATATCAAATTTTTTTGCTAACCATTCTTTCACTGATGTCAATACACCTACATCGTTTCCAATGAGTAGTACATCATCAACATAAAGAATGAGGAAAACCAACTTGTCGCCTCTGATCCTCTTGTATACACAAGGTTCGTTAGGGTTTTGAATAAATCCAAAACCCTTTACAGCTTGATCGAACCTTATGTTCCAGGATCTGGATGCTTGCTTTAGTCCATATATAGACTTTTGCAACTTGCATACTCTTTCTTCTTGGCCTTTTTCAATGAATCCCTCTGGTTGCATCATGTAGATGCAAGACTTCCATTAAGGAAAGCTGTCTTGACGTCCATTTGCCAAATCTCTAGGTCTAGAGATGCTGCAATGGATAAGAGTATCCTAATGGATTTAAGCATGGCCACAGGTGAGAAGGTTTCCTCATAATCGATACCTTCTTTCTGTGTATAACCTTTAACTACTAGTCTAACTTTAAAGGTTTCCACCTTACCATCCATACCTCTTTTCCTCTTGTATACCCACTTGCACCCAATGGGTTTTATCCCTTTAGGCAAGTCTACAAGGGACCAGACTTTGTTATTGAACATCGATTCAATCTCGGATTGCATTGCCTTTTGCCAATGACGACAATCAACATCCTCCATAGCTTCCTTGTACTTGTAGGGATCATCGTCGTCCGGGAGATTCTCAACAGATTCTCCTAGACTGATATATCTTTCGGGTTGTGTTCTAACCCTCCCACTACGATGAGGAATGGTAGGTTATTGATCTTGTGATGGAGTGGAACTTACAATTGGGCTGGGTTGTGAAACCTCCTGTGGAACTGTATCTCCTGACATCTCATTCAGGACAATTCTACTTTTGGGCACAAAATTATTCATATAGTCCTTTTCTAGAAATGAAGCATTTGTTGAAACAAATACTTTTAGATCAGAAGGACTATAGAAATAATATCTTTTAGTTCCTTTTGGATACCCCACAAATATACATGTTTCCGAACAGGACTCCATCTTTTCTGTCTTTCCTTTCAACACATGTGCAGGATAACCAAATATCCTCATGTGTTGTAAACTAGGCTTTCGCCCAGTCCACAATTCATGTGGGGTTTTAGGGACAGATTTAGATGGTACATCGTTTAGAATATATATTGCTGTTTGTAGAGCATATCCCCAAAAAGAAATAGGAAGTGTTGAATAACTCAACATTGATCTAACCATCTCTAAAAGAGTCCTATTTCTCCTTTCTGCTACCCCATTTTGTTGAGGTGTATCTGGTGCAGAAAGCTGAGAAACTATCCCATTATCAATAAGATATTGCTGAAACTCTCCAGATAGATATTCTCCACCACGATCAGATCTCAAGATTTTTATATATTTCTCAAGCTGATTTTCTACTTCAGCTTTGAATGCTTTGAACATATCAAATGCATCCGACTTATGTCTCATGAGATACACGTAACCAAATCTTGAGTAATCATCTGTGAAGGTGATGAAGTACTCATATCCACCTCTAGCTTGAATGCTCATAGGACCACATACATCAGTGTGTACTAGTCCTAAACATTCAGTGGCTCTTGCACCTTTGGTATTGAACGGCCTTTTGGTCATTTTACCTTCCAAACAAGATTCACAAGTTGGTAGATCATCAACCTTTAAGTCACTTACAGGTCTGTCACATACCAATCTTTTAATCCTATTAAGGTTAATGTGACCTAGGCGTAAATGCCAAAGATAGGTTTCATCTTTTGATAATTTTACTCTTTTATGATTAGGTTCCGTTATTTCTATGTCTAACGAGTGAGAGATATTTCTATGCAAAAAGAATAAACAGTTTTCCAATGTACCTTTGCAAACAACTTTGTCATTCTTACTAATAATAAAAGTTTTATTAAAAGTAACTGAATATCCAAACTTATTTAAACAAGAAACTGAAATTAAATTCCTCTTGAATTGAGGTACATAATAAACGTCTATTAAATCTAAATGCCTACTAGAATCCAAAATAACTCTAATATCTCCCACTGCACTTGCAAACACTAACGTTCTGTTGCCCAAGCACAAATTGACTTCATCTTCAGTCAACCTTCTCTTTTCCTGAAACCCCTGCAAGGAATAACAAACATGATTAGTGGCTCTAGAGTCTATGATCCAAGAATCAATAGAATCTGCCAGAAAACATGCTTCTAGATAATTAACATTACCTTCTTCCTTCTTTTTCTGGGACTTTGGACAATCTATTTTCCAATGTCCCTTTTCACCACAAAGGAAGCATTTCCCTTTGATCTTGGTTACTTTCTTGGTTTCCTTCTTGGTAGTCCCAAGTTACTTTTTCTTCTGTTGTTTCTTGACCTTCTTACTGGTCTTAACATTAGCAACTTTACCAACCAAATGAATCTCTTGACCTTTGTTTTTCACAAGGATCTTTTCAGCGCTTTGAACATCTTGCATCAGGCCCTGCAAGGTGTATTCCTTTTTGTTCAAGGTGTAGTCCAACTTGAACTGATCAAAGGAATCTGACAGTGAGTTAACTACCATATCAATTTTGGTCTCACCATCAATCTCAACACCATTTAGTTCAGCAATATTGAGATGTGCTATAACTTTTATCATGTGATCTTTCACAGATTGTCCAGGTTTGATCCTAAGATTCATAAAAGCAGTCACTGCCTCTCTCTTAGTCGTCATAGACCTCATAGCAAACATTTCTTCTAGAGACATCATTATATCAGCAGCGGACTCCATTCCTTCATGTTGCTGTTGTAACACGTCGGAGATAGTGGCCATAATGTAACATTTTGCCATATCATCATAAGTCTTCCACTGCTCATACTCATCTCTTTGCATCACATTAGATTCATTATTAGGAAGGGGTGGTTTAGGAGTGGTCAGAACAAACTTATGTTTTTCACTTTGCAGCAACAACCAAATTTTCCTTTTCCATGTTACGTAGTTATCTCCAGTTAAGGTGTTATCTTTCAGGATGTTCATAAGTGATGGGGTCATGATTTCTGATTAAAACAAAAACATATATAAGTAAATAATCATGATAATAGTACTTTAAAAAATTTATCTTGAATTAAAATAAATAATTCAATCATAAAAATTCAACGGTGATCCAACACCTATAAATATTACGCCTCCTTTGGGAGTTCGCACTATTTACTAGTTAGACTAGGTCCCACCTAATTGTTAACATAACAACCAGAGTTTTTAATTTTAGCCTTGTAATTTTTATTAACAAGAACTCTTGGGAGGATATTAATAAAATTACATTGAGTGTGTTACCAAGATATTGACCCTCAATTTTCTCTCACGAAAATCCCTCCTTGGGGAGTAGATTTCATTTAAGTCAATTGTCTAGTCTATCCTTGTAAGGAAGTATATTGTTAAATTCCATTTATGGACACCCCTTGGGGGGATAACTAAAAAAAATAAAACTCAACTAATCTTGGAGGCCATAGGCGTTAACTTAAGTTAAAGGTTGGGCACCTCTATCTTGTTAAAGTTGTAGAATTCTTTTACTAGCATTTGAGTGGGATCAAATGAATATGATGAGTCTAAAATCATCGAAAGGTTTTCGAGTAAAAGAATCTAGTGCACTAGGTGCATTGAACTAGATCACAATGAAATACTTTATCTAGAACCGTCACTAGATATAAGTCTTTTCATTAAAGAGAGCAATCAGAGAGTCTATCTTAATCCTGAGATAAATGATGGACTTATGGTTGCAAGTGTTATCATTAGAGCTATCAATGAGTACGATTATATAGCATAGTCTATCCTCTATCCTCGATAGTTTGGTGGTATACATTTGTTAATCGATAGAGGACTTCATTTATAGATATGGACATCGTGGCTCCATTTATTAAATGAGAGTATAATATCATCATATGGATGTTTTGAGGTATTGGATATTAAATCTCAACGTTGAGTTTTCAATAATGATTATTGAAAACATGGCTTCTGGACAAGTCAAAGTATCCAAGTTCGAAATGTGGTCATATGAGGAAATATGGTAACTTGGAGAGCTATAGGCGGTCTATGAGCTCTTGGCGATTACTGATATTATTCACGAGGATACACAATCTCCTATAAGATTGTCTAGGGTATGAATGAGAAACATCTCCTTATTCTATCTTTATTTAAGAGTTCAATTTTAGCTCTTTAGTGGAATGAGTTAAAATTAATAGATTGGACCTTAGTGAATCATTTGTTGATTGTGATTAGGTTGTGTCTATTGAAGCTTAAATTTAGATAGCCCACCAAGATCCCCAATCCACACGTATTTGCATGGATCACTTGATATATTCTACCGGGCCGATTTAAGGGTCCATCTAGAATTGTTTTTAATATATCAAGAATATAATGTCTATTATTTAATTAATGGGCTGCACTATTATATTAATATATTAAAAGGAGACATGTGGGCTTGTTTCTTTTAGTAAGAATGGGTCTGGTTCACATGTGGGTTTTTATTTAAAGTCCAATGGATTAAATGAAATAAGAAAATAATATATGGCTCATTCATATAAGTGGGGCGGCAAGGTGTATATATTAACCTAATATATTATTTTGTTTCATTGTTTTAATTAAATAAGAATTAGTTAATTTATTAATTAATTGTTTAATTAAGAAACAAATCTTTTTCTGGCCTTCAGCTTGGCTTAATTTCTATCGGGGTCAAAATGCCGCACCTAGAAGGAGATGAGCTTATGCTCTATAGGAAGGACGGCTTCTACCCCGAAAGCTAGTGAGTAGGGGGTTTCTCCAGTAGCAGTCCTTTTGGTGGTGCGATATGCCCATAGTACGTCCGGGAGTTCATAAGCCCATCTTCCTTTCTTTTGGTTAAGTTTTTTCTTGAGGAGCCTCTTGATAGTTTTGTTTATGGCCTCTACTAGGCCATTAGTCTGGGGGTGTGCCACGGACGCGAAGCGGAGTTCAATCCCCAAACTTCCACAGAATTCCTGAGAATCTGGCGTTGTCGAACTGCTTACCCAGATCTGTGATGATGATCATCGGAGTCCCGAATCAGCAAACCACATTTTTCTTGATGAACTCTGTTGTATTTGCTTCAGTAATTTTGGAGAGGGGTTCTGCTTCCACCCACCCGGTGAAGTAATCAATAGCCACGATTGCATGCTTCTGCTGACCTGGCGCGGTTGGGAGAGGTCCAATTAGGTCCACTCCCCAGAATGCAAACGGATACGGTGAGATGATGGTTGATAACCGTTCTGGAGGTAGGTGATGCAGGTAGCCGTTTTCTGACATGGTTCACAAGACTGTACGAACTGCCTTGCATCATGGTGCAAGGTCTGTCATAAATATCCCATGTGTAGCACCTGGTAAGCCAATGCTTCTCCTCCGATATGATTTCCACAGTCTCCCGAGTGCACTTCCCTCAATGCCCATTCGCATCCTCAGAATGTAGGCATCTGAGCCAAGGGAATTGACCTACCTCTGCGGTAAAGGTGCCCCTCTATCAGGCAATATCGGACCGAGGTTCTCTTGATCTTGAGAGCTTGATCGGGGTTTTCAGGGAGCTTTTCTGATTGAAGGTAATCCGCTATAGGATCTATCCAGCATTGAAATTGCTCCACTGGGTTGACTTCCTTGCCTTCAGAGATGCTTGATACAGTGATTATCTAGAGCGGAACTCCTTTCGGCAGCGCTTGTCCTCCATTGGCAGCTATCTTGGCTAGGACGTCTGCTCGATGATTCTGCTGCCTAGGTACCTGCTCGATCCTGAAACCCTTGAAGCGAGGCAACAGTTCTTGCACTTTTTTGAGGTAGGCTACCATGTTATCCCCCTTGGCCTGGTATAAACCAGTTATTTGGTTGACTACCAATTGCGAATCACATTTGGCAAGGAGGTAATCAGCTCCTAGCTCTACTGCTGTTCCCATCCCTACTAACAAGGCCTCATACTCAGCCTCGTTATTGGTGGCGCTAAACCCGAATCTGAAATAGTGGCAACATTTGACTTTCTCTGGGTCAGTTAGAATGACGCCACCCCCACTTCCTACTTGACTCGATGCTCCATCGGTATACATGATCCAGATGTTTCGATTGGTAGGCCAATTTGCAGGCTCTTGTTCCTTCAGAGGAGCTCGAATCAAGCTCGGGGTAGCATCTTGATCGGGGATCTCACTGAATTCTACCACAAAATCTACCAAAGCCTGGGCCTTGATGGTAGTCCTGGCTTTGTATTTGATGTCAAACTGGGTAAGCTCGAGGGCCCACATCACGAGTCTTCCCGATACATCCGGCCTTTGAAGAAATTGTCGTAAAGGTTGATCAGTGACTACCACGATGGTGTGAGCAAGGAAATAAAGGCAGAGCTTTCTGGCTGCTACTACCAGTGCAAATGTGAGCTTCTCCAGGAGAACGTAGTTCTTTTCTGATTTGGTTTGGGCGCGGCTCACATAGTAGACAGGGCGCTGGGCTCTATCTCCGCTCTCCTTCACCAATGCTCCGCTGGCTGCGGTTTCAGACACTGCCAGGTATAACTGTAGTTCTTCTCCTGGTATCGGGCTAGCTAACAGGGGCGGGCTAGCGAGGTACTTCTTTAATGACTGGAAAGCTTGCTCACTGGTTTAGTCCCATTTCATGTTCTTCCCCTGTTTGATTGCCTTGAAGAACGGGATGCACTTGTCAGTGGATCGTGATATGAAACGGTTCAGGGCTGCGATTCGCCCAGTCATACCTTGCACTTGTCTGAGTGAGGTGGGGGATTCAAGATCTAGGATGGCTTTGATTTTTTCGGAATTAGCTTCAATCCCTCTCTCGTGAACCATGAATCCGAGAAATTTCCCGACTGTAACCCCGAAGGCACATTTAGCCGGATTCAGACGCATCTGATTTTCCCTGACTATCTGGAAAGTCTGGCGAAGGTGGTCTTGGTGATGCTCAGCTATCTGAGACTTCAAGATCATATCATCGATATATACCTCCATTGACTTTCCTATCAGTCTCCTGAACAAGCGGTTGACCAGGCGCTGGTAGGTAGCCCTAGAGTTCTTGAGCCCGAAGGGCATGACTCTGTAGCAGTACAGGCCTTGCCCGGTTATGAAACTAGTTTTATCCCGGTCAGTTGGGTGCATCAGGATCTGGTTGTATCTTGAGAAGGTGTCCATAAAGCTTAGGAGCTTGTTGCCAGCTGTTGAATCTACTAGCTGGTCAATTTTCGGTAGATGGAAGCTGTCCTTCGGGTAGGCGCAGTTGAGATTTGTGTAGTCAACGTACATGCTCCACTTCCCGTTCGCTTTGGTCACCATGACTACGTTGGCAATCCATTCGGGGTACCGAGACTCCCTGATGAACTCTGCCTTTAGTAGTTTGTGTACCTCCTCTTGCATCGCAGCATTTCTTGCTTGGTTGAAATGCCTTCTCTTTTGCTTGACTGGCTTGAAGGTGGGGTCCACCGCTAACCTGTGTGTTGCTAAGGTAGTGGGTACTCCCAGCATCTCTTCATGACTCCATGCAAAGATGTCATTATATTCTCTCTGGAGCTTTATCAGAGCCTCATTTACCTCCGCCTCCAATGTTGAACCTATCCCGACAACCTTGGAAGGATCGGCCTCCCTGATAGGTACCTCTTCTAACTCTTCTACAGGATGGCTACTGGCCCATCCTTTTTCTTCTTCTTCCCTTTTTTCTATGTTGGGGAGCTCTAGCGTGGATCCCATTTCATCTGAATCCGTTTCGCCTTCGAAATAATCCTCCTAGAACTGGTGATCTTAGTTGATGGTTACCTGCATACATTGCTTAGCCAGCGCTGCTGGATTGGTAGATACTGCATAACACTTGCTTGCAACCTGTTGATCTCCTCTCACTTCGCCCACCTTGTCTCCTACTGGAAATTTCAGGACGTTATGGTATATCGACGAGACTCATTTAAGAGCAGACAGGTAAGGTCTTCCCAGGATGGCGTTGTAGGCGGACGGGGTGTCTACTACAATGAAATCCGTGATCAGGTTCTGCTGGAGTAGAGCTGTCCCTACTATTAATGGTAGGATCATAGACCCGGTGGGGATCAATGAGTCTCCTGTGAACCCGTATAATGTGGTAATATAGCTTTTGTAGCAAGGTCTTTTCAGGTTGAATTGCTCCAAAGCGCTTTTGAAGAGGATGTCAACGCTGCTACCTGTGTCAATCAAGACACGATGGACCAAGTTGTTGGCTATCTGCACAATGATGACCGTAGGGTCATTGTGGGGCTGCACGGTGTTATACACGTCCTCTTCTATGAAGACGATTTGTGCAGTAGGAGGAGACTGAGGTGACCCCCTAGTAACTTTGAAGACACTCTGGCTTGCTTCCAATCTGTGAGCTTTCCTGGCATGGTTCTTTCGAGCATTGTTGGAGATTTCGGCCAGGGTGGGACCTCCGCTGATGGTATTGACAATATGGATCTACTCCATCAGATCCCCCCCTTTTGCTTTCCTTCCTTCTTCATACGCATTGATATCGGCATGCACCTCTTTTCCAGTGCGTATGTTGTGGCGTACCTGTTGGAGGAATTCCTCCAAACAACCTTCCATAACCAAGGCTTCAATCTTGTTCCGCGAACTATAGCACTCCGAGGTATTATGACCTACATCCTCATGGAAGTCATAATACTTGTAGCGGTTCCGCTGATCAGCTGGTACCTTCATTGGACCTAGCTTTCTGAGCAGTCCCTTGTCACGGATGGCGAGGTAGATAGTTTCATGAGATGCCTTCAAGGGGGTGTAATGGGAGTATCCCCTTTCATCTCTATTGACCAGGGCTACTTCCTTAGGTGGAGGTGTAGCTCTGGGCGGAATCTGCCTGACAGGGTACCGGTTTCACGGGGGCAGGTAATACGGCGACCGATATGTAGATTTGTTGGGAGGTCTATTCTGACTTTTTTGAACTGGTACCGGTTTAAGCGCCTCCCTCTTCTGGGGCTTGGCAATTCTCATATCATCATGCTCTATTTTGACTCAGAGCTGCTTGTCTATTTCAACCTGCTCTAGAGCTCTGTTGTAGGCTTCCTGGTAGGTCTCCGGGGGATATTTGGCGAAGGATCTGAACAGCCTGCCTGCCCATATGTTCCTTCTAAAATTGGCCAAAGAATTCTTTTCCGCGAAGACCCCTATCTGGATCACTTCCTTGTGGAACCTCTCTACGTAGGCTCTGAGCGTTTCACCCTGTTCCTAGATCATATATTGGAGATGAATGGGATCCTTTTTGGCGAGGTCTGATGCCCTGAAATTGAGCACAGAAGTCAGTAGTCAACCTGGAGAATGAATCAACGCTCCCCGTAGGTAGTTTCCTGAACCATGTCTTGGCACAGTCAGTCAACATGGTAGGGAACATTCTGCACATGGCGGCCCTGGTAGCATTCTAGACCTCCATCTGGTGAACAAAACTTTCTAGATGGCTTAGGGGATCCTCTGTTCCAGAAAATTTGTTGGTTGGCAACTTGAATTTGGGAGGTAGTTCTGCCTCCTTGATCCTTCTAGAGAAGGGAGCATTCATCTCTCCCAAAGGATCTTTCCGGTTTTCCCAATGTTTACCCTTCTTCAACTCCTGGATCTCTTTTGCCATTCTGGTGACCTGGTCCCGGATACGTTTGTTACCATCATTTCCTGATTCCACCTCAGAATCTTGGTCGTCAGATCCCTCCGATGTCGCAGAGGTTTCATCCTGCTTCATCTCCATGGGGAGGGTCTTCTCTGACGCCCTTGTTGCTGCCTCCTGCCATTGAACGAGGGTGCCTCTTGGTCGCTTCCTGTTGAGGCTGTCTAGAAGAAGCTTCTGGTTGGACTAGATGGCGATGCTCCCTAGGCGGGAGATCGATGGCAGATCTAACCCGTCGGGGTTGATAACCTGTAGGATTCCCTGGAACAAGGGGTGATGGTCCGAGTTTATCATGGACCGATGGTATTGGGGGCATGGGCCCGAGTCTATCATGGACATGTACGGGAGGTGGTGGTCCCAACCTGTCGAAGAGAGGTATCCTGGTACCTTGTCGATTGGCATCTCCCCTTGGATCTGGTATCGCAGGTTGATTGGTACTGCCTTCGGCGACCATTTGGAGGCGAATGCTCTCTATAAAGGCCGTGACCTGTTGGTCTAGATTGGCAGGTCCAGCCGTTGGGGTAGCAGGTACCTAGGGGGTATTCCGTGCGGTAGTTGACAGCTTCGAGGCGGGTTTGCGACCCTTTCCTCCCTTCTTCGGCTTCTGACCCTTTCGGGTTGTAGCGTTTGACTGATGTCCTGACAGGTCAGGATGATCCTAAGAGGATTGGAGCTTCATTCCGTTAATCTAGCAAGAAGACAAGACACACAGGCTTTCTTTTGAAGGTGTGGTGTTTCCCACAGACGGCGCCAAAAAGTGTTAACGGAAAAATTCACCCGGGATGAAAATCTCGGTTAACACTCTCACCCACTACCAGGTAGCAGCAGCAGGGTAGGTACCTTCGGTACAGGGGTCCCTCTTTTTTGTATGATCGAGATCGATAGATCAAAGATTGGAGAAAGAACATAAAGGGACTGGGAGATGTAAAATGAACACTGTTTTATTCAGTCTGATCTAATGTAGAATTACAATATGTATACATGCATATTTCTCTCTATTTTCACTCTTTCACACAGGATGGAGATGGAGAAAACGTTCGTGTCGATAAGTGGATATTTTTCCTCCAGTGATTGTCAATGGATTCTCACTGGCTTCGGGGAATCTTAGAGATAATTCACCCGGGGTCTCTCTGGTTATGGCGATCAAGAATACTCGAAAACTCCTTCTTACTTTACCCTTCAATGCCGTCTATATAGTACTCTCCAGAATCTCCCCAAAATCAGGTTCTCTTAATGAAGATTATAGAGAGTCCTATTTTAAGCGTTGAAAGGCATTTGCGTGGAGCTGAAGGCACGGGATTAGATCCCGTTAATCAATGGTGAATTCAAATTCTGATTCAGTCGACCATTGGGTCATTATTGGCGATTTATTTTGGCGATGAAGTCAACTTTCCTTCTTCATGGAGCTTGATGGCGATGGAATCAACTTTCCTTCTTCGTGGAGCTTGGAGGGAAATTCTGACTTTGAGTTCTGACGGAGGGTGATCGGGCCAAATATGTAGTATATGTTAACGGAAATTTTGCTCAAGACGAGAAGTCTCTGTTAACACCCTCGAGACCACTACCATGTAGGTGGTGGCCAAGATTGATCGTATGTGTAACAATGTTTTATAAAATGACAAGGAATAATGATACAATTTATCACCCAAAAGAAAGCAAAAATATTTTTTTTATTAAACGTGTATGGTATATAAATTTCTCTCAAAATTGCTCTCAATTCTCTCTAGGGTATGGTCGGGTATTTGTCGTATGCCTTTCGAATAATAGTCTCCTCTTTCTGAAGGAGGAAGTCACTCCTTTATACAATGTCTTCATAGGTTTGAACTCATTGATTTCCCCTTGATTTTCTCATCCCCCTCTTATCGGACGGGATTTTTACCTTTAAATGTAGTTGACTTTGAGTTAATTGCTCCGTTGAGGATATCTTGGAAATCAATTTGTTTCCTATTCAAACTCTATTACTTGTTCTGCATGTATATAATATCTGTGGATGTGATACTGTGTATCTTCGGGTCTGGCATGATTTCCATAGGGGTCGTTGAATGTATCATGGTGTGGTGCATCAACTAATGAGGTCGATCAGTGTTTCGACCTCGATATCTGAGAAGTTTCGTCCAGCTAGAAGCCAGATCTGGCTTCCCTTGACCTTTCGGAGCTAGGTGCGGCTTCCTAGGGACATCCCCCTGTATCAGCGAGGTATATGTGAGTTTCTGGAGAAATTGCGAGGTGACCTCGACTTCGGGGAATTTCTTGTTTTTAGTTTTGGTGATACGGGCTAGATCTGATCGTTCCGGGCTCTATCCCGGGTGATTTCGGAGCCCGTCCTTGTTCCTACGGGGTGGTATCGTAGCTCGGCTTTGGGTAGAATGGTCTCCTAGTGGAAACTTTCGGGCATGGAGCCAGGTCTGGAAGGTGGAAAATTTTCCTTTGATTCTTAGCCAGTTTTGGCTATTAACAGAAGTCCCCTCAGACTTGAACACCAGACGTCGAGCTTGAAGTTGGGGTCAGATTTTTATTTTATTTGGGAAATCTTCCCTTTTTTACCATTACCGGAATATAGGGGAAATCCCCTCATTAAAGCGACGTGATGCGAACTGACTAATTTATCTCCGAATTAATCTGATTGCGTTACGGCAGTCCCCGAGATTTTTTACCGTTACCAGAATCTTGGGGAGATCTCCCTCTTAACTGCGTAAGTGACGTGGCGTAAGCTGATTAGCCTGCTTTTGAGTTAATCCGGTTACGTTATGGTAGTCCCCGAGATTCTTTACCGTTACCAACCGAGGATCTCGATAGCTCGCGCTGTTGCCCTCTTGCCTATATATATATATATATATCTACTTATCTCCACGTCTTCCTCACATCTCTCGAACTAAAATTTTTGCTAAGAAATATTTTCTCTCATAGCCTTTCTTCCAAGCTTGCCTTTTTCTTCATTCTTAATCCTTATTGACTCTTACTATGTCGAAAACCAGCCGCGATTCAGTTGACTCAATAGTTGACGGCGAGGAGGTCGTCAGTCTTTCTCTGGGGAAACGGGCTAGGAGGAGTTTAGACGGTGACGATTCCCCACCTAACCCGCAACGTCGGCGGTCAAGTAGGAATGTATCCATTGGGACTGGGTTCTCCAACCATCCTGACCATCCTTTGGATATCGGCGACGAAGATTCCGACAAAGATTCCGAACAAGCTCAATTTCATAATTCTTGGTCCTTCGAAGAAGGATCCCGCTTGGAAAGAAGAATGGATCCTTGCGGGGAAGGACTGGGGGAGCTCGATTTTCACTGGAGGGCATCTGAAAATACTATTAAAGAGTGTGTCTACAACCTAAAGGAGGGGATGGGAGGGGAGGGGGGGGGGGGGGGGTGAATGGGTTGTTAATCGATTATTACCAACTTTTTCGATTAGTCAATATTAAACATATAACCCAATTAAAACAAACATACAAAATCAAGTAAAAGTGCGGAAATATAAAGAACACTTGATTTTGACATGGAAACCCATCGACAAGGGAAAAACCACGGGCTATCCTTCTAGCCACACACGATCACAGAAATCCACTAAATGAGTAAAAACTTACACCCTCAAGTGATACTCGGACTCTCACTCTCGACAACCTCGGGCTATGGACACTACCACTCGCCACTCTTGGTTCAATCCTAGTGATATCCCTTGATACACTACTCTTGGCGTGAGCACCTCCTACTCTACCCCATGGGCCTTTCACAGTGGCTCTTGCCCAATGCTTGCCAACCACACCTTGGTTTCAAGACTTCAATGCTTGTGCAACTTCACCCCGAAGCCACAAGACTTTGACTCAATGAAGAGTATAAGGTCTAAGTGAACAATCAATGAATGCTCAACACAAAATATGTTAGACCAAACATACAATGCTTAACTAGATGTAGATAATGCAATACAACATCCTAGTTATCAAACAATGCCTACATGTACACACATGAGGTCTCAATTAGTTGTAAAGAAATTCTAACAACCTAATTGTCAATTGAATTCACATAAACATTCATAAACTTGACTAGATGCACAAAGTCAACCTAATCATCAATTAAGCATACATGAACATTTATGGGTTAGCTATTTAGGCATATATGACCTAATAATGCAAGCTATCACAAACAAACACAATCAAATATTCATAAACATTAACTAGTTGATTAGAACACAATTCTCAACCTAGTTATCAATAAATCGCACATGAATATTTATGACCTAGCTTTTAGGCAAAAATTACCTAATCAATTAAGCTATCAAAATACAAACCCAATCATGTTATCAAGACTCATAAATATGCAATAAAGTAGAGTCTATGTATTTAATCATGAAATAAATACCTATTCTAGAGTATGAAGAACAATAAATGATATTCAAAGAAGTTCTTGCTTACCTAGTCATGAAACAATGAAGACCCATGCTCAAATGATGTTGAATGATGCAAGATGGAGATGGGTTTTGGGTTTGGAGAGTCAAAGATGCTTTCTTGAAGCTTTCTCTCTCTAAGAGCTCTAACCACTCTCTAAAAATGATTTTCTGAGCTCTTAGTCGGCCAAGAAGAGAAGAGGAAGAATATATATGAAGCCATAGTTAAAACTACATCGTTTTGAACTTGGGAAACAGAATCCCGTCAAAACCTCTTGCTAGACCGCGGCTCAGGTAAGTGTCCAGATCGCGGTACATACAGCTATGCACCGTCTGGACAACACCGCGGTTGGGACCGCTGTGCGTGCAAGTGCACAGGTCGCGGCCCATGTCTCGCATGACGCACTGGAGAATACCGCTCCGTGCGCCAGGGTGCAAGCAGAGCCTGCCGAGCGGTCTAGGCCGCGCTAAAGGGAAAAATCCCTTTTTAACACTCAAGAAAAAAAGACTATCTAACATGAATTTTGTGCAAGTGTGAAGTGAGTGAGATGCACATAATGAAGGACAATTAACATGTCAAACATGTTTATCAAATGAGATACAATGCAAGATATGATATCTAATGCAAGCTAGTGAGTGTTTTTGAAAAGGATGCACACTTATATAAACAATAAAGAACACAAATGCAAGATAAACAAAACATGCATGAAGTGTGTGTGTGCACCTAAACTCTTCAAGAGACAAAGTCAAGTGAGTATACCTTTTGCTCTTGAAGTCATGGAGATGCTTGGAAGCTTGCCAACACGGACCTAAGCTACCCATCACACAATCATCCCCAATGTGGTGTGGTTTGTCATGAAATAAGCCAATCATAAAATCGAGGTCCTTACAATCTCCCCCTTTGGCTATTTCATGACAAAACAACCACTCACAAACAATCCTCACAAAATAAAACAAAGCTATTGTCCATAATCACTTCTACATTACAAAAGAGATACCTAGAATCTAAATCTTCAATATCTTCAATCTCTTTGTAGAATTATCAATGTACCTACACACAATAGCAAGAAGCACTTTCCAAGAACAAGTGCAAGTGAAGTGAACAAATAAAAACAAGCATTGCACTTAAATACAAATAAAGCAATACAAAGAATGCATGTGCAATGCTCCCCCTAAAAGGTTACTCTCTCTCATGATTTCTCCCTCAAAGCATAAACAATGCTCCCCCTATATCTCTCAAGACTTCTCCCCCTTTTTGTCATGAGATAGGCAAAGGAGCTCCCTCTATCGGGTTGCTTTAGAAAAGAGATCTATTCACACAAATACATTGCATATTCATATACACAAACTTTATGCAACTTAAATAATTGAGAGAGATTCAAGGAGTTTTATTCAAAAGAAAAAAATGTGTGAAATTGTTGCTTTGCATGCAAGACATATATCATTCAAGTTCAAGCAATGGTATTTGGCAAAGCAAACATCAAAAGGGTTTCCAAAGGAATTCAAACCAATTTGTACCCTTTTCTCATAAGTAAACAAGATATAGTTTTTTCAAAAGAATTTCAATATTAAAGAGAGCAACTATATCAAACTTTATACGCAAAACAAGACATGAGCGACTTTTGCACCCTTTTTAATTTTTCTGGGTAGGATACCCGTATGATAGTAGTCTTGTTCAACTAATAAAGAGAGAGAGAAGACTAAATTTAGATGAGACATCCTTATTTAGTGAATGGACAAAAGGTCCTTATTGAGTTTAGTCTTCTCATTTGCTTTCACACATATTTTGCATATTAAGCAATCAAAAGCATTTCATGCATATCATTTTAAAGCATGTCATTAAAAGTTCTCATGTCATGGAGTTAAATTATAGGTCATTCAAATGTACTTTCCCAATCAAATCTCCTAGTCCAAAAAAGCATGTTTGAAAATAAATATGACATGGATTGCAAGTAAAGCAATGTTGCACACTTATTAAGAAAATAACATATAAGCTTATATGTGCAACCAATCATCTCAAGCAATTATAAAAGAGCATAAAATTAATCAACTTTTTGCATATAGCAAATCATGCAAGTTCACTCTCTTTGCTTGAGCTCCCCTTATGGGGTCACAACCAAGCAAGTCATTGGGAGACATGTCCTCCTATAGACCTACCAAGTCCAATGGACCTAGTTGCAACTAAGGGACTCACATGGGCACTTAGGCAAGCAGGTTCATTCTTTTTAACCTACCTAGGTTCCACCTTATCATTTCTAGTGGTCATTGACATGTTTATAAATTCCCTAGGTTCATGCAAACTTGCCTTCTTTTTCAACTGTTTTTCTTTCATGCTTTCTAATCTACACCTCTTAATGTATTTAAAGAAATTTGGTCTTAAGTGACCAATCATACCACAAAAATGACAAGTAGGTATAAAAGAAGAGTTTATACCATTACATTGAGATCTCATCGAGGCATCACCATGTTGATGAGGTTGTCTTTGATGGTGCTTTGGTTTGCTTCTCCTTAGAGCTTGAACCGATTGGTGGCACCTTTGTGGTCTAGCTTGTTGAGGTGGTTGAGACGGTTGATCATGCCTTCTTGGTTGAGCAAGCCACTTATGGTCACCTCCTTTCTTGATAGTTGACTTGTTGGGGGAGGTGGTTGGCTTCTCAAGGACTCGTCCTTTCTTCTTGGATTGCCTAGGCTTTGGTTGAGTTGCCAAGGCTTGTGTGGACTTTCCTTGAGTGGAAGATTTCTTGGATGAAGCTCTGCTCTTGCCTTGAGCTTGAGGTTGCTTGATCTTGGCCTTGTTTAATTCTTCAAAGCGCCTCATCTCTCTATCCTTGAAAATCTTCAAGGTGATGTCTTTATTGGCAAGTTCATCTTTCATTACCTTCATCCTTTGGTGGCAATCTTCAATCTCCTTCTCATACTTGGACACATCAATCATGTCCATCTTCAAGGAGTTATCAATAAAGGTCTCCTTCTCCATGGTCTTCAATTTTGAGACAAGAATGGAGATGTCTTCCATTTGCTCATCTGTGATCTCTTTGTACCGTTGAAGTTGATTTTGAGAATTTTGCTTGTTTTCTTCAAGGGTATGAATCTTTTCTTCCCAGGAAATCTTCCACCTTCTCAAAGTCTCATTCTCCTTGGAAAGCTCTTTATTTTGCTTCAAAACTTTGAGAAGGATCACTTGACACTCCTCAATTGAGTCAATTCCCTCATCAAGGCCTTTGCCTTGGTCACTTGTTGTCACACCAACACTTTCCTCTATATTAGAGTCAAGATTCAAGGCCATGTTGCCTTCATCCGAAACTTCCACATAGGAAGCACCATAGGCCGTGAAGTTAAGCACATGCTCTCCACTATCGGAAGAGTTGTCTTCACTCTTTTTGACCAAAATCTTCTTCTTGAAGTCATTTCTTCTTGAGTTATTCTTTTTCTTCTCAAGCTTCAAAAATCTTCTAAACTTCATTGCCGTGAGGGCCATCTCCTCATCGGAGTCACTATGTGAAGTAGAAGCTAGGATGTTGGAGCGACTGCTCATAGAACCTCTAAGGGTTGGAGGATCCTCAACATCAACGGAGAGGCAAACATTCCTTTCTCCAAAAATTTCCTCTCTAGGTGTTTCACTCTCACACATAGTGTTTAGTGAATGAATGAATGCAAATGAATGCAATGATCAAAATGCACACAAATGCAAGACACACAAACAAGAGCAAGGATCACCTAAGTATGTCTAGGAACCCACCCTGATACCAATTGAAAATACTATTAAAGAGTGTGTCTACAACCTAGAAGGGGGGGGGGGGGGTGAATGGGTTGTTAATCGATTATTACCAACTTTTTTGATTAGTCAATATTAAACATATAACCCAATTAAAACAAACATACAAAATCAAGTAAAAGTGCGGAAATATATAGAACACTTGATTTTGACGTGGAAACCCTTCGGCAAGGGAAAAACCACGGGCTATCCTTCTAGCCACATACGATCACAGAAATCCACTATATGAGTAAAAAGTTACACCCTCAAGTGATACTCGGACTCTCACTCTCGACAACCTCAGGCTATGGACACTACCACTCGCCACTCTTGGTTCAATCCTTAGTGATATCCCCTGATACACTACTCTTGGTGTGAGCACCTCCTACTCTACCCCACGGGCCTTTTACAGTGGCTCTTGACCAATGCTTGCCAACCACACCTTGGTTGCAAGACTTCAATGCTTGTGCAACTTCACCCCGAAGCCACAAGACTTTGACTCAATGAAGAGTATAAGGTCTAAGTGAACAATCAATGAATGCTCAACACAAAATATGTTAGACCAAACATACAATGCTTAACTAGATGTAGATAATGCAATACAACATCCTAGTTATCAAACAATGCTTACATGTACACACATGAGGTCTCAATTAGTTGTAGAGAAATTCTAACAACCTAATTGTCAATTGAATTCACATAAACATTCATAAACTTGACTAGATGCACAAAGTCAACCTAATCATTAATTAAGCATACATGAACATTTATGGGTTAGCTATTTAGGCATATATGACCTAATAAGGCAAGCTATCACAAACAAACACAATCAAATATTCATGAACATTAACTAGTTGATTAGAACACAATTCTCAACCTAGTTATCAATAAATCACACATGAATATTTATGACCTAGCTTTTAGGCAAAAATTACCTAATCAATTAAGCTATCAAAATACAAACCCAATCATGTTATCAAGACTCATAAATATGCAATAAAGTAGAGTCTAGGTATTTAATCATGCAATAAATACCTATTCTAGAGTAAGAAGAACAATAAATGATATTCAAAGAAGTTCTTGCTTACCTAGTCATGAAACAATGAAGACCCATGCTCAAATGATGTTGAATGATGCAAGATGGAGATGGTTTTTGGGTTTGGAGAGTTAAAGATGCTTTCTTGAAGCTTTCTCTCTCTAGGAGCTCTAACCTCTCTCCAAAAATGATTTTCTGAGCTCTTAGTCGGCCAAGAAGAGAAGAGGGAGAATATATATGAAGCCCTAGGTAAAACTACATCGTTTTGAACTTGGGAAACAGAATCCCGTCAAAACCGCTTGCTAGGCCGCGGCTCAGGTAAGTGTCCAGATCGCGGTACATACAGCAGTGCACCGTCTGGACAACACCGCGGTTGGGACCGCTGTGCGTGCAAGTGCACAGGTCGCGGTCCACGTCGCGTATGACGCACTGGAGAATACCGCTCCGTGCGCCGCAGTGCAAGCAGAGCCTGCCGAGCGGTCTAGGCCGCGCTAAAGGGAAAAAACCCTTTTTAACACTCAAGAAAAAAGACTATCTTACATGAATGTTGTGCAAGTGTAAAGTGAGTGAGATGCACACAATGAAGCACAATTAACATGTCAAACATGTTTATCAAATGAGATACAATGCAAGATATGATATATAATGCAAGCTAGTGAGTGTTTTTGAAAAGGATGCACACTTATATAAACAATAAAGAACACAAATGCAAGATAAACAAAACATGCATGAAGTGTGTATGTGCACCTAAACTATTCAAGAGACAAAGTCAAGTGAGTATACCTTTTGCTCTTGAAGTCATGGAGATGCTTGGAAGCTTGCCAACACGGACCTAAGCTACCCATTACACAATCATCCCCAATGTGGTGTGGTTTGTCATGAAATAAGTCAATCATAAAATCGAGGTCCTTACAGCATCAATTCGAGGTTCCAACGGCTTTCAGTGACAAACCCTCGTGGGACTGGGACTCTCTGCCTTCTGAGTCTGAAGCCTTCTTGAAGGCTATTTTAGCCCAGAATTATTTGAACCTGAAGTTCCCTACTGCTGAAGCCTTTGATCCTCGTAGGGTGAACCAATACTTGCGGATCTCAGATGCTACTCCTTGTAAGTGTCATTGAGTTGCCTTTCCTTGCCTTATTATTCAGCTTGGTTCTAACATTTTCCTTTTTAATCTGCTTATTCACAGTTTCTTTCGTTGAACCGGCTACCTGCCACGTCTCACGCTCTCCTCAAGGTAGAGTTTCTCTTCCCTCCACTGAGGTCGAAACTGCTCTTGCTTCATCTATCTCTCCAGCTGGGTCCAAGATGGCCACTCTTGCTTCGCGGGCTTTGGGTAAAGCTCCCCAGGTTGTCGGTCCGACTGCTTCTGTCCCTTCAGTTATGGTCGCTAAAGTTGCTACCCCCTCGACTCAACCTCCTGATTCCGCTGCGCTTCTAAGAACCAAAGCTTCAGAGGTTTCTGGGAAGGGTGTCGCAAGGGTTCCTTCCAGCCGGTCCCGGCCTTAGTCAAGCTCGGCAGGGCGGGATAAAGTCCTGGAACAATTCATCTCGTCTTATCAGGGCGGTGGGATCTCTATGATGGCTTCCATGTCTGTGGACGTCCTGATTACCAAGGGGTCTGCTATTTTAGCTGAGGTAATTGTATTTCCTTCGTGCTACTCTTGTTAATTTGTTCAGTTTCTAACTCAGGTTCTGTACTTTGTAGGCCTTCAAATTTAATGTAGCGATGAGCCAGCAGGTAGCCCTCATCCGTGATCGGGCTACAAAAGCCGAAGCCGAAGTCGAGAAAGCTAGGGAATTGCTCAAGCAGGCTCAGTCTTTAGTGGAAGAGATGACTTCCAACCAGGGAAAGGTCGAGGTCTAGATGGCTGAGCTTCGCTGTGACCATGAGAGGATGAAGCAATCTTATGATCAGGAGCGTCTTCAATCTCTCCGGCAGGCTAGACAGAGGGATTCCTGGAGGTCTGAGGCTAAAAAGTTGGATCTCAAGAATCAGTCTCTGATTACTCATGTGACCTAGCTGCAAGCTGACGTATAGACCTCCTTTAGCGATGGATATTTCTACGCTTCCTTTCAAGCCGTAGAAGCTCTTCCTCCTCCCTTTGATTTGTCATCTATTGCCGGCTGGGATAGACAGGAAATAATGCTTAAGGCTGCTGAGCTATCTCGCCTTGAAGGCGACGATGTGGTTCCTTCGAGCCAAGCAGGAGCTGGAAAATAGCCCGCCCAGGCAGATCCTCCATTCCCTCCTCCTACCTTTACTACCTCAGGTCCCCGGGAGTCTTTCAGTAAAGTTTTTCCTCTCGATCCGAGGAGGACCAGTCGGGAGCTGGTGAAGAGGTTAGGAGCCCGTCTGAGGAGCCTCCCTTAATAGAGATGGAGGTCGACAGGAGCCAGACGGGGTCCATGGCTGCTCTTCTTGATGCGCCTATCCCGCCTAAGGTTATGGACGTGATTAATGAAGTCATGGAGGAAGATCCTGTTGATCAACAGATGGAGCCTCTAAATGGAGGGGCGGTCGGGGAGGATAACCAAGATGGACAGCTACCTCAAGAGGGGGTCGATGGCGAGGATCAGTAAGAAGGAGGAGGACCGGCGGAGGAGAACCATGAGAGTCCCAAAACTTGAAGCAGTTCGTTCATGGCTTGTTTTTGAATGCCCGGGAAAAGGGGGTGGGCACCTCGTTTTGCCCTTATTAGCTTTCTTCACCCTTTTTTTTATAGCCCGAGCTCGGGGGTTGGGCTCCCCGTTGGATGGATGTAGCCTTACCGGGGGATAGGCTACATTTATCTTTAATGAGAAATCGAATCGCTTTTGAGAATTCTTGTTTCATTTCCGGTCTTGAATAGGAACCAGAGTTGCATCCGTAGTAGCAATTAAAACTTGGGTAGGGAATTATGATGATCTTGATCCTGCACACGAAAACAAACATTTTATTTATTTATTTATTTTTTCTTAGGGGCGGTAGCTCGACCAAGGCACCAGGAGGGCTACTTAGTTATTTCGAGATCTGGAGGGCAACTATGCTCTTACACTCAGACCCTTCTTGGGGGTTGTAGCCCGACCAAGGCATCAGGAGGGCTATTGACCTATTTCCTGGTCTCAAGATCAGGAAGGCAACTATGCTCTTACACTCAGACCCTTCTTGGGGGTGGTAGCCAGACCAAGGCATCAGGAGGGCTATTTAGCTATTTCCTGGTCTCGAGATCTTGAAGGCAACTATGCTCTTACACTCAGAGCCTTATTGGGGGTGGTAGCCCGACCAAGGCATCAGGAGGGCTATTGGGCTATTTCCTGGTCTCCAGATCTGGAAGGAAACTATGCTCTTACACTCAGACCCTTCTTGGGGGTGGTAGCCCGACCAAGGCATCATGAGGGCTATTGAGCTATTTCCTGGTCTCGGGATCTGGAAGGCAACTATGCTCATACACTCAGACCCTTCTTGGGGGTGGTAGCCCGACCAAGGCATCAGGAGGGCTATTTAGCTATTTCCTGGTCTCGAGATCTGGAAGGCAACTATGCTCTTACACTCAGACCCTTCTTGGGGGTGGTAGCCCGACCAAGGCATCAGGAGGGCTATTGAGCTATTTCCTGGCCTCGAAGTGTTTATGTTGAGTTTACCACACAAGGGTGTAATGTTGAACATAGTTGGAGATAAAGACGGAAGAGAAAAAGAAAATGACTTTATTGATGATCGAGATGTAGTACATCTTTATTAGGGTCCGTAATGAAAACTAAATGGGGGTAGTCTGGTTGAGAATTCCCTTCTCAAGGGTAGATTTTCCTCAAATGATCTGCATTCCAAGTGTGGTCGATGGATCGTCTGTCCATGTCTTCGAGTTTATAAGCTCCATTGAGAACAACTAGCTTTATCAAATATGGCCCTTCCCAATTGGGATTTAAGACTCCATCCGACCTTTTCCGAGTGTTTAAGTTCACTTTCCTAAGTACCAGATCCCTTTCTTTGAAATTTTGGGCTCTGACCTTTTGGTTGAAGTATCTAGCGATCTTGCTCTGGTAGATCACTACTTTCTCTGCTACCCGGTCTTGTTTTTCTTCTAAGAGGTCTAGATTAGCCCGGAGCTTGACTTCGTTACTTTTGGGCTCAAAGTGCTGTACCCTGAATGAGGTCAATTTATGCTCGATGGGGAGGACTGCTTCAACCCCGAAAGCCAGGGAGTAAGGTGTCTCCCCGGTAGCTGTTCTCTTTTTAGTCTGGTATGCCCAGAGGACTTCTGGTAGCTCTTCGGCCCATTTACCTTTCCTCTACTGTAGCTTCTTCTTTAGGAGTTTCTTGATAGTCTTGTTGGTGGATTCTACCAGCCCGTTAGTCTGGGGGTGAGCCACTGAAGCGAGCCTGAGGTCGATCCCTTATCCCTTGCAAAAGTCTTTGAACCGGGCGTTGTCGAACTGCTTCCTTAGGTCAGCTATAATGATGAGAGGGGTCCCAAATCTGCATACCACGTTGGTCTTGATGAACTTGGTCGTATTCTTTTCTGATATCCGAGAAAGAGGCCCTGGCTCGACCCATCTTTTGAAGTAATCGATAGCCACGATAACATGTCTCATCTGTCCGGGAGCGGTCGGGAGTGGCCCAATAAGGTCGATTCCCCACATGGCAAATGGGTAAGGTGAACTGAGGGACGACAGTCGCTCGGGTGGCTGGTGGTTCAAGTTTGAAGTTCTTTAACAAGGCTCGCAAGATTGCGCAAAACTATTTACGTCTTGGTGGATGGTCGGCCAATAGTACCCCATACGAAGCACCTGATAGGCTAGAGCTTCCCCAACTATGTGGTTCCTACAGTCCCCAGAGTGGACCTCTCTCAATGCCCATTTAGCATCATCGGGATGCAAGCACCTAAGTAAGGGGAGGGATCTGCCCCTCCTGTAGAGGTACCCGTCCACCATACAGTATCGGACTGAGAGCCTTTTAATTCTTCAGGCTTGGTCAATCCCTTCGGGAAGCTCTCCTTCAAGGAGGTAGGCAACAATTGGGTCCATCCAGCAAGGCAGGTGATCCAGGGAGTAGATTTCTCCATTTGTGGCTGTGCTTGGTTAGGTGATCACTTGGAGGGGAATTCCCCGTGGTAAGGATTGGCCTCCGTTCGTCGCTATTTTAGCCCGAACATCTGCGCGATGGTTTTGGTGTCGAGGCACTTGATCGATCTTGAACCCCTTAAATTTACTTTCTAGCAGCTGAGCTAGCTTTAGGTAGACAACCATATTATCTCCCTTTGCCTGGTAGACCCCAGTCACCTGATTTACAACAAGCAATGAATCGCTCTTGATTTGTAGGTAATCGGCCTTTATTTCGATGGATACCTTCATCCCGGCTAGGAGGGCTTCATACTCCGCTTCATTATTGGTAGCTTTAAACTTGAATCTAAAACAGTGATAGAATTCAATCCCTTCCGGACCTATTGAAACTATGCCAGCTCCTCCCCCAGCTTGCCTGGACGCTCTATCTGTAAAGAGGGTCCATGGCTTGCAGCCTTCCGGCCAATTATCGACCTTAGATATCTTTTCAGGGACCTCATTTGATACTGAGGGATCATCTTGATCTGGGATCGCTGAAAATTCTGCCATGAAGTCGGCCAAAGCCTGTGCCTTAATCGTAGTCCGGGGCTTATACTTTAAATCGAACTGAGTGAGCTCTAGGGCCCATAAGACTAGCCTTCCAGACACGTCTGGTCTTTGCAAGAATTGGCGGAGGGGTTGGTCCATCACCACTGCTATTGTGTGAGCTTGAAAATAGGGACGGAGCTTCCTCGCTGAGATCACCAGAGCATAAGCGAGCTTTTCCAGGAGAATGTAATTCCTTTCTGATTTGGTCAAAGCATGACTCACATAGTATATGGGTCTTTGAAAACCGTCGCTACACTCCATGGCCAAAGCCCTGCTTACTGCAGTTTCTGATACGGCCAGGTAGATTTGTAACTCATCTCCGAGAACTAGCTTGACTAACAATGAGGGGCTTGTTAGGTATTCTTTCAAAGCTTGGAAAGCCCGTTCGCTCTCCTGGCTCCACTTCATGTTTTTCCCTTGTTTGATGGCTTTGAAGAAAGTGAGACATTTATCGGTGGAGCGAGAAATAAACCTTTTGAGTGCCGCCACACATCCAGTCAGAATATGTACTTGCTTGAGTGAGGTTGAGGATTCCAGGTCCAAGATAGCCTTGATTTTTTTGGGGTTGGCTTCTATGCCTCTCTCATGAACTGTGAAGCCCAGAAACTTCTCCGCTGTTACCCCAAAGGCACATTTAGAGGGGTTCAACCGCATCTGGTTTTCCCTCTGTATGAGGAAGGTTTTGCGAAGATCTTCCTGATTTCCTTTTGCGGTTGGGGATTTCGTGATCATGTCGTCGATATATACTTCCATCGTCCTTCCTATCTCGGGCTTGAACAGTTTGTTAACCAGTCTCTGGTATGTAGCCCCCGCATTCTTCAAACCAAACGGCATCACCTTGTAGCAGTATATGCCCTGCCCGGTAATGAAACTGGTTTTATCTTGGTCAGCCGGGTGCATTTTAATTTGGTTGTATCCTAAGAATGCATCCATAAAACTGAAAAGTTTATTTTCGGACATGGAGTCAACTAGCTGGTCGATCTTTGGTAAAGGAAAACTGTCTTTTGGACAAGCCCGGTTGAGGTCGGTGTAATCGACACACATACACCACTTCCCATTTGCCTTTGTAACCATGACCACATTGGCGATCCATTCGGGGTAGCGTACTTCTCTGATAAACCCTGCCTTGATCAATTTATCAACCTCTTCCTGTACCGCAACGTTCCTATCACCGTTGAAGTGACGCCTCTTCTGCTTGACGGGCTTGACTGTTGGATCTACCGCTAGTCGGTGGGCGGCCAATGACGTCAGGATTCCAGGCATTTCATCATGGTTCTAAGCGAAGATGTCGTTGAACTCCCTAAGAAGGTTAATTAGTCCTCTTTTCACTTCAGGATCAAGGGTGGCCCTTACCTTGACGACCTTGGATGGATCTTCATTTCTGATGAGTATCTCTTCTAGTTTATCTACGGGCTGCCCGCTGGCCCACTCCTTACTCCGTTCTTCCTTGTAAGGCATAATAGGTTCGCTCTCAGGATGCCCAGGATGTTCCGCGGGCTCTTTCTCCTCCTGGATTATCCGGGATGTATCCATGTCTTCCTGGATTAATGCCACCTGTACACACTGTTTTGCTAGGGCTGTAGGATTGGCAGATACTGCGTAGCATTTCCTGGCTGCCTGCTGGTCCCCGCGTACCTCTCCTACTTTGGTTCCAACCAGGAATTTCAGGACGTTGTGGTATATGGACAAGACTCCCTTCAAGGAGGACATGAATGGTCTCCCTAGGATGGCGTTGTAGGCTGATGGGGTGTCAACCATAATAAAGTCGGTCATAACATTCTGTTGGAGAGGGGTGATTCCGATGATTACTGGGAGGATCATCGACCTCACTGGTATGATCGAATCTCCAATGAACCCATAAAGCGGAGTGGTACAACTGTTGTAACAACGTTGCTTCAGGTCTAATTTTTCCAGGGTATCCTTGAAGAGGATATCTACACTGCTACCTGTATCCACGAGCACGCGATGGACCAGATAGTTGGCGATCTGTATCGTGATTACCATGGGATCATCATGAGGTTGCACGGTGTTGAAGACATCTGCTTCAGTGAAAATGATCTGCGCTGACTGGGAGGGCTCTGTCGAGCTCTGGCTGACTTCGAAGATCCCTCAGCTTTCTCTAATGAGGGGAATCTTTCTTACGTGGTTTTTTCGGGAGTTATTGGAAACGCCAGCCAGTGTAGGACCTCTGCTGATAATGTGTATCACCTGGATCTGTTGCATTAAGTTAGCCTGTTCCCCTTTCCTCTTTTCTGCGTTTTCAAGGATTTCATCTTGTACCTCCCTTCCAGTCCGAATGTTATCTCTGACCTGTTGTAAGAACTCAATCAAGCATCCCCCCTTATCAGGGCTTCAATCTGGTTGCGTAAATTATAGCACTCTGAGGTGTTGTGGCCCACATCTTCGTGGAAGTCGCAGTACTTGTACCGGTTTCTCCTGTCAGCTGGGGCCTTCATGGGAGCGGGCTTTTGGAGCAACCCTTTATCTCGTATAGCAAGGTAGACCGTTTCCCTGGAAGCATTCAAAGGGGTGTAGTAGTCATACCCTTTTTCCCCTTACATTACGTGGGCCACGGTCCCGGGAGATGGCGAATCCCGGGGAGGGGTTCGTTTTGATGGATATCTTTCTTGCCTATGATGATGAGCAGGAATGCGATAGGTTGACCTGTTGGGAGGTTTATTCTGAGTTTTCTGCATTGGCTCAAATTTGGGGGCTTCTTTTTTCAGACGCTTTGCCGTTCTCATGTCGTCGTGTTCCATCTTGACCTTGAGTTGTTCGTCGATCTCGACTTGCTCAAGAGCCCGGTCGTAGGCCTCTTGGTAAGTCACGGGAGGTCTCTTGGCGAAGGAACGGAAAAGCTTTCCCGCCCATAGGTTCCGCCTGAAGTTGGCGAGGGTTTCTTTTTTGGTGAAAACTCCCATTTGTATGACCTCCTTGTGAAAACGTTCCACGTACGACCGAAGTGTCTCACTCCATTCCTGAATCATATATTGGAGGTGTATGGGATCTTTCGAACGAGGTTTGACCCCTTGGAATTGCGAGCAAAAATCTGTTGATAATTTCGTGAAAGAATCCACGCTGCCAACGGGCAGCTTCCTGAACCAGGTTTTCGCGTAGTCAGTTAGGGTCATTGGAAACATCTTGCACATAGCTGCTCTGGTAGTGTTCTGGACCTCCATCTATTGAACGAAACTCTCTAGGTGGCTTAGAGGATCTTCCGTTCCGGAGAACTTATCTGCTGGCATTTTGAATTTTGGTGGGAGCTCCACTTCCCGGATCCTCCTAGTGAAGGGAGTGTTCATCTCGCTCAGGGGATCCTTTTTGTCCTCTTTACTCTTTCCTTTTCTTATCTGCTAAACCTCTTTTTGTAGCTTTACCAGCTGATCCCTCAGTCGCTTGTTCCCAGGTTTCTTCGAGTTGACCTCAGATTCTTCAATGTCGAGTCTTTCTGATGAACTAGCAATTTCTATCCGGTCCTCCTTATGGATATGATCCATTCGGGGAGTTTGTCTACTTTCCTCCTCTAGGGCCCGGGCGGTCCTCCTAGATATAGTTGGATGAGATAGCTCTCGTGGCTTCCGGGTAAAAGCATCTGCGGCAGACTTAACTCTCCTGGGTTGATATTGTGAAGGTTTTTTCGGAACTGTGGGCATGGGTCCCAGCCTATCCCGGATCTAACGTTGGGGCCCTGACCTATCCCGAGCCGGCTCTGGAAGAGGAGGTCCTAGGCCATCGAAAGCAGGTGGCCTAGCTCCGAGCCTGCTCGCCTCTCTCTGGTCATTCAGGTTGGTTGGCTGGATTGTGATACCTTCAGCGAGCAGGCGGACGCGGATGGTTTCTACGAAAGCTGCTGCTTGTTGGTCGAGCGCGGCCTGGCACACTATAGGGTGGCTAAAAGCCCGCGCATTGGTTGTTTGGACCGGAGCTTGACTACCATATCCAGAGTTTCTCCCCTTTCTTGGGGCCTTTCGTGTTAGCCTCACCGGAGGTTGCTCCGCAACTCTATGTTGGCCTTGGGAAGAGCGAACCCTCATAGTTCCTGTAAAACAACAAAAATGTAAATGCAAGTAATTGATTATTCGGGTGTAAGGCCCTTTCCCACAGACGGCGCTAGAAAGTGTCAACAGAAATTTTGCTCAAGGCGAGAAGTCTCTGTTAACACCCTCGAGACCACTACCACGTAGGTGGTGGCCAAGATTGATAGTATTTGTAACAATGTTTTATAAAATGACAAGGAATAATGATACAATTTATCACCCAAAAGAAAGCAAAAATATTTTCTTTATTGAACGTGTATGGTATACAAATTTCTCTCAAAATTGCTCTCAATTCTCTTTAGGGTATGGTCAGGTATTTGTCGTGTGCCTGTCGAATAGTAGTCTCCTCTTTCTGAAAGAGGAAGTCCCTCCTTTATACAATGTCTTTATAGGTTTGAACTCATTGATTTCCCCTTGATTTTCTCATCCCCCTCTTATCGGACGGGATTTTTACCTTTAAATATAGTTGACTTTGAGTTAATTGCTCCGTTGAGGATATCTTGGAAATCAATTTGTTTCCCATTCAAACACTATTACTTGTTCTGCACGTGTATAATATATGTGGATGTGATACTGTGTATCTTGGGGTCTGGTATGATTTCCATAGGGGTCGTTGAATGTATCATGGTGTGGTGCATCAACTAATGAGGTCGATCAGTGTTTCGACCTCGATATCTGAGAAGTTTTGTCTAGCTAGGAGCTAGATCTGGCTTCCCTTGACCTTTCGAAGCTAGGTACGGCTTCCCCTGACCTTTCGGAGCTAGATGCGGCTTCCTAGGGACATCCCCCTGTATTAGCGAGGTATAGGTGAGTTTCTGGAGAAATTACGAGGTGACCTCGACTTCGGGGAATTTCTTATTTTCAGTTTTGGTGATGTGTCATTCCGGGCTCTATCCCGGGTGTTTCCGGAGCCCATCCTTGTTCCTGCGGGGTGGTATCGTAGCTCGGCTTTGGGTAGAATGGTCTCCGGGTGGAAACTTTCGGGCATGGAGCCAGGTCTGGAAGGTGGAAAATTTTCCTTTAGTCCTTAGCCAGTTGTGGCTATAAACAGTATATTTAGGCCCTCATATCCTTACCTTGTGTTCTGTTTTCGTGCGTTTTTGTATCTCTTATGGGTTGTTTTATGCGTAATTGTAGGAAATGGTGCAATGAGGGGTTTGGAAGCGTGTTACAGTGGTTCTGATAGAAAAAGGGCAAAAGGAAAGACAAAGGACCACAAAAAGCTCAGAGTGCGGGTCAAGTGCGGGTCGCAACCGCACTCCAGCCGCACTCATGCTCATAGCCGGGACAAGATACAAGTGAAGAGATAAAGTGCGGGTATAGTACGGGTCATCCAACCGCACTCCACCCGCACTGTTGCCAAACCAGAGAAGCCAAAGTTGCACCTGACGTTAAAGTGCGGGTACTGTGCGGGTCATCCAACCGCACTCTACCCGCACTAATGCCAAACCAGAGAAGTTGAAGACGCACCTGACATTAGAGTGCGGGTACTGTGCGGGTCATCTAACCGCACTCCACCCGCACTGTTACCAAGACCAGAAGAGCAGATTTGCACCTGACACTAGAGTGCGGGTAGAGTGCGGGTCATCCAACTGCACTATGCCCGCACTATTGCTCAAGATAGAAGGAAGATTTTGCACCTGACAGTGTAGTTCGATCACAGTGTGAGCACAGTGCGTTTCCAAGTGCGGGTCAAGTGCTGGTAATCCAACCGCACTCCACCCGCACTAGTTCCAGATCCGAGAGCTGAAGATCATACAGTGCGGGTACAGTGCGGGTAATTCACCTGCACTCCACCCGCACTCCGCGCGCGCCAGATTGATATTTGAAGCTTAAGTGACCTATTTTTGTATGTAGTATAAATATAATAGTATGGAAATGTTTTAGCAAGCCTTTGACTCCGTTTTTCAGAGGTTTTACACCCTTAGATCTAGAAAATGATTAATGACAACATATGTTGACATGGCTTTGTTTGATGACTAGAGTTTAGACTTGCACATCTATATCTAGTTAGGTCTTTATGAGCATTCATATAGACATTGATATCTAGGATTTGTACTTAGTGTCATCTTAAATCCCTAGATGAGCATTTCGTGTTTCCTAGCATTACTTGTATTTTGAGTATTCATATATTCACTTAGGTTGTTAATCTCTTCTTGCGAGTTAAGTCTTGTAACTACAATGTGTAGTGCACAAGCAAGTGAAGTCTTGCAACCAAGGTGTGGTTGGCAAGCAAAGTGATCAAGGATTCACTATAAAGGCCCGTTGGGCAGTAGTGGTGGGTTAGTGACCAAGAATGGTGTGACTAGAGGTCAACCTAGGTTGTAAACATCATTACAATAGTGGATTTGAGGATCGTGTGTGGCTAGAAGGATAGCCCGTGGTTTTTCCCTTATTGAAGGGTTTCCACGTAAAAATCAAGTGTTATTTATATTCCGCACTTTTACTTGATTTTGTATGTTTGTTTATGTTGGGTTATATTATTAATATTGACTAATCAAAAAATTGGTAATAATCGATTAACAACCCATTAACCCCCCCCCCCCCCCCCCCCCCTCTAGGTTGTTAGACACACGCTTAGAGTGTATTTTCAACAACCCCCAAACCGAATCGAACTATATTTATCAAGACCCATACAAAAATAAAGCATGCACTCACAACACCCAAACCGAGTTGGGCTATATATGGCAATTAATTGTGTACACTTGCATGCAATCAACCGTAAGAGCCTTCTGCTCAGTCATCAACAAAAGAATAAATCAGTTATATCTAAAAATCAAATATCATCATTTACAAGTGATCTAACAAAAATGTCATACCAAACAATCTCCACCAAAAATTCTCCACCAATTATTCCATAATGCAAATAAAACAAAAACGAGAAAAAGAAAAATCAGAAATGCAAACTTAGGTGGGTTGCCTCCCACAAGTGCTCTATTTATCGTCTGGGCAAGACATTGTTTGTGGCACTTCGGCTCTTTGAACTCTCCTTTGCTGCTCTCCTTCATGAAGATGAGGTTCTTGCCCTTTTTATGAGCACTCTTGGCTCGCTTATCCCTCCAAGACTCACAAGTTGTCGGAGTTTCTTCCCAAGAGATAAAGAAACCTTGCTTTATCGCACAAGCTATAAAATTCGCTTCCTAGAGAAGCTATAGATAGTCTACACACTCATAGAACCCATTAGAAAGTTCAGGCAACAAAGAATCAATCAATACATGCAATTGCCAGCAAGAGCTCGAAATACCATTTATTAAAGAAAAATAAACTAAAACAAACTAAACAACTCCACAATAGATTTTTCCCCCAAACATAGCTCTTCCCATACATTCAAGCACATAATATCAAGTTGAGAGAAAAGGATTTAGTCTAAAAGGGAAAAATAAATTGTGCAATCTTAAAGCACTCAAAAGAAAATTAAATGAGAACAAGCATAGCATTTGAATTATTAAGCATAATCAACGACCATTCTCACAAGCACAATTAATTACATCAAACCCTTCCCGATGCATTTAAGCACATATATCGGTGCACTCCAATCAACTCACGCACACATGCTTCGACAATATGCGTATTACCCATAAACGTTTAAGCTACACTCACAAAAGTAGGGTAATCTAAAAAGATAGAAATAGTGAGAGGAGTCGATACCGAAGTTCCAAATTTTGGGAAGAAGTCTGCAGAGACACTCCCTCTAGCTGTGCTTTGACCTCTTTTCCACTTGATGCTCTTTCGCCGTACTCCCCGCGTCCTTGGTTGTATCAACCACATAGGTCATTGTTGCACCGTCGTGTTGCTTGGTGAAATTGTTGGAGTGCAATACGCACTCATGGTTCTCTTGAGTTGTGCGGTCTTGGCATATTTGATTGTTGGTCTCCATTCCAACCTTGATTTGATAGCTTGCCAACCTGAAAATTTGTCTTTCCTTGCACAAAAACAACTCAAACAACATTACATGCATACGCTTTAAACAAAAATAAAACCATAAAATATTTACATTCATACATTATTTGCTAAAACAAGAAACAATTAACAAATAGCCACTTCCCCAGCAGCGACGCCATTTTGATACTTCGCTTTTTGCGTCGTTAACAAATTACGAATATCAAAAGATAATTATAAAGTTGTTCCGATGCAATGTGCTCTAAAGTTTTGAAAACTTAGTAAAGCGGTAAGCGAGGGTATCGTCCACATGGAAGTGTCATCCGTTGATTGTCCCTTGTTTTAGTGATTATTGAAAGCAATGTAAATATGAACATGGCAAGGGTGAGAGTGGTGCGTGTGATGTGTAAGCATGTTTGTGTGTGTGAGAAAAGAGCATAAAAAAAGATAATAAAAATAAGAGAACATGGAGAGATGAGAATGGTGATTAAATTGATAAATATAAAGTGGTGGATAAGAGAGATGCAGGAAAATTGAAACATATGGTACTCATGACCACCCAAAACATTCGCGCCACCTATACTAACTAATCGCAAAGACAATCCTAGTATATCGGGCTAATCTCCCTAGCTAGAGTTTCCAGGATGGCTTGGATTGGAATGCTCACAATGCCCTCCTTTCACTTTTGTTTGGGATAGATGTAAGGTAGCCGAGATGGCTTGGATTAGAATGCTCACGATCCACCCCTTTTAACTAGCCAGGATATGTTGGATTGGAATGCTCACAACGTAACTCTTCCAATTCAAATGAGCTTGGTTAAACACCATAGGTGTGGATGGTTAAAAATGTAAATTGGTATCTAATGTAAAACATGAGTTGGAATGCCTACTTGGCTAACAAAGGCACCACAATTCAACCTGTACAAAGAGTTAGGAGTTGGAATGCCTACCCAACCCAAAGTGAGTATTTAATGCTTTAAAGACCAAAATCAACCACTAATTGATATGAGAGTTTGAATGCCTACCCTCTTCACAAAGATTTCAATAAAAGCTTAGTTACTATAATAAGTTCAATCAATCAACAAGAATCAAGAGTTGGAATTGCCTACTTAATTCAAGAGATAATGAAACACAATTAAGCACAATGAATGGAACAAATACAAGAAGAAATCACATGCAAGTCAATCAAATAAATGGAACCAGTGTTAGGGTTTACATATTTCCTAAATGGGGATACACATCAAATAAAGAAAATACAAGAGAAGAGTAAAGAAAAAACCCAAGGTAGTCAGTCCCAGATCTCTAAGCTCAGAGTGGCCCAATTGTCATCTCGGATCTCCAAGCTCCATTGAAGCTTCTCCTCCTCATAGACAAGGTAGGGTGCTCTTTCCTCTTAAATCCTCCTCAAAGATGGATGGCGATAGTAGTATGTGGTGGTGGAGAGGCAATCCATGGACAAAAACCTCCATGGATGCCTTTTGAAGCTCCTCTCTCTTTCTTGATTTGGTGGAGAAGATGAAGTTTGGAATGGATGGATTAATTCAATGAATAAAAATGGGTCATTGGGCCTTATGGCTAAATGATGTATTTATAGGTTTGAGATGCTAGGGTATGAAATAGGCTTGAAAAGACACATTTGCCCCTGTAAAAATGGCTGAAAATGTGACTTTCACCCAGCTGGAATATGTAGTGCACGGGTAAGTGTACTGGTAATACCCGTGCAGTTACCCGTGCAGTCACCCGTGCAGTCTTTATTTTGCACTCCGGTCAGGGCATGTGCACGGGTAAGTGCACTGGTAATACCCGTGCAATTTTCCCATGCACTGAGGACTCTTCATGACCTGCTCTTCACCCGGTGCACGGGTATGTGCACGTGTAAGGGACCTGTGCACTATGCTTTTGGGCTTCTTTTGCTATAGTTTTTTGATTTGTTTCTCTCCCAAAAGTCTTGATTTTTTTGCCTCCAACACTTGAAATCCATTAAATGCCTACAATCACTACAAAGCAAACCATTAGAAACCAAAATATGCTCGAAAACAAGCTAATGGATATGGAATTGATGGCCAAAATATATGACAATTTTGGCTCGATCACCTACGTCACTGATTATCTCATGGCATTGATTACCTTCTCTGCCCGTTACAAGTAGTTTCTTCTATATAAACCTCGCCCCTTCACGACGTATTCACTATTCTTTCAGGAAGATTTCCTAACCTTGTCAAAACCCTAATCTTCTTTTCTCTTCATTCTTTAATCTCAATCCCTTCTATTTTCAAGAACTCCCACGTCGATTTTACAATAATGTCTTCCCCTATTAGCCACAGTGTCAAGCAACTTTTTGATGATGGTGCAACCGCTAGCGGGGGCCTTGTTCCTAGAAAGAGGGTTCGCATTGACAATGATAGTGAAGACGAAGCCACTGTCTTTCAACGCCGCCGCTCTAATAGGACTATTGCTATCGGGACCGGTTTCTCAAATGACCTTGATAGCATGGTTGATGTTCACAAGGAGTTGAGCAGAGAGTCGGGTGCTATCCAGACTGGTGGAGACCATGCTAGCGAAGTCACGGATACCATGGGAAAGGTGCTCGCCCTTCCCTACGAGTACATATGCGTCCCTTACTCTACTAATACCCCGGATACCATCAGGAGTTTATGGAGGGATTTTAAGATCCCTAAAGATATCATTATCTATGTTCCTCCACGGGGATATGATATGTATACTCCCCTTTCTGGCGAGCTTCTGATTCATACGGCGGTTTTTGAGAGCGGGGTCAGGCTACCTCTCTACCCTACCTTGCGTAGGGCGCTGCATGCCTTGCAGCTCGCCCCCCTTCAGCTAACACCAGGATTCTGGAGGCATCTGATGGGGGTTCTTGGTATTGTGGAGAGAGCAGTGCGAAAAAGATCACATTAATCGGGAGTTGGGGCAGGACGAGCTCGGGTACGTGTTCCAGATCGCTGCCAACTCCCCTAGCCCGAAAGGGTAATTTTATGCTCGGGCCAAAAATAACTTGAGGTTCGTGGTGCCAGGGGCCATGAAGAAGGACGCATCCTAAAAGGAGGAATATGTTATCCTTAAGGGTGAATGGGGTAGCTCGGTCCATATTGGGGGATTCGAGTTCCCGGTTCCTACCAGCTTTAGTGACAAACCCGCGCTGGAAAAGGGCAAGCTATCTTCTGAATCAAAGAAGATTTTGTAGGCCATAATGGCCCAAAATTACGTCAACTTGAAGTATCCTACCTAAAATGCTTTTGATGCAGGAAGGGTGGAATACTACCTTCGCATCTCTAGTGCACTCCCAAGTAAACAATCTCCCTAGTCCTATCTCGGTAGAGTTTCTTTACTGACTATGCATGTGCTAATTATTTTGTGTTGATAGTTTCTGCAGTGCCTCTAATGGTTCCAGAGGAGGGACTTGACCTCGCCAATCACGATTCTCCACCGTTCTCCCCTATTAGGCTTCCAACTGGCTCTAACCTTGATGGAGGGGTTGGTCCCCTTGCTGTATCTAGTAGGATTTCGGTCGAGGTGCTTGGGCTTCAACTCCTCTTGTAGCTAGATCACTGAATGCTTTTACAGCCCAAGTGGGCAGGGCTTGTGGAGCTCCCAGCCGGGTGCAAGACGTGCCACCTATTGCCCCAGTTATCGATGCTGCTACTACTGCTGTTGATCAACCAGCTCCCTCTGCCTCTCCTGCTTCAGCAACCGATTGATCTACCTGGGTCGAGAGAGGTTCTGATCCTACTGCTGCTAGCCGGGTGGTATCTCATGATAGACCGTGATCGAGGTCGAGCGATAACAGCAAGGATGAAGTCTTGGCCAGGTTTATAGCTTCCTGCCCAGGTGGGGGTTTAGAGGCCATGACTTCTATGCCTATTGACTACCTAGTCTCCAAAGGATCCGCTCTTCTGGTTGAGTTAAGCAATCTCGTTTGGTCTTGTTTCTCGATTTCATAATTGGCAACATTTCAACTCATGTTTTGCACTTGGCAGGTCTTCAAATTCAATATAGCTATGAAGCATCAGGTTAGCTCCCTTTGGAACCAAGTTAAGGAGGCTAATATCGAGTTGGAAATTAAACTCTCTTTTTTTGGCGATAAAAAACGATGTCCAGATCCCCCTCTTTACCCTTCCAACCTGTATATACAGTTCTCCCAAGATCCTCTCAATATCCGGTCTCCTTTATGTGGATTATTGAGAGTCCCATTTTAAGCGTTGAAAAGCACTGAGTGGGCTGAAGGCGCGGGATTTGATCCCATTAATTACTGTCGAATTCAAATTTGATTATGTTGACTATTTGGTCTCATTAATGGCGCTTTATTTTGGCGATGGAGTCAACTTTCCTTCTTCGTGTGGAGCTTTGGAGAGAAATTCTGGTCTCTAGCAGATTGAGGTGCTAGTATTAGAGCTTGTTTCGTGTCTTGCTGGAATGGTGCTTGTGTCTTTATGTTCATTCTCGTATTACTTGGCAGGTGTGGTTCTTGATCGTGCCAAATATGTAGTTTATTTAGGCCCTCAAATCCTTATCTTGTGTTCCGTTTTCGTGCATTTTGGTATCTCTAATGGGTTGTTATATATGTAATTGTAGGAAATGGTGCAAAGATGGGTTTGGAAGCATGTTGCGGTGATTCCGGCAGAAAATGGGCAAAAGGAAAGACAAAGGATCATAAGCAGCTCTACAGTGCGGGTCAAGTGCAGGTCAAGTGCGGGTCACAACCGCACTCCAACCATACTGAAAATACACTCTTAATGTGTGTCTAACAACCTAGAGGGGGGGTGAATGGGTTGTTAATCGATTATTACCAACTTTTCGATTAGTCAATATTAATAATATAACCCAACATAAACAAACATACAAAATCAAGTGTAAAGTGTGGAATAGTAAATAACACTTGATTTTTACGTGGAAACCCTTCAACAAGGGAAAAACCACGGGCTATCCTTCTAGCCACACACGATCCTCAAATCCACTATATGAGTAAAATGTTACACCCTCAAGTGATGCTCGGACTCTCACTCTAGATAACCTCAGGCTATGGACACTACCACTCGCCACTCTTGGTTCAATCCCTAGTGATATCCACTGATACACTACTATTGGCGTGAGCACCTCCTACTCTACCCGCAGGCCTTTTATAATGGATTCTTGACCAATGCTTGCCAACCACAACTTGGTTGCAAGACTACAATGCTTGTGCAACTTCACCCCGAAGCCACAAGACTTTGACTCAATGAAGATAATTATGTGTCTATGTGATCATGTAAATGATGCTCAATGCAAATTATGCTAGACAACAGAAATCGCTCAACTAGGAGTTTGTAGAAACACATCCAAGTTGTCAAATGTCTAAATGCAAGGCATAAAGACTTAGCTAGATGTTATCAATAACAACCAATCCTAGCTATCACAAACAATCACAATGAATCAACAAATATGCTCACAATGTATTCAACATAAACTTAGCATATATTCATGTGATTAAGACAAGACATTTAATCATTCACTAAATGCAAGTCTTAGACAAAATTCTATCAACAAACAAACTCAATTAGATTTGTAGAGAATTTCCAACAAACTAATTGTTACACAAAATATGCATAAACATTCAATAAGCTTAACTAGTTGATTAAGAATCAATATTTCAACCTAGTTATCAATGAATCACAAATGAATGTTTATGACCTAGCTTTTAGGCAAAAATGACCTAATCAATTAAGCTATCAAAATACAAACCCAATCATGTTATCAAGACTCATAAATATGCAATAATAGAGTCTAGGTATTTAATCATGCAATAAATACCTAATCTAGAGCAACAAGAACAATAAATGATATTCAAAGAAGTTCTTGCTTACCTAGTCATGAAACAATGAAGACCCATGCTCAAATGATGTTGAATGATGCAAGATGGAGATGGGTTTTGGGTTTGGAGAGTCAAAGAAGCTTTCTTGAAGCTTTCTCTCTCTAGGAGCTCTAATATCTCTCTAGAATTGATTTTCTGAGCTCTTAGTCGGCCAAGAAGAGAAGAGGAAGAATATATATGAAGCCCTAGATCAAACTACATCGTTTTGAACTTGGGAACCAGATTCCCGTCAAAACCGCTTGCTAGACCGCGGCACAGGTAAGTGTCCAGACCGCGGTACATACAGCAGTGCACCGTCTGGACTACACCGCGGTGGGGACTGCTGTGCGTGCAAGTGCACAGGTCGCGGTCCACGTCGCGCATGACGCACTGGAGAATACCGCTCCGTGCTCCGCGGTGCAAGCAAAGCCTGCCGAGCGGTCTAGGCCGCGCCAAAGGGAAAAATCCCTTTTTAACACTCAAGACAAAAGTCAATCTTACATGAATGTTGTGCAAGTGTGAAGAGAGTGGGATGCACACAATGAAGCACAATTAACATGTCAAACATGTTATCAACTAAGATACAATGCAAGATATGATATCTAATGTAAGCTAGTGAGTGTTTTAGAAAAGGATGCACACTTATACAAATAATAAAGAACACAAATGCAAGATAAACAAAACATGCATGAAGTGTTTGTATGCACCTAAACTCTTCAAGAGACAAAGTCAAGTGAATATACCTTTTGCTCTTGAAGTCATGGAGATGCTTGGAAGCTTGCCAATACGAACCTAAGCTACCCATTACACAATCATCCCCAATGTGGTGGTTTGTCATGAAATAAGCCAATCATAAAATCGAGGTCCTTACACATACTCATGCTCATAGCCGGGACCCTATACAAGAGAAGAGTTAAAGTGCGGGTCTAGTGCGGGTCACCCAACCGCACTCCACCCTCAATGTTGCCAAACCAGAGAAGCTGAGTTGCACCTGACGTTAAAGTGCAGGTACAGTGCGGGTCATCCGACCGCACTCCACCCGTACTGTTGCTCAAGACAGAAGAGTGGATTTGCACCTGACATTAGAGTGCGGTTACAGTGCGGGTCATCCAACCGCACTACACCCGTACTATTGCTCAAGACAGAGGAGAGGATTTCGTACCTGACAGTATAGTGCGAGTAAAGTGCGAATCAAGTGCGGGTCAAGTACGGGTCAAGTGCGGGTAATCCAACCGCACTCCACCCGCACTAATTCCCAGATCCGAGAACTGAAGATGAAGACAACCCATACAGTGCGGGTAATTCACCCGCACTCCACACGAGCCAGATTGATTTTTGAAGTTTAAGTGGCTTATTTTGGATGTTGTATAAATAGAAAAGGATGGAAATTTTTTAACCAGCCTTTGAACTCGTTTTTCAGAGGTTTAGATCTAGAATCTCTCTCTCTCTCATACTTACATTCTCTACTCAACTTCAAGGAAGGTAGGAGATTGAAGCAACTTCAAGGAAGGAGATGTTCTCCAAGGGTTCTTTTTCTTTCCTTTCTCTTATTTTCCTAGTTGTAATGAGTAACTAAATCCCCTCTAAGGGGTTGATGGAGTAGTTAGTTGGATATTGGGCTTGTATATAAACTTGATGTTATATTGATATTCATGTCTATCTTTCATTGTTCTATTCTTGCTATGAATGGTTATCATTGATTTCTTGTTTAGATATATCCTCTTAGCAAGATCTCTTTGGATTATATTTGAGTATTGCATCTAGATATACATCCTATTTAGTTGTTTCTTGCTCTAATGAAAGGACGGAATGTCATGAATTCCGACTTTTAAACCCCGGTCTTAATCTAACCTCGATCGAGTTTCCGGCACTATACATCCTAGGTCGGAGCCCGTGAGAGGATTAGAAGTCATCACTATACATCCTAGGTTTACTACGTTTAATCGATTGAGTCATTGATATGTAGACGAGCTTCATTTCTAGAATCCGATGAACAACCAACACTATACATCCTAGGTTGGTGGTTTACGATGGATTAATCCTAAATAGGTGATCCTCACTATACATCCTAGGTGGGCCACTTTCTAGGATAAATAACCGACTCTATACATCCTAGGTCGGTTACCTTTGAATATGACGTGCCTATTGACAAGTTTGTTGCAAAGCCGAGTATTTACTTTCGTATCTGTTAACTCCTTAGTTTCCATCATCTATATATCCTTCATCTCATTTTCCCTTCATCTAGTTTGCATACTTAATTAAGTGTTACTAATAGGATAATTCACCATCTACAACTTCATCATTTATGTTTCGTTTATTATATATATACATTAACATTACTTTAGCAATAACTAATCTTAGCTAGCTCCGCTCCCTGTGGACGATACCCCACTTGCCACCATACTTGTATTTTCCAAACCAATTTAGGCTTAGTGCGGTTTTGACAATTATTGTTGACGGATTGATCTTTAAAACGACACATGAGATACGTCCAGTCAGTGCTTGTCTTTGAGGGGATTCGAGTAGGGGTGCTAGATATCATGGGGGAGTTGAGACTACGCCCTGGCAGGTATCGAGGTACCGGATACTTTGATTGATGTCGAGGTAGTTCGCGGGGTACTAGGCGTACGAGCTACCATTGTACTAATCTGGGGCTGACATCAGAAGATTCAGTTGAAGCGATGTATATTGATCTTCAAGCTTTCCTTTTTCTGAGAAACGAAACCTTGACTCTGTGAATATGTCTTCCCCTGATGGCGATAGTATCGAACAATTATTTGGTGGCGACGTGGCCGCCAGCAGAAGCCTTACCCCTAGAAAAAGGGCACACGTCGATAGTGAGAGCGGGGATGATGTTCCCTTTCAACGTTGGCGTTCCAACCATAATGTGGCAATTGGGATTGGCTTTCTGAACAATCCCGATACTCTGGTTGATATCTATTGGGAGTCGAGTGGAGAAACTGGAGCCGCTGCTAGGGTAGTCGAAGACCGGGATGGCGAGGTTATAGACACCGCAGGGAGGATACTCGCCCATCCTTACGAGTATAGGTGTGTCCCTGATTCTACCAGCACTTCAGACACTGTGAAGCGCTTGCGGAGGGATTTTAAGATCCCTAAGGATATCTTGGTTACCATACCCCCGCTCGGGTATGATATGTATTCTCCCACTCTTTGCGAGCTTCTGATTCATATGGTGGCCTTCGACAGTGGGGTCAGGCTACCTCTTCACCCTACCGTGCGTAGGGCGATGCTCCCCTTGCAGCTCGCCTCTCTTCAACTGACACCAGGGTTTGGGAGGCACCTGGTGGGGTTCCTGGTTCTATGGAGGGAACAGTGTGCGAGGGACAACATCGATCGAGAATCAGGAACCTGACGAGCTCGGGTATGTGTTTCAGATTGCTGCCAACGCCCCGGGTTCGAATGGGCAGTTCTATGCTCGGGCGAAGAACAACTTGAAATTTGTGGTACTAGGGGCCACAAAGAAGGATACCTCTTAGAGGGAGGAATGTGTCGTCATCAGGGGCGGATGGGGTAGCTCGGTTCACATTGGAGGAACCGAGTTCAAGGTTCCTACCTGCTTTAGCGGGAAACCCCCGTTGGAGAAGGGTAAGCTCTCCGCTGAGTCTGAGAAGATCTTGAAGGTCATCATGGCTCGAAATTATGTCAACCTGCAATATCCTACCTCAGATGCTTTCGATGTAGGGAGGGTGGAATATCACCTGTAAATTTCTGTCGCACTTCCTGGTAAACACCTTTCTTATTCTACTTTCGATGTACTGCTTTATTGATTCTACTGACATTAACTTGTGCTGTCTTGGTAGTTTCAGCAGTATCTCCAGCGGTCCCTGAGGTGGAGCTTAATCAGGCTAGGGGCGCCGTTGACTCTCCTCTAACCTCTCCTGCCAGGCTTACTGCTAGCTCTGATCTCAAGACAGGAGTTGGCATATCTGCTGGATCTGGTAGGGTCCCAATCGAGGTATCTAGATCTCAAGCTCCCCCTCCCCCTGTTTCGGCTAGGTCACTGGAGGCCTTTACAGCTAGAGTGGGGAGGTATTGAGGAGCTTCTGGTCGGGTGCAGGATACATCACCCATCGGACCAGTCAATGTTGCCAATGCTACTGATGCTGGTGCCTCAGCTCCTTTTACTTCACCCGTTATGGCAACTGGTCTATCTAAACTGGTCGAGAAAGGTTCTGACTCTGCTATGGCGAGGCGGGTGGTACCTCAGGATAAGGCGCGATTGAGGTCGAAGGACAACAGCCAGGATGAAGTTTTAGCCCACTTCATTGCCTCCAGCCTAGGTGGGAGCTTAGGTGTCATGACGGCCATGCCCACCGAGCTGCTAATTAGAAGGGAATCTGCTCTTCTGGCTGAGGTAAGTTGTCTCGTTTTAGTCTTCTATCCCGATTAAGAGTGGGAGATATCCTGACTAGTGCTTTATTCTTGTCAGGCTTTTAAGTTCAACGTGGCCATGAGCCAGCAGGTCGGTTCCCTCTTGGAGCAAGTTAGAGGTGCTACTGCCAAGCTGGAGAAGTCTAATGAGGAGCTCGCTAAGGCTGCTAGAGGCGTGGTAGCTTTGAACCAGTCTCTGAATAATGCTAAGAAGGAGGCAGATGAGGCGAAGGTTGACAGGAAAAGGATGCAGCATGCTTTGGATATTGAGAGGCTCAAGACCCTTCGCCGCAAGAAGGAGAGGGATGTTGCTAAGGGACGAGTAACAGAGCTAGAAAAAGATGTTCAATCCTTTCGTGGTAGCGTGGCCGACCTGGATGCTCAAGTAGACACCACCTTCGGAGATGGTTAATTTTTTGCTGGCTACCAGATGGCTCTAGCTCTCCCTTCTCTGTTTGATCTGAGTGCCATGGCTAGATGGAACCGAGAGGAGATTATGGCAAAGACTGCTGAATTGGTGGGAGTAGCGCCTTCTGATATTGCTGGACCCTTCCAGGCTGCTGGAGCCAGTGGACTGGTAGGAGGTGCAGACAAGATTTCTATCTCCCTTCTTCCACCAAGTAATGCTGGAGCAGCTCCTAGTTTGAAGGCTCCTGAGGCTAGTAGGGCTTAGGCTGCGAGAGGGGTTCATGCCCCTTCTGCCCCTCCATTGGAGTCAATTAAGGAGGTAGGGGATCAACATGCTATTGATGATGGAGAATCTGCCCCTCCTATCTCATCTTCTGAACCTGCCCGGGTAGAAGAAGGTCAGGCTACTTTGATCAAGGAAGTTGGAGGAGATTCTGACCAAGCAGCAGCAGGAGAACTTCGGGGCGATCTATCCCAGGTGGAGCTTCTAGTTACGGGGGGTACCCAAGAAGCAGGCGGGGTTCTGCCTGGTGCTGAAGGGGGATAAACTTTAACTGGAGGAACTGGAGAGAAGACGGCCAATCAGGAGCAGGAGGATGCATGATCCAGCTTGATCTCATACCCTGTAGTACCTAGTCAATTTTATCTTCTTATAGCCTGTGATCGGGGGTTGGGCTCTCCAGTTTTAGTAATGAGAACTTTTTATTTTTCCTTAACTTCATGCATGTGTAGTTTATTTCACTCTAGGTTGAAACTCGCCTTAATCTAAAGTAGGGTCTTCGATGTAATTTCGATTCCATAAATGCTTGCTCTTGGAGGAATCTTGGTGCCCAGGTGGAGGTTCGGTGACCCACCCTCTATTGCGCCCGATTTAGTGTAGTTGATATCATGATTGGTCTGAGAGGGGTACCAAAAGATCAAATGTATATAGATCGTGGTCCATATTTTTATGAATTCTCGTGTAGGAATTATTGGTTCGAATTCTGTATTCAATTGCTCTTCCAGGTGTCAGGCCAAGACAGGTTCGATTGTCTCAAGCATTAAGCTTCGGGGGGCACACTTTGCGAAGCTACCCTTTTCCATATATCGATTGTGGTGTCCATAAATGACCTTATCCTCTCGCTCTCGATACTCGATCTCTCCTTCTATAAATAGCCCTTATCTATTAGACAGATCTTCAGATAATCTCCTTTCCCTTTTAGTAGGCAACCCCCAATAGGTTGACCAATGATCGTCGTATCAACTAACACTGTGGGAGGAGGAGGAGATGTTAGTTCTGTGACTGGAGGGATGCTTAGTATTGTGGAAGGAGCTGTGCTCGGTGGACTTAACTACAAGAGAAACAGGAATGGTAGCGATTCTCAGGATCATGATGAGTGGTGGGCTCTGATGCTACAGCCTTGCCAATGGTGTAGACATTACCCGGGTGAGTTACAGCTGCTTTCCCAGTTACATCTTGTACGTGGGGCGGCAGGACTGACCCTATGCCCCCCTTATTTGTATTGACCCTTACACGGCCTCTGTTCCTGCCTCTAGGGATTGTGGCTGCATCGTCAACGTAAGTTCTGATTAAGATTGATATTGCTAGGTAGGCAGATCAAGAAAGTAGGCGAGAAGTTAAAGAGGAAGCTGGCATTTCTAGACTTCCAGTTTATTTTCTTGTCACTTTCTCTCTTATATGTAGCTTAAAATAAGGGATGGGTTCCCTGATTTGATCAATGAAAAGAAAACCCATTTCCATCCATATCTGTTTGTCGAAAATTCAAACAATAGTCCCCAGCATAAACTTGACTTAATCAATACTTGGTAATGTGAGGACCCTGATGAGAGTAAAGTAGAGAAACAGCAAGTGACAGGTACCATGGTACCTCGCACTATAGTTCTAAGAATCTTGGTTCCTTAATGATGATGAATGTTCCGGCTAATCATCTTGCAATCTAGGTACCTAGCATTCCTATTTTAGGAATCTTGGTACTATGGCGAATATTCTAGTGAATCTGGGTACCTCGCATTCCTGTTTGTAGGGATCTTGGTACTTCGACGAATAACCTGGTACCTAGCCTTCCTGTTTCAAGTAACCTAGGTCTCTAGGAAGATATTCTGGCGAAACGGGTCACATCGCACTCCCGTTTGGAGTTTTGGTGCCTTGGCGAATAAATTTGGCGAATCAAGGGTACCTTACATTCCCGCTCTGGAAATATTGGTACCGTGGCGAACGTGATGGAGAACGTGTTGGCAGCAAGATCCTGGTAGGCTACTAAGGCCATGTTAGGACCAGGTCTTTCTTAGCGGGGGGTAGTACCAGGCCAAGGCCTTTATCTGGCAGGCGACTACGTCATTGCTAACCAAACTCCTCCTGGCGGGGGGTGGCACCCAGCCAAGGCAACAGGAAGGCCATATTGTCCTTTCTGGTCTTGAGGCGATTATTGGCAAAAATAAGGCAGTCATACTGGCAACAAGATCCTGGTAGGCAACTAAGGCCACTTTAGCACTAAGTCTTTCTTAGCGGGGGGTGGTACCCGGCTAAGGCCTTGATCTGGCGGGCAACTATGCACTTACTATCCAGACCCTTCTTAGCGGGGGGTGGTGACCGGCCTAGGTTAGATCCGTAGGGCAAATATGCTCTTACATACTAGATCCTTCCTAGCGAGGGGTGGTGCTCGGTTAGGGCATCATGAACGCCATGCTGCTTATCCTGGTCTTGAAAAGATCCTCCTGGAGGGATTTATCCTGTCCAGGGCATCAGGAGGGCCATCTGGCTTCCCTGGTCTTTAAGGCACCATGACGGATATAATTGGCGACACACAGTAGATAGGTGTAGATAATCATAGAAAAAGTAGATGGAGAAAGAAAACCTTCTTTATTGATGATCAAAAAAGAGAATACAAGTACTCTCGATTACTAACATCTTCTAGTGTTTGTTACGGGACAGTCTTGGCTTAAGTTTACTTCACGGCTTATGGGTAGAACTTCTTGAGATGATCAGCATTCCATGTGTGGTCTACAGGCTGCCCATTCATGTCCTCCAGCTTGTATGCCCCACCTTGGATCACCATTCTGATTAAGTAGGGACCTTCCCAATTAGGTGACAGTACCCCGTCTGACCTCTTCCGGGTATTCTGAGTAATCTTCCTGAGAACCAAGTCCACTTCTTTGAAACTCTGGGCTCTGACTCTCATGTTGAAGTAACAAGCGATCCGACTCTAGTAAACTGCTACCCTTTCTGCAACCCTGTCATGTTTTTCCTCTAGGTAGTCTAGGCTGGTTCTCAACTTGTCATTATTTTCATCGGGATCGAAATGTTGAACCCAGAAAGAAGTGAGCTTATGCTCTATCGGAAGGACAGTTTCTACCCCGAAAGATAGCGAGTAGGGGGTTTCTCCGGTAGCGGTCCTTTTAGTGGTGCGGTAAGCCCATAGCACATCCGGGAGTTCATCAGCCCATCTTCCTTTCTTCTGTTGAAGTTTCTTCTTCAGGAGCCTCTTGATAGTCTTATTTGTGGCCTCTACCAGGCCATAAGTCTGAGGGTATGCTACAGATGCGAAGCGAAGTTCAATCCCCAGGCTCTTACAGAATTCCCTGAACCTGGCGTTATGATATTGCTTACCCAGATCGGTGATGATGACCATCGGGGTACCGAACCGGCACACCATATTCTTCTTGATGAATTCTGTTGTATTTGCTTCGGTGATTCTGGAGAGGGGTTCTGCTTCCACCCACCTGGTGAAGTAATCAATAGCCATGATCGCATGCTTCTGTTGACATGGAGCGGTTGGTAGAGGCCCAATTAGATCTACTTCCCAGAAGGCAAACGGATATGGCGAGCTGATGGTAGATAATTGTTATGGAGGTAGATGATGCAGGTTGGCCGTTTTCTGACATGGTTCACAAGACCATACAAACTGCCTCGCATCACGGTGCAAGGTTGGCCAAAAATATCCCATGCGTAGCACCTGGTAAGCCAGTGCTTCTCCCCCGGCATGACTTCCATAGTCCCCTGAATGTACTTCTTTCAATGCCCATTCTGTATCATCGGGATGTAGGCATCTAAGCAAGGGGAGTGATCTACCTCTTCAGTAAAGGTGCCCATCTACCAAGCAGTATCGGACTGAGGTTCTCTTGATTTTTCAAGCTTGATCAGGGGTTTTAGTTAGCTTCCCCGACTGAAGATAATCCGCGATGGGGTCCATCCAGCATGGGAGTCATTCCACAGGGTGACTTCCCTTCCTTTAGCTATGCTCGACGTAGTGATTATCTAGAGCGGTACTCCTTTCGGCAATGCTTGTCCTCCACTGCCACCCATCTTAGCTAGGACGTCAGCTTGATGATTCTGCTGCCTAGGTATCTCTTCGATCCTGAAACCTTTGAAACGGGGCAACAGTTCCTGGAATTTTTCGAGGTAGGTTATTTGATTAACTACCAGTTGCGAGTCACATTTGGCAAGGAGGTATTCAACCCCTAGCTTAGCTGCTATTCTAATTCCTGCTAATAAGGCTTCATATTCAGCTTCGTTGTTGGTTGGACTGAACTCGAATCTGAAACTGTGACAACACTCGACCTTTTCAGGGTCGGTTAGAATGATCCCACCTCCGCTTCCGGCTTGATTGGATGCCCCATCGGTATATAAGATCCATCCTTGATTGATAGGCCAATCTACAAGCTCTTGCTCCTTCTGAAGAGCTTGATTCAGGGTCGGGGTAGCATCTTGATCGGGAGTTGCACTGATCAGCCAAAGGAGAATTTTCCAACTAGTATCAACCGATAGGGACCAGTCCCAGCTTCCGGGTGACCAGCGAGATCGATACCACTACCTATATTGAGCCGATACTTGGTAAGGTCAAGACCTCGATTACCTACCTACCTAGATAGGACACCAGTACCGCGAGCTAACGAAGGTAGGCACCTCACATTTATCGAAGCTCCTAATACCAACCAAGGTATCCAGTACCGCCTTAATACTACCTCGACTTCCACTTTGTACCTAGTACCTCGATATCTAATCGGAGCCCATCCGGAGTAGGTACTTTACTTGCCAAACAATATGAAGGTGATTGTGAAGACATAAGCACAACTCCAACAAGAAGTAGAGCAAGCTCCATAACAGTAGGATCAGAATGATATACCAGTACCTCGCTCAGACAAAGTTCAGAATCAGAATTTCCCTCCAAGCTTCACGAAGAAGGAAAGTTGACTCCATCGCCAAAATGAAGCGCCATTAATGAGACCAAATGGTCAACCAAATAAGAATTTGAATTCGACTGTAATTAACGCGATCAAATCCCGCGCCTTCAGCCCCACATAATGCCTTTCAACGCTTAAAATAGGACTCTTAATAATCCTCATCAATGCAACCGGATTTTTAGGGGATTCTTTGGAATACTATATATACAGCTTTGAAGAGTAAAGAGGGGGAGGATTTTTTCGCTATCACAAAAGACAGAGAAATTAATTCCCAGAAGAATTTTCTTTGAATTCTCTGAAGCCAGTGAGAGTCCACTGACGATCACTGGAGAGATATATCCACTTGTCGACATAAACGGCATTCTCCATCCCTATTTTGTATTAGAGAGAGTAGAGAACGAGTGTTATAACCATTATAAAAGTTTTTGTTCAATAAAACTGTATTTACTTACATCTCCTTGGTTCTTTCATACTTGTCCGTATCAATCTTCAGCATAGGAAGGGACCCCGGTACCGAAGGTACCTATCTTGCTACCATCTACCGGTAGAGGACGAGGGTGTTAACCAAAATTTTGCTCCTTGAGCAGATTTTTCCGTTAACACTTTTTGGCGCTGTTTGTGGGAAACCACACCATCAAAAGAAAGCCAGTGTGTCTCGTTTTCTTACTGTACTATCAGAATGAAGCTCCGATCATCTCAGGATCATCCCGATCTGTCAGGACACCGGTCAAATGCTTCAACCCGAAAGGGGTAGATGCCTAAGAAAGGTGGAAAGGGTCGTAAACCCGTCTCGAAGCCATCAGCTACTGCGCGGGTTACCCCCTAGGTACTTACTACCCCTGTAGCTGGACCTACCAATTTAGACCAACAAGTCGCAGCCTTCATAGAAAGCATTCTCCTCCGAATGGTCTCTGAAGGTAGTACCAGTCAGCCCGTTGTACCAGATCCCAGGGGAGATGCCAATCGGTAAGGTACCAGGGTACCTCTCTTCGATAGGTTGAGACCACCGCCTCCTATACCGGTCTATAACAGACTCTAGCCCATGCCTCCGGTACCATCGGTCTATGACAGACTCATGCCCACACCCTCGATTCCAGGGCAACATATAGGTTATCAACCCCCGCGTGTAAGATCCGCCATCGATCTCCACCCTAGAGAGCGCCACCACCTGGTCCAACCAGAAGCTTTTTGTAGACAGCTTCAAAAGGAAGTGATAAGGAGACGCCCTCATTCAATGGTAGTTGTTTGCAACTTGGGCACCAAAGAGGACCCTTCACATAGAGAGAACCAGGATGAAGCTTCTGCGACATTAGATGGGTCTGATGACAGTGAATCTGAAGTGGAATCTGGGAATGATGGCAACAAACGTCTCTGGGACCAGGTTACCAGAATGGCAAAAGAGATCCATGAGTTGAAGAAGGGCAAGCACCAAGAAAATCGGAAAGACCCCTTGGGAGAGATGAATGCTCCCTTCTCTAGGAGGATCAGTGAGGCAGAACTACCTCCCAAATGCAAGATGCCAACCGAAAAATATTCTGGGACCGAGGATCCCTGAGCCATCTAGAAAGTTTTGTTCACCAGATGGAGGTCTAGAATGCTACCAGGGCCGCCATGTGCCGAATGTTCCCTACCACGCTAACCGACTATGGCAAGACATGGTTCAGGAAACTACCGGCAGAGAGCGTTGGCTCATTCACCAAGTTAACTACTGACTACTGTGCTCAGTTTCAGGGCATCAAACCTCGCCCCAAGGATCCCATTCACCTCCATTACTTGATCAATGAGCGGGGTGAATCACTCAGAGCCTACGTGGAGAGATTCCACAAAGAAGTAATTCAGATGGGGGTCTTTGCAGAGAAGGAGACCTTGGCCAATTTCTTGAAGAAATCTATGGGCAGGCAGGCTGTTCAGATCCTTCGCCAAGCATCCCCCGGAGACCTACTAGGAGGCCTACGATAGAGCTCTAGAGCAGGTGGAAATAGATGAACAACTCCGAGATAAGATAGAGCACGATGATATGAGAACTGCCAAGCGCCAAAAGATGGAGGAACCCAAGCCTGCACCAGTTCAGAAAAATCAAAACAAACCTCCCAACAAGTCTACATATCGGTTGCCACCCTACCATTCTCTACGGAACCGATACCTAGTCAGGCGGACTCCACCCGGAGTTACCCCTCCACCCAAGGAAGTAGCGCGGGTAGATAGAGAGGAAATGGGGTACTCCCAGTACACCCCTCTGAACGCATCTCGTGAGACTATTTGCCTCGCCATCCGCGACAAAGGACTGCTTAGAAAGTCAGGTCCAATAAAGGCACCGGTAGATCAACGGAACCGCTACAAATACTGTGACTTCCATGAGGATGTAGGTCATAATACCTCGAAATACTATAGTCTACGGAACCATATTGAAGCCCTGGTGAGGGGAGGTTGCTTGGAGGAATTCCTCCAACAAGTGCACGACAATATTCATACCGGGAAGGAGGTGCGAGCAGACATTAAAACATTTGAAGAAGGAATGAAAGCAAAAGGGAAGGATCTGATCTAGCAGATCCACATAGTCAACACCATCAGTAGGGGTCCTTCCCTGGCAGGAACCTCCAATAATTCTTGACAGAACCATTCCAGGAAAGTACCCAGGGTAGAAGCGGGCCAAAATGTTTTCAAGGTTACCAGGGGATCACCCGGGTCTCCTCTTGCTGCACAAATTATCTTCACAGAAGAAGACGTATACAACACCGTGCAGTCCCATGATGATCCCATAGTCATCATTGTGCAAATATCTAGCAATCTGGTCCATCGTGTCTTGATTGACACAGGTAGCAGCATTGATATTCTCTTCAAGAGTGCTTTGGAGCAATTCAACTTAAAGAGACCTTGTTACAACAGCTGCACTACCCCATTATATGGGTTCACAAGAGACTCACTAATTCCCACCGGATCTATGATCCTACCAGTGATAGTAGCGACAGCGTCGCTCTAGCAGAACCTGATGACAGACTTCGTTGTGGTAGACACCCTGTTCGCCTACAACGCCATCCTGGGAAGACCTTACTTGTCTACCCTCAAGAGGGTCCTGTCGATATACCATAACGTCATGAAATTCCCAATAGGAGACAAGGTGGACGAAGTGTGAGGGGACCAGCAGGCTGCACGTAAGTGCTATGTGGTATTTACCAACCCAGCAGCGCTGGCTAAGCAATGTGTAAAGATAACCATTAATCAAGATCACCAGTTCTCAGAGAAATATTTTTGAAGGCGAAACGAATTCAGTAGAGAAAGATCTTGAGGTAGAGTCCTTAGGTACGGAGGTTAGGGAAGAAGAAGACAAAGAATGGACAAATGGTCATCCTGCAGACGAGTTGGAGGAAATATCCATTATGAAGGATATCCTTTCCAAGACAGTCAGAATAGGTTCGACATTAGAGGCAGGAGTGAAGAAAGATCTGGTATAGCTCTTACAAGAATATAATGACATCTTTGCATGGAGTCATGAGGATATGCTAGGGATACCAGCTACCTTAGCAGCTCATAGGTTGGCTGTAGATCCCGCCTTCAAGCCAGTCAAACAGAAGAGAAGGCATTTCAACCAAGAGAGAAATGCCGCGGTACAAGAGGGAGTAAACAAACTACTAAAGGCAAAATTCATCAGGGAGTCTCGATACCCTGAGTAGATTGCCAACGTAGTCATGGTGACCAAAGCAAACGGGAAGTGGCGCATGTGCATTGACTACACTGATCTCAACCCGCCTGTTGAAGGATAGTTTCCTGTTACCAAAAATCGATCAGCTGGTTGATTCGACTGCGGGTAACAAAATCATCGAGCTAGGCAACAGAATCATCGAGCTAATGTCCTAGCCAAGATAGCTGCAAGTGGAGGACAAGCAGGTGACCAGCGAGATAGAATTTTCCAACTAGTATCAACCGATAGGGACCAGTCCCAGCTTCCGGGTGACCAGCGAGATGGATACCACTACCTAGATGAAGCCGATACTTGGTAAGGTCAGGACCTCGATTACCTACCTACCGAGATAGGACACCAGTACCGCGAGCTAACGAAGGTATGCACCTCGCATTTATCGAAGCTCCTAATACCAACCAAGGTACCCGGTACTGCGATACCCGCCTTAATACTACCTTGACTTCCACCTGGTACCTAGTACATCGATGTCTACTCGGAGCCCATCCGGGGCAGGTACTTTACCTGCCAAACAATATGAAGGTGATCGTGAAGACAGAAGCACTACTCCAACAAGAAGTAGAGCAAGCTCCATAATAGTAAGATCAGACTGATATACAAGCACCTCGCTCTGCCAAAGTTCAGAATCAGAATTTCCCTCCAAGCTTCACGAAGAAGGAAAGTTGACTCCATTGCCAAAATGAAGCGCCATTAATGAGACCAAATGGTCAACCAAATAAGAATTTGAATTCGACTGTAATTAACGCGATCAAATCCCGCGCCTTCAGCCCCACATAATGCCTTTCAACGCTTAAAATAGGACTCTTAATAATCCTCATCAATGCAACCGGATTTTTAGGGGATTCTTTCGGATACTATAGATACAGCTTTGAAGAGTAAAGAGGGGGAGGATTTTTTCACCATCACAAAAGACATAGAAATTAATTTCCAGAAGAATTTCCCTTGAATTCTTTGAAGCCAGCCAGAGTCCTCTGACGATTACTGGAGAGATATATCCACTTGTCGACATAAACGGCATTCTCCATCCCCATTTTGTATTAAAGAGAGTAGAGAACGACTGTTGTAACCATTATACAAGTGTCTGTTAAATAAAACTGTATTTACTTACATCTCCTTGGTTCCTTCATACTTGTCCGTATCAATCTTCAGCATAGGAAGGGACCCTGGTACCGAAGGTACCTATCCCGCTACCATCTGCCGGTAGGGGACGAGGGTGTTAACCGAAATTTTGTTCCCGAAGCAGATTTTTCCATTAACAAAAACAAAATAACAAAATATCACATGCGAAAGAAGCATCTAAACATGGAGGACAACATTCCAACAAAAACTGTCAACTTTTGAATTCGCCCTATGTCTGCTCTTTAAAGCATATTTTCAAAAATGCTCAATAAAACTTGCTCGAACTCTGATGCAAGAAAATAGACATGCCACTTCACACTTTTTATTTAGAAAACATTTCAAAATATGAATTGAAAAAGTGTGAAAATTGACGTCGAAAACAGGTCACGTGCAGAAATTTCAAAACAGGGCATGCTCATGACCCTCAGTGGAAGAAACATTAATAACTTTTAAACCGCTGCCCAGAATTTTACGTTCTTTAAACCGTTGGAATTGTAACGAAAAAACTGATGAACACAATGTAGACAGAAAAATTTATTTCCTCACCGATTAGTACAGTTTCCGAGAAACGTTTACCTCAAAATTTTCAAAACAGGGCTGTACTTTCGCAAGGATTGAAAAACACAGATATACAATTCTAATCATCCACCACTAAACATAAACTGTTAATAGCCAAAATTGGCTAAGGACCAAAGGGAAATTTTCCACTATCCAGACCTAGCTCCATGCCCGAGATTTTCCACCAGAAGACCATGTTACCCAAAGCCGAGCTACGATACCACCCCGTACGAACAAAGGGCAGGCTACAAAAACATCCGGAATAGAGCCCGGAATGGTCAGATCAAGCCTGCGTCACCAAATCCCCCCGAAGTCGAGGTTACCTCGTAATTTCTCCAGAAGCTCGCCTATACCTCGCTGATACAGGGAGGTGTCCATAGGAGGCCGCACCTAGCTTCGAAAAGTCAAGGGAGGCCAGACCTAGCTCCTAGCTGGATGAAGCTTCTCAATATCGGGGTCGGGACAATGATCGACCTCACTAACTGATGCACCGCACCTTGATACATTCGAAGACCCCTATGGGAATCATGCTAGACCCGAAGATACACAGTATCGCACCTATAGACATTATACACGTGCAGAACAAGTAATATAGTCTAAATTGGAAACAAATTGATTTCCACCAAGATATCCTCAACTGAGCAATTAACTCAAAGTCAACGGCATTTAAAGGTAAAAATCCCATCCGATAAGGAGGGGAGGGATGAGAAAATCAAGGGGAAATCAATGAGTTTAACCCTATGAAGACACTGTATAAAGGAGGGACTTCCTCCTTCAAAAAAATAGGAGACTACTATTCGACATACACACGACAAACACCCAACTATCCCCCAGAAAAAAAGTGAGAGTAATTTAAGAGAGTGATGAGAAGGTTTTTGCCGTCAGAAAACCGTCCGTCAAAACAATTAATAAAACCTATGCGATGCGTTCACAAGTAGAAATACAAGTAAAACAGTAAGCACGGGTGTCGTCCACTGAGATTGGGGTAGCGGTGATAAGATTAGGATTAATATAACTAGTATGCATAAAAGTAAAGTGATGGTGAATGAAGATACTATATAAACTAAACTATGAAAGCAAATAAAATGGGATGACAATGGAGTGATGAATGAATGATGATGGAACTACGGAGTTGATGTACTCGTAAGTGAATATTAGGGCAATTGCAACAAACTCTCAATTAAGCACGTTTTGACAAATGTAACCAACCTAGGGTGTATAGTGTTGGTATATATCTATAGCAAGAGGTCAACCTAGGGTGTATAGCGAAGACCTCTTACTAGAGATTAATCCCTCCTAAGCAACCAACAATGGCTAGTTACTCAATTGGGACTTGTTCCATGAATGCTTATCTATCTAGCTATGGCTCAACCTATTACTAATGTAGCCATCCTAGGATGTATAGTGATGGCTTCGAATTCCCTCACAAGTGGCCTACCTAGGATGTATAGTGAAGGCCACCCGTTTGAGATTGGATGAGGCTTTAGGTTATCAACCGAATTCTACTCAAAGGTTAGTTCTCGTAGAATCACTAAAGTAGCCAACCTAGGGTGTATAGTGGAGGCTTCTAATTCTCTCACAAGTGGCTAACCTAGGATGTATAGTGAAAGCCACTAATTCAAGATTAGATTAAGGGCATGGTTTTAGAGCCGGATTTCCGGAAATCCTTCCATTCAATTGAGCATTAGACAACCTAATTGCCTACTCAAGTAATCCAAATCAATCATGCAAAGAGGGTGTATCCAAACAAATCAATAATAGAAATCAATTAAAGCAATGGAATAAAACATAGAGATAGAATAAATATAACACATAGAGTTTATTTACAAAGCCCAAATATCCATCATACAAATAACATCAACCCCATAGTGGGGTATTTTAGCTACTCATGTTCTATTACAAACCAATAAACTAAGAGAGAGAGTAGATATAACCCTTGAAGATTGATCTCTTTCCTTGAAGCTTGAATCCAAGTCTCCTAGTTGCCTTTGATTGAGTAGAGATGGTTTGGATGATAGGGAGATGTGTTTCTAGCTAAAAATACAAGTGTTGGGAGGTATGGTGATCTTTTGGTTTGTTCCCATCCTTTTCTATTTATAGAGGATGGAAAAATAGGTCACTTAAGCTTGAAACCAGAAACTGTCGCGCTCGGAGTGCGGGTGGAGTGCGGGTGAATTACCCGCACTGTACCCGCACTGTAAAGGTTTTCTTCATCTTCAGGTCTATGATCTGGGCAATAGTGCGACTGGAGTGCGGTTGGATTACCCGCACTTGACTCGCACTTGACCCGCACTGTAGTCGCACTTGAGTCGCACTGTACTGTCAGGTGCAAAATCCCTCCTCTGTTTTGAGCAATGGTGCGGGTGGAGTGCTGGTGGATGACCCGCACTGTACCCGCACTTTAATGTCAGGTGCAACTTCAACTTCTTTGGTTTGGCAACAGTGCGGGTGGAGTGCGGTTGGATGACCCGCACTGGACCCGCACTGTAACTCTTCTCCTGTATCAAGTCTCGACTATGATCATGAGTGTGTTTGGAGTGCGGTTGGAGTGCGGTTGCGACCCGCACTTGACCCGCACTGTAGAGCTGCTTATGATCCTTTGTCTTTCTTTTTGCCCCTTTTCTGCCAGAATCACCGCAACATGCTTCCAAACCCAAAATTACATCTATTGCCTGCAATTAGCACTAATGAGCCTATTAGACATAAAATATATAGAAAATACACACAAGAATGAGACAAAGGAATAGGAATGAGGGCCGAAATATACAACAATTTAGGCACGATCAGAGAGAGAGAGAGAGATGTATACCATATGTTATCAATAAAAAAGACTTTGATTTCTTTTAAATAGCTAACAATATCGTTGCCTCCTTGTCATTTCATTAGGCACTGTAATACATATATATATATATATATATATATTCTACCTTGGTCATCACCTATGTGGTAATGATCTCGAGGGTGCTAACTGAGATTTATTGCCCTGAGCAAAATTTCTGTTAACACTTTCTGGTGCCGTCTGTGGGAACCAGCCCTACACCCAATTAATCAACTATTTGCATTTACATTTTCTTTGTTTTACAGGAACTATGAGGCTCCGCTCTTCCCAAGGCCAACTTAGAGTTTCAGAGCAACCCCCGGCAAGGCATACGACGAAAGGCCCTAAGAAAGGGGAGAAAATCTGGATATGGCAGTCAAGCTCCGGTCCAAGCAACTAATGCGCGGGCTTCTGGCCACCCTACAGTGAGCTAGGCCGCGTTCGACCAGCAAGCGGCAGCCTTCGTAGAAACCGTCCGCATCCGCCTGCTCGCTGAAGGCATCACAATCCAGCCAACCAACCACAATGATCAGGGAGAGCCGAGTAGGCTCGGAGCTAGGCAGCCTGCTTTCGATCGCCTGGGACTTCCTCTTCCAGAGCCAGCTCGAGATAGGTCAGGGCCCTAACGTTCAATCCGAGATAGGCTGGGACCCATGCCCCCAGTTCCGAAAAGACCTTCACAATATCAACCCAGGCAAATTAAGTCTGCCGCAGATGCTTTTACCCGGAAGCAACGAGAGCTATCCCATCCAACTGCATCAAGGAGGACCGTCAGAGCCCAAGAGGAGGAGAGTAGACAAACTTCCCAAATGGATCATGTCCATGAAGGGGACCGGATAGAGGTTGCCAGTTCATCAGAGAGACTCGACAGTGAAGAATCTGAGGTCAATTCAAAGAAACCTGGGAACAAGCGACTGAAGGATCAGTTGGCAAAGCTACAGAAAGAGGTCTAGCAGATAAGAAAAGGAAAGAATAAGGAGGATAAAAAGGATCCCCTGAGCGAGATGAACGCTCAATTCACTAGGAGGATCCGGGAAGCGGAGCACCCACCAAAATTCAAAATGCTAGCAGATAAGTTCTCCGGAACGGAAGATCCTCTAAGCCACCTAGAGAGCTTCGTTCAACAGATGGAGGTCCAGAACACTACCAGAGCATCTATGTGCAAGATGTTTCCAACGACCCTAACCAACTATGCGAAAACTTGGTTCAGGAAGCTGCCTGTTGGCAGCGTGGATTCTTTCACGAAATTATCAACATATTTTTGCTCGCAGTTTCAAGGGGTCAAACCTCGTCTGAAAGATCCCATACACCTCCAATATGTGATTCAGGATCGGAGTGAGACACTTCGGTCGTACGTGGAACGTTTTCACAAGGAGGTTATACAAATAGGAGTTTTCACCGAGAAAGAAACCCTCGCCAACTCGCCAACTTCAGGCAGAACCTATGGGCGGGAAAGCTTTTCCGTTCCTTCACCAAGAGACCTCCCGAGACTTACCAGGAGGCATACGATCGGGCTCTTGAGCAGGTTGAGATCGACGAACAACTCAAAGTCAAGATGGAACACGACGATATGAGAACGGCAAAGCGTATGAAAAAAGAAGCCCCCAAATTTGAGCCAGTTCGGAAAACTCAGAATAAACCTCCCAATAGGTTGACCTATCGCATCCCCGCTCCTCAGTACAAGCAAGAAAAATATCCAGCAAGAGGAACCCCTCCCCGGGCTTCGCCCCTCCCAGGACCGTGGCCCCCGTAATGTAAGGGGAGAAGGGGTATGATTAATACACTCTTTTGAACGCTTCCAGAGAGACAGTCTACCTTGCTATACGAGATAAAAGGCTGCTCCAAAAGCCCGCTCCCATGAAAGCCTCAGCTGAAAGGAGGAACCGATACAAGTACTGCGACTTCCACGAAGACGTGAGCCACAACACTTCAGAGTGCTATAATTTACGCAACCAGATTGAAGCCTTGATAATGGGGGGATGCTTGATTGAATTCTTACAACAGATCAGAGATAACATTCGGACTGGAAGGGAGGTACAAGCCGAGATCCGTGAGGACGCAGAGAAGAGGAATGGGGATGACTTAATGCAACAGATCCAGGTGATACACACCATCAGCGGAGGTCCTACACTGGCTGGCATTTCCAATAACTCTCGAAAAAACCACACGAGGAAGATTCCCAGCATCAAAGAAAGCCAAGGGATCTTCAAAGTTAGCCAAAGCCCGATAGAGCCCTCCCTATCAGCGCAGATCGTTTTCACTGAAGCAGATGTCTTTAACACCGTGCAACCTCATGATGATCCCATGGTAATCACAATACATGTTGCCAACTGTCTGGTCCATCGCGTGCTCGTGGATACAGGTAGCAGTGTAGATATCCTCTTCAAAGATACCTTGGAAAAATTAAACCTGAAGCAACATTGTTACAATAGCTGTACCACTCCACTTTATGGGTTCACTGGAGATTCGATCATACCGGTAGGGTCGATGATCCTCCCAGTAATCATCGGAATCACCCCTCTCCAATAGAATGTTATGACCGAATTTGTAGTGGTCGACACCCCATCGACCTATAACGCCATCCTAGGGAGACCATTCATGTCCTCCTTGAAGGGAGTCTTGTCCATATACCAAATTCCCGGTTGGAACCAAGGTTGGAGAGGTATGCGGAGACCAGCAGGCAGCCAGGAAATGCTATGCAGTGTTTGCCAATCCTACAGCCCTAGCAAAATAGTGTGTACAGGTGGCATTAGTCCTAGAAGACATGGAAACATCCCTGATGATCCAGGAGGAGCCTGCGGAACATACTGAACATCCAGAAAATGAACCTATTATGCCTTATAAGAAGGAACGGAGTAAGGAGTGGGCCAGCGGGTAGCCCGTAGATAAACTAGAAGAGATACCCATTAGAAATGACGATCCCTCCAAGGTTGTCAATGTCAGGGCCACCCTTGAACCAGATGTGAAAAAAGGACTTATTGATCTTCTCAGGGAGTTCAGCGACATCTTCGCTTGGAACCATGATGAAATGCTTGGAATCCTGGCGTCATTGGCCGCCCATCGACTAGCGGTAGATCCAACAGTCAAGCCCGTCAAACAGAAGAGGCGTCACTTTCACGCTGATAGGAACGTTGCGGTGCAGGAATAGGTAGATAAATTGATCAAGGTAGGGTTTATTAGAGAAGTACGCTATCCCGAATGGATCGCCAACATGGTCATGGTTACGAAGGCAAATGGGAAGTGGCGTATGTGTGTCGATTACACCGACCTCAACCGGGCTTGTCCAAAAGACAATTTTCCTCTACTAAAGATCGACCAGCAAATTGACTCCACATCCGGAAATAAACTTTTGAGTTTTATTGTCGCATTCTCAGGATACAACCAAATTAAAATGCACCCAGCTGACCAGGATAAAACCAGTTTCATTACTGGGCAGGGCTTATACAGCTACAAGGTGATGCCGTTTGGTTTGAAGAATGCGGGGGCTACATACCAGCAGCTGGTTAACAAACTGTTGAAGCCTGAGATAGGAAGGACGATGGAGGTATATATCGATGACATGATCACGAAATCCCCAACCGTAAAAGGACATCGGGAAGACCTTCGCAAAACCTTCCTCATACTGAGGGAAAACCAGATGCGGTTGAACCCCTCCAAATGTGCCTTCAGGGTAACAGCGGGGAAGTTTCTGGGCTTCATGGTTCATGAGAGAGGCATAAAAGCCAACCCAGAAAAAATCAAAGCTATCTTGGACCTGGAATCCCTAACCTCACTCAAACAAGTATAGATTCTGACTGGACGTGTAGCGGCGCTCAACAGGTTTATCTCTCGCTCTACCGATAAATGTCTCCCTTTCTTCAAAGCCATCAAACAGGGGAAAAACATGAAATGGAGCCAAGAGAGCGAGCAAGCTTTCCAAGCTTTGAAAGAATACCTAACAAGCCCACCGTTGTTAGTCAAGCCAGTTCTCGGAGATGAGCTTCAGATCTACCTGGCTGTATCAGAAACTGCAATAAGCGGAGCTTTGACCAAGGAGTGTGGCGATGGTTTTCAAAGACCCATATACTACGTGAGTCATGCTTTGACCAAGTCAGAGAGGAATTACATTCCCCTGGAAAAGCTCGCTTATGCTCTGGTGATCTCAGCGAGGAAGCTCCGTCCTTATTTCAAGCTCACAAAATAGCAGTGGTGACGGACCAACCTCTCTGCCAATTTTCGCAACGACCAGACGTGTCTGGAAGGCTATTCTTATGGGCCCTAGAGCTCACTCAGTTCGATTTAAACTATATGCCCCGGACCACGATTAAGGCACAGGCTTTGGCCGACTTCGTGGTAGAATTTTCAGCGATCCCAGATCAAGAGGATCCCTCAGTACCAAATGAGATCCCTGAAAAGACATCTGAGGTCGACAATTGGCCGGAAGGCTGCAAGCCATGGACCCTCTTTACAGATGGAGCATTCGGGCAAGCTAGGGGAGGAGCTGGCATAGTTTTAATGGATCCGGAGGGGACTGAATTTTGTCACTGTTTCAGATTCGAGTTTAAAGCCACCAATAATGAAGCAGAGTATGTAGCCCTCTTAGCCGGGATGAAGGTAGCCATCAAACTAATAGCCGATTACCTGAAAATAAAGAGCGACTCATTGCTTGTTGTCAATCAGGTGACTAAGATGTATCAGGCAAAGGGAGATAATATGGTTGCTTATCTAAAGCTAGCCCAATTGCTAAAAAATAAGTTTAAGGGGTTCAAGATCGATCAGGTACATCGACACCAAAACCATAGCGCAGATGTTCTAGCTAAAATAGCGGCGAACGGAGGCCAATCCCTACCACGGGGAATTCCCCTCCAAGTGATCACCCAACCAAGCATAGCCACAAATAGAGAAATCTGCTCCCTGGATCGCCTGCCTTGCTGGATGGACCCAATTGTTGCCTACCTTCTTGAAGGAGAGCTTCCCAAAGAGCTCGACCAAGCCCGAAGAATTAAAAGACTCTCAGTTCGATACTGTATGGTAGACGGGTACCTCTACAGAAGGGGCAGATTCCTCCCCTTACTTAGGTGCTTGCATCCTGATGATGCTAAATGGGCATTGAGAGAGGTCCATTCTAGGGACTGTGGGAACCACATAGGTGGGGAAGCTCTAGCATATCAGGTGCTCCGTAAGGGGTACTATTGGCCGACCATCCACCAAGACGCAATGAGTTTTGTGCAATCTTCCGAGCCATGTCAAAGAACTTCAAACTTGACCCATTAGCCACCCGAGCGACTATCATCTGTTAGCTCGCCGTACCCCTTTGCCATGTGGGGAATCGACCTAATTGGGCCACTTCCTACCGCTCCCGAACAGATGAAACATGCTATCGTGGCTATCGACTACTTCACAAGATGGGTCGAGGCAGGGCCTCTTTCTCGGATATCAGAAAAGAATACGACCAAGTTCATCAAAATCAACGTGGTATGTAGATTTAGGACCCCTCTCATCATTATAGCTGACCTAGGGAAGAAGTTTGACAACGCCCGATTCAAAGACTTCTGCAAGGGATTAGGGATCGACCTCAGGCTCGCTTCAGTGGCTCATCCCCAGACTAACGGGCTGGTGGAATCCACCAACAAGACTATCAAGAAACTTCTAAAGAAGAAGCTACAGCAGAAAAAGGCAAATGGGCTGAAGAGCTACCAGAAGTCCTCTGGGCATACCGGACTACAAAGAGAACAATTACCGGGGAGACACCTTACTCCCTAGCTTTCGGGGTTGAAGTGGTCCTCCCCATAGATCATAAATTGACCTCATTTAGGGTACAGCACTTTGTGCCCGAAAGTAACGAACTCAAGCTCCGGGCTAATCTAGACCTCTTGGAAGAAAAGCAAGACCGTGTAGCGGAGAAAGTAGCGATCTATAAGAGCAAGATAGCTAGATACTTCAACCGAAAGGTCAAAGCCCAAAATTTCAAAGAAGGGGATCTGGTGCTTAGGAAAGTGACCCTGAATACTCGAAAAAGGTCGGATGGAGTCTTAAGTCCCAATTGGGAAGGGCTATATTTGATAAAGCTAGTTGTTCGCAATGGAGCTTACAAACTCAAAGACATGGACAGGCGATCCATCGACCACACTTGGAATGCAGATCATTTGAGGAAATTCTACCCTTGAATAGGGAGTTCTCAAGCAGAATACCCCCAATTAGTTTTCATTAGAATCCCTAATAAAGATGTACTACATCTCGATCATCAATAAAGTCATTTTTTCTCTTCCGTATTTTTCTCCAGCTATGTTCAACATTAGTGACTACACCCTTGAGTAGGAAACTCAACATGAACACTTCAAGCCAGGAAATAGCTAAATAGCCCTCCTGATGCCTTGGTCGGGCAACCACCCCTAAGTAGGGTATGAATGTAAGAGCATAGTTGCCATCCAGATCTCGCGACCAGGAAATAGCTAAATAGCCCTCCTGATGCCTTGGTCGGGTTACCACCCCCAAGAAGGGTCTGAGTGTAAGAGCATAGTTGCCATCCAGATCTCGACACCAAGAAATAGCTAAATAGCCTTCCTGATGCCTTGGTCGGGTTACCACCCCCAAAAAAGGACTGGGTTTAAGAGCATAGTTGCCATCCAGATCTCGAGACCAGGAAATAGCTAAATAGCCCTCATGATGCCTTGGTCGGGCTACCACCCCCAAGAAGGGTCTGAGTATAAGAGCATAGTTTCCATCCAGATCTCGAGACCAAGAAATAGCTAAATAGCCCTCCTCATGCCATGGTCGGGTTTCCACCCCCAAGAAGGATCTGAGTGTAAAAGCATAGTTGCTATCCAGATCTCAAGATCAGGAAATAGCTAAATAGCCCTCATGATGCCTTGGTCTGGCTATTACCCCCAAGAAGGGTCTGAGTGTAAGAGCATAGTTGCCATCCAGATCTCGAGACCAGGAAATAGCTAAATGGCCCTCATGATGCCTTGGTCGGGCTACCACCCCCAAGAAGGGTCTGAGTATAAGAGCATAGTTGCCATCCAGATCTCGAGACCAGGAAATAGCTAAATAGCCATCCTGATGCCATAGTCGAGTTTCCACCCCCAAGAAGGATCTGAGTGTAAAAGCATAGTTGCTATCCAGATCTCAAGATCAAGAAATAGCTCAATAGCCCTCATAATGCCTTGGTCGGGTTTCCACCCCCAAGAAGGATCTGAGTGTAAAAGCATAGTTGCTATCCAGATCTCGAGATCAGGAAATAGCTAAATAGCCCTCCTGATGCCTTGGTCTGGCTACCACCCCCAAGGCAAATTTTAAAACAAATATTTGTTTTCATGTGCTGAATCAAGATCATCATAATTATAATTCCTTACCAAAGTTGTAATGAAGTATGGACAAATTGTTGTAGCGGATGCAATTATGTTTCCTATTCAAGACCAGGAATGAAACAAGAGTCCTCAAAGCGGTTTGATTTTTCATTAAAGGTAAGATGAGCCTATCCCTCGGTAAGGCTACATACATCCACCCATCAGAGAGCCCAACCCCCGAGCTCAGGCTATATAAAAAAAAGGGAAAGCTAAGCTAAATAAGGACAAAACGAGGTGCCCACCCCCTTTTCCGGGCAATCAAGACAAGAGCGAACTGCTTCAAGCTTTGGGATTCTCTGGGTTTTCCCCTGTCGGTCTTCCTCCTTCACGCTGATCCTCGCCAACCGCCCCTCCATTTAGAGGCTCCATCTGTTCATCAGTAGGGTCTTCTTCCAGGACTTCATTAATCACCTCTATAACCTCAGGCAGGATAGCCGCATCGAGAAGGGCAGCCATGGACCCCGTCTGACTCCTGTCAACCTCCATCTCCATTACAGGAGGTTCCTCAGACGGGCTCCTAGCTCCTTCCCCAGCTCCTGACTGGTCCCCCTCGGATCGAGAAGACAGAACCTTGCTAGACGACTCCCCGGGACCTGAAGTAATAAAGGGAGGAGGTGGAAATAGAGGATCTGTCTAGGGGGGCTATTTTCCGGCTCCTGTCTGGTTCGAAGGAACCACCTCATCGCCATCAGGGCGAGATAACTCGGCAGCCTTAATCATTATTTCATGTCTATCCCAGCCGACAATAGGAGACAGATCAAATGGAAGAATGAGAGCTTCAGCGGCCTGAAAGGAAGCATAGAAGTACCCATCGCTAAAAGAGGTCTCCACGTCGGCTTGCAGCTTGGTTACCTTAGCAATCAAAGACTGATTCTCGAGGTCCAACTTTTTAGCCTCAGATCTCCAAAAATCCCTCTTGGAGATTGAAGACACTCTTGATCATAAGATTGCTTCGTCCTCTCATGGTCACAACGAAGCTCAGCCATCTCGATCTCGACCTTTCCCTGGTTAGTGGTCATCTCTTCCACTAAAGACTGAGCCTGCTTGAGCAATCCCATAGCTCTCTCGGCTTCGGCTTCGGCTATTGAAGCTCGATAACGAAGAAGGGCTACTTGCTGGCCCATTGCTACATTAAATTTGAAGGCCTACAAAATATAGAGCTAGAGTTAGAAACTGAACAAATTAGCCAGAGTAGTACGAAGGAAATGCAGTTACCTCAGCTATAATAGCAGACCCCTTGGTAATCAAGATATCCACAGGCATGGAAGCCATCCTGGAGATCCCACTGCACAGACAAGACGCGATGAATTTTTCCTGGACTTAGTCCTGCTCTGTCGAGCTCGACTGAGGCCGGGAACGGCTGGAAGGAACCCTTGCGACACCCCTTCCAGAATCCTCCGAAGCTTGAGGGGTTGGAAGTGCAGCGGAATCAGGAGGGCGAGTCGAGGGGGTAGCAACTTTAGCGACCGCAGCAGAAGGGGCAGAAGCAGTCTGACAAACAAAGTAGGGAGCTTTACCCAAAGCCCGGAAAGCCCACGACGCAAGATTGGCCATCTTGGACCCAGCTGGGGAGGTAGATCGAGCAAGATCTGGTTCAACCCCAGCAAAGGGAAGATAAATTCTGGCTTGAGGAAAGCGTGAGACGTTGTGGGAAGCTGGTTCAACGATAAAAACTGTGAATAAACAAATTAAAAAAGAAAATGTCAGAACCAAGCTGAGCAACAAGGCAAGACAAGGCAATTCAATGACACTTACGAGGAGTAGCGTCTGAGATCCGCAAGTATTGGTTCACCCTATGAGGATCGAAGGCCTCAGCAGTGGGGAACTTTAGGTTCAAGTAATTCCTAGCAAAAATAGCCTTCAAAATTGCTTCAGACTCAGAAGGCAGGGAATCGCGGTCCCACGAGGGTTTGTCACTGAAAGCTGTGGGAACCTCGAATTCATGCCCTCCAATGAAAATCGAGCTCCCCCAATTATCCCCTGCAAGGATCCATTCTTCCTTCTAGGCGGGGTCCTTCTTCAAAGCGCCAGGGATAACGAAGTTGAGCTTGTTCTTGGCCTTAGCAAAAAACTAGTCTCGAGGAGCATCGGACAAGCTCCCAATCTAGAAAAGATAAGCCAGTTCCTCTGCTCTCGGCTCTCTCGTCACCTTGCTCAACTGACACTGTTCTGTCCATAGCATGAGGAAGCCAATCAGATGCCTCCAGAAGCCAGGCGTCAACTGAAGGGGAGCAAGCTGGATGGCATTAAGAGCCCGCCGAAAAGTCGGATGAAGGGGAAGCCTTTCCCCGTTCTCAAGAGCCACCACATGAATCAGAAGCACGCCTTTAGGGGGGTTGAAGAACTCGTAACCCTTGAGAGGCACCGAGATGGATACGCTGTCGGGGATGCCATACTTCGACCTCAAGCGGTCAATCAAGACTGGATCGACGATGGAATCAGGGACAACCTTGAAGTCATAATGAGGGAGCCTCTCCAAAAGGGGTCCAGAAGCCGGGACTCGATGTTCTCCCACTGCGTCGCCACCCACTTCTTTGTCAAAGTCTTCATCGGCAATATCCAAAGGATGGTCAAGGTGGTTGGAAAACCCGGTCCCAATGGACACATTCCTGCTCTACCGCTGACGTTGCGGGTTGGGCGGGGAATCATCGCCGTCTAAACTCCCCCTTGCCTGTTTCCCCGGGGCAAGGCTAAAGACCTCATCGCCATTAACAATGGAGTTAACTAAATCACGACTGGTTTTCGACATAGTGAAGTCAATAAGGATGAAGAATGAAGAAAAAGGCAAGCTCGAGAGAAAGCTATGAGAGAAAATATATCTTGGGAAAAATTTGAGTTTGAAAGATGTGAGGAAGTCATTGAGATAAATAGATATATAGGCAAGAGGGCAGCATCATGAGCTGACGAGATTTTCTGTTGAGATCGTAAAGAATCTCGGGGACTGCCGTAATGTAACCGGATTAACTCGGAAACAAACTAGTCAGCACATGCCACATCACTTGCGCAATTAATGAGGAGATCTCTCCAAGATTCTGGTAATGGTAAAGAGCGCCGGGGTCTGCCGTAACGTAACCGGATTAATTCAGAAGTAAATTGGTCAATTCACGCCACGTCACTCACGCATTTAAAAGAGAAGATTTTTCCAATATTCTGGTAACGGTAAAAAACGGAAGATTTCCCAAATAAAATAAAAAATCCGACCCTAACCCCAAGCTCGACGTTTGGTGTTCAAGTCAGAGGGGACTTCTGTTAATAGCCAAAATTGGATAAGTACCAAAGGGAAATTTTCCACTATCCAGACCTAGCTCCATGCCCGAGATTTTCTACTAGAAGACCATGTTACCCAAAGCCAAGCTACGATACTGCCCCGTAGGAACAAAGGGCAGGCTCCAGAAACATCCGGAATAGAGCCCGGAATGGTCAGATCAAGCCCGCGTCACCAAATCCCCCCGAAGTCAAGGTTACCTCGTAATTTCTCTGGAAGCTCGCCTATACCTCGCTGATATAGGGAGGTGTCCATAGGAGGCCGCACCTAGCTTCGAAAAGTCAAGGGAGGCCAGACCTAGCTCCTAGCTGGATGAAGCTTCTCAATATCGAGGCCGGGACAATGATCGACCTCACTAACTGATGCACCACACCTTGATACATTCGACGACCCCTATGGGAATCATGCTACACCCGAAGATACATAGTATCGCACCCTATAGATATTATACACGTGCAGAACAAGTAATAGAGTTTAAATGGGAAACAAATTGATTTCCACAAAGATATCCTCAACTGAGCAATTAACTCAAAGTCAACGACATTTAAAGGTAAAAATCTCGTCCGATAAGGAGGGGAGGGATGAGAAAATCAAGGGAAAATCAATGAGTTTAACCCTATGAAGACACTGTATAAAGGAGGGGTTTCCTCCTTCAAAAAAAGAGGAGACTACTATTCGACAGACACACGACAAACACCCAAGTATCCCCCAGAAAAAAAGTGAGAGTAATTTAAGAGAGAAAGAGAGATGTATACCATATGTTATCAGTAAAAAAGACTTTGATTTCTTTTAAATAGCTAACAATATCGTTGCCTCCTTGTCATTTCATTAGGCACTGTAATACATATATATATATATATATATATTCTACCTTGGTCATCACCTACTTGGTAATGAGCTCGAGGGTGCTAACTGAGATTTATTGCCCCGAGCAAAATTTCTGTTAATATAAACACATATATACAGTGTTAACGAAAATTTTGCTCGGGATGAGAAATCTCAGTTAACGCCCTCGAGACCACTACCACGTAGGTGGTGGCCAAGATTTATTGTATATGTAACAGTTATTTACAAAATGACAAGTAAGCAAGAATGTTTGTATTGAACGTGCATGGAGTACAGATACAGAGATTCTTTTCTCTTTGCTCTCAACTCTCTCTAGAGAATGGTTGAATATTTGTCGTATGCCTGTCGAATAGTAGTCTCCTTTTTTATTTCTTTTCTTTTCTATTTATACATAGTTGGTAGGTCAACAGACTGATTCTCCCTTGATTTTCTCAGTCTCCTCCTGTTAATAGCCAAAATTGGCTAAGGACCAAAGGGAAATTTTCCACCTCCCAAACCTGGTTCCATACTCGAGAGTTTCACCAGGAGACCTCTCAATCCAGAGCCGAGCTACTATACCATCCCAGAAACAAGGGCAGGCTCCGGAAACATCCGGGATAGAGCCCGGACCCGAGAGCTTCCACCAGGAGACCTCTCTGTCCAGAGCCGAACTGCGATACCACCCCATGAACAAAGACGGGCTCCGGAAACATCCGGGATAAAGCCCGGAACGATCATATCTAGCCCGTATCACCAAAACTAAAAGCTCCCCGAAGTGGAGGTCATCTTGCAAGTGCTCCAGAGACTCGTCTACACCTCGATTGTCACAGAAGAATGTCCCTAAAAGGCTGCGAGATTAGTCGAAGCCACACCTAGCTTCAAAAGGTCAGTCGAGGCCACACCTAGCTTTGAAAAGGTTAATGGAAGCCAGATTTGGCTCAAAGCTGGATGAAACTTCTCAGATATCAAGGTCGAAATACTAATCAATCTCCCTGGTTGACGCACCACACCATATCGTCATATCCAAAGACCTCCATAAAAGGATCATACTGAAAGGATACGAGGAATGCATTGAATCATATCTAGAAACGTTATCTACATGCAGAATCAGTAATAAAATCCAAAAAAGGAAACAAACTGATCTCCACCATGATACTCTCAATTCGGGCGTCAATCCAAAAGTCCATGACATTAACACAAGAAATCCCTCCCGATAAGGAAGAGACTGAGAAAATCAAGGGAGAGTCAGTCTGTTGACCTACAAACTATGTATAAATAGAAAAGAAAAGAAATGAAAGAGGAGACTACTATTCGACAGGCATACGACTAACAATCGACCATTCCCTAGAGAGAGTTGAGAGAAAAGAGAGAAGAATCTTTGAATTAGTAAACCATGCATGTCCAATAAAAACATTCTTGCTTATTTCTCATCCCGAGCAAAATTTCCGTTAACACTTTCTGGCGCCGTTTGTGGGAAATTTCCTACACCCAATTAAGCAATCGTTTGTATCTATATTTTCATTGTTTTTCAGGAACTATGAGGCTCCGCTCCTCCCAAGGCCAACACAGAGTCCGGGAGCAATCTCCGGCGAGGCCAACCCGAAAAGGCCCAGGAAGGGGGAGAAAGTCTGGATATAGTAGTCAAGCTCCGATCCAGACAACCAATACGCGGGCTACTGGCCACCCCATAGTGAGCCAGGCAGCACTCGACCAACAAGTGGCTGCCTTCGTAAAATCCATCCGCGTCCGCCTCCTTGCTGAAGGCATCACAATCCAGCCAACCAACCTGAATGATCAGGGAGAGCCGAGCAGGCTTGGAGCTAGACCACCTGCTTTCGATCGTTTAGGACCTCCTCCTCCAGAGGCGGCTCGAGATAGATCAAGGCCCCAACGTTCGATCCGGGATAGGCTGGGACCCATGCCCCCAGCTCCGAAAAGACTTTCAGAATATCAACCCCAGCTAGTTAAGTCTGCCGCAGATGTTTTTACCTGGAAGCGGCAAGGGCTATCTCATCCAACTACATCTAGGAGAACTACCCGGGCCCTAGAGGAGGAAAGTAGACAAACTCCCCGAGTGGATCATGTCCAGGAGGAGGATCAGATAGAAATTGCCAGTTCATCAGAAAGATTGGACAGTGAGGAATCTGAGGTTAACTCGAAGAGACCTGGGAACAAGCGACTGAGGGATCAGCTGGCAAAGCTACAAAAAGAGGTCCAGCAGATAAGGAAGAGAAAGAGTAAGGAGGACAAAAAGAATCCCCTGAGCGAGATGAACGCTCCCTTCACTAGGAGAATCCGGGAAGCAGAGCTCCCCCCAAAATTCAAAATGCTAGCAGATAAGTTCTCTGGAACGGAAGATCCTCTAAGCCATCTAGAGAGCTTCGTTCAATAGATGGAAGTCCAGAACACTACCAGAGCAGCTATGTACAGAATGTTTCCAACAACCTTGACCGACTATGCGAAAACCTGGTTCAGGAAACTGCCCATTGGTTGCGTGGATTCTTTCACAAAACTGTCAACCGATTTTTGGTCACAATTCCAAAGAGTTAAACCTCGCCCGAAAGATCCCATACACCTCCAATATGTGATCCAGGAGCGGAGTGAAACTCTTCGATCTTACGTAGAGCGATTTCACAATGAGGTCATACAAATGGGAGTTTTCACTGAAAAAGAAACCCTCGCCAACTTCAGACGAAACCTCGGGGTAGGAAAGCTTTTCCGTTCTTTCGCCAAGAGACCCCCCGAGACTTACTAGCAGACTTATGACCAGGCTCTTGAGCAAGTCGAGATCGACGAACAACTCAAGGTCAAGATAGAACATGACGACATGAGAACGGCAAAGCGTCTGAAGAAAGAAGCCCCCAAATTTGAGGCAGTGCAGAAAGCTCATAATAAACCTCCCAACAGGTTCACCTATCGCCTCCCTGCTCCTCTGCATAGGCAAGAAAGATATACAACAAAACGAACCCCTCCCCGGGCTTCGCCACCTCCCAGGACCGTGGCTCCAGTAATGCAAGGGGAAAAAGGGTATGACCACTATACCCCCTTGAATGCTTCCAGGGAAACAGTCTACCTTGCCATACGAGATAAAGAGTTGCTCCAAAAGCCCGCTCCCATGAAGGCCCCAGCTGACAGGAGAAACCAGTACAAGTACTGCGACTTTCACGAAGACGTGGGCCACAACACTTCAGAGTGCTATAACTTGCGCAACCAGATTGAGGCCCTGATAAGGGGAGGATGCCTGATTGAGTTCTTACAACAAGTCAGAGATAATATCAGAACTGGAAGGGAGGTACAAGCTGAAATCTGCGAGGACGCAGAAAAGAGGAAAGGGGAGCAGGCTGACTTAATGCAACAGATCCAGGTGATACACACTATCAGCGGAGGTCCTACATTGGCCGGCGTTTCCAATAACTCCTGAAAAAACCACGTAAGAAAGGTTCCCCACCTCGGAGAGAGCCGAGGGATCTTCGAAGTCAGCCAGAGCCCGCTAGAGCCCTCCCAGTCAGCTCAGATCGTGTTCACCGAAGCAGATGTCTTCAACACTGTGCAACCTCATGATGATCCTATGGTCATCACGATACAGATCGCCAACTGTCTGGTCCATCGCGTGCTCGTGGATACAGGTAGCAGTGTAGATATCCTCTTCAAGGATACCCTGGAAAAACTGAACCTGAAGCAACATTGTTACAACAGCTGTACCACTCTGCTTTACGGTTTCACTGGGGACTCGATTATACCAGTGGGGTCAATGATCCTCCCAGCAATCATCGGGGTCACCTCGCTTCAGCAGAATGTAATGGCCGACTTTATTGTGGTGGACACCCCATCGGCCTACAACGCCATCCTAGGGAGACCTTTCTTGTCTTCCTTGAAGGGAGTCTTGTCCATATACCACAACGTCTTGAAATTCCCGGTTGGAACCAAAGTAGGAGAGGTGCGCGGAGACCAGCAGGTAGCCAGGAAATGCTACGCAGTATCTGCCAATCCTGCAGCCCTAGCGAAGCAGTGTGTACAGATGACATTGATACAGGAAGACATGGATACACCCCGGATAATCCAGGAGGAGAATGAGCCCGCGCAACATCCTGGGCATCCAGAGAATGAACCTATCATGCCCTACGAGGAAGAGCGGAGTAAGGAATGAGCCAGCGGGCAGCCCGTGGACAAATTAGAAGAGATATCCGTCAGGAATGATGATCCTTCCAAGGTCGTCAAGGTCGGAGCCACCCTTGATCCAGAAGTAAAAAGAGGACTGATTGACCTTCTCAGGGAATTCAGTGACATCTTCGCCTGGAACCATGATGAAATGCCTGGAATTCTGGCATCGTTGGCCACCCACCGGCTAGTAGTAGATCCAACAGTCAACCCTATCAAGCAGAAGAGGCGTCACTTCAACGCTGATAGGAACGCGGCGGTGCAGGAAGAGGTTGATAAATTGATCAAAGCGGGGTTTGTCAGAGAGGTACGTTACCCCGAATGGGTCGCCAACGTGGTCATGGTCACGAAGGCGAATGGGAAATGGCGTATGTGTGTCGACTACACCGAGCTCAACCGGGCTTGTCCGAAGGACAGTTTTCCTTTACCAAAGATCGACCAACTGGATGACTACACATCCGGAAATAAACTTTTGAGTTTTATGGACGCATTCTCAGGATACAACCAAATTAAAATGCATCCGGCTGACCAAGATAAGACCAGTTTCATTACAGGGCAGGGCTTATACTGCTACAAGGTGATACCGTTTGGTCTGACGAATGCAGGGGCCACATACCAGCGGCTGGTTAACAAACTGTTCAAGCCTGAGATAGGATGGACGAATGAAGTGTATATCGACGACATGATCACGAAATCCCCAACCACAAGGGGACATTAGGAAGACCTTCGCAAAACCTTCCTCATACTGAGGGAAAACCAGATGCGTTTGAACCCTTCCAAATGTGCCTTTAGGGTAATGGCAGGGAAGTTTCTGGGCTTCATAGTTCATGAGAGAGGTATATAAGCCAACCCAGAAAAAATCAAAGCTATCTTGAACCTGGAATCCCCGACCTCGCTCAAGCAAGTACAAATTCTGACTGGACGGGTGGCCGCACTCAACAGGTTTATCTCTCGCTCCACCGATAAATGTATCCCTTTCTTCAAGGCCATCAAACAAGGAAAGAACATGAAATGGAGCCAGGAAAGCGAGCAGGCATTTCAAGCTTTGAAAGAGTACCTAACAAGCCCCCCTTTGTTAGTCAAGCCGGTTCTCGGAGATGAGTTACAGATTTACCTGGCTGTATCAAAAACTGCAGTAAGCGAGGCGTTGGCCAAGGATTGTAGCGACGGTTTTCAAAGACCTATATACTATGTGAGTCATGCCTTGACCAAATCAGAAAGGAACTACATTCTCTATGAGAAGCTCGCTTATGCCCTGGTGATCTCAGCGAGGAAACTCCGTCCCTATTTTCAAGCTCACACAATAGCAGTGGTGACAGACCAACCCCTCAGTCAATTCTTGCAAAGACTATACGTGTCAGGAAGGCTAGTTTTATGGGCACTAGAGCTCACTCAGTTCGACTTAAAGTATAAGCCCCAGACTACAATTAAGGCACAGGCTTTGGCCGACTTCGTGGCAGAATTCTCAGCGATCCCAGATCCAGATGATCCCTCGGCATCAAACGAGGTCCCTGAGAAGATATCTAAGGTCGAAAATTGGTCGGAAGGCTGCAAGCCATGGATCCTCTTTTCAGACGGAGCATCCGGACGAGCTGGGGGACGAGCTGGCATAGTTTTGATATATCTGGAGGGGACTGAATTCTGTCACTGTTTCAGATTCGAGTTTAAAGCTACAAACAACGAAGCGGAATATGAAGCCCTCCTAGCCGGGATGAAGGTAGCCATCGAACTAAAGGCCGACTGCCTGCAGATCAAGAGTGATTCGTTGCTTGTTGTAAACCAGGTGACTGGGTTCTACCAGGCAAAGGGAGATAATATGGTCGCCTACCTAAATCTAGCTCGGCTGCTGAAAAGCAAATTTAAGGGACTCAAGATCGATCAGGTGCCTCGATACCAAAACCATCGCGCAGATGTTCTGGCTAAAATAGCGGCAAACGGAGGCCAATCCCTACCAAGGGGAATTCCCCTCCAAGTGATCACCCAGCCAAGCATAGCCACAAATGGAGAAATTTGTTCCCTGGATCGCCTACCTTGCTGGATGGACCCAATTGTCGCCTACCTCCTTGAAGGAGAGCTTCCTGAAGAGCCCGGACAAGCCCGAAGAGTTAAGAGACTCTCAGTTCGAAACTGTATTGTGGACGGATACCTCTACAGGAGGGGCAGATCCCTCCCCTTACTTAGGTGCTTGCATCCCGATGATGCTAAGTGGGCATTGAGAGAGGTCCACTCTGGGGACTGTGGGAACCACATAGGTGGGGAAGCTCTAGCCTATCAGGTGCTTCGTATGGGGTACTACGGACCGACCATCCATCAAGATGCAAAGAGTTTTATGCAATCCTGCGAACCTTGTCAAAGAACCTCAAACTTGAGCCACCAGCCACCCGAGCGACTGTCGTCCCTCAGTTCACCTTACCCCTTTGCCATGTGGGGAATCGCCTAATTGGGCCACTTCCTACCGCTCTTGGACAGATGAAACATGCTATCGTCGCTATCGACTACTTCACAAGATGGGTCGAGGCCGGACCTCTTTCTCGAATATCAGAAAAGAATACAACCAAGTTCATCAAGACTAGCGTCGTATGCAGGTTCGGGACCCCTCTCATCATTATAGCCGACCTAGGAAAGCAATTCGACAATGCCCGATTCAAAGACTTCTGTAAGGGATTGGGGATCGACCTCAGGTTCGCTTCAGTGGCTCATCCCCAGACTAACGGGCTGGTAGAATCAACCAACAAGATAATCAAGAAACTTCTGAAAAAGAAGCTTCAGCAGATAAAAGGTAAATGGGCCGAAGAGCTACCAGAAGTCCTCTGGGCATACCGGACTACAAAAAGAACAGCTACAGGAGAGACACCTTACTCCCTGGCTTTCGGGGTTGAAGCAGTCCTCCCTATCGAGCATAAATTAACCTCGTTCAGGGTACAACACTTTGAGCCCGAAAGTAACGAAGTCAAGCTCCGGGCTAATCTAGACCTCTTAGAAGAAAAACAAGACCGGGTAGCGGAGAAAGTAGCGATCTACTAGAGCAAGATCGCTAGATACTTCAACCGAAAGGTCAGAGCCCGGAATTTTAAAGAAGGGGATCTGGTACTTAGGAAAGTGACCCTGAACACTCGGAAATGGTCGGATGGAGTCTTAAGTCCAAATTGGGAAGGGCCATATTTGATAAAGCTAGTTGTTCGCAATGGAGCTTATAAACTCGAAGACATGGACGGACGATCCATCAACCACACTTGGAATGTAGATCATTTGAAGAAATTCTACCCTTGAAAGGAGTCCTCAAGCAGACTACCCCCACTTAGTTTTCATTACAGGTCCTAATAAAGATGTACTACATCTCAATCATCAATAAAGTCATTTTCCATTTCTCTTCCATCTTTGTCTCCAACTATGTTCAACGTTAGGGACTATACCCTTGTATGGGAATTCGACATAAACCTCTCGAGACCGGGAAATAGCTAGATAGCCCTTCAGATGCCTTGGTCGGGCTACAACCCCCAAGAAGGATCTGAGTGTAAGAGCATAGTTGCCCTCCAGATCTCGAGACCAGGAAAGGGCTCGATAGCCCTCCTGATGCCATGGTCGGGCTACCACCCCCAAGAAGGATCTGAGTGTAAGAGCATAGTTGCCCTCCAGATCTCCAAGAATAGGAAATAGCTAAATAACCCTCCAAATGTCTTGGTTGGGTTATCACCCCATAAAATATATATATATATATATATGTATATATATATAAACAGATATATATATATATATATATATATAATGTTTGCTTTCGTGTGCAGGATCAAAATCACCATAATTCCCTACACGAATCTTAATTGCTGCTACAGATGCTACTCTGGATACCATTCAAGACCAGAAACAGAATAAAGTTCTCAAAAAGGCGCTTCGATTTATCATTAAGGGCAAGGGGAGCCTATCCCCCGATAAGGTTACATCCAAATGAGGAGCCCAACCCCCGAACTCAGGCTACAAAAAGAAGAAGAAAAATGAAAAATTGATAATGGCAAAATAGGGTTCCCACCTCCTTTTCCGGGCAATCAAAAACAAGTTATCCGCTTCAAGCTTTAGGACTCTCATAGCTCCCCTCCGCTGACCCTCCTCCTGCCTGCTGATCCTCGGCATCAACCCCCTCTACAGGTAGTTGTCCATCTGGGTTATCCTCGCCGACCGCTCTTCCATCTAGAGGCTCCATCGGATGATCAGCTGGATTTTCCTCCAATACTTCATTAATTACGTCCATAACCTCAGGAGGGAGAGCCGCGTCAAGAAGGGCAGCCAAGGACCCCATCTGGCTCCTGTCGACCTCTATCTCTGTTAAAGGGGGATCTTCAGATGGGCTCCTAACCTCTTCACCAGCTCCTGATTGGTCCTCCTCGGATCGAGAAGACATCATTTTGCTGGAAGACTCCCCAGGACTCGAGGTGATAAAGGAAGGAAGATGGAATGAGGGATCTGACTGAGGGGGCTGCTTCCCAGTTCCTACCGGGCTAGAAGAGACCACCTTGTCGCCTTCAGGGCGAGATAACTCGGCAGCTTTGAGCATTATTTCCTGTCTGTCCCAGCCCGCAATAGACGATAAATCAAAAGGAGGAGGAAGAGCTTCGGCTGCCTGAAAGGAAGCATAAAAATACCCGTCACTGAAGGAGGTCTCCGCACCAGCTTACAGGTTGGCCACCTGAGTAATCAGAGACCGGTTCTCGAGGTCCAGCTTCTTAGCCTCAGATCTCCAGGAATCCTGCTGCCTAGCCCGCCGGAGAGATTGAAGACGTTCCTGATCGAAAGATTGCTTCATCCTCTCATGATCGCAGCGAAGCTCAGCCATCTCGAGCTCGATTTTTCCCTGGCTGGAAGTTACCTCTTCCACTAAAGACCGAGCCTGCTTGAGCAGTTCCCCGGCTTTCTCGGCTTCAGCCTCGGCTTTTGCAGCCTGATCACGGAGGAGGGCTACCTGCTGGCCCATCACGACATTAACCTTAAAGGCCTACAAATACAAAACCCGAGTTAGAAACTGGACAAATTAACAAAAGTAGCGTGAAGGAAATACAATTACCTCAGCTAAAATAGCAGGCCCCTTGGTTATAAGGACGTCCACAGGCATGGAAGCCATCTTAGAGATTCCGCCACCCGGACAGGACGCTATGAACTGCTCCAGGACCTCATCCCTCCCTATCGAGCTCGACTGAGGCCGGGGGCGGCTAAAAGGAGCCTTCGCGACACCTTTCCCAGAAGCGACATCTTTCCCAGAAACCTCTGAGACTTTGGTTGTTGGAAGCGCAGCGGAATCACGTGTTTGAGTCGAAGGGGTGGCGACTTTGGCGGCCACGGCAGAGGGGGCAGAAACAGCCGGGCCAACCACCTGGGAAGCTTTACCCAAAGCCCGGAAAGCCCGCGAGGCAAGCGTAGCCATCTTAGACCCAGCCGGAGAGATAGAAGAAGCCAGGGCAGGTTCGGCCCCAGAGGAGGGAAGAGAAGCTCCACCTTGAGGAGAGCGTGAGACGTGACGGGTGGCCGGCTTCACGACAAAAACTGTGAATAAGAGAAAATTTTAGAACCGAGCTAAATAATAAGACGAAGCAACACAAGAATACTTACGAGGAATAGCGTCTGAAATCCGCAAATATTTGTTCACCCTACGAGGATCAAAAGCTTCAGTAGTAGGGAACTTCAGATTCAGATAATTTCAGGCTAGAATAGCCTTTAAGACGGCTTCGGACTCGGAAGGAAGGGAGTCCCGGTCCCAAGAGGGCTTGTCACTGAAAGCCGTAGGAACCTCAAATTCATGCCCTCCGATGAAAATCGAGCTCCCCCAGTCATCCCCCGCCAGGATCCATTCTTCTTTCCACGCGGGATCCTTCTTCGAGGCACCAGGAATTATGAAATTGAGCTTATTCTTGGCCTTGGCATAGAACTGACCCCGAGGAGCCCCAGACAAGCTCCCAATCTGGAAAAGATAAGCCAGCTCCTCTGCACCTGGCTCCCTCGTCACTTTACTCATCTGGCATTGTTCCCTCCATAAGACAAGGAAACCAATCAGATGCCTTCAGAAGCCAGGCATCAACTAGAGGGGAGCGAGCTAGATGGCGTTGAGAGCCCGCCGAAGGGTCGGATGGAGGGGAAGCCTGACCCCGTTCTCAAGAGCGGCCACATGAATCGGAAGCACGCCTTTATGGGGGTTGAAAAACTCGAAATTCTTGGGAGGCACCGAGATGGATACACTGTCGGCGATGCCAAACTTTGACCTTAAGCGGTCAATCGACACCGGGTCAATAGTGGAATCTGGAACAACCCGAAAATCGTAGGGAGGGAGCCTCTCCCCAAAGGGACCCAGAGCCGAGACCCGACACTACTCGCAGCGGCACCGGCCATTTCTTTGTCGGAGTCATCATCGACGATATCTAAAGGGTGGTCGAGATGGTTGGAGAACCCAGTCCCGATAGATACATTCCTACTTGACCGTCGACGTTGTGATGTGGGCGGGGAATCGTCACCGTCAGAACTCCCCCTAGCCCGCTTCCCCATAATAAGACTGACGACCTCCTCGCCGTCGAATATGGAATCAGTTGAGTCACGATTGTTTTTCGACATTATAGAAGACGAAGAATGAAGAAAGAAGCAAGCTCGGAGGAAAAGCTATGGAGATATTTCTCAGCAGAAATTTTTTAACTCGAAGAGATGTCAGGAAGGTGAGGAAGAAAACAGACATATATAGGCAGAAGGGCAACAGCACCGAGATACTCGTCTGGTAACGGTAAAAAATCGATTACGGTAATGTAACCGGATTAAACTCGAAAGCGGGCTAATCATCTCATGCCACATCACCTACGCAGTTAAGAGGATGATCTCCCCAAGATTCTGGTAACGGTAAAAAATCTCGAAGACTGCCGTAACGCAATCAGATTAATTCGAAGATAAATTAGTCGGTTCGCAACACGTCATTCAAATGAAGAAATTTCTCCAATATTTCGGTAACGGTAAAAAGAGGAAGATTTCCTAAATAAAGTAAAAATCTGACCTCAACCCCGAGCTCGACGTCTGGTGTTCAAGTCAGAGGGGACTTCTGTTAATAGCCAAAATTGGCTAAGGACCAAAGGGAAATTTTCCACCTCCCAAACCTGGTTCCATACCCGAGAGTTTCACCAGGAGACCTCTCAATCCAGAGCCGAGCTACTATACCATCCCAGAAACAAGGGCAGGCTCCGGAAACATCCGGGATAGAGCTCGGACCTGAGAGCTTCCACCAGGAGACCTCTCTGTCCAGAGCCGAACTGCGATACCACCCCTGGAACAAGGACGGGCTCCAAAAACATCCGGGATAAAGCCCGGAACAATCGGATCTAGCCCGCATCACCAAAACTAGAAGCTCCCCGAAGTTGAGGTCATCTCGCAAGTGCTCCAGAAACTTGTCTACACCTCGATTGTCACAGAAGAATGTCCCTAAAAGGCCGCGAGATCAGTCGAAGACACACCTAGCTTTAAAAGGTCAGTCGAGGCCACACCTAGCTTCGAAAAGGTCAAGGGAAGCCAGATTTGGCTCAAAGCTGGATGAAACTTCTCAGATATCAAGGTCGAAATACTAATCAACCTCCCTGGTTGACGCACCCCACCATATCGTCATATCCAATGACCTCCATAAAAGGATCATACTGAAAGGATACGAGGAATGCATTGAATCGTATCTAGAAACGTTATCTACATGCAGAATGAGTAATAAAAGTCAAAAAAGGAAACAAACTGATCTCGGCCATGATACTCTCAATTCGGGCGACAATTCAAAAGTCAATGACATTAACACAAGAAATCCCACCCGATAAGGTGGAGACTGAGAAAATCAAGGGAGAGTCAGTCTGTTGACCTACAAACTATGTATAAATAGAAAAGAAAAGAAATGAAAGAGGAGACTACTATTCGACAGGCATACGACTAACAATCGACCATTCCCTACAGAGAGTTGAGAGAAAAGAGAGAAGAATCTTTGTATTTGTATACCATGCATGTCCAATAAAAACATTCTTGCTTATTTGTTACTTTATAAATCACTGTTATATATATAATGAATTTTGGCCACCACCCACGTGGTAGTGGTCTCGAGGGCGTTAACTGAGATTTCTCATCCCGAGCAAAATTTCCGTTAACACCTCCTTATCGGGCGGGATTTCTTTCTTTAATGTCTTTGACTTTTTGGATTAACGTCCGAATTGAGAGTATCGTGGTGGAGATCAGTTTGTTTCCTTTTTGGATTTTATTACTTGTTTTGCACGTAGGTAACATTTCCAGATATGATTCAATGCATTCCTCGTATCCTTTCAATATGATCCTTTATAGAGGTCGTTGGATATGACGATATGGTGTGGTGCATCAACCAGAGAGGTTGATTAGTATTTCGACCTTGATATCTGAGAAGTTTCATCCAGCTTGGAGCCAGATCTAGCTTCCCTTGACCTTTTCGAAGCTAGGTGTGGCCTCGACTGACCTTTTGAAGCTAGGTGTGGCTTCGACTGATCTCACGGCCTTTTAGGGACATTCTTCTGTGACAATCGAGGTGTAGACGAGTCTCTGGAGCACTTGCGAGATGACCTTGACTTCGGGGAGCTTCTAGTTTTTTGTGATGCGGGCTAGATCTGATTGTTCCGGGCTTTATCCCGGATGTTTTCGGAGCCCGTCCTTGTTCCTGGGGTGGTATCGCAGTTCGGCTCTGGACAGAGAGGTCTCCTAGTGGAAGCTCTCAGGTCCGGGCTCTATCCCAGATGTTTCCGGAGCCTGCCCTTGTTTCTGGGGTGGTATCACAGTTCGGCTCTGGATAGAGAGGTCTCCTGGTGGAAGCTCTCAGGTCCGGGCTCTATCCCGTATGTTTCCGGAGCCTGCCCTTGGAGCCAGATCTGGCTTCCCTTGACCTTTTGGCTATTAACAGAAGTCCCCTCTGACTTGAACACCAGATGTCAAGCTCGGGGTTGGGGTCAGATTTTCACTTTATTTGAGAAATCTTCCTCTTTTTACCGTTATCGAAATATTGGAGAAATTTCTTCATTTGAGTGACGTGTTGCGAACCGGCTAATTTATCTTCGAATTAATCTGATTGCGTTAAGGCAGTCCCCGAGATTTTTTACTGTTACCAAAATCTTGGGGAGATTTTCCTCTTAACTGCGTAAGTGATGTGGCATGAGATGATTAGCCAGCTTTCGAGTTTAATCCGGTTACGTTACTATAATTGATTTTTTTTTACCGTTATCAAACTAGTATCTCGGTAACTCGTGCTGTTGCCCTCCTGCCTATATATATATATATGTCTATTTTCCTCCTCATCTTCCTCACATCTCTTTGAGCTAAAAACTTTTTGCTGAGAAATATTTCCATAGCTTTTCCTCCAAGCTTGCTTCTTTCTTCATTCTTCGTCTTCTATAATGTCGAAAAACAGTCGTGACTCAACTGATTCCATATTCGACGGCGAGGAGGTCTTCAGTCTTACTCTGGGGAAGCGGGCTAGGAGTTCTAACGGCGACGATTCCCCGCCCACCTCACAACGTCGGCGGTCAAGTAGGAATGTATCTATCGGGACTGGGTTCTCCAACCATCCCGACCACTCTTTAGATATCGTCGATGATGACTCCGATAAAGAAGCGGATGGTGGCGCTGCTGGGGAGCGTCGGGTCTAGGCTCCTGGTCCCATTGGGGAGAGGCTCCCTCCCTACGATTTCCGGGTTGTCCCAGATTCCACCGTTGACCCGGTGTCGATTGATCGCTTGAGGTCAAAGTTTGGCATCCCCGACAGCGTATCCATCTCGGTGCCTCCCAAAAATTATGAGTTTTTCAACCGCCCCTAAAGGCGTGCTTCCGATTCATGTGGCCGCTCTTGAGAACGGGGTCAGGCTTCCCCTCCATCCAACCCTTCGGCGGGCTCTCAACGCCATCCAGCTCGCTCCCCTCCAGTTGACGCCTGGCTTCTGGAGGCATCTGGTTGGTTTCCTTGTATTATCGAGGGAACAATGCCAGATGAGTAAAGTGACGAGGGAGCCAGGTGCAGAGGAGCTGGCTTATCTCTTCCAGATTGGGAGCTTGTCTAGGGCCCCTCGAGGCCAGTTCTATGCCAAGGCCAAGAATAAGCTCAACTTCATCGTTACTGGTGCCTCGAAGAAGGACCCCGCGTGGAAAGAGAAATGGATCTTGGCGGGGGATGACTGGGGGAGCTCGATTTTCATCGGAGGTCATGAATTCAAGGTTCCTACGGCTTTCAGTGACAAGCCCTCCTAGGACCGGGACTCCCTGCCTTTTGAGTCCGAAGCCGTCTTAAAGGCTATTCTAGCCCGAAATTATCTGAATCCAAAGTTCCCTACTGCTGAAGCTTTTGATCCCGTAGGGTGAACAAGTATTTGTGGATTTCAGACGCTATTCCTCGTAAGTGTCACTGAGTTGCTTCTCCTTTTTACTTGGCTTGGTTCTAACATATATATATATATTTTTTATAGTTTTTTTCGTGGAGCCGGCCACTCGTCACGTCTCACGCTCTCCTCAAGGTGGAGCTTCTCTTCCCTCCTATGGGATCGAACCTGCCCTGGCTTCATCTATCTCTCCGGCTGGGTCTAAGATGGCCACTCTTGCCTCGCGGGCTTTTCGGGCTTTTGGTTAAGCTCCCTAAGTGGTTGGCCCGGCTGCTTCTGCCCCCTCGGCCATGGCCGCTAAAGTAGCTACCCCTTTGACTCAAACACCTGATTCCGCTGCGCTTCCAACAACCAAAGCCTCAGAGGTTTCTGGGAAAGGTGTTGCTTCTGGGAAAGGTGTCGCGAAGGTTCCTCCCAGTCGCTCCCGGCCTCAGTAGAGCTCGATAGGGCGGGATGAGGTCCTGGAGCAGTTCATAGCGTCCTGTCCGGGTGGCGAGATCTCCAAGATGGCTTCTATGCCTGTGGACGTCCTTATAACTAAGGGGTCTGCTATTTTAGCTGAGGTAATTGTATTTCCTTCACGCTACTTTTGTTAATTCGTTCAGTTTCTAATTGGGGTTCTGTATTTTGTAGGCCTTTAAGGTTAATGTCACGATGGGCCAGCAGGTAGCCCTCCTCCGTGATCGGGCTGTAAAAGCCAAGGCTGAAGCCGAGAAAGTCAGGGAACTGCTCAAGCAGGCTCGGTCTTTAGTTGAAGAGGTGACTTCCAGCCAGGGTAAAATCGAGCTCGAGATGGCTGAGCTTCGCTGCGATCATGAGAGGATGAAGCAATATTTTGATCAGGAGCGTCTTTAATCTCTCCGGTGGGCTAAGCAGCGGGATTCCTGGAGATCTGAGGCTAAGAACCTGGACCTCGAGAACCAGTTTCTGATTACTCAGGTGACCAAACTGCAAGATGATGCGGAGACCTCCTTTAGTGACGGGTATTTTTATGCTTCCTTTCAGGCCGTGGAAGCTCTTCCTCCTCCCTTTGATTTATCGTCTATTACGGGGCTGGGACAGACAGGAAATAATGCTCAAAGCTGCCGAGTTATCTCACCCTAAAGGTGACAAGGTGGTCCCTTCTAGCCCAGCAGGAACTGGGAAGAAGCCCGCTCAGTCAGATCCCTCATTCCATCTTCCTTCCTTTATCACCTCAGGTCCTGGGGAGTCTTCCAGCAAAGTGATGTCCTCTCGATCCGAGGAGGACCAATCGAGAGCTGGTGAAGAGGTTAGAAGCTCATCTGAGGATCCCTCTTTAACAGAGATGGAGGTCGACAGGAGACAGATAGGGTCCTTGGCTGCTCTTCTTGACGCGACTATCCCTCCTGAGGTTATAGACGTAATTAATGAAGTTTTGGAGGAAGATCCAGCTGATCATCTGATGGAGACTCTAAATGGAGGAGTGGTCGGTGAGAATAACCCAGATGGACAGCTACATATAGAGGGGGTTGATGCCGAGGATCAGCAGGAAGAAGGAGGGCCAGCGGAGAGGAGCCATGAGAGTCCCAAAGCTTAAAGCGGATGACTTGTTTTTGATTGCCCGGAAAAGGGGGTGGGCACCCTGTTTTGCCATTATTAGTTTTTCATTTTTCTTCTTCTTTTTGTAGCCCGAGTTCGGGGGTTGGGCTCCTCATTTGGATGTAGCCTTATCGGGGAATAGGCTCCCCTTGTCCTTAATGATAAATCGAAGCGCTCTTTTGAGAACTTTTATTATGTTTCTGGTCTTGTATGGGATCCAGAGTAGTATCTGTAGCAACAATTAAGATTCGTGTAGGGAATTATGATGATTCTGATCCTGCACACGAAAGCAAACATTATATATATATATGTATATATATATATATTTTAAGGGGTGATAACCCAACCAAGACTTTAGGAGGGCTACTTAGCTTTTTCCTAGTCTTTGAGATCTGGTGGGCAACTATGCTCTTACACTCAGATCCTTCTTGGGGGTGGTAGCCCGACCAAGGCATCAGGAGGGCTATCGAGCTATTTCCTGGTCTCGAGATCTGGAGGGCAACTATGCTCTTACACTCAGATCCTTCTTGGGGGTGGTAGCCCGACCAAGGCATCAGGAGGG